>BPLT01000004.1:6415384-7056923 GCA_019656295.1 Rhododendron mucronatum var. ripense | reverse complement strand
GATCTGCTGGTAACGGGTTTTTGTTAAGATCGACGATCTCGTCTACCTCCCATAGGTCATCAGGTGGTGCATCTAAGACCATGATTGAACAGCATCGCTAGGAGCAACCAACGAGCGCGGCAGTTCCAAATGTACAATATTGACAGTCGGATCACACCCATGATCACTACACAGATGAATGACATTCGAGATTGAATCTATTAGTGGCAGTACAGCCCCAAGCTGGCGACACTCCTCGGGAATGATCTTTCCCTCGACGTAGTAGCTCAAGTACCGCTCATCTATGTTATCATCAGCGCCGACTCACTCCATGTTGAAGTTTTGGTTCCAAGCTAAATGCGCTGCATGTATCAGGTTCCAGTTCCTAAACATATTCCTTGACCTCCTCTTCGGGCACAGGTGGCCCAGGCTGATGGAAGAGCATGAACAATGACAGACCATCCAAGGGATCTGCTTGTGCTGCATTCCACTCACCTTCCCAATGATTCAACCATACTTGATCAACAATCAAAACTGGAGGGAAACCCATAAAGTAGTGCTCATTCCGATCTCTAGCGAGTTTTTCCAATTCCTTTGTCTTGTCTTCCTTGTTCCAACCAACTGCCAGCATGTTAACACCGAAATCTGGCAGGATGGCTGCAACTGGTTTAGGGTGATGCTCCAAGGTTATATGGTTAGTGGGGTTGAATATAGTGGAGCTTAAATGGATTTTGGTGGAGCTGAGGGATATCTGGTTAATTGGGTTGTTGTGCTTTGACACAGAATTAGAAATGACATTGGCTTGGTAGGTGGGGTTGGAAGAGTGCCATTGTCTACCAAATCTTGTATCGAATGACGAAGACAATAGCAAGAATCGGTGTGATGGCCAGGCATCTGATGGTAGACACAGAAAGCATTTAGGTTATTGCTGGGAAGTGGGTTTTGAGGAAGTGGAGTTGGAGTCAAGGGCCTGAGATGACTAGACTTGATTAATTTCTCCAACACCGAGGAAAGTGGTGCCTCGAAGTTGGCAAAATTTTGGGGTTGATTTCAGTTCCAGGGTTTCTGAGGTGTTTGCACTTCCTTAACATCTACGATGTGGTTGGAATTTTGAGTGGTGGCATTGTTGCTAGCAGAGGTCGCATTAGCGTAGTTGTTGCCACCGAATAGAGTAATGCTATTCCCAGTGTAAGCGCGAGGCTTGGATTTTGAAGCTGAGGTAGAGGAAGAAGATTCAGTTCTTGGCAGGACACCGGTTTGGAGGGCTTCCTCGATAGCAAGGCCGAAATAAAAAAAAAGTCTTGAAATTAGCTCCTTGGACCAGCACAAGATTCTTGGCAAAATCAGGTTGCAGATTACGGGATATGATGTGGATCTGGTCCTTCTCACTCAGGTGATTGGTCATCAGAGCTGCCTTGCCCCTCCATCTCTTGATAAAATTCGCAAAAGACTCTTTTGCATGCATCTTGGTTTATTCCATCTCTCGAGTGGTCATCTTGAGTTGAGCATTGTAGTTGTACTGAGCATTGAAAGCCATGCCGATATCTTCCCATGTCCTTCTTTTCAAAACATCCAGAGATAAGAACCATTGGAAGGCTGGGCCGGAGAGTGGTTGAGGGAACAGTTGAGCCATTGCATCCTCCTCAACCCCATGCAATTTCATCGCACCATGATAAGCTAACAAATGAGTCTTTGGATCACTCGTCCCATCAAACTTCACAAAACCCAGCATTTTGAACCTTTCTGGCAGCCTAGCATTCGGAAATGGGCAGATACGATCCATGTCCAAACCTGCAGCTCCAATTTTCTCGAACTTGGAAACTGTCTCTTCAAGCTTTGCCATCTTGGCAATCACTATAGCCATTTCTGGATTTGGGTTAAGATTTTCGATCAGAGGAGCTTCTTCGGCCGCGGGCTCGCGCTTGTGCCTTTCACCGCCTCCCCCGCCTGCCGGGAGTCGTTCTTCGATTAAGGCACGCAAAGTGGCCATGGAATTATCAGCCTGGTCAGCCCTTTGCTGCATGATAGCCAGATTGTGTTGGAGATCCGCCAAGACAGTAGCGAGGTTTGGAGGTGGGACATCGGCCATGTCTAGGAATTTTGTTTTGACCAACTTTGGTGATGCGAGTGGAGATGGAGTGGACGGAGGAGATTCGTGCAGAGTAGTCGGTGGTGAATCTTCCCTTGACAGACTACAGTCCAGAGCTTCCATTGTGGCGGACTGAAAAGTAAACCCTCAAACAAATCCTTAGCCTAACCCGACGGACATTCCCAAGTAGGTTTGGCCCTTGATTTCGGAACTTCCCATGATGATGCAACAGCTAGACAGCAAAGGATAAGAGCTCAGTGATAGCCTGCAATAATTTTATTTGAAAGGAATTTGAAAGAATGGAAAATGCACATGTCAACGTCTTCGATGTCCTCCTAGACTCTACAACTAGAGAGAGTCTGTCCCATGACATTCAAACACTGCCCAAAATCCTTCGATTTTCTTTTCGACGATGTGTCCTTGATTGAATCGACAGACACTAAGAGATGCCAAAACAGCTTAAGCCTTTGACTGTTCCCTTCTCGAAGTTTCAATGTTGAAGTTCAGAACAACTTGGTGTAGATGACGTGATACCGGAACCAAAGTGGCGTAAGCAGCACTGTGCCGGAGCCTGAGCGGTGTAAGTGATTAGCACTTTTACCCTGGGTGGTATAAGTATCACGACATTCTCTCCGTTGTTCCTAGTTTTTGTTTGAAACCTTGATTGGGCTTTAGACAAGGACTTAGAAAGTTTTGATTTCCCAAAGCCTCATTGATTCCAGGACTTTGAAAATTTGATAACGTGCAACATCAAGATGCACGACTCGTCATTGGTTCAAGGCAACGTCCTGATAGGCACAAGACAGACTCAACCAGAGACAACCTAAAAGCTAGCATGCTCCTACGCAAAACGGTATGAATGTATGTACATGCATGCGATAGGGAAAGCAGTAACACATAGATAACTTATGGGGTTAGATGCAAGAAGTCCTACCCTACATGTCCCTGTCCTAGATTGGAAGGTCCTAGTGCTTTGTACGCATGAAGAGGCCAATTTTGGTTTAAAACGGTTCCTCTGACTAGAGCCGCGATATACCTCCCGTTGCAACGCGTGTAGCAAAGCAGCAATCGAATTGTAGTACGACATCGTCCAAGGTTGTTGGGCATTCGAGGACTACGAGCTCCAGTAAACTGTGCCGATTACCCAAAACACCTCAACGGGGCTAGCCAACATTAATGCAAATGGAGAATGCCGAAAGACTGATTTGAAAGAGAGAGAAATTCAATATTTTGAAAAACGCCTTCTGAAGTTTGGCTCACTTTTATTATTCGATACTTGGAGAAAACTACACAAGTGAACAATAGTAAAAGCCCCAGTTCAGATTGGTCGGATACGGAGATTCTGTTACGTTACCATCCCGTTCTTCAGCAGTGCGGAGCATACTGTTTTGACAGACTTCTGAAAGATTGTTCATTTATGTATTAATCGCTGAGTATTGATCAACGCAATGAGTCCCCAGCAGAGTTGCCACTGTGGGCACACGCCCCAGAAAATTTTATGAAAAAAATTTGGTTGCGGCCCCCTTTTTTTTTTGGAAAAGCGCGATGAAACACTTCGATTCAGAGCTGCCACTCAGGTTTTAACGGTGAAATACCCAAGGAACCGAACTTGAAACGTTTGCTATGTGTTTGATTTGAAAAAGGCTTGTATACTGGACCGTCTTCACCTTCGATAACTGAGGTTCGGGAGCTAGGTTACGAGAGGGGAAGGGTTTTATGGCACCCCTCTCGCCCAATCCAGAGATCGGTCTCTAATCGGACATTTTTGTAAAACGTTTGCAATTTCCTCTCATTATTCATTTTTTTAGCCAATTAGGGCAGGAAAATAGTTTAAAGGGATGAAAACTGTAACAAATTGCATTTATGTGACAAAATGTTATGGATGACTTATTGAAACAGTATATATTGAAAACAAATTTCTATGAGCATTTTAAATAGACAGAAAAACACTAATCCGGAATGATGTGCGCAAGAAGAAGTCTACATGCACTGGTCAAACCACTGCATGCAGGCTTCACCTGCGCATGCCACACACAAACTGGCGTACTCTAGTAATCCTAAACTCACAGTTCTTATTTTCAACCCTCTGGGCTCTGGAAAGGACCAGTGCACACCCATGACAAGCCACGTAGTTTATATCATAGCTTGTATATAGTTATAAACAGATGAAATGACTTTGAAGAAATAAGACAGACAGAACACCCCAAAAACAGTGTGGGAAAATAAACAGAGGCCAAGGCCTAAATGCCATGCAAGGGCCAAGCACTGGCCTAGATCTCACCGTCATACGCCAGTAAAGTTACACCGTACGCCAGTTAGACCTTTTTGCCCAATGCTTGGTTTTGCATCTTTTGGGCTCTGGATCATGACCAGAGGGGCCTAGAGGCATTCCAAAGCAGATAGAAGCAAGTATTGAACACTACAGCTACATAGTTCTAAAATACAAAAGAGAGTAAACTTATTCTTATCATGCAATAAGGTGATGAAAATAGAAAGAAAACGGAAAATAGCTGATCAGTGATCCCCAAGCCAGTGGTGCTCATACTGCCATGACTGGCGTACGGCTTACTATGACTGGCGTGCGCCACCAACAGCTACGCACAATCTTTAAAACCTTGCCAGCTTTAGGGCCAGCACCAGTATTGATTACCAGCCTGGACCGTGCCAGCACCCCTCCCAGAGGTCAGAACAGAAAGATTTCAAAAGGTGGTATACCTCTTTGTTTCAAAGTTGATAGAATGTTTTGAGCTTGGGGTTTGATGGATGGATAATGAATGACAAGGGTGCAAAGAGAATATGGAGGGGCTTCTTGCTTACTCTTTCAAGTGATAAGAAGAGAGGGAGCAAGAAACCAAGAGGATCTGAGAGAGGAAGAGACTTAGAGCCTTAATGAGTGTAACCCCTTGCATATGAATGCAAGGGGGGGTATTTTTAGCCAAAGAGTGACTGAGAGAGGGCAGTAATTAGTTTGGTTAAGGGTTGGTTAAGTTAAGGTGAAGTGTCTCCATGCATTAAATGCATGGGACTTGGCTTGAAAGGGTTTGTGGGAGAGAAGGGGACACTACTGCACGTTGGCAATCATTCGAAGACTATTCATTGTACTAAGGTAGCCTCAAAACTCTCATGCACGTGGTTGAAATAGTGGTGATTTGACTAACTTTGACCTACGTACACCCGTCCCATACCTCCGTGCGCCAGTGGTAACTGGGTCAACGAGTGATGACTGACACGTGGCAGTTTACCAGTGCACGCTAGCACAGTACTGGCATAAGCAAGCAGGGTTTTGCTGAGGCCATTTGGTTCTGGCTTAAAGGGTTTGAAATGGAGTTCGAAAGGGTTTGAATGAGGTTCGGGACGAAGCTCAAACACACTAAAAACCTCGGGATGTTCTTGACCTTAATCATCATTGAGGAATCAAAGACCATAAATAAACTAATCTGGACAATCCAGAATATGGTGTCTACATTGGCATGTGGGTTTCTGTGGTGTGGAATGAACTGTGATTTCCTGGAAAATTTACTAGAGGTTTTTTGATGGGATGCTGGTGTTCAAGGAGAGAAGGGCCTCATGACAGCACATTCACCTATCATGGTTGAAGTTTGTACGGGCTTTGAGGCATTGAAATAAGCAGCATAGAGGAGCAACACAAGTGGAGATCAACACAGTTTGTAGGGAGCTTTTGATGGGATTTTAGAAGCCTTTAAAAGATGATACCTATCTTACTAAATGTTGTGCTAGACTTTTTAGCATTATGCAATTGCTTTAGTAAAGTTGTGGTAGCCCAGCAATGAAGTTATGGTATTGGTAAACCTATGTTGTAATATTGTTTGGTAAAGTATTTCATGCCATCCAATTTTGAACCTACATTTTGATGGATGATTGGATGATTCACTGAAGCTATGCCATTTTAATTGACAATCTCCTAGACTTGTTGATTTGTTTATTTAAGTATGGATGAACGTAAGTGGCTTGTTGCCTAAACTTCTCTCAAACTGGTTTTCTTTGATTGTGGGTGGACATAATTGGAAGCAAAAAAGAGGTCTTCATCCTACTTCATGGAACATGTTAGACTTCATGTCTGCATTTTGGGGCTAAAACCACAAAACCCAACAACATATTGGTTGTGTTTGGTTAAGAGTTTAGTTTAGTTTAGTTTTGGTAGTAGATAGAGAGAGAAATCGAGTAATGATTGAAGATAGGGGTAATGATTGGAGAGAGATAGAGAGAGATGAGAAAGTAATAATTGGAAAAATAGGGTAATGATTGGAGAAAAAAATAAGGTAATGATTGAAAACAAAACGGTTAACAGAACAAAGCCAATGTCTTCATCATTTTTCCATTAGTTTCATGCACCGTGGTCTTCATCATTTGCTCTTAAATTACACGACTTTGGGCTTCAATTTCTTTCCTTTGGCCTTTAATTGGATGTTTCTACTCTTCAATAATTGTTAAAAGCTCCTCAATTTTTTCAAACAAGTTCTCATTGTTGTTTTCCAGCTCATAAATTTGGGTTTCCAAAGCCATAGTTCTCTTCACCATTCTCCCCTAATCCATGCCTCTATCACAGGTGGGTAGGTCAACCCAATCAAAATAGGGACACCCAATTTTTTATTTTTTTTGCAACCAAACAACATAACTAAGAACCTAAATCAAAAATCTTGCAACAAAGATAAGGGATAGACCTACCTCAATTAAAAGATAAACAACAGAAATTCTTTACGCCAAATTTTGAATGTAAACAAGAGTGAGAAAACGAATCAGAGTTGGTGCTTACTAAGAAACTAGGATTTTGAGATCTGATGGAGGAACTTCAAGAAAAGAGAGACAGAGGGAGAGTGTGAGTTAGGGAGAGAGACAGGGTAGTGTATGTGCGTGTGTGTATATGTATATATATATATAAATACATATGTATTATGTAACAAAGTACACCATAGTGAGGGCGCAGACAACGCCGACACGATGAGCGCTGTTTGAAGAGCTTTTCGTTGGTACGGGGACTCGAAGAGATCGAAGGCATTTCCATGGGCCCCATTGAACGAAAAGGGATCCGATTTGGGGTGGGAAGATGGGTGATTCCGAGACCGATCGAAAATTGAAGTTCTATGCACATGGACGAGAGAGAGAGAGAGAGAGAGAGAGAGAGGGGCAACGATTGTATTCCCTCAAATTTCCACCGTTGTTGATTCATCCAAATTTCAGGTTTGGATGTTGAAGAGAGAGAGAGAGAGAGAGAGAGAGAAGACCAGCGGTTGGGAATCTCAAAATTTGGGAGTACTAGCGGTCAAATTTTTTGGGAGTAAATTTGAACAGGGAGTGGAAGAGAGAGAGAGAGAGAGAGAAGACCAGCGGTTGGGAATCTCAAAATTTGGGAGTACTAGCGGTCAAATTTTTTGGGAGTAAATTTGAACGGGGAGTGGACTAAAGTGGGCCAGACTTTTTACCCTCCAACTCAGCTATTGTACATCTTTCGATACATAAGTGTAGTACCCATAGCAAAATTGATTCTTTCACGATCCCACCTCATTCCTTCCTCCTCGTTATGCCTCCCTTTCCACCCGATCCAACTTAGACCATCGACAACTACCGCCTTCCTCCTCCCCCACCCCCCCCCCTCCCCAACCACACACACCCAAGGGTCATCATTTAGCCCGTTGGCTCACAAACAACTCGAGCCCGCCCAAACCGCCAGGCTATTGGCCTGCTCGAGCTCGTCCAACAGACAGGCTAGCCCAGCCTGAGTTTTTCATGGGCTGAACTTGGACCTTGAGATTTTTGCTTGGCCCACCCACGATAGCCCGGAAATCACCTTAAACCCATTTTTTAGCACACATGCATTGATGCACAGTACAATCTTCTTGTATAAAGATCATTTTTTCTTTATGTATTTTGTAATTTACAAATTGTAGGAGTTGAGTTGTACACATAATTGACAAGTGTGTAGGTGCCAACCTAGTTGGGATGTTCATATTTGTAGCGATGCAACTCCTAGCCTTTTTCTTTTCGTGTAACAATTTATGCATATTTAATTTGAGTGGTTAAAATATTTTTTCATCTTCTGATTAATAAAACATTAAATTTAATGTACAAATGCAATTATTAATTAATTATTTTTTTCATTTCTCTTTTGCCGTTGGTAACTAGTAGTATGGTAGAGCTACTTTTTTTTTTGGGGTGCAAGGGAAAATTTACGGTAGAGGTACTTTCACCAGCAGTAGTATGCGCAACTACTGTAATGAGAATCTCATTATGAGATCAAAATTCAAGCCCAACTACTGTAATGAGATGAAAAACCAACTACTGCAATGACATCAGCTCGCTCACCAACCTGGCCGGGTTTTGGCCCACCAACCTGTCAATTGGGCAAGCCCGTGGGCAGGCTTGGGCTTCAATTTAAAATATCTAGCCCGGCCCGCAAAAAAATATGCCCGATTGGCCCAGCCCATGGACAGGCTTGGATAGTGAGTTGGCGGACTGGGCCGACCCGGTCTGATGATGACCTTTACACACACCCCATCCCCCATGACCTATGATTCTATCTTGCAAAGTACTTCACGCAAAGACCAAACAATCAATTGAACCCAAATTTTAATGTAGGTAGATGTTTTTCTAGCCAATTGCTAGGAGAGATCATCACATAATATATGAAGTACAAAGTACAAATTACGGGACACTACATCCACTGTAAGAGTAATCAAATGGACCACAATCACTATAAGCCCAACTCAACTCCAAGCCCCATTAAGGAGAGAAATAACCCTAACAAGTACAAAGGAAAGAATACCCACACACATAAGGGAAGACTCGAACTCCTAACCTCTTAGTAAGATGCAAGAGTTTTGGCCAACTGAGCTAGCCCTAGTAAGCATGTGGATATTTATATGAAAATGAAATTTCAATTTGATTCTTAGTGTAGTAGGCCGAACCTGACAACTTAGACCATGCATATTGTGAGCACAGGCCAAGGATAGGGATGGAAGAAGTGGCCTTGCTGAAGCCTAAGTTCGGCTATTACCAGAGTGCAACGATGCGTTTACCTGATAACCCATCCAAGGGGGCCATCAGGCTCGGCTACCCTCAAAGCTAGTAACTCTATCTGCTATTTTCCCCCACAAGTCACCTATCCTCAAGCTCAGCCAAGGGTGAGGCTCGGCTAACCATGATGCCACATGCCACCCCACGCGCTGAAGCAGTTATGCCAAAAGATAATGATGGGCGCACATGGGGATTCCAGCTCACACCAAAATGGTTACCAAATCTTATCAGTGACGTCACAATGACGCCAGCCGACCCTTGCAAGGCACATGCTCGTACTTGGAGAGCAAGTCAAGCAGATTCTATAAATACCAAAGGATAGCAACCTTAAGAGGTACATGTTACTCAATCCCTAAAATTCGGAACTTCCCATGATGATGTCAACCGGAGAAAATTCGAGTTGATCATAAAGTACCATAATGTCAACCGGAGAAAATTCTTTCGGATAAAATTCGGCAAGACGAAGCAACTTCTATCACATTTGCCCCAAGCTTGATTATGAGCACTATTGGGTCCTCCCACATGAGTTTGAATTCTATCACACTCTTTTTTTTTTTTAAATGACTGGGGGCACGTGGGGGCACGTGCCCCCGTGTCCGTCCGTCCCTGCTCGCCGGCCTCTCTTCGGCATCTAAGGCTTCAAAATTCAGGACAATCAACTTTGGCAGCATTGACCTCCCACTTTTGAAACAATTCCAGAAGTTCTCAACATTCAGCTCGGTCCAAGTTGGATGGACAAGAAAGTTGCATTCCTCCGTGACGACACTTTCCCAACAGACAAAAAGGAAGCTTACCGAATCTGCAGCAAGGCCGCTTACTACTAGCTCTCCAAGAGCGGCCAACTCTATAGGAAATCCATCTCTGGGCCATACCTCCATGTGATCCACCGAACACAAGTACCAGAAATTCTCTCCGAGCTCCACTTAGGTAGCTGCGGCTATCACTCAGGTGGTTGTTCCCTCTGTCAATGCGTAATGAGTTAAGGATATTTTTGGAAGAACATGAAGAAAGACTGCGAAGAAGTTGTTCGTAAATGTCGACCATGCAAGCTATTCTCTCCCATCCATAAACAACCAGCCCAAAATCTCTCCCCAATAACATGCCCTTGGCCTTTTGTGCAATGGGGGCTCCATATTGTTGGAAAGTTGCCAACCACGCTAGGTGGATTCAAATACCTCATCATGGCAATGGATTATTTCTCTAAATGGGTAGGGGCCAAGCCCTTTGTCATAATCACTAAGGCTGACGTTCGGAGATTCGTTCGGCATAACATCGTTACAAGGTTCAGTGTTTCTTATGCATCATCTCGGACAATGGGACCCAATTTGTTGGCAAAGACCTCACCAGCCTCTGCGCAGAATTTGGGATACGCTTCTTCAACTCCACCCCTGCATACCTTCAAGGAAATGGGCAAAACCGAAGCCTCAAACAAGATTGTCTATGCTAGGATAAAACGTCGGCTTAACTCAAAAAAGGGCAAATGGGCCGAAGAGCTCCCAAGAGTCCTATGGGCCTATCGTTCCACACCTCGGCGATCCATAAGCCAAACACTTTTCTGCATGGCATTCAGCATGGAGGCCATAATCCAACTGGAGTCCAAATTCCCTTCCCTAAGGACTGAAAATTTCAACCCAAAAAGTAATGAAGAAGCTGTGGAACGAGAGCTGATTTTAGCAGAAGGGAAGCATGATGACGCTCGGCTAAAGCTTACCGAATACCAACAACAGGTCGCCAAGGGCTACAACCGTAGTGTGAGGACAAAAACCTTCAAGCCAGATGATTTGGTATGGAGAAAAGTTGTGCAGGCCAGTAAGAAGACAAAATTCATGCCAAATTGGGAGGGACCATTTCGCGTGGTTCGGATTACTAATGAAGGAGCTTTTGTCTTGGAGGACATGGATGGAAAGGTCCTCACCAACCCGTGGAACACCCAGAACTTGAAAAAGGCATACATGTGACCACTCCACCGGAGCATCTTGTCCTCGGCCATCATCTATTAACCTATGTTTTGTTTCGGCCCCAAGCCTTGTTTTTACCTTTTATTTTGCATCGGCCTCGGCCATTATCTATGTTCATGACAGTTAGAGAGTAGTTCAGGAAAGTTCATTTCAACTTGTATTTTGTCCTCATTTAATACAAGTACAATGTCTTGCTCAGCAATTGACGTTCTCTATGTAATTCTCCACGTTCATTTTTCCTAAAATGTCTACTAAATTTTCACCCCCATCAGCACTTGCTGATAACCGCAAATGATGACTTCGGCTTGCGCCACCGCTTTGGCCATTATGATGCCCTAGAAGCACCCTAGACATATGGTCCACTGAGCCTAAGACACACATTACGGTTGGAACTTAGGCTACAATTTACCTCAACTCTACTATAGCTCGGTTACACTCACGATTTGGTGAGCAAACCACCCACAAACTTCAAACATCTAAGTCCTTCATACTTTGGCTAGGGGCTGGCACTTTGGCCGAGCTCCAACCAGGCACAGATCACCTATCCAACTTCATTAGCTTTTTCTACTTTGGTCAAGACTCGGCTACTTCACCGAGCCCAAACCAAAGTAGGGGCTACAGATAACTATCACTCAAAGCAAACAAGCATAATCAAACTTTTCTAAGGCAAAAAGAAGTAAAGCATTAAAAACGAGGAATGTAATCAAGGCATTCAGTCATTTAGAATAAAAAAGTGATGCAAGTTTCCTAAGCAATGAGGTATGGCATGGTAAATTGCTTGATGCCGACCGCCCACAAACTATTACATCTAGTACGGCAAACTCCATTGTTCGGAGCCGTCCAATCCCAAACTCAAAATACTTAAAAAACAGAATGTTTAAGAATTGTAAGGGTTGTTGACTACAATAACTGACCATCCCATAGTCAGCACCTGCAGGTAGTTCTTCAATCTTGACCTACATTCTCAGCCTTGACCGTTGGATTGGCATTAACAGCATCCTCTGCAACATCGTCTGCCACCTTCTTGGATCCAAATCCAACCTCGACTTCAACATCTAAAATATCCTCAATTTCCTTGTCACTCTCGGGATATTCCTCCAGAGGGAGAGGCACGCACTCTTCATCAGTATATGGTAGAACAAGCTCGGGAACAACCGCTGCTGGAATCAACTTGGTCAGGTTCATGTCAGCTTCCAACTGCAAGACACAGGCTGTGGCGGGCACCCCATCCTTGTATCCCGTCCTATATGCGATGGTCACCCTCAGCTGGACCTCTTTATTAACCATCGTCTGAGCTTCCCTTTTGTACTCGGTGCCAACTTGGTCGAATCCCGCTTGGAAAGTCTTGCCATCCATCTCCTTCATTTTCCTCTTTTATCTTCTTTTCATCCTCCCCAACTCACACTCGGTGGTCTTTGTCCTACCAAGAGCTACGTCTCTCTCCTCCTCCAATTCCCCCATTCTTGGCTTTGGCGACCTTCAGTTGTTGCACTAGAGCCTTGACCTTGTCACGCTCCGCTTTCAAGTCTTTGCGGTAGTGAGACCTCTCAACAGTTGCAAGCGCGGCCTTGTTTGAAGCATGAAGCAAAGCCAGCCTAGCCTGCACATAGAAAACGTGTCAAGTTAAATAAGCACTCGCATGCATCAGGCTCGGTTGGAGGTCCTCAAGAACTTTCTCCATATCCCTCGGCAGAGCAAGCCCCTGGAGCATGGTGACATCAAGTCCTAGTTCAGCCTTAACGTTGTGCTCAACAGTCACCAATCTCCCCTCCGTCGAAGCAAAGGAGGGAGCAAATTCTTGAACGACAGCGTCAACAGCTGATGCCTCTGTTCTTTCTTTCTCTGACGGGCGTGGGGTAGGTGGCTTCGTGGGGAAGAAATCATGCGTCACTTTTTGCCTCTTCCCTTGGGGCTCGGCCTGGTCAAATCCGCTCGCGTGAGCCGAGACATTGTCCCTCAAATTAACATGAACCACGTTCTTCCTTGACATCTCTTCGGTGAATTCGGGTACAATCGTCTGAAGTGGCACATCAATACCAAGGAGTATTGTTGTTTGCTTCTAGCTGAACCAAAAAGAAGATGGTTTCTTGAAGGTTGAGAACTTAACCCTCGTCTCCTTAACCTTTTTGCTTCCACCCTTCTGCTTGTTCCCACCTTTCTTGGAAGTCCCGACCTTCTTGCTCGGCTCACCCGCCTCCTTCACCTTCTTCTTGAGCTTGTCCTTGTATGAGAGGACGTAATTTAGTAGCATTAGTGCATCTCGGCAAGCCTGCGATCTTAAGATGTTGACGTGCTTCTCAGTGGATAGGGATTGTAAAGTCTTGGTGATGACTCGGTGATCTGCAAAAAGAGAATAGTCAGCACGAGATGAGCAAATAGACGAAAGAAAAATAGGTACAATGAAATAAAGGAAAGGAAAAAGCCAAGCAACCTTTGAAGTCTTTAACCTTCGGTATGTGATGTCTACGGTTGGTTTGGTCACCAAACTCGTAGTTACCCCTCACCTCCACGTAGAAGTTTGCTCACTTGTCAGTATTGGGCAACCCACCCACTAAGGGCTCCTTGCCTCGCGGGTTGAAAGATATCTACATTTGGTACAATCGTGCCTACACATGATATATGCTTCGAAAAGGTCAGCGATGGTAAACTCCAAATCGTGAATCTTCTTCAGTGCAATCACTGTCATCACAATCCTAAAGCTATTGATCGCAAAGAAGTGGGGGACAAGACTAAATCAAGCTAAAAGCTCCTTAAGGAATGGGTGGAGAGGAAACCTCACAGATGGCCATAACGGGGACGGTGATGTGTGCGGGTCTGTGCATCCCTTTATCCTTAATTTGGTCACTGGTAGCCCGGCTAACTATCATGTTGTCAAGAATATTATACTCTCGGCAGAAGTTCTCGTACTCCCCGGCTTCTCCACTGAAGAAGTGGGCGTGGGAGCAAACTTGACCCCTCTTGTTTAGGTCGGCAACCTCCGTGTCTATGATCAGAACATCATCACGCCGTGATTGCGTGGACGTTGAAGGTTCAGCTCCAAAATTGAACCCCAAGTCAGCCTCAGATCCCCTCTGGTGCTTTGCCTCGGAATGGGTTGACTGTGTGAATGAGATCTTGGGCTCAGTAAGGAATTCGTCTCCACTGTAGTCATAATCACGCTCGGTGTTTGAATCCTCAAAATCAACTGACATGTTTGAGGCAATGGAAGAATTTTGGTGTCGGCTCCTACTCCTATCCAACAACTCTCGAATCAGCGTATCGCCAGAATCGTCTCCGGAGCGTTCAGAGGTGGAAGAGATGACTATCGCCGGGTGAGCCAGACCTAACAAAGCAGAGTGAAATCAAATGAGGAATCTCATCGTTGGCAAAGAGACGAGTATCTCTTTTAAGCTCGGCTACCTTACTGGCTCACCCTTATTCACTCTACGGACACGAGCTCAGGAATCCCTCGAATTTTAGATCTTTTGGGTTCGGCATCATCCAGTGTCAGCCAAAGCCATCCAACAGTAAAGCAGGGGCTCGGAAGAATAGATTGAAGATACAGATGAACACCACTATTCATCTCCGTCTTCACACTGTTCACACAGAACAAAAGTCTCCAAAAAATGTAGAAAACGATGCAAAATGGAACCAAAAACTGTAGAAAAGAGGAGAGAAGCATGAATCAAAGGCATACTTGATGAATTCGAGCGGATTCAACCGTAAAAGTTGGATTTGACGTTGAATCTGAAGGTTAGAAGACTAAGAAGCTCTGGAAGTTCGAAATCTAGAGAGGGAGGGAGGTTGTAACCCTTCTCTTTCCTCTCATTGTCCTTTATATAGGAGAAGGGTTAGGGTTTTGAATTTTTCGCCCATTATTACACTGCCGAACCAGTGGCCAACTAGTGTCTAACACGTGGCCCCAATAGGACAATCGTGCGAAACCCCAATGCATGCCAAACGTCCTTTCATCTGCTGTAGCTAGTGTCTAACACGTGGCCCCAATAGGACAATCGTGCGAAACCCCAATGCATGCCAAACGTCCTTTCATCTGCTGTACCCATGCAGGAGATGACACTGGCACTCGCCCATTGTGGGCACGTGCCCCGGAAAATCGCCCGATCTTGGTTTCGAATGGATATTGTTCGGGGGGCGGCCCTTTTGGAAAATAGCGCGGCGAAACGCTTCGATTCAGAGTCGCCACTCGGGTTTTAGCGGAAGAATACCCAAGGAACCGAACTCGAGAACGTTTGCTACGTTTTGCTTTGGTTTGAAAAATGTTTGATTTGATTTGATTTGAAAAGGCGTAGACCGGTCCGTCGTCACCTTCGATATCTGAGGTTCGGGAGCCAGGTTACGAGAGGGGAAGGGTTTTATGGCACCCCCCTCGCCCAATCCGAAGATCGGTCTCTACTCGGGCATTTTATTAAAACGTTTGCATTTTTCTCTCATTTGATCATTTTTGGCCAGTTAGGGCGGGGGAACAGTTAATAGGGATTAAAGCTGTAACAAGTTGCAGTTTATATGACAAAATGTTTATGGATGATAACTTGCTTGCTTGAATTGAAGTAAACGTAAGAACATAGATTGAGAACAAGCGCTGCCAGAAGCTCAATGGGATGATGTACGCTGCCCGTCGGGTGCGTGAGCAGGCGACGTGCTGGCACGCCATGGGCAAAGCCACGACACGCCAACACACCCTGCGCACGCCATCTTCAGGCTGGCGTACACTACCACACCAATTTCTTACAGCTCCTACTCTCAATCCTCTGGGCTCTGGAGGGGACCAGTGCACACCCAGGGCAAACCACACAGTCTATAATATTGATTATACACAAGTACAGACATAAGGGATGGCCAGTAGCCAGGGAAATAGCAAGACAGACCCCATAAACAGAGTGGGGAGAAACCAGAGGCCAGGATTGAGCTAGGATGTAAGCGCCAGGCACTGGACTTCAAGAAACATGCCGTACGCCACCTTTTTGGCGTCGTACGCCAGGTTATTATGTGAACCAGTGTTTGGCTGTACATCATCTGGGTTCTGGAACATGACCAGACATGCCCCAGAGGCCTTGAAAACAGGAAATGGTACAAGTATTGAAAGCTACATTCGAACAGTTCTAAAATACAGAAAGCAATAGACTGGTTTTTAGCATGCTGTAAGGTGATGACATAAAGGAAATAAAGCAATAAATGAGCCCTACATGATCCCCACGCCAACCGTGCACGTACAGCCAAAGGTGGCGTACGGCTAAGAGTAGCTGGCGTGCGCCATGTTGTGACTCTCTGCGACTAATTTATTTCACCAGAAAGGGGCCTGGACTAGTATCAGTTACTAGCCAGAACCCTTCTGGATCCCCTCAGAACTTGAAAACAGAATGCAGCACAAAGGTGGTATACCTTTGGTGCAAGAGAGAAAGGATGGTGATGAGCTTGTGGCTGAAGATGGAGGCTATATTATCACTGATCAGTAGAGAAAGTGTGTGTGAGACTGCTCTATCTCTCACTCTCAATGGAAGAGAGCAAGAACAAGAGAGAAGAGAGAGAGAGGACTTTGGAGAGTAATGTGGTTAACCCCTTGCAAATGAATGCAAGGGGGGTATTTATAGAGGAGAGAGGAGCTGGAAACCAGGGCTGATCAGCTGGGTTGAGGGCTGGTTAGGGCTGGTTGGGTTGAGTGAGTAGCCTCCCATGCATTAAATGCATGGGACTAGGTGGTAGGAGTGAAAGAGGGACGGGCCAGACGAAAGCAACCATCAGGGGCACTGTTCCCTGTACTTTGGAGCCGTAAAAGCCTCGGTCGCGTGCTGTAAAAGCGGTGATTTGACCGGTCAAGACCCTCCGTACGCCACCTATGACCTACCGTGCGCCATGTCAAACTCAGTCAATGGTCGATGATCGACACGTGTCAGATACCTGGCGCACGCCAAAGGGAAGGTGGCGTAAGCAAGGTATGGTTTTGCTGAGGCTCATTTGGCTCGAGGTTTGAAGAGGCTTGAAATGGTTTGAAAGAGGAGGGTCCAACGCCCAAAGCTCAAGACCTTCCATCGACTCTGAACTGTTCTCGACCGTTTATCATCATCGGGTCAATAAAGAAAGTAAAAGGACTAATCTGGACAGTCCAGAATGGGGTGTCTACACCCATTGGGGTTTAACTTTGGCGGTTGCTTTTTCTTTAAGGAGACTGAGAATGTTGAAGTTCGGCTGAACTTCAGCCATATCCACAAATCATTCAAGTTCGGCAACTTCCGAGGTTCGGCCAGGTTCATTGTCAATCTTTGCCACACAGTCAGCATCAACAAAGATTGAGGAGCTATTGTAGTAGGCCGAACCTGACAACTCAGACCACGCGTATTGTAAGCCCAGGCCAAGGATAAGGATGGAAGAAGTGGTCATGCTAAAGCCTAAGTTAGGTTATTACCAGAGTACGGCGACGCTCTTACCAGAAAACCCATCCAAGGGGGCCATCAGGCTCGGCTATCCTCAAAGCTAGTAACTCTATTGGCTGTTTTCCCCTGCAAGTCACCTACCCTCAAACTCAGCCAAGGGTGAGGCTCGGCTAACCATGATGCCACGTATCACCCCACTCGTTGAAGCAGTTATGCCAAAAGATAATGATGGGTGCACATGGGGGGTTCCATCTCACACCAAAACGGTTACCAAATCTTATCGGTGATGTCACAATGACGTCAGCCAACCCGTGTAAGGCACATGCCCGTACTTGGAGAGCAAGTCAAGCAGATTCTATAAATACCAAAGGATAGCAACCCTAAGAGGTACATGTTACTCAATCCCTAAAAGCCTAATCTCTTACTCTATACTCTGCACATTCTCATCCTCTCGCCAGAGGGCCTTGGCCAACCCCGACCAGGTCTTAATCGTGCGTTTATTGTGCAGGTTATAGCAAGACTGCTAGGCAAACCCTGAACCAATCGAAGATGAACTCAAATTCAGGATCAATGGGCCATACACTTTGGTTCCTAAACCAGGTGGCGACTCCAAACAAAAAAAGTGTGCCACAATAGGCACTATCGCTACAAACATGCTGCAATGGCTAAAAGCGATTCACTTATTGATGATCATGTGTGCTAGACTTTGCCTTCACGACCGGGTATCCACAAATATATATTGTTCCTAAAAAAAGCCCTACAAAAAACTCTAATTCTCGACCTTCTCATGTTTAGACCGTCTAGAAAGACCATCATTTAGACAAATTTTTCTGCAAATTGGTCTTCTAAATTGTCTGTTGGGCTTCCGAACGAGGTCACGACCATATATATGAAGTTCGGTTTTGTTAGAACTAAATTAAGTCTGCTTTCATGCCCATTTTGACCCAGTAAATGTTCAGATTGAAAATTTTCTATTTCACACCCTAATTAGCCATCCGATGAGTTACTTTCAATTCGGGATTAAACTGAGCTCATGATTTTTCCCTTCCAAATGGAATTGCTTTCGATTGACTCAAACGGTCCTGGATGCGCAAGACTTCTCACTTTTCTTCTCCAATTACCTCCAAGGCCTCACATCTTCTGGTAATCAAGATGATGGAAAGAGCTAATGTGATAGGTATATACCACAATAATTAAATGGGGTTCTGACTGGCCGGTCTCTTTTTGTCCATTCCTACCCATCACGTGTTTATCCCATCCCATATAAGCCCTGTTTTAAGTAAACTACCAAAATTACCCTCGCCCAACCTCGCTCATACGCCGACTAAATACCTGTCACCCAAAAGACGAGCACCAAAGCACAGCGGGATTTCAGCGCCGTGAGACTCCGTTGCAAATCATCAGATCCACCTCTTCTCTCTCTACCTTTCTGCATCCTCTCCTACTTAAAATCTCTCTTTAGACTTAGGTCGGTGCTAGTGGCGGTGGTGTTGTTCGTAGTTTCGGCTATAAATCGATTGGTGAGATTGGTCTCGACGATAAACGTAATCAAGATGCAACAAATCTTGACTCGGTCGATCAAGAAGGTGATAGTCCAACCTCTGGTTCTCCTGAGCATCGTCGACCACTACAATAAAGTCACTTGGGACACCAGGAAATACGTAGTTGGCATATTGCTCGGGAGCCCTTCAAAGGAACTTTCGATGTCTTCAACAGCTACGCAAGTTCATAATTAAATATATACTCCTATCACTTTTCAAAACTACAGTTGACAATTTCGCTTCTTCTTTTGTTATATTTTTTCTTTTTTTGAATGGTTAGGATTTAGTGTTTTAGCAGATTTGAACAATAGCTTTTGAGAAAAGTTCTTGGATTGTGTTTGTTTTATGTATGCTGCAATGAACGAAAGCTGTGTAAGTTCTCTTCAAATATGGAATTCTCTTGATTTATTGACCTGAGCTAGGGTTTGGTGTTTTGGCATTGTCAATAGTAGATTTTGATTTTGGTTTCTATATGTGCCTATTTTTACAATTATGGTTATTGGCCTTTTTTTTGCATTCTTCCAGAGGGGGTGTGAATAATGCCACATTGGATGTGAATTTGTAGACACCCTAACCTGGACTATCCGGATAACGTTGTTTTAAGGTCTTTTTTCCCCAATGATGATTATGGTCAAGAGCATTCCGAGGTTGATGGTGTGTTTGAGCTTTGAGCGTTCCGAGCCTCATTCGACCCCTTTCAAAACCCATTTCAAGCCCTTTTAGCCAGAACCAAATGGCCTCAGCAAAACCCAACTTACTTACGCCAATCGTGTTCTGACGTACGCCAGTAAACTGCCATGTGTCAGTCATCGACCGTTGACTCAGTTTTTACTGGCGCACGCAGCTCACATCTTGGCGTACGCCAGTCAAATCTAGTCAAAGCGTCACTATTCAACCACGTGCTCAGGACTTTTGTGGCCACCCCGACATAATCCACAATCCCCTGATGATTACTCTCGGCTGGCCCGTCCCCCTCTCTCTCCTACATCCCCCATCAAGCCAAGTCCCATGCATTTAATGCATGGGAGGCTCTCTCCTAACCTAACCAACCCTTAACCCCAACTGATCAACCCCTCTTCTCAGTCATCTCTCCTCTATAAATACCCCCCTTGCATTCATTTGCAAGGGGTTAACCACATTAAGAGCCCAAGCTTTTGTTTTCTCCTTTTGCTTTCTCTTTCTCCTTCTCCATTGAAAGAGAAAGAAAAGGAGTCTTCTCTCAGACACCTCACTGTTATTCAGCCACCATCCAACCTCCATCTTCAACCTCAAAGTTCAAACTCATTATCAACCCCAAACCAAAGGTATACCACCTTTGTGTGGCTTTCTGTTTTTGATTCCTAAGGGGAGCTAGAAAGGTCCAGGCTGGTAATGAATACCATTCTTGGCCTTAAAATGGCAAAATACAAGGATCGTGCATAGTGAAAGATGGCGCACGCCAGTACCACAGAGTCGTACGCCAGTCATGGCAGTACGTGCACTACTGGCGTGGGGATCATTGGTCACACCTTTCTGTATTTTTCACTTTTTATCACCTTACAGCATGCTAAGAATCAGACTCCTGCTTTCTGTATTTTTTTGAACTGCTTAGTTGAAGTATTTCAATACTTGCTTCTATCTGCTTTAGAGGGCCTCTGGGATCCATCTGGTCATGTTCTAAAGCCTAGATGATGCAAAGCCAATCACTAACCAAGTGGTGTAGCTAGCGTACGGGGTCTTATGACTGGCGTATGGCAGTTATGTCTGAATCCAGTGGTTGGCCCTTGCATCGTAACCCAACGTTGGCCTTTTGCTATTTCCCCACATTGTTTATGGGGTGTTCCATTCATTTTTGTGGCTTACAGCCATCTGATTTGTCTGTACTCTGTATATACGTTGCTATATAACTGCGTGGTTTGTCCTGGGTGTGCGCTGGTCCATTCCGGAGCCCAGATGCGAACAAAGACTGAGAGTTCGTGATAAGTGTACGCCAGTAAAGAAGTGGCGTGCGCAGGTCATATTAGTATGCAGTGGCCTAGCCAGTGCATACCGATGTGATACCTGCTCACATCTCTTCAGGGCAGCGTACTCCAACTTATGCAGACTGCTCTTGGTGCTTGTTCTCAATCTATGTTTATTATTGCAAGCAAGTCATCCATAAATATCACATAGCTGCAACTTGTTACAGTCTTACTCCCCATTAACTGTTCCCCCGCCCTAACTGGCTAAAAAATGATTAGTGAGAGAAAAATGCAAGTGTTTTACAAAATGCCTGAGTAGAGACCGATCTCCGGATTGGGCGAGAGGGGTGCCATAAAACCCTTCCCCTCTTGTTACCTGGCTCCCGAACCTTAGATATCGAAGGTGACGACGGACCAGTCTATGCATTTTTCAAAATCAAACAAACGTGACAAACGTTTTCGAGTTCGGTTCCTTGGGTATTTCACCACTAAAACCCGAGTGGTGACTCTGAATCGAAGCGTCTCGCCGTGCTTTTCAAAGAGGGCCGCACCCAAATTTTTCATAATAAAAATTTTCTAGAGCGTGTGCCCACAGTGGCGACTCTGCTGGGGAACATGGCATTGATTTGTATTTGGAAAATAATACATAAATGAACAATTTTTCAAAAGTCTGTCAAAACAGTATGCTCCGCGCTGCTGAAGAACGGAATGTAACTTAACAGGATCTCAGCATCTGACCAATCCGAACTGGGGCTTTATTATTGTTCACTTGTGTAGTTTTCTCCAAGTAATGATTAATAAAAGTGAGCCAAGCTTCGAAAGGCATTTTCAAAACTTTGCGTTTCTCTCTCACTCAATCATTCTTCGGCATTCTCCATTTGCATCGATGTTGGCTAGCCCCGTTGAGGTGTTTTGGGTAACCAACACAGTTTACTGGAGCCCGGGGTCCTCGAACGCCCAACAACGTTGGACGATGATAAGTCGTAATACCGCTCAACCATTGCTTTGCTATACGCGTTGCAATGGGAGGTATACCGCGGCTTTAGTCAGAGGTACCCCTCTAAACCAAAATCGGCCTCTACATGTGTACAAAGCATTAGAACCTTTCAAACTAAGACAGAAACCTGCAGGGTAGGATTACTTGCATCTAACCCCCATATACTGTCTATGTGTTACTGTTTTCCCTATCGCATG
This sequence comes from Rhododendron mucronatum var. ripense, assembly GCA_019656295.1. Classification (NCBI taxonomy): domain Eukaryota; kingdom Viridiplantae; phylum Streptophyta; class Magnoliopsida; order Ericales; family Ericaceae; genus Rhododendron; species Rhododendron mucronatum. The sequence continues at coordinate 7,034,822 of BPLT01000004.1, read as the reverse complement.
CATGTACATACATTCATTCTGTTTTGCGTAGGAGCATGCTAGGGCGGCTTTTAGGTTGTCTTTTGTCGAGTTCGCCTCATGGCTATTAGGACGTTGCCTTGAACCGATAAAGAGTCATGCATCTTGAGGGTGCATGTTGTCAAGTTTTCGAAATCCTTTGAATCAATGAGACTTTGGAAAATCGGTCCTTTCTAAGTCCTTGTCTAAACCAAATCAAAGTTTCAAACAAAAAAAGTTAGGAACAGCGGAAAGTATGTCGTGATGCTTACACCATCCAGGTTAAAAGTGCTAATCACTTACACCGCTCAGGCTCTGGCACAGTGCTGCTTACGCCACCCCAGTTTTGGTATCACGTCGTCTATACCGAGTTGTTCCGACTCCCAAAGATTGGAACTTCGAGAAAGGAGTAGTCAAAGGCTTAGGCTGTTTTGACATCTCTTAGTGTCAGTCGATGCAATCAAGGATACACTGTCGAAAAGAAAATCCGAGGATTCTATGGCAACATCCAAATGTCATAAGTCGAACTCTCTCTAGTTCTAGAGTCTAGGAGGACACCGACGACGTTGGCATGATCATTGTTCATTCTTTCCCATTCTTTCAAAATAAAGTGCTGCAGGCTGTCACTGAGCTCCTATACTTTGTTGTCTAGCTGAATCATGGGAAGCTCGAGATCAAGGGCCAAACCTACTTGGGACTGTCCGTCGGTTTTGTTTGAGAAATCATTTGGGGGTTTGCTTTTCAGTCAATCACAACGGAATCTCTGGCCTGCACTCTGTCAAGAGAGGATTCACCACCGACAACTCCGCACGAGACTCCTCCGTCCTCTCCATCTCTGTCCGCAAAGTTGGTCAAGTTAGAAGTCTTAGAAATGGCAGAAACCCCACCGCCGAATCTCGCTACGATCCTAGCAGATCTCCAGCACAACTTGGCCATCATGCAGCAAAGGGCCGACCAAGCTGATACCTCCATGGCTAATCTGCAGGCTCTAATTCAAGAAAGGCTCCCGGCTGGAGGGGCTGGTGGTGAAAGACAAGAGCGCGAACCCGCGGTCGAAGAGCTTCCTGTGGTCAAACTTCCTATTGAGAATCCAGAAATGGCTACTCTGATTGCCAAGATGGCTAAACTAGAAGAAACGGTTTCCAAAGCTGAAAGAATAGGCGCCGGAGGTTTGGACATAGACCGTCTTTGCCCATTTCCAAACGCCAGGCTGCCTGAAAGGTTCAAAATGCCGGACTTTGCGAAGTTTAATGGGACAGAAGATCCAAAAACTCATCTGTTGGCTTACCACGGCGCTATGAAACTGCATGGGGTAGAAGAGGAAGCCATGGCTCAGCTCTTCCCACAGACCCTAGCTGGTCTCGCTTTTCAGTGGTTCCTATCTTTAGACATTTCCAAGCGCCAGACCTGGGAGGATATTGGTGCAGCTTTCAATGCCCAGTACAGTTACAACGCTCAGCTCAAGATGACCACTCGAGAGCTGGAGTCAACCAAAATGAATACCAAGGAGTCTTTTTGCAGACTTTATCAAGAGGTGGGAGCTAAGGCGGCTCTCATGACCGATCGGCCAAGTGAGAAGGACCAGATTCGTATTATCTCCCGCAATCTGCAGCCAGACTTCGCCAAGAATCTTGTACTAGTTCAGGGTGCCGACTTCAATACCTTCTTTGAATCCGGCCTTGCCATTGAAGAAGCTTTGCAAACTGGACTTCTGCCGCGAAGTGATTCCTCTTCCTCCGCCTTAGGTTCGAAGTCCAAGCCTCGTGCTTACACAGGGAGCAGCACCGCTCTGTTTGGCGGTAACAATTACGCCAACGCAACATCTGCCACCAACAATCCCACGCAGGGCTCCAACCGCACTGCCGACATCAACCAAGTGCAAACCCCTCAAAAGCCACGTAACCGCAACCAACCCCGAAACTTCGCTAAGTTCGAAGCTCCACTGTCCTTAGTATTGGAAAGGTTGGTCAAGTCCAGCCACCTCAGGCCACTGGATCCAACCCCACTTCCTCAGAATCCATCTCCTAGCCATAATCCAAATGCTTTCTGTGCTCACCACCAGATGCCCGGCCATTACACTGATTCTTGCTATCGCTTTCGTCATGCGATACAAGACTTGGTGGACAATGGTACCCTTCCAAACCCCCTATTTTAACCCAATGTAATCACCAATTCCATGCCTCAGCATAATAACAACCCTCAGGTTAACCAGATAACCCTCACCTCCATTATAATCCAGCCCAGCTCCACCATATTCAACCCCACTGACCATATAACCTTAGAATGTTACCCTAAACCCGTTGTAGCTTTCCCTATGGACTTCAGTGTCAACATGCTAGCAGTTGGTTTGGGACATGGAAGATAAGGCGAGAGAGTGGGAAGAGCTCGCCAGTGATTGGAATGAGCGCTATCATATGGGTTTCCCTCAGGATCCTGTTGTCAATCAAGCTTAGTTGGATCAATGGGAGGAAGAATGGATTGCGGCACGGGCAGATCCGGTGGACGGCCTATCACTGTTTATGCTCTTCTATTAACCTGAGCCTACTACAGCCGAAGCAGAAAAATAGTATGCGTGGGATTCGGAACCCGATGCAGCGCAGTTGGATTGGAACCAGAATTTCAACATGGAAAAAGCCGATAGTGGTAAGGACAAAGATGAGCAATACCTGGACGGTTACGCCGAAGGGGAGATTGTTCCCGACATACATCGACAACTTGGAGCAGCACTGCCGCTAATAGATGCCATCTCGAACGCCATTCATACAGGCGACCCGACTGTCAACATTGTGCCTTTGGGAATGCCGCGTCCGGTAGTGGCTCCTCGTGATGATTGTTCGATCATGGTCTTGAACACACCGCCTGACGACCTGTGGGAGGTGGACGAGATCATCGACCTTAACAAAAAAAAACCTACCGGCTAACTTTTGGGAGGACGATAAGGTTGTCGACATGAACGGAGGGGATGAGGTCTGGACTGTCAACACTGCTCTGGTAGATGGAGGCTTTTGGGATGTGCCTTTTGTCACCAACCCGGGGACACCTTTTGAGGAAGCTGCTACTCAGGATCCATCTTTTTGGGAAGGACTGGTGATGGAAGATCTGGAATGGGATACAGCTTCGTGTCAGGATTCAGCAGCAACGGTTGCATCATTCGACAAGGGGAAGCGTAAATTGGAAGAGGTGCCTGCAGACTTCTGGGATTTTGTGGACACGTCTTCCTGGTGGGATGTTGCAAACGTTACAAGGAGTGGCCGAGTCTTTTAGCCACCTAACCTGTCGGCCGGAGGCTCATCCAATCCTGCTAGTCAAGGACCCACCGTTCCTGCTACTCCTAGTGGGGCACCAGAGGAGGATGTCATTCAGAAGCAACTCGAGAGGATCCCTGCCGCCGTCTCTGTTTGCGGTCTGATATCATCATCAAAGGAGCATAGAGAAAGGTTGTCTGCGGCACTAGCCCTGCTTACTGTACCGACTAACATCACTCCCGAGGCTATGATCGCTCTGGTTTTGCCTTTGCTCTCCAAGCACACTGTCACCTTCACTGAAGGGGATCTGCCTGTCGATGGGACCGCTCACAACCGCCCGCTGCACATCACCATCAAATGCAAGGGCTACTGGGTGCCAACCGTGCTAATTGACTATGGCTCCGCCATCAATGTCTGCCCAATGAGGGTTGCTTACAGTCTGAGGCTCACCAAGAATGATTTCACGCCTTCCAACTTGGTAGTTAAAGCTTATGACAACACACGTCGTGTGGTAGAAAGGACCTTGATGCTTAAGCTCGATGCGGAGGGCTTTGAGATGGATGTAGAGTTTCATGTGGTCGACATCCCTGCTACTTTGAACCTGCTGCTGGGCAAGCCTTGGCTGCATAGGTCAGACATTATGGTTGTACCCTCGACTCTGCACCAAAAAGTCATGCTGGGGCTTCCTACTGGGACTTTGACCATTTGCGGGGACTCCGGGATCCGCCCGCTCAAGGATGATGGGACACCTGCCATGGGGATAATGCACGGAGAAGAGGATTCAGATTTTGGAGGATTTGCTTTCGACACAGCCGGCTCAGTCCTATCCATTGTCATGGACGACGACTTCATCATTAGCTCAACTGCTCTCGAAATTATGAGGAAGATGTCGTTCATGCCTGGACTAGGACTCGGGATCAACTAGCAGGGGATCGCTGAGTTCCCCGCCTTTCCTTTCACCGAAGTCCGCTTTGGTTTGGGATACGTTCCCCCTGCCAAGGGTGCCAAAAAAGGGAAAGACGTGGAAAAATCTCGAACCCTTTATGGTAACCCCGACAGCTACTTTGTCTGTGAAAGAGGTGGCACTGCTTACCTAGGTCAGATTAAGCGATTTTGGGATCCAGAGACTAGCACCTGGCTGCTGGGTTTCGAGATTTTTGTTGCAGACACCTGGTCTGGTGATGAGGAGGAAATAGCTAAACAAGAGCTGGCTCAGGAAGAATTCAAGAAGCAGCCGGCCACGATCAAGGAAAGGGTGGACTGGGTGAAAACCTTCGATCAGGGGAGCTTGGAGATGCTATTCTCTCAAGTAGGTTTGGTTGGCAAGGAAGAAGAGGCTGAAGTGCTGATGCTCGCGCCCGACTCACCGGATGTTCTCAAGGACCCAACCTCTCTCATTGTGAAAGCGACTGGTAGTATCAATAACTGCATTTTTACTCCGCGTCTAACATGCATTAATGATATCTCTGAATCTGACACAGAGTCTGTTGAGTCTAAGTCTAGCTCAGAGTCGGAGTTTATGCCTCTCGGCCCTCCACGTCATAGCTTTTACTTCGAGTTTCAGTCAACTGTACTTAGCAACCCCTCTGGATTTTATGAAATGCATGATCCTACTTCTAATTACTTTGCTGACTTTTATATAAACTGTGTCGACCCCGACGATGAAGGAATCGACTATGACGGGAACATCTCGGCTGAGTTGCGTTCCCTCATCGAAAAGGAAGACGAAAGGCATGCTCAGCCTCTAAAAGAAGAAATAATTTCAGTAAATTTGAAAGATGAGGATGACCCCCGTATGATGCAAATTGGTTCGAACCTCTCCCCAGAAAACCACGCTGGTACAGTTGAAGCACTCAAAGAATACTTCGAGGTTTTTGCTTGGTCCCATGCTGATATGCCCGGTATTGATCCCAAGATAGTGCAACACCGGATTCCATTAATACTAGGGGCAATTCCTATCAAACAGAAGCTTCGCAGAATGAGGCCGGACTGGGTTCAGAAGATCAAAGAGGAGGTCACCAAGCAGATTGATGCAGGGTTCTTGCGGGTTGCTGAATACCCCAAAATGGGTCGCTAACATTGTGCCCGTTCCTAAGAAAGATGGGAGGATCCTAGTCTGTGTCGACTTCAGGGACTTGAACAAGGCAAGCCCCAAAGACAGTTTTCCCTTGCCACACATCGACATGCTTGTGGATAACACGGCGGGGGATGCCTTGCTCTCTTTTGTTGACGGATTTGCGGGATACAATCAGATCTTTATGGCTCCAAAGGATCAAGAAAAGACGACGTTCATCACTAAATGGGGAACTTACTGCTACGTAAAGATGCCATTTGGGCTAAAGAACGCTAGATGCACTTTTCAGAGGGCCTAAACAACCCTATTCCATGACTTCATCCATAAGACAGTCGAGGTATATGTGGACGACATGATTGTAAAGGCAAAAGAGGAAAAGGATTACCTTCCTTCACTCAAATAGTTTCTTGAAAGACTTCGCAAGTACAATGTGCGTCTCAACCCGCAGAAGTGCACGTTCGGGGTCACGGTAGGAAAAATGTTGGAGTTTCTGATTACCAAGAGAGGGATCGAGGTAGACCCATCCAAGATCAAAGCAATCCTCGAAATGGAGCCCCTACGATTTGAGAAAGGAGTGAGAAGTTTTCTAAGAAAGGTTCAGTTTATCAGTAGGTTCATCGCCAAGCTGACCCTCAATTGTGAGCCGTTGTTCCGACTGCTCAAGAAGAATGTCCCGCTCGAGTGGACAGACAAATGCCAGGCTATTTTTGAGCCCATCCAGAGTTACTTACAAAACCCTCCGGTATTAACGCCGCCTACGCCAGGTCAACCCTTGATTCTCTATTTATCAGTTACTCCGATAGCTATGGGATGTCTGCTAGCACAGGAAGGGGAAAACAGAGTCGAGAAAGCCATCTACAATTTGAGCAAGAAAATGGTAGGATGTGAGGAGTGCTATACCCCTTTGGAGAAGACATGTTGGGCATTAGTTTGGGCTACCAAAAAGCTTAGACACTACATGCTAGCTTATCCGGTGAAGCTGATTTCTCGGATGGACCCTATCAAGTATCTATTCGAGAAGCCGGCGCTCACCCATAAGCTAGCACGTTGGTTGCTTTTGCTGGCTGAGTTCGATCTCCAACATGTCACAAGAAAGTCAGTGAAGGGCCGTGCTGCGGCGGAATTCCTAGCTGATCACCCGGTTGAAGGTCCAGAGGATGTGGATTTCACTTTTCCGGATGAAGACATACTGACTATGGGCGAGGAAGTGTGGACGCTTTATTTTGACGGGGCTGCTAATCAAAAAAGGTTTGGCATTGGGGTGTTGCTGATTACGCCTACCGGTGCTCATATTCCGCTTGCCTTCAAGCTGAACTTCGATGTCACTAATAACCAAGCTGAATACGAGGCCTGCATTGTCGGAATGGAAGCTGCAATTGCACTAGGGGTCGAGAAACTTGAGGTAATCGGAGATTCGAACTTGGCAGTCTCTCAAGCCAATGGAGACTGGAAGGTTTGTGAGGAAAAGCTGAAGCCTTTCACCAAGATTTGGAAGAATTGGTTCCTCGCTTCAATAAAGTGACTTTCACCCACATTCCTCGCTTGAAGAATCAGTTCGCCGATGTTTTAGCGACTTTGGCTTCAATGATCGAACTTCCGGTAGGAGTCAAGATGCGACCAATTGTGATTGAACAGAGGGACTTGCCCACTTATGAGTATGTCAACGCCATTGATGATGTCGATGATGGCCTACCCTGGTGCCACGATATTTGGAACTTCGTAGAGCGCGGAGAGTTTCCTGCTGGGGCTACTAAGAAGGATCGAATTGCCCTGCAACGTCTGCACGCTCAATACATCATCTGCGGTGGGAAACTGTATCGAAGGTCTCGCTGTGGGATGCACAAGCTATGTGTAAATGGCGCCGAAGCGACAAGGATAATGGAGGAGATTCACGAAGGAGTCTGTGGTCCTCGCATGAGTGGTGTCATGCTTGCAAGGAAAATCCTCAGACAGGGCTATTACTGGTCTACAATGGAGTCACAGTGTATTGACTACATGCGGCGCTGCTACAAATGTCAAATTCATGCTAACTTGCAGCACGTTCCTCTGTCTGAGCTGTATGGCATGACTTCGCCTTGGCCTTTCTCAGTGTGGGGAATCGATGTTATTGGAATGATCAGGCCCGCTGCTTCAAATGGTCACAAGTTTATACTGGTAGTAATTGATTATTTCACTAAATGGGTTGAGGCTGACTACGGTTCAAGTCGCGCAGTTTATTCGGAAAAACATCATCTACCGGTATTGTATTCCTCAGGCTTTCGTGTCAGATAACAAAGGTCATTTCAAAGGTAGGGTATTGGAGTTGTTTGAGGAGTTCAAGATCGAGATCCATCATTCCACGAACTATCATCCACAGACAAACGGAGCAGTTGAGGCCGCGAACAAAAATGTCTAGATGATTATCAAGAAGACCGCTGAATCTGCAAGGGACTGGCACGAGCTGTTACCTTTGGTCCTTTGGGGGTATCGTACGTCAATCTGCACTTCTACGGGTGCCACTCCGTTCTCCTTAGTCTATGGAATGGAGGCAGTACTTCCCATTGAGCTTGAGGTTCCAACTCTGAGGGTCATGGCTAAAAGTGGTCTCGAGGAATCTGAGTGGCTGAATGGATGGTTTGTCGATCTCATGTTATTTGATGAGAGAAGGCTCCGCGCTCTGTATCATGTTCAAGGGTATCAGCGTCGAATCACCCGAGCGTTTAATAAAAAGGTGAAGTCGAGAGGGTTAGTCGAAGGGGACATGGTTACAAAGGAGATCCGGGCTCCGGTGTTTGATCCTCGTGGAAAGTTTCGGCCGAAGCGTTCTGGACCGTACATCATCAAGACCATCCTATTCGGGGGTACTGCTAAGCTCATCGATCTCGATGAGAACGAATTCAATACCCTGGTCAACCTGGATCAGCTCAAGCGTTATTATCCCTGAGAGATGCTCGTTGGGTCGAAAACCACAAGGGTAGACGATTCCAAGCCAAAGTTAGAGCAGCCTGCTAGACCGAAAACCTAAGGAGGCGGTCTAGAAAAAAATAAATAGGCAAAAGTCGAAAGCTCGCTAGACCGAAAACCTGAAACGGTAGTTCTAGGCAAAAGTACACGAGTTAACCTTGGCCTGAACTACGTTCTGACCTGATTCCCTGAAAAGGGATACATAGGCAGTCTCTCTCTGAGACCAGGTCATTTTCCATCAAATCGATCCATGGTTTGACATTTTGGGTTCGCATCAAAGGTCGAAAAGTTCAAGGACAAGCCGAAGCTGCATTGGAGAATTAGAAGGTGGAAGCCCTTCATCTTTCAACTTTATTGCGAAATTACCATTTCTAATACACAAGCAGAGCATAAAAGCCTTAAAATAGTGAAGCATAAAAAAATAGAACAAAATGCTTTAGAAGCCTAATGGCTCATAGCTTATTCTAAGAACAGCAGGGTGGTTCGGAGTCAGTCGATATTTTCTCTTGCATACACATCTGCTCTCAGCCATTGCCTATATCGATTTCTCAGCCTTGTGGTGAAATCCGGTACTTCTGCCTGGAGAACCCTAAGGCCCCAGCGCCTCTGATAACTATTCAGTGTTTGAGCATTGAAGTTGGGAACGCGGAAGTTTCCAGTACTGATACGGTTGTTCTCTTGAGGAGCGCCCAGCTGGTGAAGAATGCAGCCGGGAATGTAAAAGGTGAAGCTGGTTAGTCCTGCGATAACCATCCTGTCAAATCCATCAGAACGGACAGCCATATCCGGAAGATCCAACCAAGGGCACCTCCAGTCAATTTCATCAGAATGCATCTGCTGCATAAACTCATACCAACCCTCTATGTCCAAGTCAGGATATCTCATCTCCCTCTGGTGAATTCTTCTTGGAAATAAATTCTAGCCCGCCACCGGTGGATGCAACATCCCCAGCTTGTCTGATAGCCACAACTATACGAGTGAAAAGCCAAGTGAAAAACCAGATGAAACTGAGCGAAAAGACAAGTAAAGAGCTAGGAAGCAGCCTAAGCCGAGTGTCGAGGTAAAACGCGAATGTGTGAAAAGCCAGAAAAAGGTGAGCTGAGTGAGTTTACCTGGAGCAAAAGCGGGCTCCCGGTGAAGACAGCTGACTGGCCCGTGTATGCCAAATCCAAACCTAAGAGTGTTTCAGCCAAGACCAAAGGGATCACGTTCCTTCGTGCCCCTATCTAGGCAGCAACGCTCACAAGCAAAGGGTTGACCTGCCCGTGGGCAAGAACGAGCAGGTAGGCGGCCAGCAGGCAGATTACTAAGGCAAAGCGCCGGCGCGCCTGCACTTCGTCACTGTCCAAGTCACCGTCCGGACTGTATAGCTCGATCAACCGCATGATGTTCACTTGGCCACCCGCGAGAATGGTATTTGCCAAGCCCCGAGAAATATTGAGCGAAGAGGCTAGCAGCCAGGGCATGCTCACTTGATACGGTGGGACAACGAGTGTTGGGGATGAGTAGGTTCGGAGGTATGCCTGGAATTCCTCAACGGTTAGGCACATTTCATCATCGCCAAAGCGGAAGACATGGACATCGGGGTCCCAGAACCTGAGGGCGGCCCATAAGAGGGTTGGACGGAGCGGTACGTGCCGAAGGTAACGGAATGAAGCAAGGCCGTGATATTGGAAATTCAACCAATCAACGGACAAGAATTGCACTAACCAAGGCCGGAGCAAAGTTGGGAGGGGATTTTCCATGGGAAGGGCTGAAATATGCTAAAAATAATGGAAGCAGTGGAGCTGAGAATGCCGCAATATGTTCATCTCTTCTTTATAGGCCATGGCATCCGCTCCCATTTTACATGATCAAGGCAAACAACATGCTAGTATCCAAATCAACACTATGGCAAAGGACTCTACCTTCTGAAAAGCCCAGAAACCGTGTGCAAACCGTGTGAGGACAAAAACAAGGTGCGCCCCTGAGAAAGAACCGTTGGCCAATCAAGTGGGTCTGCTTCTCAGATACTTGGCGTACGCCAGTTTGTTATTGGCATATACGTGTTCCCCACTTACTGGCGTACGGCGTCAAGTTCCTGGCGTACGCCAGTAAGGCTCACCAGAAACCAGTTTGCAGCAGCTACTGCCCTTGCATGGTCGTTTTCCGTTCCGGGGCTTGCCTTGGCCTATTCTTGGTTCCTACAAGTCACAAAAGGTATATGAGACTGTGTCCAAGCATCGGATGTCAAACGTCGGGTTCAACGAAGATTTCGGACCCCCGGCGGCCCGTTTCAAGTTAAAATCGAGGATACGGAAGGTCAAAATCCGTTCCGGGAACTTTTGCCGAGTTTTGTCATGCAGTACGCGTCATATGAACCTTTTGTGACTGTGCAGGGGTGTCGGTCTCAATCCGAGACTATATCAAATCATCTTTGGCGTCTTATGTCCATTTTTGCGACATATTTAGCTTTTTATCTCTATTTTCTTCGTATCGGGGTGTATTTGCCAGTTCTGTCAATTTGTACAGGTCATCATACATCTACTTAGTCTTTCAAAAGTATCAATTTCCTTCGCTTAGGAAAATTTTGGATTTTGGCCTGTTAACGCCCAAAATTCCCTTATTTTCCATGTGTCTGAGGGTACGTGTCGTATCCTAGGGCTTTCTTGTCCCTCTTCCTATGAGCTAAGTCAATCATGCGCATATGCAAGTATCTTTTGTCGATTCAGAGCATTCATTAATGCATGTTAGATATTAGTGGATGGTTTATTCTTTCCTTTGCCAATTCTCATCAAAAGGAAATCAATAAACATGGAATGCAGATATTATATACTATCCAAAAGCAAAGACAGAAATGTATCAAAGCGGCACAACGGCCCGAGCAAAACTAAAGTGTACCAAGGCACAATCGCCCGAAAGTCAAGAAGGCACGCAGGCCTATGTCAAGTATCAAGCATCTAATGTATCAAGGCAAAAGGCAGCAAAGTAAACTGAGGCTCAGCGATAGCCCTCAGTCATCAAAAAGGTCCTTGTCGCTGTCCTCCTAGCTCTTCTCCATCTCTTGTGGATCCATCCGGAACCTGGGATCGCTAGCAGAGTCAGAGCCACTACTGAGGGACATTTACTCCTCTTCTTCTTCCTCTTCTTCCTCCTCTCTTCTTTTCTTTTGTGAAGGTCCTTCAGCAGGCCTCTTCTCTGCTGGTCTCTTCCTCAGTTCTCGGCGGAACTAGAGCTCCTCACTGGCTGGAGTAATCTGCACTCCTCTCTGTATGCTCGCCGTTGGCCATGAAGAGCTCGGTGCTATCTTCTTTTGCGGAGGAGGCCACACGCTTTTCCTCCTAGGAGCCGCCCTAGCCCGTCCTTGCATTGCATTTAGCTTTTTAGCATCTATTGTACATATTACATATATATTGAAATGCTGAAAGCAGGACATGTTCTATCAAAAGTCAAAGGCCGAAGTCATACCTGAGGCTACACAGCAGGAGCTGGAGCTAGGGGCGGATAATGTAGCTGCAACTGGGCACCGCTCGCTATTCTATGAAACTCCTTTTCCATAGCCTTCATCAAGCGCACCGCCTCTCGCACCCACTCCATCGGGGCCTGTGTTACAGTTTTGTCAAAATCAGAACACAAGCCAGAAATACATGCCAAATATGAAGTAAAGGAAAGTACAAAGGATGAAAGAGTATCATACCGGTCCTGTGATCTCTGCTGGCTCTGTCCTTGTCACGCCCTCGATTTTTAACATAATTAAATATTACAGTTTAATAAAAGATCTGCACATATCATAAATAATACCCAAAAAAGTTCCCAACTATTTAACTTTACAAGCAAGTTCCCAAAAGTTAGATTATACAGCTTTGGCACCACGGCCCAAATCAACTTAATTACCAGTACAAATCTATTTAGAATATTACAATCTCTTTAGTCAAAGAAATTTAAGAACAATTGGTTACAAACTCATCTTTAACAAAAGTAAATCAATTACAAGAGAAGATTAAGTAACTAAAGGAAGTTATCTTCCAAAATCTTCATGTCCAAGCACACCATTGCATGCAGTCGATTACCCAACATTCGAACCTGAAAAGAAGGATTTTGTTGAGCTACACTAGCCCAGTAGGAAAATCTTTACCAAATTTATATGCAAATATGATGATAAGAGCAAACATGAGAGGGTAAGGGAATATAGCTCGACAAACGGTAACCTATCAATTTGCAAATGAACTCTTAACGAAATCGTATGCATGAGCCCTACGATGCTAACTCTCTAACAATCCCAACTCGACTTGCTAACCCAAAACTTCACCATCGGTATTTCCACCACTTGCGTTACCGGAATAACACCATAAGGATTACCGTGTTACCACCACTTGCGTCACGGTGATCCCTAACGATTCGGGTTACCGTATTACCACCACTCGCGTTACGAAACCCTCTTAGTCTCCGTATTACCACCACTTGCGTTACGAGACTTCCTAAACCAACCTTCGACCCAAAATCAACTATTTCTCATACAACACGCAAACTAAGACTCCCCCATGGACACATTCATAGATGGAACACCCTACATTATGCCAAAGTCATCACAAATGCACCAAGAATGATCACACAATACCAACAATCTATAGAAAGTGCATTACAACGTTTAATTAGGTCAATTCTTATTCGGTTATTGCTAACGGAAGACCAACGAACCAAGGAGTACATCGAGCCATCATAGGAAGTCAATTAGACAAGCTTGAGGTAGTTTAGGAGGTGTCCAAAAGGGTTTAGAAGTGATTGGTGGTCAAAACAATCAACGGAGAAGCAAAAGGTGCAAAACTGGAGATAAGCTCACTGTATCGATACGCGCTTAATCCGTATCGATACGGAATCAACTGTCCAAAAAGATAAGCTCACTGTATCGATACGGCCCTTAATCCGTATCGATACCACGGGGCTTCGGGTAGAACTTTCAGCAGATTTTCAGACATGCTCAAGAACTAAAATCCGACAATCAAGGGCACGATTCTACACCAAATCAACGTATAAACATATAAAGAAGTAAAGAAGTCCCTACCTCGCAACAATGGCCGAGATTCAAGCGATTGGAACGAGCCCTAGCTTTCTTGAACTTCAAATCTTCGATTCGAGCTCGACCCACGGATCTCCAAGCTCAAGAACGTGATTGCAAGGCCGGAGGGTAGTTGATTCTTGAAGGTTTTGAGGTATTTGAGTGAGATTTTGTGTGAGGAGAGGAGAGAGAGAGATAGATCGACAGGGAGGGAGAGGGAGAGACGGATGAGAGAGAGTGGAATGGAGATAAATGATCTCCTACACCTCTCACACCTCTATATATACTCATATATTCTTAAATCACACACACACTCCCTCCACTTTCGATTCTTTCACCACAACCCACAATCTAATTATCCACCAAATAAACCATATTTTCTCCATTAGTCATTTAATAAATATTTCAAAAATAAAATAAAATCAAAATTTTTCGGGTCTCTACAGTCCTGGTGGGCTCAATCTGAATTGTGGCCTCCTCTCCTTGGGCATCTCGCACCGCTAGTGACCAAGAAAGTCGGGGAAGACCCGCCGCTATAGCGTATCCGCTCCTCTCTCTTGAGCGAGAAGTCCTGCTGCTCCGGCCTCGCCTCTCCTCCTCAGCCTCTAAAGCCTCACTCTCCACAGCTATGTGCTCCATCACCCCTGGTGGCCTTGCTAAGTACTGCCTTTGATAAACTGCATAATTTCGCTCAGGCCTCAAGAAAGCAGTAAAGTCTGTTGGGACGGTGAAACGCTGCAACTCAGCCAAGGTGTACTGGTCTATGTGGGAAGCACGAGGTGGAAACGGCCCAGGCGTGACAAACTCAAACGACTCAAGCGACTGCCGTGTCACTCGCACGCCCAAGCACCGCTGCCACCCAAAAGCCGACTCAAGCAGCACACGGCTCGCAGCTACCACTCTGCTCTGTGCAAGGTACTCCGGTTCAGCCTCTGCATTTCTCCATGGGTCCCACTCCACCTGCAAAGCAAGCAACAACCAGACGACAAACAGTCGATCAGCGACAGCATTGAAGCAATTCAAAGGCAGTGATAGTTAACAAAAGGTTATGTTTTACTTGAGTACCTGACAGTTCGTCAAGGTACGCCCTAAAAGCTTGGAGGCTCCCTCTCGACTTCTTCTTGCCCTTGTACAGCGGTCCCCATATCATGGCACGTGGGAGCATCTTCAAGTCCGGGCACTTATTCTCCGGAGGGTACATCTTTAGCACTTCGTAGGCCCATAGTTGCAAGTTTTCAATAATCAAAAGGCATCAGTACAATAGTTATTATTCAAAGGAGGAAGGAATGCATGGAAGCTTAACTACAAGTGTTATCACTTACCTCCCACACCCTCCAGTAGCCGGCAATCGCTTTCTTTCCTCACGAGAACTCGCCCATGAAACTGTGGCAGGTCCCCAGAGCAGCTCCTCCCCAATCATATCTGGCGGCCGTGCGTAAGTTGTAAAGGGCTGGCAAGTAAGTCAAGTGCACTGTGGCCCGCTTGTTGGGATATAGCGTGGCCCCGAACAAGTACAGCAAATAGGCCCTCACCATCTGCTCCTCCTCTTGTTCCGTGGACAGAACTCTACCCTTCAGATACCAATGGAATTGGTCATGAGGGCCGTCTCTGAACTACCCTCTGGCACTCGTCCCAAAAACCACCTCAGTGCAGCAGCAGCATCATCATGTATCCCTGAGTCAAATGGGATGGGCTCTCCTCCTACCCTCAGACCAGTCAAAGCTACAAAATCTGCCGAAGTCACCATCATTTCCCCGATCGGAAAGTGGAAAGTGTTGGATGAGTCCCACCACCTCTCGGCCAACGCCGTAAGCAACGCGTGGTCACTCTTTTTCGCCGTTAGGGTGAGGATGAATGGCCTAAACCCTGCAGCATCCACCAGAGCCCTGACCTACTCGGGCAGCTCTCTGTACAACTCAAGTGAGCTCGCAGGACCACCGTGTCTCCGCATGCTAGCTATTCCTCTCTGCATGTCACAAAGGCAGAACAGGAAGTGGTTCATCAGTATGTATAATTCAAGTATAAACAGGCAGTCAAACCAAGCATTCTGAGGCAATCTCACAAGTCGATGCAGTCCAATTATGTTCAAGATGTCTTACAAATAAATTTGGGAGCATAACAACGTTCTGTGGCCAATTCAAGTTCTTTCAGTTGTAAAGCAAAGTCAAATCAAGGCATGGGCATAACATCGGTCGATTCAAGCAACAAAGCCATTCTATTTAGTCGATTACCTTCTCAAGGAACATTATTCCGTCGAATCAAGCAGGTATGACATCTTAATAGTCGAATCTAAGTTCCATAGTCACAACTATCAGTCGAGGCAGCCTACGGTCGATTCAAGTTCACTATCAACATATCAAGTTCAGATTCCTTTTTGATTCAAGTTCATTATCAAGGTTCTAAGCGTTCTACAGTCAAAATTCAATGGCTTTTCGAGGATTCTATCCGTCAGATCAAGTTTTAAAGTGCAAGTGCCACTGTGTTATCAAGTTTGATCAAGGTTCAAAGTGCAAAAGTACATACGCAGCGAGATGCATGCAGATACAATAATATGGAATTGAAAGCCAAAAGCAAGTTCGAGGGGAATACCTGCGCCCAAGCCACGGACAAGTGCCTCTCGGGGTCGCTTAGAACGAGCTGTACATCATAGTCTTCTTGGCGGGGGACATAGCTCTCAAACCCGGACGGTACAAACAAGTGTGGCTCCGGTGGGACATAGGCCTCTGCCACAAACGTCGCACGAGTTGCAGTCGGTATGGACTCCGCCAGCTTCACTGCACGCTCTCGAGCCCAGCCCTCCTCCTCCTGGGCCTGCTCGGCTGTCCCTGTCTATCGCACGAAGGCCTCTTCCTCAACTCTAGCCCCTTCGGCCTCGCTTCTCAGGCGCTCCTCCTCCTGCGCCCGCTTTATCTGCCTCTGCCTATCCTCCCGGGCTGCTATCATTGCCAACACCACCCCCGGATTCTCCCAGAGCAAACGCCCGAGTTCCTCCTCGGACACGAACTCTGCAAAGTCTCCTTGTGTAATGGGTATATGCGCTGACGACCCCACTACTGGCCTTAACTCAGCCATCCCTGTGGGTACCACTCCGGAAACCTCTTCTGCGACCGCAAAACCCTTGCCCCTTGCCGGATCCCTCTACGGCGTCTTCGGCCGGTCACCATTACCACTGTCGCTACTGCCGGCCTCGATTGAACCCATGCCCGTCACAACCAAGCCCTCCACTCCACTCTAGAAGTCCAACCGTTGAACCCGTGGACCCTCTGATACCGTGGTGGCTGGCGTACGCCCTGCCGTTCCTGGAGTACGCTGCCCGTCGCCGTCCCTGGCGTATGCTGCCCGTCGCCGTCCCCTGCTGCATGGCCACCATCGCCGTCGCCTCTGCCTGAATCCTCTGCACCAGTGGTCGACGACACTATGGGAATCGGCTGATCGTTGATTTGAGGCTCCAAAACCTCGATTTCACCCCATGGTCGCCTCTCCTCCTCTCCGCCACCGCCATTGCCGCTACCACCGCTGGGCTCTGGCATAGAAGAGTCTGGATAAGGGTTTTTGGGAAGGAAACATGAGATTTGGAAGAGTTTTGAGAGAAGTTGGAGTGTTCGGACTTCAAAAACTGAAGAATGGCAGTTTTTGAATTGTCTCAGAAGTTTATACGACATGGGGGCCATTCTAGGCCGGGTCTAGGCTGGATCTGGGCTGGGTTAACCAAGATTCCTAGCTTACGCCAGTGTGGTGATGCCGTACGCCACCATAGTTTGGGCCTCAGACCCAACTTTCTTATAAAGTCAGAATTTATCTCCAAATCAAGGCCCATGTGGCCCAGCTTCACATTGGTTCCTGTGGACTCTCCTGTGGACTCTCCCCAAGTGGTCCACCCGTCCAATTTCATATCAATGATGGTCCACCCGTCCAATTTCAAATCAACGACGGTCCATCCGTCCAATTTCAAATCAACAACGGTCTGCCCGTCCAATTTATCCTAGTTCCCCAACAAAGTCGATGCTTTGGATCATTCCCCGGGAAAGTCCACATTATGACAGCAAAGCGGCGATCGATCCGTCTGAAGTTCAAATCAAAACAGGTTCTTTAAAAATTCCCGTGTTCTGGATAGCCTTGAAGAGGGTGTCTAGAAAACCTTTGACGTTACTTGTACCCGATCAAATGGTACTCCAAGTGCCGTCAAAGGGGGGCTACTGCAAACACCCTATTCTGGACTATCTGGATAACGTTGTTTTACGGTCTTTTTTCCCCAATGATGATTATGGTCATGAGCATTCCGAGGTCGATGGTGTGTTTAAGCTTTGAGCGTTCCGAGCCTCATTCGACCCCTTTCAAAACCCATTTCAAGCCCTTTTAGCCAGAACCAAATGGCCTCAGCAAAACCCAACTTGCTTATGCCACTTGTGTTCTGACGTACACCAGTAAACTGCCATGTGTCAGTCATCGACCGTTGACTCAGTTTTTACTGGCGCATGCAGCTCATATCTTGGCGTACGCCAGTCAAATCCAGTCAAAGCGTCACTATTCAACCATGTGCTCAAGACTTTTGTGGCCACCCCGATGTAATCCACAGTTCCCCTGATGATTACTCTTGGGTGGCCCGTCCCCTTCTCTCTCCTACATCCCCCATCAAGCCAAATCCCATGCATTTAATGCAAGGGAGGCTCTCTCCTAACCTAACCAACCCTTAACCCCAACTGATCAACCCCTCTTCTCAGTCATCTCTCCTCTATAAATACCCTTCTTGAATTCATTTGCAAGGGGTTAACCACATTAAGAGCCAAGCTTTTCTTTTCTCCTTTTGCTTTCTCTTTCTCCTTCTCCATTGAAAGAGAAAGAAAATGAGTCTTCTCTCAGACACCTCACTTTTATTCAGCCACCATCCAACCTCCATCTTCAACCTCATTATCAACCCCAAACCAAAGGTATACCACCTTTGTGTGGCTTTCTGTTTTTGATTCCTGAGGGGAGCCAGAAAGGTCCATGCTTGTAATCAATACCATTCCTGGCCTTAAAATGGCAAAATACAAGGAAAGTGCGTAGTGAAAGATGGCGCACGCCAGTACCACAGAGCCGTATGCCAGTCATGGCAGTACGTGCACTACTGGCGTGGGGATCATTGGTCACACCTCTCTGTATTTTTCACTTTTTATCACCTTATAGCATGCTAAGAATCGGACTCCTACTTTCTGTATTTTTTTGAACTGCCTAGTTGAAGTATTTCAATACTTGCTTCTATCTGCTTTAAAGGGCCTCTGGGATCCATCTGGTCATGTTCCAGAGCCCAGATGATGCAAAGCCAAGCACTGACCAAGTGGTGTAACTAGCGTACGGGGTCTTATGACTGGCGTACGGCAGTTATGTCTGAATCCAGTGGCTGGCCCTTGCATCGTAACCCAACGTTGGCCTTTTGCTATTTTCCCACACTGTTTATGGGGTGTTGCATTCATTTTTGTGGCTTACAGCCATCTGATTTGTCTGTACTCTATATATACGTTGCTATATAACTACGTGGTTTGTCTTGGGTGTGCGCTGGTCCATTCCAAAGCCCAAAGGGTTGCAAACAAAGACTAAGAGTTCGTGATAAGTGAAGTATGCCAGCAAAGAAATGGCGTGCGCAGGTCATATTAGTATGCAGTGGCCGAGCCAGTGCATACTGATGTGATACCTGCTCACATCTCTTCAGGGCAGCGTACTCCAACTTATGCAAACTGCTCTCGGTGCTTGTTCTCAATCTATGTTTATTATTGCAAGCAAGTCATCCATAAATATCACATAGCTGCAACTTGTTACAATCTTACTCCCCGTTAACTGTTCCCCCGCGCTAACTGGCTAAAAAATGATTAATGAGAGAAAAATGCAAGTGTTTTACAAAATGCCTGAGCAGAGACCGATCTCCGGATTGGGCAAGAGGGGTGCCATAAAACCTTTCCCCTCTCGTAACCTGGCTCCCGAACCTCAGATATCGAAGGTGACGACGGACCAGTCTACGCCTTTTTCAAAATCAAACAAACGTGACAAACGTTTTCGAGTTTGGTGTAGGGGGATGAAAACAGTTGGTGCTTAGAATAGCACTAGATTGCAACAGCTTATCCGTGCCTCTACACCGGAACCCTAATTTGTCGTCTGAACCCTAATCTGCAAAACAGACAAGGGGTGAGCGCACCTTTGCCTCTCGTGGCAAAGGCCCTCCGATGCTAAAGTTAGTTTCACGTACTGGTCAAAAACCCTTATTATCAATAGGAAGATAGTATGAATGCCAAGAATTGCGTACGTCTTACCTCTATGTTTACCTCTTTATATATAGATTCATAGATGTTTGCTGCCCAAGCATCCCTGTTGCCCTGGGATTCCTATCTCGTATAGGAAATCCAGGATTTCTCAAACTCTCGTTCCCTTATCAGCTTATTCCTTAAGAGTCCTTTTAGGACTCTTCTCCATAGCTGGCTGAACATCCCATTCTCGTTGGGTACCTTTCCTATATATTCGGGATCTTATTCCTTAACGGAATTTCACTGTTTCTAGATCCTTCTAGAATATTTATGCCGCCTGAATACTTCAGGCGGTGTTCCTGATAGCTCTTTCGCGGTTCAGCCATCTCATTGCCGAACATACCATCTGGACCTATGACCTCACATGCAACTGGTCCTCTTCATGTCTTCATATGTCGTTCGTCCTTTTATGCCGAACAGGCTGCACGGACTAATAACTTCTCATGTTATTGGTCCTTGCCGTCGTTTCACCGTGCTGCCCAGCAGTAAGTTCTCTTGTATTTACCACGTGCTCTCATATGCACCACATGTTCGGCTACTAAATGTGTCTGTTCGGGAATACCTCCCTACAATTGCTCCCCAGCTTTGCTTGTTGACACTGTTCAACTAATAAAGCTAAGTTTAGACTTTGAGCCGAACATCTCGGAACCCGGGCAGCTACAATTTTTAATAATCATTGATGCCTTTTGGTGCCTTTGTTATTATACCATTTCGGGGTAGTGACTCCACGTGGCGTGTTTCGTGTGCCTATCATTAATTTTGAACTGACGTTTTATCAAACAGCGTCAGAACGGCATCTGCTTTCCGTTACTTTAACTCGTAACTGCGTGAGATCTGTCGTTTCGTCTCCGTCGAGCTCCCTTATAATCTTTCAAGAGACACTCTCTAGGGCTTTTACCCTTTACAAAGCCCAACGAAGAACCTTACACCTTCTGCCATCGTCGCCGTCTGCAACCCATTCGTGTTTCAGGAACCTGCTTTTCTCAATCTCGTAAGCATTCCATTTCTCATATTAAAAGCTATTTCAGTTTCTGGGATTTTCATCTCTGTTTCCCTTCTCTGGAGTCCCGCCCATTTCTTAGATTCCCCCTTTTTGCTTACTTCTAAGTTCCAACATTCATCCATGGCGGATGAAAACGAAAATGCCCCCTAGGCCCAGTAAGTTTAGGAAATTATGTGAAACCCGTACTGCCATGGCGGCATTTAGGACGGAATACAATATTCCTGACAACGTTGGACTTGAACTCGCCCCTCTGGGTGCAGATAGGATGCCGGCTCTTGGGATAGGATGTGTATCCCTATCGTGGCTATTGTAGAGGGCGGGGTTCGCTTTCCCCTTCACCCATTACTCCGCCAGATCTTAAACTGGTATCGTCTTACTCCCATGCAAGTTTCGACGAATGTTTTCAGGCTTATAATGGGAGTAGTAGCTTTAAATAGGATCCTGGAAACTAATATAGGCTTATGGGACATTCAGTGGTGGTACAGCATCACGCTAAACCCTGAGTACAATACTTACTATTTCAAAGTAAGGAAAGCGGAAAAACGTCTCGTGCTCAACTTGCCAGACTCTGCTCGTGACCACGAGATTGATTTCCTCTACATCACCGGAGCGTTCAAGCCTATTAGGGAAGACGGCCAAGTGGTGGGATTGCACTGCCCCCACATATGGGGCTACCCACGTATGCTCCGTTTTCACTTCGTAATTATCTTTTATTGCCTTTCCATAACTTCTTCACGTCTCTAATTCTCGTTGTGCTTTATTGTTGCAGCGGAAAACGCTAACAGGCGCCCCAGACGAGAGCCCAGTTACATCTGAACAGAAGATATCAGCAAGGTCTTGAAGTATACTGTAATAACTCTAAATTTTTTTTTAATAAGAATGTATTTATTATTCGAGTTATTAATGTTAATAGCATGAATTGCGTTAATTTTCCGATAGTTTGTTAAAACTGCGTTTTAACCCTTGAACTTTCATTTTCCGCACTTTAGCCCCTGAACTTTTATTTCTTGCGCTTTAGTCCTATTTAGCAAGCCTAGTTAGCTTCTAACTATCCGGTTAGAGAGACTAAACTAAGAAGCCATCTAGTCACCATGATTGGACCGTTTTGCCCCTCATTAAACCTTTTGGACCTTTTGAACCCTAGTCAAGTATTGAATATTCTTTTTCTTTTAATTATTTTGATTCTATTCTTTGTCCATTGGACAAAGATGGTTAGGGAAACTATTATCCATTGGATAATAGAAACCCATTTGTTTATATTAAAAGTATATTTGGTTAAAGTACTATGGATAAAAAAAAATAATAAACTTTTTAAGTACTTTTTGACTATTTTATATTAAAAGTGACCTAATATCTATTATCCATTGGATAATAAATGTTAGGGGAAGTTTTAACCATTGGGTAAAAGAGTTGGTCTTTCCAAGTACCATGGTGTCTCACTAGTTTAACATTTTCTTTTAAACCATGTGAAAGCATAGCAATATTTTAAGAAGAAAGGTACATGGTACCAAGATTCTCAAAAGTACCTCAATTATTTTTCTAATGGGGTTTTGATCTTCCTAGGTACTTATGTATCTAAGTATATATATATATTCTAGTACTTTAAAGGTTAAAGTAATACTCTAAGTACCATGTGACCTATTGACTTATTTAAAAGAGAATCCTAGCCTTAAGTCTATTTTTGGCCTTAAAGTACAAAAGTACTTAGTTTTTTATTTGTTTACTTACATTTTTGTACATATGTATATATATATTGTGCTTTTGAAGCAAGGAAGAGAGGGAGAGAGAGAGAGAGAGGGAGAGAGGGGGGCCGGTTGAAGGAGAGGAGGAGGGAGAAAATTGGTTGGTACTTGGCCATTGAACTTCCATGTACCATAAGATTCTTGTGCTTCCAAGCAAACCTCACCTCATGTCCTTCTTTTGTACATTTTTGCATTTGTTTAACATAAGAATCTTGTACTAATCTCATCTTCACCATTGGATTGTTCAAAGATCAAACCTAAGGACAACATAGCCATGCAAGTCTAGCCTTTTTAGCCTTGATCTTCCTTGAAAAGTTGGATTGGATGGAATAAAAAATTGGGGAAAGGAGAGAGAGAGGGGGCCGGCCAAGGGAGTGAGAGGGGGAGTCTTTGCCTATAAATAGAAGGCCTCACCAAGCCTTGAACTCACACCTCAAGCAATAGCTCTTCCTTCTCTCTAGAATTCCAAGAGTTCTTTGTTCTAAGTTCAAGAACTTTCTTGTTCTTGAGTGTTCTTGAGCAATACCACCAAACCACCCCTAATACCACTCTTTAATCCTAAAAAGTAGCTTAGGAAGTTGTTTCTAGGAAAAGTAGTCCAACACTTTTCCTTTCGAAGCAATCCGAAGGACGTTACTCCGCCGAAACCAAAACCGACGATCAAACTTCCGTAGCCGACCACCGCCTAGAAGAACGGTAGTGAAATCTTTACTATATCATAGTTCGATCTTATTTTCTAACATTGATTAAGTCTCGCTACTTTAAATCTCTACTTACTTCCCTTAAAGTTTAAGAAGTTACTTGATCATGAATGATGTTAAATTTTTTTTTTGGAGATACATGATTTACTTTTGGATTGTTTCAAGCATGCTAGTTAGTAAAAGTTGGATGATCTTGTTGTATTTATTTCAAGGCTTTAATTGAATGCATAATTGTATGGAAAGTCTTAAACGACGGAGTCTTGCATGAGAACGAGACACGAAAACCAAGAAAAGTAGAAACATGGCACCTAGGGTGTGATTAACTAAGAAGATATCTTAGAAACTACATAATGACCATATCAAGGGTATTATGTGGGTATGAGTGTGTATGCCAACGGGAACCCGGCGCGGCGGAACCGTTGTGAGGATATTCGGGAGACCGGCGCGGCGGAACCGAAGTAGGGTGAGTAGCATAGTAATCCGTGGTACGGAGCCTATGGAAGTTTTTGTGTGCCAACGGGAACCCGACGCGGCGGAACCGTTGAGAGGATACTCGGGAACCCGGCGCGGCGGAACCGAGGTTGGGTGAGTTAAAAAGAAGTCTTTGGAAAAGAAAGGTAGCAATGAATGACACGGTCTACGATGTGTGCGTAGGAGGAAAAATCGAGAATCCTTGACACCGTTAATGGTTATAAAAACGAATATGAATAAGCTGTTATTGTCTTTTGTTTACTGCTTATGTAATTATCATATGGAAATCGATGCTAGTAGTAGGATTTTACTATTGAGCCATCGTAGCTCATGGTGTTGCCTTGTGGTGACCCTGGCATATTATATGGGCGGCGACGCCAATATAATATGTCAGACCTGATAGACGAACAGGGCAATCTCTTCACCTTGGAGGCATACGGAGCTGAAGAACTCGCTAGGTTGGAGGAACAAGAGGAGCCGTAGAATAGGAACCCTAGCTCCCTTTTTGTTATCTATTTTGTATTTCAATTGCTCTTATGAGAGCCGTGCTGTAATATTGAACTATGACTCTATTTGATTTCTGTAATAAACAAAACCCTTTAACGTACCTAAAATTAGGGGCGTTACAACTTGGTATCAAAGCTTTGGGTTCAAAACCTCGACCATGGGTAGAATGGGTAGAACCATGTAGAACCTTAAGCTAG
Organism: Rhododendron mucronatum var. ripense; assembly: GCA_019656295.1. Classification (NCBI taxonomy): domain Eukaryota; kingdom Viridiplantae; phylum Streptophyta; class Magnoliopsida; order Ericales; family Ericaceae; genus Rhododendron; species Rhododendron mucronatum. The sequence goes on along the minus strand of BPLT01000004.1, from coordinate 7,010,632 downwards.
TTTGGCCGTTGCACAAACGTGACTACGATTTTTAAGTTTAACATCCTAAATTGGGTGGAATTCTGTCAAAACAATCTTCGGATTGAAGCAAGGCGCGGAAATTGGCAGTACCGCCGAGCTGGGAATTCCCAAACAATTGGATGATGACTTGAATCAAGGATCGAATGTGTAACATAGAAACCTAAAAAGTTTTTTTTTTCTATGTTGTTTTCCAAAAAACTAGATATTTTCAAAACGTTACTAATGAAATTTTCTTATAGATGGAAACCTCAACCGATCTGTCAGTCGAAGATTATGTCTTAGAAAGAATATCAGCCCAGCACTTTGGGGGACCCCAACTTCATTGCCGACATGCATGCAGAACAGCTTGACTTCATAAGAGTCTAAAAGAATACCCCCATTCCCGTCGAAAAAAGACCCTTGGTTTCCCCACATGTTTCCTCTCCTAAGCTCATTCTATGAGTATTTTGGTTTCCAACTCCTAATGCCAAACACCGAAATTGAGAATGCGGAAGGGAGAACCGTCGACAACGAAGACGCCACGGAAGGAAACCCACCAAATTGAAGAAACCCGAAGATCGAAGAAGATTAGGAAGAGCACCCTAAATAAAATTCCCTAGCAGTTGTATAGGATGTTAAGGAATAGGATTTCCACTACCTAAGTTGTATTTTTGGTTATGCTAATAAAGACGTGTTGTTATGCTTGTTGAGTAAGTTTGATAGATAGTTCCCCTATTGTAGATGGATCACTTGAGCCCCTACCAAATCAATCTTTTTTCTGAAGCTCACAAACTTGCAAGTACTGTAAGGTCCATGACCCATCAACTGGTGGAGGATCCATATTTTCCTCATGCTTTCCCCTACACCCATGACTTCTATCAAGAGTATGGCGCTCTTGTCCGTCCCGTGAACGAGGAGGAAGAAGACATGGTTGATGCAGTACCAGTTCTGGTCCAACTTCCACCTCCCGGTAACGCCGAAGCAGTGGCCGTAGTACCTCCTATCCACGTGGAAGTCGAGGAAGATCCCGAAGAGGAGGATCCTGAAGAAAACGCCGAGACGGACTCTGATGAAGAGGACCCCGAGGAGTTCAATGATCCACCGCTCCACGAAGCTGACTGGGAGCATCTGATGAACATGCCGAATCCAGACTTGCCATCTGATGACGACGAAGAAGACCCTGAGGAAATGGAAGAAGAATGACGAATGGGTTGGGATTCCGACGATGAAGAGATGCTGATTCACGGAGTGATACCGCCAGCTTTGGTTATGCCCGACTACTTGGATATAGCCGCCGACTCGGAGACGTGCCACCACCACCTTACGAGGATGACATAGGTGCAATTAGGATCGAATTTCCACCTATTTTCTAGATTAGCTATCAAGACTAGCAAGTAGTAGGATCTTTTGTGATAAGCAGAATGTGGTAGGATCTTTTGTAAGCAAAATGCCATAGGCAGCTTGGGCTTATAAGCCGTTTATGATGTACTCGTTGTCTTTAGTAATATAAGACTTGTGTTTTATCCATTGTGACCACTGTTGTATATACTTGTACCTGATGTATACGATTTCCGTTCTCCACTGTTAAGTCTAATATATAACTTTCCCTATTGTAGATTTGGATAGCTATTTCCCCGCCAAGGCCTCTGTAGCCGACCTTCTGTACTACAAGGCGCTACTTGCACCCGAGAGCGTTCTACCGATGCCTCTTCTAGGGATCATTGACCCCGCGACTGGCGACCAATTTTGCGAGATAGTCGTATTTCCACCTGGCACCACCGAGAACCTCGATCCCCAGGATCCTCAGCTTAGAGAGCTTGCTGAGCAGATTCGCCTTGAAGGAGAGCATTGGCTGACAACAAAAGAGAGGGAATGGAAGATTCAGTTGAGAGAGTTCTTTGGAGTCGTTCCACCTAGCTAGTAGGATAGTAGCATTAGAATAAGGTTCCGAAAGCTCGAGTTGCCTTTCAAGCACTTGTACTAGAAGAACCATGTAGTAGGTTGCGTAGGACCATTTCAGCTTTACTAGGAAGCTTGCTCTAGTTTATGTATTTTGTAGTAAAACTCTATGCCTCATGATGTAATCCTTCATTATCTATGAGAAGATGCTTTTGTTTTAAAAGTACTGTTGATTATATGATTACTTCTTACCTTGTGCAAAGAGAAAAATAGTTTAGTTGAAACTAAACCTTCCCCTTTTACATTTTCGCTCGTAGATGGTGAACCGACGGAGTGGATTAGGGTATGAGGCCGGTGGATCCTCGAATCCTAACCCTGACCCTAACCCCGACCTCGCTCAAGTCATGCAACCACTCGTGACTGCACTGAATGCTGCCCGCCAGAACCCAAACCCTAATGAAGGACCTATGACTCGGACCCGGGCAATGAACAAGTTCTGCAAGCGTCGACCTCCGACCTTCAACGGAGATACCAACCCGACCGTGGCTGAAGGAAGTCAAGGTGATCATGGACACCTTGGAGATCACTCGTAATGGAGACCGTGTGGCCTTAGCCACATACCAGCTGAAGGGAGAAGCCCGCTATTGGTGGGAGCTGATGGAGGCAACGCATGATGTGGCTGCCATGACGTTTGCTCAGTTCGAGACTCTGTTTCTCGACAAGTACTTCCCCACGCCAATTTGTTTGGCTAAGGAACAAGAGTTCAACAACCTGAAGCAAGGAACTATGACCGTTACGCAGTACGCGGCCAAGTTCGAGGAGCTGTCCCGCTATGCCCCGGATGCTGTTTCAACTGAAGACAAGAAGGCTAGAAGATTCGAGTGGGGGCTAACAACCGCTCGACAGGCTGTGGTAGCTCAAACTCTTCCCACCTACTCCGGTGTAGTGAAGTGTGCCCTGCGACTGGAGTGCGAAGGAAACGACTTCAAGGCCCGCTGGAAGAAGGTGACCAGCAATACTGGCGGACCGATCCGAACTCAAACTTCCAACAACAACAACCGTGGGCCCTATCCCACCAAAACCTTTGCTTCTGGACAAAGCAACCAGTCTTGGAAGAATACTACGCCAGGGCGTGGTGACTCGCAGAGATTTGGCCAAAACAAGGCATCTGTGCAGTGCTTCAACTGCCAGGCAATGGGTCACTACAAGCGTGACTGCCCCCAGCCTCTGAAGGAGAGGAACGGAAGCTTCGGAAACCAGAAGGCACAACAGCCTGGGCAGGCCAGCTTCGTGAAGCAAAACTCTGGTGGCCCAGCTCAGCAGCAGAATGGGCAGAATAAAGGAAAGCAGCCCGCAGGAACCCAGCAAGGCACTGGAGGGCGAATCTTTGCGTTGCAAACTGAGGAACAAGAGGCGGATCCTTCTGTGTTCCAAGGTACGCTACTATTATATAGTACTTGCGTACAAGCCCTGTTTAACTCTGGTGCATCGCATTCTTTCATATCTTCTGTTTGCGTAACTGCTCTAGCACTAGAAACAGAACCCCTAAACAAATGTACAAGGGTAACATCGCCAATGGGGGGAAGTATAGCTGTTAGTCTAGTGTGTAGGGGGTGCGAAATAGAAGTAGCCGACCTACGCCTTACCTGCGACCTCCGAGTGATCGACATGGCGGAGTTCGATGTAATCCTTGGAATGGATTGGCTATCAGCCCATCGAGCAGTCATAGATTGTCATCAGAAGACGGTAACGGCTTACACTCCAGAAGGGACTCGTTTCCGTTTTAAAAGGGATAGAGAGACAGCGAGTACGATGACGAGGAGATCTAGGTGGCAGAATCAACTGTTTGGATGGCTAGCTAGTCTCCAAATGGAAGAAACCGATAGGATGGAACTGGGATTGCCACACATCGTTTGCGAGTACGCCGATGTTTTCCCAGAAGAACTTCCTGGTTTACCACCTCAAAGGGAGATAGATTTCTCCATAGAACTTCAACCAGGAACCGCTCCAATTTCCATGGCCCCATACCGAATGGCCCCTGCCGAATTGAAGGAGCTTAAGACCCAACTGCAAGAGCTGCTAGACAAGGGATTCATTAGACCAAGCACATCGCCTTGGGGAGCGCCAGCCCTATTCGTGAAGAAGAAAGAAGGAACGCTTAGGCTGTGCATTGACTATAGGAAGCTGAACCAAGTTACGATCAAGAACCGATATCCGTTGCCTAGGATCGATGACCTGTTTGATCAATTGAGGGGAGCAACTTGCTTTTCCAAAATCGATCTCCGATCAGGCTATCATCAGCTGAGAATTCGGGATGAGGATATCGCCAAGACAGCCTTCCGCACTAGATATGGCCACTACGAGTTTGTAGTAATGCCGTTTGGACTGACCAATGCTCCGGCAGTATTCATGTGTCTCATGAATAAGATTTTTCAACCCTACTTAGACAAGTTTGTAGTGGTGTTCATTGATGACATCTTGATTTACTCCGCCAGTAAGGAGGAGCACGAAGAGCATCTTCGGATGGCACTACAAATACTCCGAGACAACCAACTCTATGCCAAGGCCAGCAAGTGCGAGTTTTGGCTTGAAGTGGTTAAGTTCTTGGGGCATGTGGTATCCAAGGATGGAATTGCTGTGGACGAAAGCAAGGTCGAAGCAGTGCTGAAATGGAAACAGCCGACCTCTGTGTTTGAAATCAGAAGTTTTCTAGGATTGGCTGGTTATTATCGAAGATTCATACCAGACTTCTCCACCTTGGCTAAGCCAATGACCAGGCTAACTCAGAAAGGAGTGAAGCTAGATTGGAATGAAGGCTGTGAGAAATCTTTTCAAGAACTGAAGAAAAGACTGACCAGTGCACCGGTTCTCATCATTCCTGAGCGTGGTGTCGATTATACAGTCTACTGTGATGCGTCAAGAGATGGCTTAGGATGCGTGTTGATGCAGAATGGAAAAGTCGTAGCCTACGGATCTCGACAACTCCGACCGCATGAGAAGAACTACCCCACTCATGACTTAGAATTGGCTGCAGTAGTATTCGCTCTCAAGTCGTGGCGTTACTATCTGTGGGGAGAACAATTCGAAGTTTTTACCGATCATAAGAGTCTCAAGTATCTGTTCACTCAGAAGGAGTTGAATCTGAGACAGCGTCGATGGATGGAGTACTTGGAGGACTACAAGTTCACATTGCAGTATCACCCCGGCAAAGCCAACGTGGTAGCCGACGCTCTTAGTCGGAAGGAAAGAGCACAGAAAGTCAAGACTGCCATCAAGGAATGGGAAATGGTGGACACTCTCAATGAGTTCAATTTGCGCCCATCATCGGAAGGCGGGAGCACTCGATTGTACGCTTTGGTTGTGTAACGCCCCGAATTTTGGGTACGTTAAATAAGACATTTTTATTGAAATTTCAAAACAGAGTCAAGCTCTTATTACAACAAAACTCCCACAAGAGTACTTTCATTACAAAAGGGAAAGAAACTAGGGTTCCTAACTACAGCTCCGCCTGTTCTTCCATCCTAGCCAGCTCCTCGGCTCCGTACGCCTCCAAGCTGAAGATCTCGCCCTGCTCATCTATGAAATCTGACACATTATACCGGCGTCGCCACCAATATAATATGCCAGGGTCACCAGAAGGTAACACCGTGAGCTACGAAAGCTCAATAGAGTAACCCCATACCCGCTAACCCATAACTTACAAACAAACGATCATAGAAATCAAACTAATAACGATAGCACATCCACATCCTCGTTGGTGTCCAAGTTTTCCCGTGTTTCTCCTATGCGACTCGTCGTAGACCGTGTCAACGTTTTCCACTTACAAAACCATTTTTTCAAAATCATTTGCATTGGCTCCGTACCGCGGATAACCAAGCCCTTTCAAAATCTTTTGACATTGGCTCCGTACCGCGGATAACCAAGCCATACACACCCAACGTCGGTTCCGCCGCGCCGGGTTCCCGAGTATCCTCACAATGGTTCCGCCGCGCCGGGTTCCCATTGGCACACAACACTAGCATTGGCTCCTCTCCACGGATAACCAAGCCATATTACCAATAAGGCTACCATGTCCAGCCCTATTAGCAATCTTCACAAAGGGCTACCAAGTCCGGCCACATTGTGGTTTTCACAACCCGCGCAATGGGCTACCAAGTCCGGCCACATTACGGTTTTCAAAACACATCTCACGTAATGCCACCAAACTAGTCATTACGTAGTTTCAAAAATATTTCCTTCCTCGGAAAAACTTATCCTTTTATAAACCACACCCTAGGTGCCATGTTTCTATTTTCTCGGTTCTCGTGTCACGTTTACATACAAAGACTCCGCCGTAGGACTTTATACACAATAATGATCATTCAACAAGATCATCCAACTCTATAATGCTAATCATGTTCAAATCAACGCTTAAAGCATAATGCCACATGTTCGGACGCCCTTGGAGTGATAAATCACTTATGCTTTATCATGTCACAAGTAATACAAGTAATTCACATATGCATGCTCATAATCATAAGTTCAACATACTCCCCATCCTTTTCATTATTTCAAAAGAAACACCTTTCGAATATTTTCATGCATTTCTAACATTGATAGGAATAGATAACCGTATCATAAACTAAAATAACAAAAGTTATACTAGGGAGAATGTGTAGAGATTAATCTACCTCAATCCGAAACTAGTCGGGGCCGAATAAGCAAGGTTGAAAAGTTCTACGGGCGGTAAAACTTCCGAATCTGGACCGAACTTCGGACGGCAGTAACTCGGTCAATCTTTGGCCGAATAGAGTCGTTCTTGGGTTGAAATCGAAGATCAAGAAACCCTCTACAACTTCTGTGAAGGAAGTCGATCCTAGAAAGGACGTTAGGTAGGAGAAAAATGGGGATGAAAGAAGTGACAGTAAGCTGTCAGGAAATGAAAATCCAGAATTTTCACTGAACTTTGGATGACAATAACCTTGTCATTTCTTAACCGATTGGGGTGGTTCTTGGGTCTAACTTCAAGGTTTCAAAGTTCTCTACAACTTTCCAGAAGGAAGTTGATCCTAAAAACTACTCTAAGCAGGATAAAACTGGGGATTTCCGAAGGGGACAGTAGGCTGCCCAGAAAATCAGAAATGGTTTTCTAGAGAGAAGGAAGAGCAAGCTTGAAGGTGTGAGTTGAAATGCTTGGAATGAGCTTCTATTTATAGGCAAAATATTGGCTCTCTCTCCTCTTCTCCATGGCTGGCCCCCCTCTCTTTCTCTCCCTCTCTTTGACACTTGTCATGCCAACTAGAAAGATCAAGGCAAATCCAATGGCTAGGATTGTTTCTTGGGAGACTTGGTGGGCAAGAAGAATATTGGTACAAGATTTTTGTGTTAAACAAATCAAGGAAGTACAAGGGAGGTTAAGTCTTGCTTGGAAGAGTACATGGCCAAAGATTTGAAGTACATTGGAGATCAAGGTCAAGGTACAACCAAATCTCCCTCTTTCTTCCCTCCTTCCTTCCTTCCTCTCTCTCTCTCTCTCTCTCTCTCTCTCTCTCTCTCCTCTCCTTCTAGCCGAATTCTCTCTCTCCCCTCTCTCCTCTCTTGCTTTGCTTCTCATGGTACATATATATATATATATATATATATATATATATATATATATATATATATAGCAAGCATACAATTAAAATATATGTACTGTAGTACTTTAAGATCAAAAATAGACTTTAAGACCTAGGATTTTCCCAACAACTAATAAATAGGCATGAGGTACTTAGGGTAATATTTAAATCATCTTAGTACTTAAATAATATATACATAGATACACAAGTACTTAGGAAGATCAAAATCCCAATAGAAAACAATTAAAGGGTACTTTAGAATCTTAGTACCTAGTACCTTTCCTATTAAAATATGGTTGTGCTTTCACACATGGTTTAAATGAAAGTATTAAACTAATAATCCCCATGGTACTTTGAAAGACTAGCTTTTACCCAATGGGTAATAAAATCCCTAACTTCTATTATCCAATGGATAATAGTTGCTAGGGTAATTATATAGTAAACTAATCACAAATGTCCTTTAAAGCATTTAAAAAGTCTATTTTTTTTTATAAAGACTAGTACTTAGCCAAGTATACTTTTATTATAAACAATTAGGGTTCTTTTATCCAATGAATAATAATTCCCCTAATATTTATTGTCCAATGGACAAAGAATAAAACCAAAATAATTTTTAAAGCAAAAGAATAATCAATTTCTTTGTCTAGGGTTAAAAAGGTTCAAAAGGTCCAAGAGGGGCAAAACGGTCCATTTGCGGTTAGGAAAAAGTAACCAAATGATTTCCTAGTTTAGTTTCTTCAACAAGTCGGTTAGAAACTAACTAGGCTTACCAAGCGGGGTTAAAGTGCAAGAAATGGAAGTTGAAGGGTAAAAACGTAATTTTGACAAACCACAAGAGTATTAAAAATAAAATTCAAATATTTAACGAAATTTTTACCGACTAAAAATCAGGGTCGTTACAGGTTGCGGAACCAGCACTTCATCAGGAAGTTTTGTTAGCTCAAACATTCGAGCAAGATTGCGAGTTCGTCCGGCATCGAATTCAAGAAGGAAAGGCGGTGCCAGGATGGACTATCGAGGAAAACAATAGCTTGAGATTCAAGGGAAAGGTATTCGTGCCTAATGTTGGAACTCTTCGAGAAGACGTACTCCGAGAAGCTCACCATTCAAATTTCGCAGTTCACCCTGGTGGTACAAAGATGTATCACGACTTGCGAAGAACGTATTGGTGGGAAGGAATGAAGAAGGATGTAGCACGGTTCGTATCTACCTGCCTAGTGTGTCAACAAGTCAAGGCCGAGCATCAGAAACCTGGAGGAGATCTGCAACCCTTGCCAATACCAACCTGGAAGTGGGAGCACATTTCGATGGACTTTGTCACCGGATTACCAAGAACTGTCAAGTCCAACACAGCTATCTGGGTGATCGTAGATCGACTCACCAAGTCTGCACACTTTCTGCCTGTCAAGATGACCGAAAACGTGGAGCAACTAAGCCTGTTGTACATTCGAGAAATCGTGCGCCTCCATGGAGTACCGATCTCGATAGTATCCGATAGAGACCCACGTTTTGTATCACACTTTTGGAAGGGACTGCAAAAGGCATTGGGAACGGACGTAAGGCTTAGCACAGCCTTTCACCCACAAATAGACGGACAAACGGAGAGGACTATTCAAACTCTGGAAGACATGCTTAGAGCCTGCGCTTTGGATTTCTCTGGGAACTGGGAGCAGCATTTGCCGTTGGTAGAGTTCGCCTACAACAACAGCTATCAAGCAAGCATCGGAATGGCACCGTACGAAGCTCTTTACGGTCGACCCTGTCGATCTCCAGTCTGTTGGACCGATGCTGGGGAAACAGGATTGATTGGACCCGACATCGTGCGAGATACCACGGAGAAGGTCAAGACTATCAGGCAAAGGATCCAGACCGCTCAAACCCGACAGAAGAGTTATGCGGATAAGAGGAGCCGACCGTTAACTTTTGCCGTAGGAGATCATGTATTCTTAAAGATCAGACCAAAGAAGGGAGTCATCAGATTTGGGAAAAAGGGAAAGCTATCTCCGCGCTACATCGGACCATTCGACATTGTGGAGAAGATTGGGAAGGTTGCTTATCGCCTGGCCCTGCCACCTCAGCTAGACCGAGTGCATAACGTGTTTCATGTGTCAATGCTCCGCAAGTACCTTGCATTGCCCACTCATGTTCTCAACTGAGAGGACATCACCATTGAGGAAGACGCGACATACGAAGAAGAACCGATAGAGATTCAAGATCGAAGTGAGAAGACTATCCCGAACAAGACGATCAAGTTGGTTCGAGTTTTGTGGAAACATCGTGGAGCAGGAGAGACTACTTGGGAAAGAGAAGAAACCATGAAGATGAAATACCCTCACCTGTTCGAATCCTAACGTGCGCCTAATTTCGAGGACGAAATTGTTTAAGGGGGATAGGTTGTAATAACTCTAAATTTTTTTTTAATAAGAATGTATTTATTATTCGAGTTATTAATGTTAATAGCATGAATTGCGTTAATTTTCCGATAGTTTGTTAAAACTGCGCTTTAACCCTTGAACTTTCATTTTCTGCACTTTAGCCCCTGAACTTTTATTTCTTGCGTTTTAGTCCTATTTAGCAAGCCTAGTTAGCTTCTAACTATCCGGTTAGAGAGACTAAACTAAGAAGCCATCTAGTCACCATGATTGGACCGTTTTGCCCCTCATTAAACCTTTTGGACCTTTTGAACCCTAGTCAAGTATTGAATGAGTAAATTTCTTTTATATCCCTTCGACTTTTGCTTAAAATTCAATTTGGTCCTTCACCTTTTAATTTGGACAAAAAAATACTTCGACTTTCCAATCGGTTTCAATGTCACCCATTAGTTGGATGCCGCTACATTTTTTGACGGAAAATCAACTTGGGAGGGGCAGAATTGTCCATTCCCCTCTTCCTTCAAAACCCAAGTTTCTCTCTCCTCCCTCACCCATTCTTTCCTCCTGGCCCTCTCCCCTCTTCGTCCATCCTCCTCCCCTTCCCTCCTCCAGTCCTTCATCTCCGCCTCCATCTCCTCTGACCAATTCCATGTCACCTACCAACCACCACCCCTCTACCAGGACGTCTCTCTCGCCTCCCCTTCTCTTTCATCCCTCATCTCCCAAACCCTTAAATTCCAAATCTCCAACGTATCTTTCCTCCCTCCGATCCCCCCACAGAAATTTGTTCAATGGTTTTACATCTACGTCCAAACAAAAAACCAGAAAAAAAAAACTCTTCCTTGAAATTCTAAATCCAAGAAAGAGTAACTCAGTGTTCACTAAAATCTACCCTGTTTTGAGATAGAGTAGTTTTCGAGCTTGTAGCCACTTTTGAATCGAAATCCAATTGTTAGTCTGATCAGTAGATACGGTTACCAGATTGGTCATTAGCTTGAGGGAAATGGGCACCGAAAATCCTCTGAATTTAAGCATGAAATGTTTCCAGATTACACCTACCATCTGTTTGATGCAACGTCTCATAGTCCCCTGTTTTGAACAAGAATCCTTGCAGTAGCACATAAACCCAACTACACTACTCAACAAAGGAAAGGAAGTTCTCTCCCATTACCGTGTACGCATTCTAAAATAATTTCCTCACCCAAAAACTTGATTTAACTTTGATAGTTGTTCCAGCTCTTTAATCCCAAGGTAATCGAGAACTCGCTTGGTGAAGCTCCGGTCGGGCTTGAATTGATTCATCATCAAAGTAACTCGATTCATCGCAGTTTTATTAACTGGCCCGAATTTCCATTTCGCCTTCCTCGATTGCTTGCCAACCAATTCGATTAACTCCCTGATTTCACATGACACGTTGATTGCATGAAATGGAAGAACATCAAGAACAGTGGAGAGAGAGAGAGAGATGGATGGCTGGGGGAGGAGAGGGACTTGGGTTTTGAGGGAGGAGGGGAATAGACAATTTTACCCCTCAAAAACAATCACGTGCTAGGCACATGTCAATTTTTTGTCAAAAAATGTAACAGCACCCAACTAATGGGTGACATTGGAACCAATTGGGAAGTCGAAGTATTTGTTTGTCCAAATTAAAAGATGAAGGACCAAATTGAATTTTAGACAAAAGTCGAAGGGATATAAAAGAAATTTTCCCTTCTTTTTCTTTTAATTATTTTGATTCTATTCTTTGTCCATTGGACAAAGATGGTTAGGGAAACTATTATCCATTGGCTAATAGAAACCCATTTGTTTATATTAAAAGTATATTTGGTTAAAGTACTATGGATAAAAAAAATAATAAACTTTTTAAGTACTTTTTGACTATTTTATATTAAAAGTGACCTAATATCTATTATCCATTGGATAATAAATGTTAGGGGAAGTTTTAACCATTGGGTAAAAGAGTTGGTCTTTCCAAGTACCATGGTGTCTCATTAGTTTAACATTTTCTTTTAAACCATGTGAAAGCATAGCAATATTTTAAGAAGAAATGTACATGGTACCAAGATTCTCAAAAGTACCTCAATTATTTTTCTAATGGGGTTTTGATCTTCCTAGGTACTTATGTATCTAAGTATATATATATTCTAGTACTTTAAAGGTTAAAGTAATACTCTAAGTACCATGTGACCTATTGACTTATGTAAAGAGAATCCTAGCCTTAAGTCTATTTTTGGCCTTAAAGTACAAAAGTACTTAGTTTTTTATTTGTTTACTTACATTTTTGTACATATGTATATATATATTGTGCTTTTGAAGCAAGGAAGAGAGGGAGAGAGAGAGAGAGAGAGAGAGGGAGAGAGGGGGGCCGGTTGAAGGAGAGGAGGAGGGAGAAAATTGGTTGGTACTTGGCCATTGAACTTCCATGTACCATAAGATTCTTGTGCTTCCAAGCAAACCTCACCTCATGTCCTTCTTTTGTACATTTTTGCATTTGTTTAACATAAGAATCTTGTACTAATCTCATCTTCACCATTGGATTGTTCAAAGATCAAACCTAAGGACAACATAGCCATGCAAGTCTAGCCTTTTTAGCCTTGATCTTCCTTGAAAAGTTGGATTGGATGGAATAAAAAATTGGGGAAAGGAGAGAGAGAGGGGGCCGGCCAAGGGAGTGAGAGGGGGAGTCTTTGCCTATAAATAGAAGGCCTCACCAAGCCTTGAACTCACACCTCAAGCAATAGCTCTTCCTTCTCTCTAGAATTCCAAGAGTTCTTTGTTCTAAGTTCAAGAACTTTCTTGTTCTTGAGTGTTCTTGAGCAATACCACCAAACCACCCCTAATACCACTCTTTAATCCTAAAAAGTAGCTTAGGAAGTTGTTTCTAGGAAAAGTAGTCCAACACTTTTCCTTTCGAAGCAATCCGAAGGACGTTACTCCGCCGAAACCAAAACCGACGATCAAACTTCCGTAGCCGACCACCGCCTAGAAGAACAGTAGTGAAATCTTTACTATATCATAGTTCGATCTTATTTTCTAACATTGATTAAGTCTCGCTACTTTAAATCTCTACTTACTTCCCTTAAAGTTTAAGAAGTTACTTGATCATGAATGATGTTAAATTTTTTTTTTGGAGATGCATGATTTACTTTTGGATTGTTTCAAGCATGCTAGTTAGTAAAAGTTGGATGATCTTGTTGTATTTATTTCAAGGCTTTAATTGAATGCATAATTGTATGGAAAGTCTTAAACGACGGAGTCTTGCATGAGAACGAGACACGAAAACCAAGAAAAGTAGAAACATGGCACCTAGGGTGTGATTAACTAAGAAGATATCTTAGAAACTACATAATGACCATATCAAGGGTATTATGTGGGTATGAGTGTGTATGCCAACGGGAACCCGGCGCGGCGGAACCGTTGTGAGGATATTCGGGAGACCGGCGCGGCGGAACCGAAGTAGGGTGAGTAGCATAGTAATCCGCGGTACGGAGCCTATGCAAGTTTTTGTGTGCCAACGGGAACCCGGCGCGGCGGAATCGTTGAGAGGATACTCGGAAACCCGGCGCGGCGGAACCGAGGTTGGGTGAGTTAAAAAGAAGTCTTTGGAAAAGAAAGGTAACAATGAATGACATGGTCTACGATGTGTGCGTAGGAGGAAAAATCGAGAATCCTTGACACCATTAATGGTTATAAAAACGAATATGAATAAGCTGTTATTGTCTTTTGTTTACTGCTTATGTAATTATCATATGGAAATCGATGCTAGTAGTAGGATTTTACTATTGAGCCATCGTAGCTCATGGTGTTGCCTTGTGGTGACCCTGGCATATTATATGGGTGGCGACGCCAATATATTATGTCAGACCTGATAGATGAACAAGGCAATCTCTTCACCTTGGAGGCGTACGGAGCTGAAGAACTGGCTAGGTTGGAGGAACAAGAGGAGCCGTAGAATAGGAACCCTAGCTCCCTTTTTGTTATCTATTTTGTATTTCAATTGCTCTTATGAGAGCCGTGCTGTAATATTGAACTATGACTCTATTTGATTTCTGTAATAAACAAAACCCTTTAACGTACCTAAAATTAGGGGCGTTACATATACGGGTGTACCTGGTACTTTATCTGCTGGTCGGGGTTGAGATGCCAATGTTTTGCTAGGATACGACCCTGCTTACAAGGGATTTATTGACAGAAGGCTAGCCCATCTAAGCACCAGCGGTGCTTCAACATCGACTGCTCCCCAATCACGGAGCCCAAAACCTGACGTTGGAGTTACAATCGCCGGACAGCCAGGCGAATATCCGATCTCGGAAGGCGTTCCCCTCCCGCGTGTGGTTCTGAGAACGTCTTCAAGAAGACAAATTATTCCTCACCAATAGTCCGAGCAGCCAACTCCTCATTGTGATACCAGCCAATCGTCGTCATCTGGGTACTCTCCATCTCCCCCAGATATAGGTAACATGACTCGACAACCTCTGAATCTTAGCTCTCTACTTACTGTTTCTTCACGAGGACGAGGACGAGGTGCCTCTGGTAGGGTGGCATCTAGTGGTCGCGCCCCCCCACCACCTCATCGTACTAGGGGGTCTTCAACTCGATCCTCCTCCTCCCCTCGGGAATAAGATGGTTCTCTTGAGGCAGCTGATGCTCACCGGGACAAGCGTCCCAGGAATCAGGATACCGAAGCACCCGATGCTCAAGCTCCTGATTCTACACTGGAAACGCCCCCACCGATCATCCCTGTAACTCCTGAGGTCTGGTCCCCGCAGCTCATTAGGGGCGATCGTCCTGTAAATGTCAGGGACAGTGCAAGCTCATCAGAGACTGCACTAGCCTTTTCACAAGGCCTGCTGCTGCCCGTCGATATGCAGAAGGAATCTTCATCCCCTCCTGAACGGCTCGTATCCACTGGTCTTGTCAGTGGGATTAAGGTGACTAAAATTCTTTCATAATTCTAGTTTTACTTTTCTTGTAGTAATTGATACTCGTGATCTTTCTTTTCATTTGGTATTTCCCAGTTTATCCAAAAAATGGTCACGCTGGGACAGAAGTTCCAGGAAGCAGAGAAGGAAAGAATTAAACTACTAAATGACAACGCCAGGCTGCTTCGAACAGTCTCAAGGTTGGAGAGAGAGAGAGACAAGGTGAAAGCAGACTTCGCTGAAGCAAAAGGTAAGCTCGAGACTGCTGAGGACAGCCTTAATCAAGCTTTGGCAGAAATTGATAGCACCAAGAAGGCGGCCTATGACGACGGATACCAGAAAGGTTTTGATGCCACAACTGCAAGTTATGTCGAGCAGATGCCTGCCATCCAGGATCAGATATGGGTTGCAAGCTGGGAGGCATGTCTTACGAAGGTAGGTGTTGCTGAGGATTCTCCACTCTGGGAAGACAATGACTTACCGAGCACCTGTGATGCAAATGTGCAGGAACCAGTGGAGCAGCCAGAAGAACATATCGAGCAACAGATCGAGAACTTTGCTGAAGCTGAAGAGAACGTAGTCAACGAATCTACGGCCAAACGTTCACCTGTTCGGGAGGAGACCATCGATCCCATTACCCTGGAAGAAAATATTACTGGTGGTGGTCCCAGTACTGAAGTCACTGCAGGAGCCTCAAACGAGTCTCCCCCAGAGATTCAAGACTTAGACTAGCTTTGGTAAGTATGATCATTTCTACTTAACTCCTGAAAACACTTTGCAGGTCTTGTGTGACCGTAGTTTTACAGCCCTGCGAGGCATCAGTACGCTCTTTACTTTTGATGATACAAGTATTCGGCCCCTTGTGGCATAATTCTTGGTTTTTGGGTGGCCATTCGTGGCTATCTCGTTTTTGTTTAGGTTTATCGTTTGCCTGAAATACTGCATTTGTTCATATGCATGGTTTGAGTTTATTCGTACTCAGGAGTATTGCTGAAGCAAGTATTCCATATCTGTTTGCTTGGGTATATCTCTTACTTAAGTATCCCGTACTTGTTTCTAGCTTACATATGCTCGTTATGTTTTAAGCTAAGCCAAGTGTTTCATACTCGGCCCGTAGGTATCTCGTACTCAATTTCTGCATGTTTTCGTATGCATTCGTACTAGGAGAATTTTGAGAAGTGTCTAAGTTTCTCATAATTAGTCGAAATAACATTTCTCGTTATGTATTGACCCCAAGTGTTTCATACTTAGGGAACATTTATTCATATGTTTCTAAGTTTCTCGTACTTAGTTTAAATCCCTAAATTTCTCGTATTTACACAAATTGAAGTTTCTCGTACTTATGAAATTCAAAGAAGCAATTCTACTCAAGTATTTCGTACCTTATTATCAAACGTGCAAGGTTCAAATGTTTGGTCTAAATATTTCGTTTTAGGCTAAGTATTCTTTTTACCATGCATGTTACGTATATTCGTACGTGGTATTCGTGCCCATTCTCTGCTCCCCAATATGAAAAAGGAAAATAATACCAAACTCGATTTTTCATATTTCAAAAATGAAAATGTCAAAAAGCTTGATATACTTGGAAGAAAATGACTTTATTCATAAACTTGAACTCAAGGGGGCGTTATTCGTACCCCTTGCAACTAAATAAAATCAAACACTAAAACAAGGGAATTATATTCGTAATTCCCACACAATCACATATAGTGCATGCTAAATTAAAACTCAATTCTTCTAAACAAAGAATTTTCTCAGATTATGGACATTCCAAGGCCTCGGAATTGGATTACCGTCCAGATCAGCCAATCTATAGGCCCCTACGCCCGCAATCTCGGTTACTCGATACGGGCCTTCCCAGTTGGCCCCCAGCTTGCCTTCGTTGGCTACCTTGGTGTTGCCGAGCACCTTTCGTAGTACAAGGTCCCCAACACCAAACTCTCGAGGATGAACATGCTTGTTATAGCTCTTCATCAGCTATTCTTGGTAAGAAGCCAGATGTACCAGGGCCCTTTCCCTCCTTTCCTCGGCGAGATCAAGCACGATTTCGAGGGCCCTGTCATTGCCCCCGCTTTCAACTAATATAGTCTTGTTAGTTGGAAGGCCTACCTCTAGAGGTATGACTGCCTCTGTGCCATATGCTAACGGATAGGGGGTCTCTCCCGTAGACCTCCTAGGTTGTCACGCCCTCAATTTTTAACATAATTAAATAAAGCTTTTCATAAATAAAATGCTCGCAATATATAATATAATAACCCAAAGAGTTTACAGTTCCCATACTTCAATTTACAGTCCAACACTTCAAATTTTAAAAGATTACATTGGCGGCACACCGGCCCAAAATAGCATTGGTCGAGATGCATAAATGTTAAGAGCTGAGCAACATTCTTAGTCAAAAGGAATATAAAATTAAGTACATATACATCTTTGACAAAAGGAGATTTTGCAAGGATGACTAACTAACTCCTCCACGTTAGCTTTCAAAAAAAATAAGTCAGTCAGTCCATGCACGCAAGCACTCCATGCTACTGCCCCTGTGTAGTACCTGAAAAAGAAAGGTTGAGCTACACTAGCCCAGTAGAGAAATCTACACAACTTTTATATGAATTGAGTAAAGTGTAATGAATGTACGAGGACACAACAAACTAAGTCTCCAACAAGAAGGTGTGAACCGAATAAGGAGTTTATCGCCCAATCGATACAATTTCTACCCATGTCCCATCTTGTACCTATGGCTTCACGAACTTAACGAAACAATCCAACACATGGCTTCACAACTCGTCTATTTCTACTTCTATCGAAGTTCCACTACATAAGGCATTTTGAATGTATATCATATGATTTTTATCCGAACATTCGGGACCTCGCACTATTCCCCCTACCGAGCATTTGGGACCTCGCACCATTCGCACTTCATCATACAAAATCTTATGCTCAGGCCTATCGACCTCACACCACCGGCTTATACCAACAAGTACCAAACATGTAACAAAAGTTCAAGAAATGAAACCTGAAGGACTAATCATCCCAAGCCGTCACCCATCTCATTCGTAATTATCACTAATAATCACTCATCGTTTATAAAGTGTTACTATTTCACATAATAACCAATACAAGTCTGCTGACGCTATCAATTTAATAGATTGCACAAAAACCAAGTGTTTCGAGTTTCTCAACTCTGATTGCAAGCCCATTTTGGTCCACCAAACCTCAGAATCCGAAAGCGAGTATTTAAACAAGGTTGTAGAGGATTGAATCAGCTGTCCAACGCAATTCAAATCGAATCTAACCGACATCGCATGAAAGAGTTATGCCCAAAAATACGAACTGCTGTCTGGGAACAAAAAAACAAGACATCCAGATCTGGAATACAGATTTGATAATGGACGTTTCTGGGCATAATTCATAAGTATGAATTTCCGTTCATATTTTTCCTAGATAGTAGACTCAAACACGGAACTTTTGGCGCAAGAATCAACCAAAACGGAGCTTTGTAGAGTCCTAGGGAATTTCTGCAAGATCTGTAAAATAAAAACTTGAACCAGTCCAGCTAGGTGCAGAAAAGTGACGAAAATAAGGGATTTTCGAGGCCAAACTTCAAACAATCAACAAGAGTACGATCAACCACAACATCCACACATCACACTAACTCAAAAACACATAAAAGTAGTTAGATTCCCCTACCTCAAAGATCAAAAGCACAAGCTCAAGCTCAATCGAACTCTAGGGCTTCAAACTCGAAATCCACCGAGATTCACCCCTTCCAAGCTTAATCAACGTGACTCATACGTCGGGGAAGTTAGAACACGGCATAGAGACGGTGGGTTTCCATGGGTTTGAGCTATGGGTGCAAGACCCAAGAGAGAGAGAGAGAGAACCGGGACACAGAGAGAGAGAGAGAGAGAGAGAGAGAGAGAGTCGGATGGAGGGTGGGAGGGGGCAGACGTGTGGGAAAAAAAGAGATAAGGTGTCTCTCACCACACACTCACTCTATATATACCACTATGCATATATCTTACTCTCACACCCCTCACACTTCTAAGTTCTATTACATTAACCCCAAACGCCTATTCTCATCGCTATTCACGTTATCTAAAAAAAAAATTCTAACATTTATTAAATTTTAATTAGTAAAATTTAATACGGGCCTCTACATTCTACCATCCTTAAAGAAATTTCGTCCCGAAATTTAAGTAAAGCAACAAAGACACATCATCGAGGAAATTAATTTTAGTCCAAAAGAGAATCGTGTCCACTCCACAACACTCTGTATCCACCAATCTGGTGTCAAAACACAAGAGAACTTCGTAATACCACAGTCAACTAGTACAGCTTCTCATCGAAGCAGTGATCATGTTCCAATAGCAACACATATCAAACCACAAAGTTAACATATTCACAAGAGACGCACATATGTTACCAATCGGTTCTGGTCTTATAAACCGTTTCCGTTCTCATTATTTTCGACTGACCAATTCTGGCTCCAAGGACCGTGCACATAGGAAAATTTCATAACGTAGCAACTCAACAACCTAGCCCAAAGAAGATATGATTATCAACACGTTCCAATATCAACACATCTATCTCAAGGTTCACAAGAAAAAAATTTTTTTTTTTTTCACGCACATTTACAAGGAAAACAATTTCGGTTTCTTCTTCTTCACCTTATTTTATTGCTTCCCAACTTACTTCCTTTCCCAAGACTCACACGTGTAAGGCTCTAATGGTTCTCAATGCCAACTCAGAATAAGTTACCTCAAAAGACAAACGCTAGCTCAATGTTAAAGTATCCGCCACGATGAAATCTAAACTAAACAACGATCATGAGTTTTCAACCTACTATTTCCAAAGCATTATTGTAATATCGCATGCTAACAAGTAGTTTCAACGAAAAAATCAACCACGTTAAAAATATATATATATATATATACAAAGTCCAAGTAGTTCAAAAGTTTTAAGGTTTTTTTTTTTTGTCCATCCGCCATGAAATTTTGACAAAGTTCTGAAAAGGATATCAACCGCCATTCATAAACACCTCATATGTCACCTGAAGATTATGATAATTTAGAAAGCATAAAAAAATTGAATTCAGGATAAGATCCACTCCGCTATGATGTACTCGACTCCAAGTTTGTACCATTATCATTTCCAAAATGAACTATACAAATAATCAACTTTCATACCGCATCACTCTTTTTCAGAAAAATTTGAGTTCAACTTGATTTTCGAACATATTAATAAGACATTTCCATTAACGAAATACCAGTAATTTTCAGACGTAGATACCCAATATACATCAACCAGATTTTACAAACCGAAACCTCCATAGGTATTTTAAGAGAAAAAGTGTAAGTAGTCTTATATTCATTTCCAAAGAGGAAGTATGCCAACGATGAATTTTCGCAAACATTACCTCCTCTCTGTTTTTTTTGAAAGTCTTTGAGTTCAAAGTAGGTACATCTAAAATAACTCTCGAAACAAAGTGTTGCTACCCCACATTCCTCCATATACTCATCCGACGCCCCAAGCAAAAAAAAAAACTCAATTTAGATTCAACATGGATTTGCAACGTCTAGTCTTGCTCTTTCACTATCTTTACGAAGGATCAACTAAGCTAGCAATAATCTCAATAAGACCATAATATCGAAATTAAAAGGTATGCAAAATAGTCATCAAATCATAAGTTGCTATAAAATAAGGAGTTGAGACAAGAGGCTCCAATAATCACATAGCGTTACACCTAACTAAGAGATTTGAGTCATCCCAACTCAAACACCTTTCATCAATCATTTATTTGGCACGTAGCATACATCCATACACATATCATTATCAATCCATCACCATATTCTAAATGCCAATTTCATACACTATGATTACATAACAGATCAAACATGCAAGTTGAAACTAAACAACATCATATCTTATGCACCCAATAGCTTAATAAATCAATCGGCCCACGGATTCACCGTACCAACTAATAGTCCACACATCACCGAATACGTCATTGCATCATCGGGCTCACACAATACCCAACACAACATCGGGCCCACATAGTACCCATCGCAACATCGGGCTCACAAAGTACCCATTGGGCTCACACAGTACCCAACACACCAACGGGTTCACATAGTACCCAGTGCAACCACAGGCTCACACAGTACCCCATACAACCACGGGCTCACACAGTACCCAAGAGACTACGGGCCCACACAATTTCAAGATACCACAGGCTCACACAGTGCCCAATACTATCACGGGTGCACACAGTACCCTATATAACCACCACGGGCTCACAGAGTGCCCATTACTTCATTTCTCATGGCTTTAAGAAGCCCAACAATAATCAAGTTCATTTCAATCCCTTAAGACCTTCCACGATATCTATTCAATTTATCAATTTTGAGTCTTCTCATTTAGCTAATCCAGGTGGCACATCCATTCAAATTTTGCTAGACAAGTTCACATAGATAACTCCACAATTTTAATCGATACTAGAGTAGACCATATGTTTTCACAATGGCAATCACTCAGCAAGTAAGCATTTCAACTATGCATAAGTAATCATAACATCAACTTATGAATTAATGTTACCTCGCAATTCGGTATTTGGCGCATAACCTGACCTCGTGGGTCTCTGTACGTTCCCTCTGCTTGTCGGCTGTGGACAATCTACCGCTAAGTGCCCTGGATGACGACATCGGTAGCAAACCCGAGGTGGCCGCTGACCATGATTTTCTTTCTTCTGAGGACAGTCCATAGCACGATGGCCCGACTGACGGCACCGATAACACACAATCATTGACCCCGACGATACTCCCGATATCCTAGAAAAGTTAGGTGGTTCTGAACTATGCTGGCCCGAGGTGGATTGAAATTGATCTCTTTGTCTCTTCCTTCCTTGGCTCTCAAACGTTTCTATAGATACATCCTTGCTAATGGCTTGTTGCCTTGATTCCCGCACTTTCACTTCCTTTGGTATCTCCTCCGTATACTCAATACTTCTAGCGCACTCGACAATGTCAGAAAACCTTCCAATTCGTTGACCTACTACAAACTTCTTGATAGATGGATGTAACCCTTTCTCAAAACGCCTACATTTCCTATCCTCGATTGCAACTAGCTCTGGCGCAAAACGGGACAAGGTTTGGAACTTAGTAGCATATTCCGAAACAGCCATGTTACCTTGGTCTAACCTCTCAAATTGATTTCTAAGTTGCTCACGATACGACTCCGGAAAATATTGGTTTTCAAAAAGCTCCTCAAACTCAGCCCAAGTTAGGTTTTCCTCATCCGGCTCATTTTCTTGACTCGCCGCCCTCCGAGCGTCTCTCCTTACTCCTAAAATGGATTCCCACCACTCGTTCGCCTCACCGGTAAGTTGACAAGCTACTATACTCACCCGTAGGTCATCCTCCTTAATCTTGAGAGCATTAAATATCTTACGCATGTGTGCAAGCCAATGGTCGGCCACAAGAGGATCGCTACTCTCCCCATCGAACTGAGGTGGATTCCTACGACTAAACTCTCGCATGGCTACTAAGGCCCGACTATCCGCATTATCTCTAGGAGGTGGCTGCAAAAGATTAGCTGCTGCAAGTGCCGCTACAATTTCCCTAGCAAGTTGATTCTGTCCTGCCCCCATTCTCGGATTCCCAATCCTACCCTGTCTATTCTCATGTCTCGGAGGCATCTCACTACAAAGAAATAATAAAGAGATCATCAATAACAGATACACTATGAATCTCTAACTCCACCAATCCGATCTAACAACTCTATGCCAGCCTATGGTAACGTAAATGCAATGCCACATAGTTGAATGAATGTCACTCACACAGGTATGCACAAGCTTGGTTAAAATGGATTGATTTTAAACCCATGAGACTAAAAGTCTCCCCACGGTCTTGAGGTATTCTAAACCTATGCTTTGATACCAAGTTGTCACGCCCTCAATTTTTAACATAATTAAATAAAGCTTTTCATAAATAAAATGCTCGCAATATATAATATAATAACCCAAAGAGTTTACAGTTCCCATACTTCAATTTACAGTCCAACACTTCAAATTTTAAAAGATTACATTGGCGGCACACCGGCCCAAAATAGCATTGGTCGAGATGCATAAATGTTAAGAGCTGAGCAACATTCTTAGTCAAAAGGAATATAAAATTAAGTACATATACATCTTTGACAAAAGGAGATTTTGCAAGGATGACTAACTAACTCCTCCACGTTAGCTTTCAAAAAAAATAAGTCAGTCAGTCCATGCACGCAAGCACTCCATGCTACTGCCCCTGTGTAGTACCTGAAAAAGAAAGGTTGAGCTACACTAGCCCAGTAGAGAAATCTACACAACTTTTATATGAATTGAGTAAAGTGTAATGAATGTACGAGGACACAACAAACTAAGTCTCCAACAAGAAGGTGTGAACCGAATAAGGAGTTTATCGCCCAATCGATACAATTTCTACCCATGTCCCATCTTGTACCTATGGCTTCACGAACTTAACGAAACAATCCAACACATGGCTTCACAACTCGTCTATTTCTACTTCTATCGAAGTTCCACTACATAAGGCATTTTGAATGTATATCATATGATTTTTATCCGAACATTCGGGACCTCGCACTATTCCCCCTACCGAGCATTTGGGACCTCGCACCATTCGCACTTCATCATACAAAATCTTATGCTCAGGCCTATCGACCTCACACCACCGGCTTATACCAACAAGTACCAAACATGTAACAAAAGTTCAAGAAATGAAACCTGAAGGACTAATCATCCCAAGCCGTCACCCATCTCATTCGTAATTATCACTAATAATCACTCATCGTTTATAAAGTGTTACTATTTCACATAATAACCAATACAAGTCTGCTGACGCTATCAATTTAATAGATTGCACAAAAACCAAGTGTTTCGAGTTTCTCAACTCTGATTGCAAGCCCATTTTGGTCCACCAAACCTCAGAATCCGAAAGCGAGTATTTAAACAAGGTTGTAGAGGATTGAATCAGCTGTCCAACGCAATTCAAATCGAATCTAACCGACATCGCATGAAAGAGTTATGCCCAAAAATACGAACTGCTGTCTGGGAACAAAAAAACAAGACATCCAGATCTGGAATACAGATTTGATAATGGACGTTTCTGGGCATAATTCATAAGTATGAATTTCCGTTCATATTTTTCCTAGATAGTAGACTCAAACACGGAACTTTTGGCGCAAGAATCAACCAAAACGGAGCTTTGTAGAGTCCTAGGGAATTTCTGCAAGATCTGTAAAATAAAAACTTGAACCAGTCCAGCTAGGTGCAGAAAAGTGACGAAAATAAGGGATTTTCGAGGCCAAACTTCAAACAATCAACAAGAGTACGATCAACCACAACATCCACACATCACACTAACTCAAAAACACATAAAAGTAGTTAGATTCCCCTACCTCAAAGATCAAAAGCACAAGCTCAAGCTCAATCGAACTCTAGGGCTTCAAACTCGAAATCCACCGAGATTCACCCCTTCCAAGCTTAATCAACGTGACTCATACGTCGGGGAAGTTAGAACACGGCATAGAGACGGTGGGTTTCCATGGGTTTGAGCTATGGGTGCAAGACCCAAGAGAGAGAGAGAGAGAACCGGGACACAGAGAGAGAGAGAGAGAGAGAGAGTCGGATGGAGGGTGGGAGGGGGCAGACGTGTGGGAAAAAAAGAGATAAGGTGTCTCTCACCACACACTCACTCTATATATACCACTATGCATATATCTTACTCTCACACCCCTCACACTTCTAAGTTCTATTACATTAACCCCAAACGCCTATTCTCATCGCTATTCACGTTATCTAAAAAAAAAATTCTAACATTTATTAAATTTTAATTAGTAAAATTTAATACGGGCCTCTACATAGGTGTTGTCCTATGTGCCCATAGAACAAGTGGCAATTCATCAGGCTACTTCCCTTTAGCTTTGTCCAGCCTTTTCTTGATCCCATCAAGGATAGTCTTATTAGATGCCTCTGCCTGCCCATTACTCTGTGGGTAAGCTGGGGTCAAATAATAATTCCGTATTCCATATTGGGCACAAAAGGCCTTGAATTTCTTCTGAAATTAGGACCCATTATCTGTAATCAAAGAATAGGGAACCCCAAATCGAGTAATAATACTCTTCCACACGAACCTTTCTATCATAGGCTCGGTGATTTTGGCCAATGGCTCTGCCTCAATCCATTTAGTAAAGTAATCTGTTGCTACGAGCAGGAATTTTCGATTCCCAGTTGCTTTGTGGAGGGGACCCACGATGTCCATTCCCCACTGGGCAAACGGCCAAGGACTTGTTAAAGGCACCAGATCCTCAGCAAGTGTTCGAATCATTGGTGAGAATTTCTGACATTTTTCACAAATTTTCACATACACCTTGGCATCCTTTTGCATATGTGGCCACCAATAGCCCTGAGTAATTGCTCGGTGGGCAATAGATCTACCTCCAGCATGGCTCCCACAAGTCCCTTCGTGTATTTTGTGCAGAAATTTTTGCACCATCTCAGGGTGCAAACAGAGTAAATACAGTCCTGTAAAGGACTTCCTGTAAAGCTTCCCTTCTGGGGACAACCAAAACCTTACAGACTTGGTTTTGATCTTATGAGCTTTTTTATTAGTTGGGAGTATTTCATTTCGTAAAAACTCCACGATTGGATCCATCCAGCTTGGTCCTTGGTTCACGTCCAAGACCAACTCAACACTCCTTCCAATGCTCGGCTCTGTCAGATACTCAATCGCTACCCTCCGTTTGAGTTCAGTTGGAACAGCTGCAGCTAACCAGGCTAAAGAATCGACATGAGCATTCTGTCCTGAACTTATCTGTTCAATGTGAACCCTTTCGAAGGTATCAAGTAAATCTTTGGCTGCTTCCACATATGCTGCCATCTTCTCATTCCGGGCTTGGTATTCCTCGGACAGTTGATTAACTACAAGCTGTGAATCACAATGCACCCTGACTCGTTTTACTTTCAGAGTCTTTGCACTTCTCAATCCAGCTAAGAGTGCCTCATACTCCGCCACATTATTTGATGCACTGAAATCAAGCCGAACAGACAATTTGATCATTACTCCTTCAGGAGGAAAAAGGACAATCCCAATTCCTGAACCAGTATTACATGCTGATCCGTCAACAAATAACTTCCATTCCATGGGGTCCTGTTCGGCTGAGAATTGGCTCTTCGTGGGTGATGTCTTAGTCGCCTGTTCCTTTTTCATAGAAGGCAGGGGCGCTACCGTAGGAGAAAACTCTGCCACAAAATCTGCCAACACTTGGCCTTTGATTGCCGTACGTGGCTGATAATCGATATCGTATTGGCTTAACTCGACAGACCACGTCGAGATCCTTCCTGAGAAATCTGCTTTTCGTAGCAGTGATTTCAGTAGGAACTCAGTGTAAACCACAACCTTGTGGCTTTGGAAGTAGTGTGGCAATTTTCTTGTGGCTGTCCTAAGTGCCAGGACAAGTTTCTCTAGGGGCAGATATCTCGTCTCTGCATCCAGCAGTGTCTTGCTAACATAATAAATAAGGATTTGTTCGGTTCCCAAATCCCTTAATAGGACTACACTAACAGCATGTTCAGAAACAGCTAAGTACAAAACTAAAGACTCACCTGGCTGTGGAGTTGATAGAAGTGGAGGCTCGGCCAGATATTTCCTCAGGTTCTGGAAGGCCTGTTCACATTCTGCTCCCCATTCGAATCCCTCTCTCTTTTTCAATAACTGAAAAAAGGGTCTGCATTTGTAACTTGACCTGCTGATGAATCTATTAAGTGCTGCAGCCATTCCAGCCAACCGTTGGACTTCCTTAGTAGTTTTGGGACTTTGTAACCTTTGCAGGGCTGCAATTTGATCGGGATTGGCCTCAATCCCCCTCATGGTTACCAAGTGGCCTAGAAACTTTCCAGAACCAACTCCAAATGCACATTTCGAGGCGTTGAGCTTTAATTTATATTCCTTCAGGATTTCGAAAGCCTCCTTCAAATCCGCTATATGTCCTTGTTTATCTTGACTCTTCACCACCATATTATCTATGTAAACCTCCATAGACTTACCAAGCAGTTTTTTGAACATGATGGTTGCAAGTCTCTGGTACGTTGCCCCAGCATTCCTTAGTCCAAATGGCATGACGCTATAGCAATACAACCCTCGTGGTGTAATAAAAGAAGTCTTCTCTTGATCAAGCCCAAACATAACAATCTGATGATATCCTCGATATGCGTCAAGGAAACTCATTCGCTCGTATCCAGCAGTTGCGTCAACCAACTGGTCTATCCTTTGGAGAGGGATACTGTCTTTTGGACACGCCTTATTTAGGTCTGTGAAATCTACACAGACACGCCACTTTCCATTCTTCTTCTTTACAACTACTGTGTTGGATAACCACTCAGGGTAGTAAACCTCACGTATTGCCTTAGCCTCCAACAAACGACCGACCTCTTCAATTATAGCATCCACATGCTGTACGGCTGCCCTTCGCTTTTTCTGAATGATTGGCATATGCTGAGGATCGATGTTTAGATGGTGACAAGTCACACTTGCATCTACTCCGGGCATCTCCTCTGGCACCCATGCAAATACATCGACATATTCCTTCAGAAATCTTGTTAATTTAGCTCTTTCATCTGCTGGCAATGATTCTCCGATTAAAAAATATCTTTCAGGATCAGTCTTGTTGATCTGAATTTTCTCCAGGCCTTCGACCACCTTTTCTGCCGGACTTCTCCCAACATCCTCGATAGTTGGTTGATCTGGTACTTCTAATGCATGAACGTGGTGGGCTTTTGGGGCCTTTTTTATAATGGAAATTAAACACTGTTGGGCTACTTTCTGATTGCCCCTAATTACTTCGACCCTATTGGATCCTGGGAATTTTACCATCTGATGGTAAGTTGAGGAAACTGCCCTCATTTTGTGCAACCAGGTCCTTCCTATAATCGCGTTATAGGAAGAAGGAACATCTACGACCAGAAAGTCTGTCCTCAAGACAACTGATCCGGCCCAAACAGGCAATGTTACCTTTCCGAGAGGCCAGGCTGCTCCTGCACCGAACCCAATCAAGGGTGTTGTAGATTGCTCTAAGTCTGTTTGGGCCAGCCCCAGCTTCTTGAATGCATCGTAGTACATCACCTCTGTACAACTCCCTGAGTCCACTAGAATCCTCTCGATGTCATATTCCCCTACTCGTAGGGTTATGACCAAAGCATCGTTGTGGGGTATCTGGACTTCTCCCAGATCATCATCTGTGAATGCTATGCTTTCATTGCATATGCCACTCTCTCGCCCTCTCTTGTTTCCCAATCTCATCACGTGCTGATCGTGCTTGATTTGCCTTTGTAATAGCCTAACCTCATTTTTTGTATAAGGTGTGGCCAGCCCATGTATCATATGGATCACCCCCTTAGGATTCTGCTCATAATCCAACTCCATGGCTTTCCCTTTGTCTTTGGGGTCTTCCTGGATAAATTCCTTGAGATAGCCCCGAGAGACCAAATCGTTAAGGTGTCTTTTGTACATCTCACAATCCTCAGTCATATGGCCCCAATCCTTATGGTAGCTGCAGTGCTGATTCGTAGCACGCTTTGCGTTCCTATCTCCGCCTAGACTTGGGGGCCATTTGAAGTATGGCTGATTCTTTATTTGATAAAGAATCCTATAAATTGGTTCCTTCCAAACCGTAGTGATAGAAAAGAAGGATTTAGGGTCAGGAGCTTGCTTATCCTTGTATGGCTCTTTCTTAGCCTGCCCGTATTCCTTTCTCTCTCTGTAAGTCTTGGGCTCTGGCTTATCCACTTTTTTGATAGGTGCCTTTGGCTGTTCGGCAACGATCCTGCCATCCTCGCGGAGTATGTCATCCTCCATTCTGGCATGCTGCTCTATTCATTCCATCAGTTTAGCCAACGTGGCTACCAGATGTTTATTCAATGAGCGACGCAGTTCTCCCCGAACAGGCAAACCAGTCTTGAAGGTTGCAATGGCATACTCCGCGCTGCAGCTTTCAATCTCGTTGAAAGTTTCCCAGTACTTCTTCACGTAATCCCTAATTAGCTCGTTCTCCGCCTGTTTCATGGTGGAAAGACTCTCAAACGTCTTTGGGGCTTTTCTGTTGTCAAGAACCAAGCAGTGAATTCCTCGGCTAACTGCCTCCATCCTCGTATGGATCGTGGTGCCAGTTTATGAAACCAAGACAAATCCACCTTGCCAAGACTTGAAGGGAACATTTTGCATAAGATAGCTTCATCCCTTTCATGCATGAACATAGCCTGCTGTTAGTGTTGTATGTGAGCTACGGGGTCCGCGTTTGTCTCGTAAAGTATGAACGTACCGTGCTTCACTCTGTTCAGCAATCTAGCCTCTTGTAGCCTCCTTGAGAAGGGGGAAGCTGCTATGTTGCTTAGGGCCTTTCGTGCTGCTTCTCGTGCAGTTACTGTCCCATCCTCGAATTCTTTCGTCTTGTGAGCCGTGGCTTTGGCCCAATCAGCATCAGGTCTCTCGTACCTATCCCGGTGATGTTTCCTTGTTTCCTCTTCTTCTGGGGTGGAACTTCGGTCTCTGCTCCTCCTTTTTCGTGAAGAAGCCCTTCGTTTTTCCGGTGTTTGGCTTTTACTTCTGTTTCTCTTCTTTCGTGGAGAAGCCTCGTATCGCCCTATCGTGGGACTCCTGCTCCTTCTCCCTCGTGAATGAGCCTGCTTATGGACTACCAGAGACCGTCTGTCTCTCTCGGAATTCCTTCTTGAAAGTCCGGAATCTTCCGGGTGTTCTCGTACCCGCTGTAATTCTTGTATCTCGTACTCTCGTTTTCTAATCAAACGAGCGTACTCCTCAATTTCCTTCCTCTTTTTATCGAGGACATCTTCACTGTTATGTACACTCCTTGAATGTTCCACCGACGCCTCTCTTCGATGGGACTTGCTTCTTCTCGTGGAGCCCGTAGTCGTCTTGCCCTGTCTACCAGTGGGCTTTTTCGGAGCACCTGGTGGAGATTTATCTCCTCCACCACTTAACTGGTCCTTTGGATTGAACGGCGTGGCTAGATCTTCTTCCACCATGATTGTTTTTCAAGGAATTGGTTCGATTCCCACAGACAGAGCCAATTGTAAGGGGATGAAAACAGTTAGTGCTTAGAACAGCACTAGATTGCAACGGCTTATCCGTGCCTCTTCACCGGAACCCTAATTTGTCGTCTGAACCCTAATCTGCAGAATAGACAAGTGGTGAGCGCACCTCTGCCTCTCGTGGCAAAGGCCCTCCGATGCTAAAGTTAGTATCACGTACTGGTCAAAAACCCTAATTATCAATAGGAAGATAGTATGAATGCCAAGAATTGCGTGCGTCTTACCTCTAGGTTTACCTCTTTATATATAGATTCATAGATGCTTACTGCCCAAGCATCCCTGTTGCCCTGGGATTCTTATCTCGTATAGGAAATCCAGGATTTCTCGGACTCTCGTTCCCTTACCAGCTTATTCCTTAAGAGTCCTTTTAGGACTCTTCTCCATAGCTGGCCGAACATCCCATTCTCGTTGGGTACCTTTCCTATATATTTGGGATCTTATTCCTTAACGGAATATCACTGTTTTTAGATCCTTCTAGAATATTTATGCCGCTTGAATACTTCAGGCGATCTTCCTGATAGCTCTTTCGCTGTTCGGCCATCTCATTGCCGAACATACCATCTGGACCTATGGCCTCACATGCAACTGGTCCTCTTCATGTCTTCATATGTCGTTCGTCCTTTTATGTCGAACAGGCTGCACGGACTAATAACTTCTCATGTTATTGGCCCTTGCCGCCGTTTCACCATGCTGCCCGGCAGTAAGTTCTCTTGTATTTACCACGTGCTCTCATATGCACCACATGTTCAGCTACTAAATGTATCTGTTCCGGAATACCTCCGTTAGGTATTTCACCGTAAAACCCAAGTGGTGACTCTGAATCGAAGCGCCTTGCCGCGATTTTCAAAGAGGGCCGCAACCAAATTTTTCATAATAAAAAATTTCTGGGGCGTGTGCCCACAGAATTCTAGGGAGTCTGAATTCTGCAAATGATGAGGGTTTGGTGTTTTGGCATTGTCAATAGTAGATTTTGATTTTGGTTTTGGTTTCTATATGTGCCTATTTTTACAATTATGGTTAATGGCCTTTTTTTTTGCCTTCTTCCAGAAGGGGTGTGAATAATGCCACATTGGATGTGAATTCTAAGGGCTGTGAATTCTGAAAAATGTATGAATTCTAAGGGGTGTGAATTCTGTAAAAGGGTGTGAATTCTGAAGGTGTAAAAAGTAACAATGGCAAAATAATAAAAACATCTTTAAAAGGGGTCTTGACAAAATGACATTGACAAAATAGGGTTGGCAAGGAAACCTCACCCAAAAAATGGGACTGACTTGTCATTTCCTGTAATAAAATTGGTGGACTAGTGGTGGTAATTGTGATGGAACTTAAAGGAATTTTTGAAAAAGTTGTTGATATAGAGAAGTAGTAATTAATAGTTGACTATAGCACCATAGCAATACTAAGGCCTAGTTTGGCATTATAAGTTAAATGAGTTTTTTTTGTTTTTATTCAATTTTTTTTAATATTTGTTAGTTTTTCTTCGATTTTTTGAGGATTATTATTTGGTTATGACGAGAGGAATCTAAAAAGTAAAAAATTACGATCGAAATCCATTTTTTTAATAAAGACGAAAAAATTGGCTTATTGGATTATTTTCATCTTTATTAAAAAAAATTGAATTTTGATTGTAATTTTTTATTTTTTAGATTTCTCTTGTTTCGATGATGCAATAATTCTCAAAAAAATTGATGAAAAACTAAAAAATGCGAAAATTTTTTAAATAAGGACCAAAAAATAGGGAAAATTTTAAAATACCCTCAACTTTTACTCTAAATTTCAATTAGACTTCCAAACTTTCAAAAAAATCAATTTTACTCCGAACATTATCTTCCGTTAATCAAAACGACCACTTCTATCCAAATGACTAACAGATTTCATAAAGATTCCATTAAATGGCTTCTCAATCGAATTTCGATGATCTGAGTCGCTTAATATGTTCAGAACGTGATTTTAAGCGTATCTTCGAGAAATCAGAAAAAAATAGACCGAGAAGGGTTTGATTTGAGTAGTTTTTTATTGAACTGCTTAATAAAAAAACTACTTGGATTTCGATCGTAATTCATTATTTTTTAGATTTATCTTGTTATGATGAAGTAATAATTCTCAAAAAATCGATGAAAATTAATAAATGAGAAAAAAAATTTAAATAAGGACAAAAAAATAGAGTGCAAAAGTAGGCCTAAAATAAATTTTAAGTTAGAATTTTCACTATGTTCGGTTACCATTTTACTTTAGTTTTAGTTTAGTTTTTCAATTGGTATCCTACTTTTTTCTCCAATCATTATCCTATTTTTTTCAATTATTACTTTCTTATCTCTATCTATCTCTCTCCAATCATTACCCTATTTCTCTCTCCACCCACTATCAAACTCAAACTACACTAAACTAAACTAAACTGTCTTTTTGTGACTTTACCTTTTGCTAGTTATGTCATGACATGAAAGGATGTTAGTTGACGTGATGGTGGATTGATGAGAGAGGTAATCGCAATGCGACCAGTGGGAATGTAATTCCCGTCCTGTCAGGGGTACCAATGTCATAGCAAGAAATCCTGAGGGAAATTGTTGTGATTTACCCTCGTAGTACAGAAGTTTTTTTTTTTTGAAAGGCCACGTAGTACAGAAGTTTAATCGTTTGCGGTTTGCTGCATAATCCCCAAGAAGGTCAATTGATTAACTACTATCTTATCTTATTAGGAAAATTCTAAAATCAGTCAATAGGCTGACAATATTAAGTATGTGAATGTGTATTAAAAGGTGTAAAAAGTGCATAAAAATATGTGTTTTTCTTATTTTCTAGTGTGTTTATCGTCAACCTATTAGGCTGACAATAGCAAGACCCATCTTATTATTGTTAACCCAATTACACGTAATTATCTGGTCTTAAAGAAACCAGTACTGGTATTAAAAAATGCAATAATCATAAAACCAAAATTTGAGAAAGGAAATAATAAAACCAAATTAACGACCCATACCGGCACGACTACATAATCCAAACAGTCTTCAAAGCATTCATTGCTTTTGCCCCCTTGATTTCATCGCTCCTTCCTTCACAACTGTGATCCCAATTCATCTCTCTCTCTGCTAAAAGGTGAGCTCTCTCTCTCTCTCTGCTAAAAGGTGAGCTCGCTCGCTCTCTCTCTCTCTCTCTCTCTCTCTCTCTCTCTCTCTCCGAAGATTATGTATGCAACTATGCATTGATACGATTCTAGTTAGAATTCAATCAGGTCTACCTATCTCGATGATCGCTGCTTGATTTCTTGTCCAATTATCAGTCGTATGCATTTCAAATTGATCTTATCGTTTTATCGTCTTATGCGATACAGATGGCTTCGACGATGCTTTCTCTCTCCTCGGCATCCGCCATAGCTTCATCTTCGCTTGCTCCGCAACATAATCGGCCGGTATGATTACGGAAAACCGATGGTTGTTAATTACGAACTTTTCAGCCTTTTTGCGTTACTTTTCCTTATGATGATGAAAGGAAAGCATAGAAAGAAAGATAGGAATTATGGTCAGTCCATACAGAGCATTTGCTCCAGTTTTAAGTGGGTCCTGCTAGTTGACAGTGGGTTTATTCCTCGTATTAATCCAGGTGCGCGTAGGTTGGGCTGGACACAGGTTAAGAAAAAGAAAATAGGAATTTGATACTGATTTACACACACGCATGGCAAATCATAGTCATAGTGGAAACGCAAGCTTAGAGTGACTTTTGCTTGAAGTTTGTTTGTGTTGTTTGATGTCTCCTGTATACGGGCAGAGTAAGGAATTTAGACTCGAGGGAAGCAAACTAGAACAGAGATTCAGTTCTTCGAATTTTTAATGAATTTTATTTGAAATTTAGAGAACTAACCTCGAGGCATAGTTATTGATCGTGATAACACGTGAGTGGCATCACTCTCACCATTCAAAATTTGTAGTTAGTTAAAATTGTTGGTAATTCAAGTTACCCCTAAGTTCATAAAGTTAAAGTGGTATGAATTCAAGGGTAGATGTAGAGTGAGTAGCTTGTGTGAACCTCTTCACGTTTCATTGTACTTTATATGCGGACTTACTAGGTCTCCAAGCATCTCGTGCCCGGCTTCTGCCTCGGAATAGCCTTATAGCTTGACATCATGCCATAACCGTCCCTAGATTTCTCCAAAGTCGTGCACAACATTCGCCGAGTGCCACATGGCTGCATTGCCGTGCTGTTCTACGGTTCTACCCTGCATCCATGTTGCGCTGACCGGGTCAGATGTCCTTGACAGGCTAGGCCTGGTCCAAATAATTTGTGATATGCCCGCTTGCCCATCATTCCACGTGGTGGGCTCAAACCCCTGGGCCCAGCCTAACATAGTCCAAAGACTCCAAACAGCTCACACTTCTGACTGTTGTTCGGCCCAAAGAACTACACCAGCTTTGGGCCTGCCCAACCTTTTTTGGTTTTTTCATGTAAAAATCTGGAACCAATCCCAGCTATTGCACCTTTAGATAACATGGTAGCACCGTAAACTAGAGCTTCCTTCTGCATCTATTTTGGACTTGCAGGGAGGGTGTCCTAAAGGGGCCTGCCAGACCATTTTGGCCAAAAATCCTATTATTCAGCCATCCCCACCGCGAAGTTTCTTTTGGGTAAGGAGCCACAGGCCTTGCTGGCCCTTTATAAGTCCTCTCCTGCCTATACACTATTGGTGAATGACTTCGGGAAAACAAAAAATTGAGAACTTTAGCTTAGTTGAATAGCTGTGTTAAACCAACTAAGGTAGCCCAGTTGGCCACCCAATACAGACTCAAATGGGAGGTCATGAGCTCACCAATAGGTTTTGTTTGTTGATGTGGTTACATCGTATCCAATATTGTGGGATTTCTTGCATTGAGTTTGTGATCCTATCTATGTTGGACTTTTAATAAACTTAATTTTGTCCAGTTTGATGAGCTGATGAGCTACTATGAACAATCTCATAGTGACGGACAAAAAAGCAAAAAATAAAATATGTTTTAGGTTGCAGTTATGAAGCTTATCTAAGATTCCAATCTTAACTTTCTTTCTTCTTTCGCAACCAATAGAAATTGTGATTTTGTGTGAATCACATTGTTCATTGTGTTTGAATTGGCAAATTTGAAAATTTGAAGCTGGGCGGCTCTGATCATGCTGCTGTTTGGGGGAAGAACAAA
Source organism: Rhododendron mucronatum var. ripense (assembly GCA_019656295.1). Lineage (NCBI taxonomy): Eukaryota > Viridiplantae > Streptophyta > Magnoliopsida > Ericales > Ericaceae > Rhododendron > Rhododendron mucronatum. The sequence goes on along the minus strand of BPLT01000004.1, from coordinate 6,975,538 downwards.
AGCAATTCCTTCATGAAGACCAAGGTAATTAAATAGTCTTTCAGTAGATGGCAGTTTAAAAGTGGCAACTTCTTTATTTGATTAATAGCTACGCATATTTTTTGTTATTAATTGTGCTATTGCAAAGTGCAAGTACAATTCAAATCTACTTCCATATGTTGTCTATTTTTCTACTAGGGTCGAATCAAGTTATTCATATGTAGTTGGCTAGTTGATTAGAAAACATTGTGTCCTGTGATTGTTATCTGGTTTTCTAGGTTATCTGTGTTTTTACTCTTGGTTCCCAGGTCTTACGGATCCTGGTTAGGGAAAAAGAGAAGGACTGGGCTGAAAACCCGAGCTCGTTGATGGGTCCCAAAGTTTTAGTTATATTGTTTCTTTTCCATGTTTATGCTTAGTATCTCTCTAAACTCAACTAAAATTGGGACAAATGTTGACAACATGCAAACTGCCATGTTCCTTCTGCACTAATTTGGATCTTTCCACTGTTGTAATAGGTTGGTTTAAGCATATGAGCTGTAGTGGTGTTTGGATGCCAAAATTTTCATGTCTCCGTATTTGGATGTTTCAATGCTCCTCATAAAAGTAAGAAAAGATAACAAGTTTTGTACTTTTTTCTCCCGAAGATACCTGTAATTAACCGAACCCTTAAGTAACAGGAAATTACTTCCCATAAACTTATATGAGTCTATCCACTTTTTTATCTTTTCATCGTGTGCTTCTGTTAGTTCATTATAGATCTTGTTGAACTGTGGACGGGGTACTTTTTGTTGTTTGGTTGGTCTTCATATCTGAATTTTAGATATTCCTGCTATGCAGTCCCATGGTCGGATTACTATGGTTATTGCTGTAAATGTTTCTGGTTTTGAGGGCATAACAATGGCCCCTCCTGATCCTATTCTTGGAGTCTCTGAAGCATTTAGAGCAGACACACATGAAATGAAGCTCAATCTGGGTGTTGGGGCCTATCGAACAGAAGAACTTCAACCATATGTGCTTAATGTTGTAAAGAAGGTCAGCTTTCTTTTTTCAAATAGTTGGTAAAATGTTCCATGAAGCTTCTAGGGTGCTGCTTTCTTCCCTATTTACGCTTCCCGTGGCTGGATTACTTGATTTTGTGGTTAATTTGTTCCTTTTTTCGTCATTGAATTCTTATTGAACCTGACCAATTGTATAACCCTTGAACTCCAACTACATCAACTCAGAGCTGGAAAAAAGGAACAGAAGAAAGAAACCTTCTTGGCAACGAAAACTAACCCACACATAAACCAGAACAAACATTCCAGAATTACAGAGACAAGAAAACTACCAACCAATCCAAGCTTACTGCACTACAAAACACTTGCTTGTCAGTTGTCACACCCAAACTACCCCAGATCTGTATTTCCAGCTGTAGGCTTAATATGCCTCCAGGATAAGGATAACAAACATGCGCTGTTGTCATTCTCAATCTTTCTCCTCAACCCTTCAAGGTCCATTTGCTGGAAAATTCTTCTTCTTTCTCCCATATATGATACTGTGCACCATAAAACATAATCTTAAAGATAGAGGCTTTGAAAAAATTGCCCTTTACATTCTGCATGGCCCACATTTCCTCTATCTTCTTCATTAGTATTTGAGGAAGCACAAAAATAGGACTCAAATATACCAGTACGCTGAAAGCACAGACCCATTTAGCTGAGCTCTTCTCCCAAAATATAACATTTTATTAGACCAGGTTTGGATTCTAGTCAGAATTTTGCCCATAAGCATAGTGCAATCCCCATGTTTCAATTTCAAAGAAATTAATGGCACCACTAGATACTTCACAGGAATTTGTGCTTCTGGAATTTGCAAATTAAATGAATCTCAGCGTTAACATCATCAGCCATAGTAGCAAAGAATTTGGAGCTCTTACTCAAATTTGGATGCAGCCCGGAATACAGATGAACTCCTTCATGAATTCCTTTATGGTAGCAAAAGACTCAACATCAGCTTGATCCAGTATAAACAAATCATCAGCAAACTGTTAGATGGATCTATTTGTATCTAGTGTAATTATGTGTCTTATCATGTAATTAGTTTAAGTATCTAGGACCGTAGTGCAATTATTATTCAGCTTGTATATATATATTTTACGTTGAATGAAATTAACCCTAATGGGTTTTCTCCCTATTACGATTACCCTAAAACTGAACATGGTATCAGAACGGGGCCCGTTCCACCCCACATTTTATAAAATTCACAATCCACACCCCACGATGACAGATCAGCAAAAAGGCTGCACGATGATAGGACCCAAAAGTGGCCACACGTGACAGACCTCAAACGCGGCTGCACGTGAGGGGGGATGTTAAGAAAATAGAGTCCCACATTGCTTGGGAGTGGAATGGGTTATCACTTAATAACATTTGGGACCTCTCCACTCATTGCCAATTGGTTTTGAGATGGATATAAAATTTCTACATGTTAACACTCCATATCAGATTTGGACTATTGCCAAACAGACTTATTCTCAGCAGGGCAATGATGCTCAGTGTTTTGAGTTGCGAAAGCGACTTCGTACTATGGATCAACACAATCGATCTATTGCTGTTTACTTTGCTGATCTCAGTGGGGCCTGGCAAGAATTTGATTATTATCAGGGGTATCAGGCGGTCTGTTCCGTTGATGCTGGTGCTTGGTTTAAAAGAATAGAGAAAGAGCGTGTGTATGACTTTCTTGCTGGTCTTGATGTGGAGTATGATCCAATTAGAGTGCAGGTGTTGGGTCGTGTTCCGTTTCCATCTTTGGGAGAGGCCTATGCTATTGTTCAACAGGAGGAGAGCAGAAGGGGTGCTATGTTACAAACTCCTCCTTCTGATCGTTCTGCATTGGTTGTTATTCCGAGGGCCAGTTTGGGTCTGGCAGTGGAAAGTCTCAGTCTGGTACTACCAATGATACCATAGACCGTATGTCACTCCAGTGTGATTATTGCCATAACACTGGACATACCAAGGATTTCTGTTGGAAGTTACATGGTCATCCTTATCGTGGGCGAGGCAGTGGACGTGGAGGTCGAGGTCGTGGTCCCGGGCGTTCTCAGGCTCAGGCACATGTTTCAGAGTTTGCTACCTTGTCTGATTCTGGATTCAATACAGGAGTTCAGTCATCTTCTGATTCTGTTGGCAGTTTCTCTCAGAGGGAGATGCAAGCTCTCAAGCGTCTTATGGCTTGGGCTGATTCTTCCTGTACTATAGCTCCTACTTCCACAGCAGCTCCTACTGCATCCTATTTTGCTCATTCAGGTATTCCAGCTAGTGCATTTACTACCTCCTCCGGTATTCCTTGGATTATCGATTCTGGTGCTTCAGATCATATGACAGGTTGTTCATCTGTTTTTTATTTCTATTCTACTTGTTCTGGTAAGGATAAGGTTCGAATTGCCGATGGGTCGTTCTCTGCTATTTCAGGGAAAGGTTCTGTTCTCTATTCTCCCTCTATCTCTCTCTCTTCAGTCCTCCATATTCTAAACTTTGCCACCAACCTTCTTTCAGTTAGTAGTTTTACCCATTCTGCAAACTGTTCTATGATATTTTTTCGTACTCATTGTATCTTTCAGGAACTGGAAACGGGGAAGGTGATTGGCAGTGGTAAAGCACGTGATGGTATCTATTATCTGGAGCATCCATCTCAGCCATCTTTATCATGTGGACAAGCTCTACGGGCAGATATGAGTTCCACTCTTTCTTTGTTACATCGGTGGCACCGTAGATTGGGTCATCCCTCTTTTTGGATATTAGAGAAACTCTTTCCTACTTTAGTTAAACATTGTCCTAGGGATCAGTTTTTTTTGAAGCCTGTGAGTTTGGGAAACATAAACGCTCTTTTTATGCACCTATTAATAAACGAAGTGATTCTCCATTTATGGTTATCCATTCTGATGTTTGGGGTCCTTCTCCTGTTACTTCTTTAAAGGGCTATCGATGGTTTGTTACTTTTATTGATTGTTATTCTCGTGCCACATGGGTGTACTTACTCCGGTCAAAAAATGAAGTATTTTCCTGTTTCAAATCTTTTCATAAGATGGTGTGCACTCAGTTTAATACACATATTAAAATTCTTCGAAGTGATAATGGGACTGAGTATATTGATAAGATTTTTCGGACATATCTAGATGATAATGGTATTATTTTTCAGACAAGTTGCGTTGACACTCCACAACAAAATGGAGTCGCTGAGCGTAAAAATCGTCATCTTGCTGAGGTCGCTCGATCCCTTTTGTTCACTATGAATATTCCCAAATACTTATGGGGAGAAGCTATTTTAACTGCCACATATCTTATCAACCGTATCCCATCCAGTGTCCTTAATTTTAAAACACCCATTGAGTGCCTGCCAAGCAGTTGTCGGGTTACGACTCTTCCACCTAGGGTGTTTGGTTGTGTGTTTTGTTCATGCCCCAAAACCTTCTGGGGGCAAGCTAGGACATAAAGCCCATAAGTGTATTTTTGTTGGGTACTCTCCTACCCGGAAAGGCTATAAGTGTTACGATCCTTATTCGAGAAAGATGTTTGTCTCTATGGATGTTACCTTTTGAGAAACAGAGGTTTTTTATTCTTCCTCCAAACCATCTCTTTAGGGGGAGCATCAGCGGGAGAAATAGATGTTTACCTTTTATAATCATAGTGAGTGAGAGAAATTTTTCTATGATCATAGTGAGGGGGAGAAGGAAAACACTGGAGAGGAACCAGTATCTGTTGAAAGGGAAACACATGATATTGGTGGTGACATTGAGGAACAACTACCTGCACGATGACGACGACTGCAGGGAACTGGCTTACAAAGGTATGCTAGACAGAAAAATGGAAAGTCTTCATGTACGTTACCACCTTGTCAATCACAATCACCCACTCCAGTTCCAGATTCCTCAGCTGACTCTTCTAGTAATGATTCTTCTTGTTGAACCTCTTCCTATGGATCCTGACAGTCTTCCTATTGCTATTCGAAAAGGTGTTAGATCTTGTACTCAACATCCTATCTCACAGTTTGTTACTTATGACCGTTTGTCTCATTCGTACCATGCCTTTGTCTCTTCTCTTTCCTCTATATCTATTCCACAGAATTGGCAAGATGCATTCAAGATACCTAAGTGGAAAGGAGCTATGGTAGAAAAGATGACAGCTTTGAAAAAGAATGGCACCTGGGATCTAGTGTCATTTCCAGGAGGGAAGAAACCAGTGGGCTGCAAGTGGGTGTTCACTATTAAGCAAAAGGCCGATGGTACAATTGAGAGATACAAGGCAAGGCTTGTTGCCAGAGGTTTTACTCAAACTTATGGTATTGATTATGAGGAGACGTTTGCTCCGGTAGCAAAGATGAATTCTGTGTGAGCTCTCCTCTCGTGTGCTGCCCACTTGAATTGGCCTCTTCAACAGTTTTATGTGAAAAATGCATTCCTCCATGGTGATTTAGAGGAGGAAGTTTATATGGATATTCCACCAGGTTTCTCTTCTCCTGCAAGTGAAGGAAAGGTGTGTAGATAAAAGAAGGCACTTTATGGGCTGAAGCAGTCACCTAGAGCTTGGTTGGCAGGTTTTCTAAGGTTATGTTGAGTTTTGGTTACAAGCAAAGCCATGCAGATCATACGATGTTCATCCGGCGAAGTAATGGTAAGATTCCTGTCCTTATTGTTTATGTTGATGACATAATAATGACAAGCAATGATGTGAGTGAGATTCATAACCTTAAGTCTCGTCTAGCTCAAGAGTTCGAGATTAAGGATTTGGGATCATTGAGATACTTCCTTGGAATGGAAGTAGCGAGGTCTGATAGAGGTATCTTTATTTCCCAACGCAAGTATATACTTGATTTTTTGAAAGAAACAGGTATGTTGGGCTGTAGACCTGCAGATTCTCCTATTGAGGCGAATCATCATCTTAGTGGAGATGTGGGGGAGCGTACTGATAAGGAGAGGTATTAGCAACTTGTGGGTCAACTAATATACTTGGCCCACACTCGACCAGATATTACTTATGCAGTAGGTGTTGTTAGTCAGTTTATGCATGATCCTCGTACTTCACATCTAGATGCAGTTTATCGTATTTTGAGGTATCTAAAATCAGCTCCAGGAAAAAGAATTTTGTTCTCTAATCATGGTCATTTGCGATTGGAGGCATTCACTGATGCTGACTGGGCTGAACCTGCGGATGATAGGCGCTCTACTTCTGGCTATTGCACTTTCCTTGGAGATAATCTGATTACCTGGCGAAGTAAGAAGCAATCAGTAGTCGCCAGGTCCAGCACAGAAACTGAATATAGAGCTATGGCTCATGGTGTTTGCAAGCTCTTATGGCTCCAAACTTTGTTACTTGATTTGGGGTTTGCTGATAGTGTTCCGACGAAACTCTACTCCGACAATAAAGCTGCCATTAACATTGCTCATAATCCCGTTCAGCATGACAGAACAAAGCACATAGAGATTGATCGACACTTCATCAAGGAAAAGTTGAACGAGGGTTTGATATGTATGCCATTTGTGAGATCTGAAGATCAGTTAGCTGATATATTCACAAAAGGGCTGGGTAGCAAGAGTTTTCATCCTATTGTGTTCAAGTTGGGCTTGATTGATATCTTCGCACCAACTTGAGGGGGAGTGTTAAATGGATCTATTTGTATCTGGTGTAATTATGTGTCTTATCATGTAATTAGTTTAAGTATCTAGGACCGTAGTGCAATTATTATTCAGCTTGTATATATACATTTTACATTGAATGAAATTAACCCTAATGGGTTTTCTCCCTATTACGATTACCCTAAAACTGAACACAAACATTAAACGAGACAATTTCAGAGTTAACATGACAAGAGAAGCTGCTACGCTCTATCTTGTATTGATGTAAGGATGAAAAGGCTTCCATAACAAGAATAAACAAGTCACGGGATGTAGGATTGATCCCCTTGCCTTAAACCTCGTCCACTGGGGAAATACCCTTGTAGTTAACTATTAATCAAATTTGTTCCTATGTGTTTGTCTTTTGACAATTAAATTCCTGTACTCCTAATTATTATCACATTTAATATTGTAGGCAGAGAATCTTATGCTGGAAAGAGGCGAAAACAAAGAGGTACTTTGTATACTCAATTGGATGGATTGAGGTGGAATTATTTTGGTCTTTTCAGACTTCTTATTAACTTCGGATTACTACCTGCAGTATCTTCCAATAGAAGGTTTGGCTGCATTTAACAAAGTTACTGTGGAATTACTATTTGGAGCAGATAATCCAGTGATTGAACAAAAACGGGTATGTGTGATATTAAAATTTTTGCTCTTTAGAAGCCAAATCGTAATCTATTTTCCTGATCCATTCCAGGGGCCCTCTTAACAAATCTTTTCTGTGTATTTATTTCTTCAGGTTGCTACTGTTCAAGGTCTTTCAGGAACTGGCTCTCTTCGACTTGCTGCTGCACTCATAGAACGATATTTTCCTGGGGCAAAAGTTATCATATCATCCCCAACTTGGGGTGAGTATTCTCATTTCTCACTCCTTCAAATTTTAAGATATGTCTGAAGAGCCTATTCAGAAGAATTATCATTTTTCCAGGTAACCATAAGAATATTTTCAATGATGCTAGAGTACCTTGGTCTGAATACCGCTACTATGATCCAAAAACAGTTGGTTTGGATTTTGATGGGATGATATCTGACATAAAGGTAATGTCCACATTTTTTTTATTTCTTTTTGCTGGAGACATAAAACTTGACTTCCCCAATAATTTGACCATCTAATGTTGCTAATGCTAATGTAATGTTCTATGTTATTGGGAACATTCTTTTTTCAGTAAAAAAAAAAAAAAAGAATGTTGAAACATTCTTATGTGGGTAGTAGGAATATTTTGGAATTTTCGTCTCTAGGCAGTGTCATTCTATAATGGTGGTTGCGGATTAGGAAGTCTTATGTGGGTAAGGGGAAACCTTGAGGTTTATCGTCTCATAGAAGTATTTCGGGCCCCCATATGAGGTCGCTTCACAACATGTCAATGCTTGTGGAAATAATTGTGCCTATCTTTCTATTCTGTTATTTTGCCAATACTTTCAAATTCATGGTCAGAATCATTCATCTCTTTTTGGTGTCCAACATGCTAATCTTTCTTTTTTCCCTCCACTTCCTATTGACCAGAAGCATTGTATTTATTTTTATTTTTATTTTTATTTTTATTTTTATTTTTATTTTGTTAACTATGATTCTTTGACGAAAGATTTGACTGCTTTGTTTCAGGCAGCCCCTGAAGGATCTTTTGTGTTGCTTCATGGCTGCGCTCACAACCCAACTGGCATTGATCCAACCCCTGAACAGTGGGCAATAATTGCTGATGTCATTGAAGAGAAAAGTCATATTCCATTTTTTGATGTTGCATACCAGGTATTGCTTATTTTTAATTAACTTTTTTTAACTCAATTAATTGCGTCTTATGAATACACTCTATTTGGATTGCTTGGCATGGAGTCTTAAGTTTCAGTTGCTTCATGGATTTCAGTCCTCTGAAATGAGAGTAAATCTTACTACTTCTGGAACTAAAGGCTATTAGTACACATTATTTGACTGTTATGTATTGATCAAGTTAGTGCATGTTTGTTTTTCATGGTTAAAACATTGATGATGGTTTTATATTAGTGTTGCAGTCTATTATGTCAAGATGTGTCCATAGGTAATCTGGTAGACTGGTATGTGTTGGAACATAATTGGGTTTGTTAGGATTGACATTTCTGCTTTGTTGGAATGCGAATAAGAGAAGTCCCATCTCCAGAACTGAAATGAAAAGATTGGGGCTTAATATTCATTGTATGGACCTACCACTTATGGGCCATGAGTTGCTGTAGACACCCCAATTTGGACCCTCTAAAATACCTTTAAGCCTCCCCAATGATGATAGAAGGGCAAAACAGTCTTTGGACGGCCAAGAACAATGCTCCTTTTTAGTTTTAAAAACCCAAACAAAACTTTTCAAAAATCAAAGCCAAGCACTCAGGACTAGAGTCCAAGCGCTCAGATGCACTGCCTAAGCACTCAGGTCCAAGATGGACCAGAGCTCTCAAGAGTGTTTTGGACCTGAGTGCTCAGGTCCTCTGCGTGCGTCTGCAAAAGCAGAGTATCTGTCAGCCCACTTTCTGCGGAACTTTTCTGCTGATTTCGGCTGTGCAGGCACGACTCCCCCTCTCCCAAGTAACCATGATGGGATTCTCTTTGAATACAATAATGATTTCCACTCCCCTTTGGTTTCAAATTTCTCTATAAATACAAGCCTTGTGTTTTGAGAGAAAGGGAGCTGATTTTTCGGCAAGAGAGAGAAATCCAAGGTCTGTAATGCTCAAACACACCCAGAAAACCTCTTTTCTACTTCAAAATACCAGCCTTCAAGTCACAAAGGAGCATTGTTCAAGCTTACCAAGGGTAGAAATCCACCTTTGGCTACTGTTTTCTCACCCTGAGCTTGGCTGGTCTTCATTGTAAACAAAAAAGAAGTTCAAAACTTCTGAGATCACTCAAGACTAGTTCTTGAGTGCTCAAATCCTTTGTAGGGCACCCAGGTCTGTTCCCCTTAGGTCTTCTGGTCATCAATACCAGTCAAACTTAAAATGGTTCAGTTTATTATCCAAAGCATCTCCATATCATGTTCCGCTCTAGAAACATTTATAACTTATTCTTAAGCTTTGAAACTCTGTTTACTTTGTTTGAATGCTGCTCGCAGTCATGTTAAAGGTTAGTTTCTGTTCATTTCAGTGTTGTGAGCCTCACACCTGAGCACTCAAGACCAGTTCAGTGCTGACAAGCGCTCAAGAGTGGTTTTCATACTAGTTTCTGTTTTATTCACTGGAAATATTCATTTCGAGTTATTCATAGTCTCTGGGTGTGCACTGGTCCTTCCTGAGCCCAGAGTAGTTGTTTCAGAGCCTGCAAGGAAGCAGGACCTGAGCATTCAAGACCAGTTCCTGGGCGCTCAGGCCTATAGCTGAGGGCTCAACAGTGTTGGCAGTAGCGCTCAACACTGCTCACAGGCATACACTCATATACAATGTGTTTACTGTTTTTGATCCCTTTTATTGTTCCCCTTCCCTATTTGTTTTAAAAGTTAAAAGGCAAAATGATTTTAAAATCTCACAAGCACTAAGGAGACTGACCCTCGCGTCAGGCGAGAGCGGTGCCGTAAAACCCTTCCCCTCTCATAACCTGGCTCCCAAACCTACATTGTCTCTGGTTATGAAGGATCGGTAAAAAGAAATAAAGTCTTTTCCAAAATAAAGCGACGGATGTCATTCAAGGTTGTTCCTCGGGTGGCAAACCACTAAAACCCGGGTGGTGACTCCAAATTGAACGCGCCGTTTGCTGAATTTTCAAGAAAAAGAAAATAAGAAGGCGCTCACCGCTGGGCGGGTAGCCCACAGTTGCACACAACAAAGATCGCCAATTGGGCTTTATTGTGTGCTGCTAGACGCAAAGCGGTTTAGCCAACAAGTGGTATCAAAGCTGGTGGTTCATGATCTACAGTCAGACTCTCTAGGTCTCACAGACTAGGGTTGGTGGACTCACAAAGTTACTCTTGAATCCTAGGTGGCATGTGACAGACCGTGAGTAACTAACTATCTATGCAACAAAAACTTAGGTGCACTATGTATAGCAAGAAAACTCCAGGTGCGGGCTGTGGCATAATGGCTATCTTTGGAGGATGGTTTAGTTCATAGCCCTGGTTTTGAACTTGACTTTGGCTAGTAATAGATGCGGAACATGTAGAATCTATCATGACCTTTTCCAAGGTCCCTAAGAGTGGTAGGTTATACTAAGGTACAGTGGAGTCTCTTATCCACACAAACGGTTTGCCAAGCACAGGTGTTGTGTGCATCTTTTCTGCTCATGTATCCCATCTTTTCTGCTCATGTATCCTGGATGAAAGGGTGTTGCGTTTTTCAGAGCCTAAAGGAGATTCCCCAACCAGTTTCAGAGCTGGGACAGCCGATCTTGAGCCGGTGAGGCGAAGCAATGAGACTGAATCAATTTAATCTGTTACAACCATAGGCGAACTTACCAGAAATTCTGTAGCTTCATATAGTCTCCTGTCCTTCCTACTCTCTTTAGGACTGTGACATAGAAACTATAGAGTACAAACCCTTTCTAATGAGTTGAAATCCATGGAAGTGCATGGATAAAGTATATTAAGGCTAATGCTTAAACATGCATGATCCACAATGCCTTTTTACAATTCTTTAACTTTATGAGCTTCTTGGTGACTGCATTCTTTAAACTCATAACTATACTGTAGGGATTTGCAAGCGGAAGTCTTGATGAAGATGCATCATCTGTGAGGTTGTTTGCTGCACGTGGTATGGAGCTTCTAGTTGCTCAGTCATACAGTAAAAATTTAGGTCTCTATGCTGAAAGGATTGGAGCAATCAATGTTCTCTGCTCATCAGCAGATGCTGCAACAAGGTACGGTCGACTGATGACTGGCACACCTTGGACATCTTGTGGTCTTTGATCTTTTAATAAGCCTTCAAGACATCTTCTATATCTCATGCTTGAATATGAAAGACTAGCCATTTAATGAACACGATCAAGTTGAAACTTCCATGTAGGACTTGCCACAACATGCTTTTGTTGCTCGTAATATTTTGTGCTCTCACATGTCAAAGTTATGCTAATTCTTTTTGTAAACAACATATGTGTTGTGAGGGAGAAGAGAGAAAGTGTATCGGGTGTTAATTAACCCTAACACAAACACTCATTATTATATTATGAGATACTTCATTACAAGACTAAACCAACCAATGTGGAACAAACCACTAAACATTACTCTAACACTCCACCTCAAGCTGGAGAATAAATATCACGAAATTCCAGCTTGTTACATAACAATGGTTTGGTGAAGATATAAGCCAATTGAGCTCCTGTAGACATGAAGGGAGTAGCCAACACACCACCATCCGTCTTTTTCTCAAACAATGTGATAATCTACTTCAATATGTTTGGTTCTCTCATGAAATACCGGATTGTAAGCGATTTGTAATGCCGCCTGATTATCACAATACACATGGATAGGTAATTGCACACCAAAACCTAACTCCTCAAGTAAACCTCGCACCCACCGACAACCAATAGTAGACTTTCCTAGCGAAAGAGAAACCAACTCCCAAGTGCCATTTTCACGGAGAGCAGACATCTCAACATGGAGAATAGATATCTCAGCCTCCATTGTTGTCTGCCACTCAAATATAGAAAGAGCCTCCTGTATAATGTTAGGAACATATATAGAGGAAACAAACAAAGTGAAAGCGCGAAGAGAAAGAAACAAGTATTCATAAGAGTACCTTTACGGAGAGCAATAGGAAGATCAGGTAGAGGTGGAGGTGCAACCAGATCTTGGGACATAGGAGGCGTGGTGGCAAGCACTTGTGGGCCTGATGATACTTTCGATCGATGAACATACACTTGCAAGGGTTTCATAGAAGGGACAACTATAGGAAATATAGACTCAGGTAAGTTAACTAGAGCACGTGTACCTGAGTAGAATGGCAATGACTCATTAAACGTTACGTCAGCGCAAACAAAATGATGACGAAGAGAGGGTGAGTAGCACTTATAACCTTTTTGAGTGCGCGAGTAACCTAGAAAGAGGCACCAGATTGAATGCTGATCAAGTTTGTCCTAGTCAGGATCTAGAACATGAACATAACACGTGCATCCAAACACCCGAAGAGGTAATGAGTGGAGACAGTGTCCAGGAAATAAGACTGTATGAGGTATCTAACCGCCAAGGATGGTAGACGGCATGTGATTCATCAAGTAGTATGCTATAAGGACGGCATCGCTCCAATAAGACTTTGGAACATGCATTTGAAATAATAGGACATGCATAATCTCTGATAAATTCTGAATCATGCATTCGGCAACACCATTTTGTTGTGGAGTTCAAGTGTAATAGGACTCGTGAATAATACCATGATCATTAAAGAATTGAGAAAGCGTCATGAAAATATTCTCAAGCAATATCAGAATGAAATATATGAATCTAAGTATCAAATTGAGTTTTAATTTCCATATAAAATGACTTAAAAATAGAAGATAACTCTGACCTCTCTTTCATAAGATAGTAACACGAAAGAAATCATCGACAAAGATAACATAATACTGAAAGCCAAAAACATTAGGAACACGCATTGACCCCAATTATCAGAATGAACTAATTGAAAAATACAGGACATGCAACTCTCAATTCTAGGATAAAAGGACACTCTATGATGTTTACTAAACTCACAGATTTCACAAGGCAAAACATTAACATGGCTACATGAAGGTACTAGCCATTTAAGGTTCTGAAGGGATGGATGACCAAGATGACAATGATGTTGATATGGTGACACCGAAGACTAAAGAGCAACAGAGCTAGGGCGAACAACCATCAGGTTCAATGTCAAGCCACCACGTTCAATGTCACTACCAATTTTCCTCTCTGTCATGAGTTTTTGAAACAAACAACCATCAGGGAAGATTGTGACAGAGCAATTCAAAGACTTGGTAAGTTTACTAGCAGACACGAGGGAAACTGGGAACATGCAATATAGAGTTCAAAGTCAAGAGATAAAGTAACACGAACGGAACCCACACCACTAATATCAGTGGTAGAACCATCGACTAAGGTGATACGAGATGGTTTCTCAATAGACTGACGATTATAAAGAATAGTAGAAGTACCAGTCATATGATGCACTAGAATCAATAACCTGAGTAGAAGGAAAAGAAGATGCAATGCAAGCAATGGTGGAACTTGTCTAGCAGTGGATGAAGAACCGATAGATGAAGGTTGATTTGACACAAGGCGTTAATACTCCTCTACAGAAATAGTCACCACGGTGTCGACATAATGGGGTTGCCTAATATTTTCAGAAGCAGAACCTGATGAGCGAAAACCATGAAGATCTTAACAATACTTCAGTGTATTATTTGTGCCTCCGCAATTTGGAACCATGGCCTCGATCATGGCTACTGAACCCAGAATCACGGCCACGACTATTGAATCCAGAAATGCGATCATGCCCAAGCTAGATAAAGAACCAAAACCACCAGAAACAACGGAAGTAGTGTCGGATTCCATTGCAATAACTAATGACGGACAAACCAATCAACTTTGTCTACCACGAAGTCAACAACCAACAATGAACCACCAAGTAAACATGTAGCGAACAATTACTGATAATAACATTACGAGCAAATCCTAACAACCCAAATGTTCATACTAGCAATAGCAACAAATCGAGAGAAGCAACAATAAAATCTAGTGCTTGTGAACTACCAACCACAAATCAATAGGTAAAAGGACCAACAGTCAAGAAACTAAACCAATAATAGAGAGGCAGCCACTACAAGCTTCAACAAACCAGTAAAGGAAGCTACTAACAGGTAGAGCAGCGACATAGTATAGAAGGCAATGAATCACGATTAGGTATTACCTCATTAGATCAAAGGACCAAAAATGAACACGATACCAGAACAAAGTGCACAACCGGAACAGTAACAGAAGACCAAATTAGGCTGTTTCGAGCACTGGGTAAGCCAAACGAACAATTGGTGACCAACAAATCTTGATTTCGAAAGCCCCTTTGAAGATTTCGAGCACTGAAGACTGATTTTGAAGCTGATTCAGGCTATTTCGAGTCTAAATTGCATGGTTTAGGGCTGTTTCGAACACGATTTAGGAGATTTCACACCAGATTTAGGGTTTTTTCATGTTCTGAGAGTTGATTAGGGTTTTGTGTGGGGCTGGTGGGGGTTGAGGAAGACAGTTGGGTGGATGGAGAGGGTCGACAATGGCGGTAGGGTGGACGGCGATGGTAGGGTGAATGGCAAGAGTTAACGGAGGCTGGAGTTGGGATTACATGGAGTTTGGGGACTGGGTACATGTTTTTTTTTTTGAGAGAGATTGAGGATGACAGTGGCTGTGGCTAAGATTGGTGGCGGCTGTGGTGGTTGTGGCGTAGATGGTGGCAGCTATAGTGGTGGTTTAAGATTAGGGTTAAGATCATGCTTTGATACCATGTTGTGAGGGAGAAGAGAGAAAATCTATACAGTGTTAATTAACCCTAACCCAAACACTCAATAAAAAAACTATGAGATACTACATTACAAGACTAAACTAACCGATGTGGGACAAACCACTCAACAATACTCTAACATACTCTGACAATACTCATGTAGGGCCCCAGCATGTTCGGCATCATATGCCAGTTTTTTTTTTTTCCAATCAGTCATTGTAGCTTTGTGACCTCGCCCCTCATCTTCTAAAAAAAGTTTCACATTTTGGGCCGATATCAAATGTTGGACACAGCAGCACCCCAGAATGAAAATATTGAAGTCCTAGTTGTTCGGATTAATCATGTCATGTATCATGGTAATAAATATGTTTCTGTTATTGCTATCATGGGCATTATGACAGAAAGATATTGCCACAGGCCCAGATACAGATTGTTACCTTTTGGTTCGTTCTCTTCCTTTCCTCAACTATGATTTGGCTCGTAGCAGCAATTTCATCTCCCTATTTTGCTTATTCACCTCTACATCAACAGTGGCAGTTCATTGAAGTGTGCAATATCGTTTGCTTCCTTTCCCCAGGCCCCACTTACTCTCATTAGTATTCCATCATGAGGATTTAGCATATCCATTTTGTTTAAGATTACCAAATCACCCAGAATCTGGCTGGCTCTCATAAACAGCTCGCATCAGACACGCAGATCACAGCCAGAAAAGAAAGAACATTATGAACAACTCACTAGCAAAGCGTTTTCATGACTCTGTGTGTAATTCGTATTTAGTATCCATCTAGTATTGTTTAGCTTTTTCTGTCTAGGCATACATACATTGTTTACAGCAAACAAACAATAATAAGAGGGTTTTGAGAATTGGCGTTTTTCTAGTGGTATTTTCATGTTCACAACAAAGAAGTGGTTTCTTCGGCCATACAAAATGACCTCTTGAACAGTAGATAAGCAATAATGAGCAGAATTTATATCAATCCTTTTTTTTTTTTTGGATCGGCAATTTATATCAATCCTTTGTTGGAAACTCATACCTTTTGTCTACCGCAGAGTAAAGAGTCAACTGAAAAGGCTTGCTCGACCCATGTACTCGAATCCACCCGTACATGGAGCTAGGGTTGTTGCTAATATCGTGGGGAGTACAGCTCTTTTCAATGAATGGAAAGAGGAGATGGAAATGATGGCCGGGAGGATTAAAAGTGTGAGACAAAAGCTATTTGATAGTCTCTCTGGAAAGGACAAGAATGGGAAGGATTGGTCATTTATCCTCAAGCAGATTGGCATGTTTTCTTTCACTGGCTTGAACACAGCTCAGGTAAAGTTTAATTATTGTTTATAAATGCATATTTATGAGTGAATGTCATCTTTATGCAGTGTTTCAGTTTTAGACTCTCATGATGGTACTTGTTAACTGTGTGCCCTTTGATGTATAGACTCCAGCATATTCCTCAACAAATCAGAAATTTTGCATTGCTGTTTTTAATTGGTAGAAAGAATCTTTCACATAAGTTCAGGTTAAAAAAAAATATCTCTAGGTTTGTCAATTTTGGAATCTGGCACACCATTGCTTAATTCATTTTCTCTGCTCTCATTATTATTATTATTATTATTTACTTCTCTTCTTTTAAATTGCTTGACTATCTTATGAATCAACGTATTCGAAATGGTGTACTTTCTTCTAAAGTGGTAGGACAATCTTTTACACACTTCCAGCATTAAAGAATAACTATGTTCCTTTTATTTAAATCTGACACACAAGTGCTTAATTCATCTCCCCGCTCGGTTATTCCTTGCTTTCTTCTTTTCGTCTTTTTCAAATCTCGATAACCCTTTCATTTTAATGTTCACGGAATTTTATTGTTACAACTAGTTTACCAATTGTCAGATATCCTTTACACGAACCTGCTAATAGAGTGCACCGAATGGTTCCTGGTTGCTGAAGTTATAACTTACTCTACACCTGTATCTGCAATCAATGACCTTTGAGATATTTGAAGCTAATTTTGCGGTCTATATGTACTGTATAAAACATTACAGAGCAACATGCAACAGTAAAGTCTGGATTTTAATTTTTAAAATTTTTTTGCTCCCTTGTCTTTCTTTTATATGATCAGAGCGACAACATGACAAATAAGTGGCATGTATACATGACCAAAGACGGAAGGATATCATTGGCAGGTCTGTCTTCAGACAAATGTGAGTATCTTGCAGATGCCATCGTCGACTCGTTCCACAATGTCAAGTGAAAGAGATGGATCATGCATGCATAGTAGAGGAAACCAACGGAATTTTGTGGTGACTCAGTTTTGCCAAAATCCGCCAATAATACATGGCTACTTTGCCTGACACCTTAAGTGTTCGAAATTCTATGCAAGGTGAAATTTTACTGGCACTTTGTCCCTGAATACAGTGTTCTCTAAGAAACTTTTGAGTTCTTGCAGCTTATCTTTTCATAGCTACTCTTGGGCCGTAAATGGCCTTAATTGTGTTATGGTGCTTTAGGGCCTATTTGGTATCTTCTTTTTTAGTCTTTTGTCATCATTTATAGAAAACACCAATAATCGTTGGAGACGTTGAGGAATTGTCCTTGAAAAATTCCACAATATAGTCCAGGGCCAGGCTATGTTACATGGACCCCGTGTCCGAATATTTCACCGGACCATTCAATTGGTTGGAGTGACAGGTGGTGTGTACAAAGGGGAGAGACATAGTCAACGCGAGCTAATGACTCGCACTTATTAGGAATTCCTCGTTGAAGACCAACAATTGCAATGACCTATACCCATCACAATGAAATTTCAAAGATTACCTAGGCCTTTAGGCCAAGGCTATAAACTCATTGAATAAATCAGTCATCAGGCTAGCTATAAATCTGGTTGAGGTCTCGTTCATTAATTGAATTAACTAGACATCTGGTTGAGGTCTCGTTCATTCATTGAATTAACTAGACAAATGCCTCCACCAACTAAGAATGGCCATGCACCTCCACCCATAGAATCAAGAAATAGCCAGGTAGGGATGTTAATTATCATGTCAAAGATGCGTATCACTGCAAAATATTTTCATACCGTATAATTATACCATCTCCTATTTTGAAAGATAAATTGTTTTTATCATGTTTTGCATGGCAAATCCTAGAAAGGTGCCAAGGTAGAGAACACAGACAATAGTCTTTCCGTCTTTGCTTAGCCTGGTAAAATTACCTAGAATCAATGAAGACCTGATTAGGATATCCAATTTACCAACAAAAGCCCAATAGATTGGAATCTTATTTTGTGTACTTAATCCTATTTTTCTACTTTATTACATAGTAATTTACAAGGTGTGGTTCTGTCTTGCTGATGATTAACATCAAGCTACGAATAATAGAACTGAGATGCGAATACACTTTGACTACTTCCGGCAGTATCAGCCACTGCAAAGAACCGCAGGTGGTGCAACTACTGTTAGTGTCCCTCCAAGCTCGACCGGAACAAGAGGGATCAGAGAATACAAAACATCCTTAATCAATGGCCGATAGCTTGGCTCCGGTTGCACGCACAGCACAGATACAGCAGCAACCTAACACAGAAACATATTCGTACCCAATCAGTCATTGCTGAAACAAGAATCTCTAAAGCTCTGTGAAGGAAAACAATAGGGAAACGATAGGAAAATACAATGGAGTGGATGAAGGGTTGGTTAGGGTGGGAAAATGAGAAGAAAACGAACGACATAAACAATGTAACCTCTTCATTTGGTTACCTAACATAACAAACATGTATAAGGAATTTAATTTTGTTACCCTCACTCTCAGATTTACCTACTTTTTTTTTGTGAATAGACATATTCTTGCGACTTTGACCTACTTCTTAATATAGGGAGCAGATAACATTTGTCATCATGCTAGCTCTCAAACTCAACTTCTTCTTTTTTCAACCTCTGACTAGTATTAAAAAAATGAAGATAAAACCGAAACTTGGCTCTGTTTGGTCAGCTTTTAATTCTTATGGACTGATTTCGCACCCATAAAAATTTTAAGAAAAAGAAAAGAAAAGAAAAAAAAGGTATTCCAGAAGTAAGCAAGTGTATTTGTTTCACCAACTTGGTATAGGTGCTTTAGGTCCATTGTATTTCTGATCACAGGATCCACGATGCTTGGAAGTTTTGATCTGTCAGTTATCTGCGGCATGGCCTGCATGTGATAAATAGAGATATTATTAATATCATTACATCATGGTTGGCTCTTGGATCTATCGGGGGCAGAGACGGATTGAAGGGGGGTCACGCAGGGCCGCGTGTCCCTACTTGAACGCGTGCCCCCACCCGAAATTAAAATATTTTTTTTATATACATTTTGAATAAATTAGTATAATTATGAAAATGTGTTAATATATAAACGTACACACTTGGATATATCTCGAAACTACACATAAAATTAATTTTATGTGTGAATTTTATCATATGGTGCATTTATATTTATTGATTTACGAGCAATTTGTCTATTTTGAGCTATTCTTTCTGGATTCTCTTTACTTTTAACCGTCCCGGAGAAATATTTTAAAATAAAGTCATTAACAAAACTAGCTCGATCATTCTAAAACTTGTCATCGTTCATTTAAAATATATTTTAAAATTTTTGTTTGAGATTTTGTGCTCCTTTTTACCTAATTTAACTTAAAGTACACATTATAAATTTTTTTGTAGTTAGTAATGTATGTTTTAATTTGTACAATCGTACTCTGGTTAACTAAAAAAATAAATTTTCGCAATTATGATTAATAGGTGTCCCACTAGGCTATATTCTTGAATCTGTCCCTGATCGAGGGAATGGAAAATTACAGCAAAAATTTCTCATACATATATAGGTAACCAAACAAGGGAAAAGGCTATTACACATTTCCTTCCCATTTTCTTTATGCCGCCAATAACAACTAAATGTCGTTTCCACTTATTTTCTTCTCCTTCACCTCCACAAATTCAAGAGAAATGTGTGTGTGTGTTTGCCGTTATCACCCGATTGAGGAATGTCTATATATTGGCATAAATTTGAGCATATAGGAATTATAGAGCAAGGACATACCCATGAGACAATAGATTGGCATTGAGATGGTCCCAGTTTCTCTACAGACGTTCTACCCAGTAGAAGCTCCAAAAGAACAACTCCGAAACCATAGACATCACTTTTATCAGTCAATTCACCTGAACGCAACGGGACAAGAAAAACAGGAATTCTTAATCTCTTAGCAGATGACTTATAAATGTGAAATTACTTGAGCTTAGAAATGATTCAATTTTGGTTGGACCCAAGCCCTCTCACATGGAGAATTCACTTTTACTCCTCTAAAGGAGTCCAACAATATGGTAAAGCATTGCAAGAACAAATCAACATGTTCACTCATCCTGTTCGGAAAATGAATTGGTGAAAGAACTCATCACAAAATACGGAAACGGAAATGAAATTTTAGGATTTAGCTCATTGTTTTATAGTTCTATCCCACCAGAAATCAGTAATTCAGACACAGCCTTAGGTATTATTTAACAAGTTTACCGTTTCAAATGTAGTTGTCGACATCAATACTGCAATACGCCGGTGGTCATATTTCGACTGAGTGTTTAAGTTGTGCAGTTGTTAGGGCGACTAAGTAGTACGGCCAAATGCAAATATCCTTGAATGTTTATAAGCACCTAATAATTATGTCAATACTAATCTTCCCCCGTAAAATTTTCAGCACATCCATGAATCCTAAGATTAAGTTGGAATTTATAACTGATTGGCGGTTTCAAGCAATTATAGCCAGGACCAGGGGCAAATGGAAAGAAAAATTACATTTTCCTGGGACTAAATAAAAGGGGCAAAAGATAAAAAAACTTCAAATTTCTTGGCGTACCATCTAATAGATACTCAGGGGCTACATAACCCAGGGTGCCAGATAGCTTGAGGTTCTTCTTGTTTTGAGTCCCATCAGCTATGGCTAGACCAAAATCAGAAAGCTGTATGGATACAAGACAGAGGGAGATAGAGGTTTAGACAATTGGTTAAGTGCTAAGCGAGCAATATTTTATAGAATGTTAAAAAGATTCTTGTAAAGGATAGATAAGAAAAGCCAAATTATATCATACGTGATTACCTTGGCATTGAAGTTGGAATCAAGAAGAATATTTGATGACTTCAGATCTCTATGGATCACTGCTGGTTTGCAGTGCTCATGCAGATACTCTAACCCTCTGATCAAACACTTGCATTATGTTAATGCTAGTAGGCACCAAAATTAGAAACTTCAACTAAACGCAGTAATTTTGACAAGGGTTCAGGTTAAAATGGGACTAGAGAAGATCCTACTCCGTTTGACAAACTCACCGTGCTGTGTCGAGAGCAATTTTCATCCGGTGATGCCAACTTAAAGCTGATCCATGGGATGATCCTAAACACGGTGAAATTATGAGGGGGATGGAAGTTAGAAAGAGTAGGATATTCCATTTTGTGAAGTAATATTCCATAAGAAAAAGGACAGGGAATGAAACAAATGAATTTAGCCTTTTTCCTTGGCATTTCCCTTTGCACCCATAACTCTGTCCACGAATTCATGATTGAAATGAAGCCTAAGAGTTCCTATAAGATATAAACACAGAAACCACGAAAATACCATGTAATTGAGTTTCCAGGGATCCATTCTGCATCAGTTCATAAACAAGAAGTCTTGCTTCCCCATGAAGGCTATAACCCAAGAGAGAAATTATGTTTGGATGCTGAATTTTACTCAACAATTCCACCTCAGTCTGTAACTCAAAAAGAGAAATTCAAGCACGAAATGAGATTCAACAACTAATCTTTGAGATTAAATAAACCGAAGCAGAAATCAAGAGAAGAGTACCTCGAATTCCCTTACAGAATTCGGACTTCCACCATTTAGTCTCTTCACGGCGACCTCGATATTTTCTCCCAACTTTGCTTTGTAAACACAACCAAAACCACCCTCGCCCAAAATATTACTTTCTTGAAAATTTTCTGTTGCCGTTTCAAGAAACTTGTAATCCATTAAAAGCGCAGCTCCTTTGTTACAACTCATTCTCGAGGCATTATTTGTACTCATGAAGGGGGCTAATGAAAGCCCTTTCAGGGAATCTGTAATATGTAACCACATAGAAAACCAGAGCATAAGAAAATCGAAGAATCTCAAAGAAAGAAAATTAAATCATGTAAATCGATTAAATGGGTATTGTTGCAAAATACATTTACCTGAGTTATATGCATTTTTCTGGTGGGTCTTGAGTGAGTTCCTCCTACGGAAATTCCACAAACACAATAAAGACAATAGGATGGCACCCAGTGCAGAAGAGGCAACAATGAGGGCTATAACCAAATTTTTGTCTGGATCCATTTGGCGGTGCTCTTTAATTCCCACTTGAGTCCCTGATTTCGAAAGGAATATGTACAAGAAAATTTCAGCTGAAGTGCTCAGTTTGGGAGAGGAAATGGCATTATGGCAAGAATCTCAATAATGAATAAAACCCAAATAAGTGGTTGAAATTAGAGTTGTGAGAATATAAAATTGAAACCACTTTTAAGAAAGTACACAAAGGACGACGGCTTAAAATCAGACCCACAAGCTAAGTGGACAAGACAAGCATAAAAATGGGCTTATTACTACCATAGTAGCATCTGTCTGCTGCATTGAATGCTGTGTTTGGTGGTTGTGAGTTTTTCACTTTTGGAAAGTAGGAAGTTCGTAAAATTGATGTAATCCTTGGCAAATCTAGCAAACTATCAACAGGAAACATAAAATGCAGAAATAAAAACTTTCAGACGCATTGATAAACAGAATTTGACGGCCCGAAAAAAGTTTCGGGAGAGAGAGAGAGAGAGAGAGAGTACCTGGAGAAACCGCAGGGTCTGCTCTGGCATCAACCCCAATTAAGTGAGAACTCCAAAAGGGTTCATGTAGAAGAAGCACAACCACAAGAAGAATCTTCATTTTACCACGAACATACACACACACACTCTCGCTCTCTCTCTCTCTCTCTTATGTTGAAGGAGACGTGAAAGTTCAAACAGAGGAACCAGGGAATTAACTCTGTGTAATCTGTGAAGCCCAAGGAGAATTTGAATTTCTTGGGTCTCTCTCTCTCTCTCTCTCTCTCTCTCTCTCTCTCTCTCTCTCTCTCTCTGTGCGTGTGTCAGTGTGTGTGGGTGCGTTTGTTGTGACCAAACCAAAAAGAAGGAGAAGATAACAGAAGTTGGATAGGATAGGAGGTTTGATCGTTTCCGTGATACGACTACGAGGGATCTAGCTAGGGTGCCGCAGTGTGGTTCCTTCGTCATCAATCCGAACCATATTTTCAGTTTGTAACTACGCTGAATAGTTTATCTCCAGAAAAAAAAAATAGTAGCAGGACATAGTATAGGGGTTATACCACAATTAGTCCATTTACTTTTTTCCTTGTAGTCTCTAGGACAATTGGCACTCAGTTTCTCAAAAATACCCTCCGACGTATCTGTTCATTTTTTGTGTATCTGTTGAAATTTTAATTTTTTTTAATTTTGACCGTTGACCGGCGTCAACTAGTGTATCTGTTCATTTTTGTTGTATCTGTTGATTTTTTATTTTTACCTCTACCACCCAACCACCACTTCTACCACCACCACCACGACGCCACCACCACCGCTACCATGCCGCCACAACTTTCGCTTCCACCACCATGCCACCACCTCCACCACCACCATTCAACCACCACCACCACCATGCCACTAAACCCTCCATTTCCACCACGCCGCCACCGCCGCCACCACTCAACCACCACTTCCACCACCACCATCACCACAACGCTACCACCACCGCCACCATGCCACCACAACTCCACTTCCACCACCACTTCTACCACGACTTCATCACCACCACGCCACCACATCCACCTCCACCATACCACCACAATCTCCACTTCCACCATCACTTCTACCACGACTCCATCACCACCACGCCACCACATCCACCTCCACCTCCACCATGCCACCACAATCTCCATTTCCACCACCACTTCTACCACGACTCCATCACCACCACGCCACCACATCCACCTCCACCATGCCACCACAATCTCCACTTCCACCACCACTTCTACCACGACTCCATCACTGCCACGCCACCACATCCACCTCCACCACCACCACTCAACCGCCACTTTCACCTCAACCGCCACCACCATGCCACCACAACCACCACCTCTACCACCACTTCCATCACCACCACTATGACGCCGCCACCACCATGCCACCACAACCTCCACTTCCACCACCACCATGCCACCATTCCATCATCACCACGCCACCACCTTCACCATCACCTTCACCACTCAACCACCACGACGCCGCCGCCATCACAACCTCCACTTCCATTTCCATCACCACTTCTATCGACACTCCATCACAACCACCACTAAACTACCACTTCCACCACCACCATGCCACCACCTCCACCTCCACCTCCATCTCCATCACCACCACTACGATGCCGCCACCGCCACCACAACCTCCACTTCCACCACCACCACCACGCCACCGCCACCACTCTATCACCACCACGCCACCAC
Source organism: Rhododendron mucronatum var. ripense (assembly GCA_019656295.1). Classification (NCBI taxonomy): domain Eukaryota; kingdom Viridiplantae; phylum Streptophyta; class Magnoliopsida; order Ericales; family Ericaceae; genus Rhododendron; species Rhododendron mucronatum. Next base: position 6,950,931 of record BPLT01000004.1, on the reverse strand, counting down.
CTCCACCACCACCTTCACCACTCAACCACCATGACGCCGCCACCACCACCACCATGCCACCACAACCTCCACTTTCAGCACCACATCTACCACTACTCCACCACCCCTTCCACCACACCCCCCGCCCCCTCCCCTCAGCACCTCCATAACCATTCCACTACCACCATTCCAGTTCCTCAATCATGTCTACCACCACCACCACCGCTCCACCGTTACCGCCACCACCACCACCACAACAACACAAAACAGATACAGATATACCAGATATAGATACACCAAAACAGATACAATAGATATACCACAACAGATACAGATACACCAAAATAGATACAATAGATATACCACAATAGATACACCAACACAAAACAAATACATATATATATATATATATATCAACAGCAAATGTACCAAAAAAATACAAATATACCAACAATATCTGCTGGGGTTTGTTCCAGCTTCTCTTTTGCAAAATTGGAGAGAGAAACATATTTTTCGTTTATTTTGGACGGAGGTTGACGGTACGTAGGAGTTTAATTGATGAGTGTTTTTAATACGTTAAGTGTTTATATGATATTTCGTTAGGGTCAGGTGTTTATGTCTACTACCACCATGACCATGTCTACCACCACCACTCCACAACCACCACCACTGCCACAACAAAATCTTTTTTTTTTCTTAAAACAAAACAGATACAGATACACTAAAACAGATGTAATAAATATATCGCAATAGATACACCAGCACGCGGATAAAAAAAAATAGATATAACAACACAAAACAGATACAGTTGTATCAATAGCAGATGTACCAAAATAGATATAAATATACCAAAATACATACTTCAACATAACACAAAATAGATACAGATATACCAATACACCAAAACAGATACACTAACACAAAACAGATACAGATATATCAATATCAGATATACTAAAACAAATCCACAACCTCCACTTCCACCACAAACACAACCTCCACTAAAAAATACAAATATATCAACAACAGATACACAAAAAATGAACAGATATACTGGTCAATGTCAACACCGATCAACGGTCAAAAAAATAAAAAAGATCAACAGATACACAAAAAATGAACAGATACACTGGTCAACGTTAGTCAATGCCGGTCAACGGTCAAAAAAATCAACAGATATACTAAAAGTGAACAGATACACCAGTCAACGCCGGTCAACACCGGTCAACGGTCAAAATTAAAAAATTAAAAAAAAAAGAGATTTTTTTGTTAGCCAAACAAGGCCCCTATCTCATTAAAGTCAATTTAAATGAAAAGACATTTTTTTGTGTTAACCAAACAAGGCCCTTGTCTCATTAAAGGCAATTTGGTCTTTTCATGGATCTTAAACTTCAAAATATTTTCATTAATGGACTTTAGACATCACTGAAACTTAAGTTGGACTAAATCTGCTTTGAGATCTCTTCTTTTGGACTTTAGACCAATTTGTTGATCTCGATTTGGGTATTCAAAAAAAAAATATATATATATATATATATATATATCTTGATTTGGTAAATATCAATGTTCAATTAACTTAGTGTTTAGTGTATCCTACAAACTGAAAGATTAAGATAACCTACAAACCGAAAGATCAAGATAACGCCTTTGTTTGATTTTCATCTTTGGGTATTTTTATTTTGATAACAGGTGAAGAGAGAAACAGGATAATGATTAAAGAAATGGATAATGAGTAAAAAGAGATGGAGAGAAAAATGAAAAATAATAATTGAAGAAATATAATAATGATTTAAAAGAGAAATATGGTCATGATTATAAAACAAATATAAAACAAAGTTAAATTGAAAGGCGAACAAATTAATTTCAATTGAGCACAGCACATTGAGCCCCGTTCCGGAAACATAAATAAGTATTTATTTTTTAAGAAGGCAATTTCAAGCTCAAAAATCATGTGTTTACGCAAATAATTTTTCTATCAATATGGATCTTATTTGATAGATCTCATCGTGATCTTTAATATGGTGCAAAAAAAGTTGAAAATTTATTTTTCATTTACATTATTTTTGAGTTTGAAAATATAAAATAAGTACTTATTTTTTAAGAATGTATTCTGGAACGGGGCCTGAGGCGTCTTACACCCTCGTAATTTATTGGGGCACTACGGACCCTTAGCCGCAGGGTTTTTTTTTTTTTTCCCCCTTTTTTTAATCATCTCTGATGGAGGTTTGAAAGCACACAAAACCAATCATGTGGGGCTGTGAGAAGTTACACGATGGAGAAAGATAAGAGTCCGGCTCCTCTCCAATTCATAAGGAATTGGAGGATCCTCCAATTTCAATCCGATGGTCAAGATTACCCTAATAACTCGAGTCCCAAAGTTCATATGGTATTCTACAGGCACCCAATTACTCCCCAAATATTTTTCAATTACATAAGCGTCTTCTCTCCCCATTTTTTTTTGAACGGCAAAAAAAATTCATTAATCTTCGAGATTGTAACGCCCCGAATTTTGGGAACGTTAAATAAAACATTTTATTATAAAAACAAAGCGAGTCCAGCTCGTTATTACAACAAAAACTCTCACAGGAGTTCAATATTACAAAAGAGAGGGATAACTAGGGTTTCCTATCTACAGCTTCTCTTGCTTCTCCGTCCTAGCCAGCTCCTCGGCTCCGCACGCCTCCAAGCTGAAGATCTCGCCCTGCTCATCTATGAAGTCTGACACATTATACCGGCGTCGCCACCAATATAATATGCCAGGGTCACCAAAAGGTAACACCGTGAGCTACGAAAGCTCAATAGAGTAAACCCTACGCACTAACCCATAACTTACAAACGAACGATCATAGAAATCACATAAATGACGGTAACACATCCACATTCACTATCTAACGTTGGTGTCCAAGATTTCCCGATTTCTCCTACGCGACTCGTCATAGACCGTGTCAACGTTTTCCACTTACAAAACCATCTTTCAAAATCCTTTGCATTGGCTCCGTACCGCGGATAACCAAGCCTTTCAAAATCATTTGACATTGGCTCCGTACCGCGGATAACCAAGCCACACACCCAACCTCGGTTCCGCCGCGCCGGGTTCCCGAGTATCCTCACAATGGTTCCGCCGCGCCGGGTTCCCATTGGCACACAACACTAGCATTGGCTCCTCTCCACGGATAACCAAGCCATATTACCAATAAGGCTACCATGTCCGGCCCTATTAGCAATCTTCACAAAGGGCTACCAAGTCCGGCCACATTGTGGTTTTCACAACCCGCGCAATGGGCTACCAAGTCCGGCCACATTACGGTTTTCAAAACACATCTCACGTAATGCCACCAAACTAGTCATTACGTAGTTTCAAAAATATTTCCTTCCTCGGAAAAACTTATCCTTTTATAAACCACACCCTAGGTGCCATGTTTCTACTTTCTCGGTTCTCGTGTCACGTTTACATACAAAGACTCCGCCGTAGGACTTTATACACAATAATGATCATTCAACAAGATCATCCAACTCTATAATGTTAATCATGTTCAAATCAACGCTTAAAGCATAACGCCACATGTTCGGACGCCCTTGGAGTGATAAATCACTTATGCTTTATCGTGTCACAAGTAATGCAAGCAATTTATATATGCATGCTCATATTCATCTTTAAAGATCGAAACACAATTAATTGACATGAAAAGTAATTCAAGATAACATACTTATACATAGGGATAGGGATAAGGGTATCCTACCTTGATCCGAAACTAGTCGGGGCCGAATAAGCAAGGTTGAAAAGTTCTATGGGCGGTGAATCTGGACCGAACTTCGAACGGCAGTAACTCGGTCAATCTTTGGCCGAATAGAGTCGTTCTTGGGTTGAAATCGAAGATCTCGAAACCCTCTACAACTCTCGTCAAGGAAGTCGATCCTAGAAACGACGTTAGGTAGGAGAAAAATGGTGATGAAGAAGAAGACAGTCAGCTGTCTGGAAATGAAAATCCAGAATTTTCACTGAATTTCGGATGACGATATCTTTGTCATTTCTTGACCGATTGGGGTGGTTCTTGAGCCTAACTTGAAGCTCTCGAAATGATCTACAACTTTCCAGAAGGAAGTTGGCTCTAAAAACTACTCTAAAAAGGAGAAAATTGGGGATTTTCGAAGGGCAGTAGGCTGCCAGGAACTGGAATCCGAGATTTCTAGAGAGAAGGAAGAGCAAAGCTTTGAAGGTGTGAGTTCAAAGCATGGAATGGCTTGCTATTTATAGGCAAGAGCTTGGCCCTCTCCTCTCTCTCTCTCTAAGTCTCACCTTGACACTTGGCAAGAGATCATGGAAGATCAAAAGCAACCTAGGCTTGCATGGCTAGTTGATGTACCTTGGTTTTGATCTTGGGAGACTTGGTGGGCAAGAAGAATAATTTGTACAAGATTCTTATTTAAACAATAATAGAAGGACAATGGAGGTTAATGGAGGGTTAGTTCCTTAGCTAGGAAGGAAGATACACCAAGGATTTCAAGTACAAGAAGATCAAGGATCAAGTACTAGTCAAATCTCCCTCCCCATCTCTCTCCCAACCGGCCCCCCCTCTCTCCCTCTCTCTCCCACGGCTCTCTCTCCTCTCTCTCCCTCTCTTGCTTTCAAAGTACACTATATATATACATATGTACATGTACTAATGCATCTAGGTAGATCAAAGCCGTAATAGAAAATTAAGTAAAAGTACTTTAAGAATCTTGGTACCATGTACCTTTCTAATTAAAAATGGCTGTGCTTTCACACATGGTTTAAAGAAAGTATTAAACTAATTAACACCATAGTACTTTGAAAGACTAACTATTGTCCAATGGGTAAAATTTCCCCTAACATCTATTATCCAATGGATATTAGATATTAGGCCACTTTTAATATAAAATAGTAAAAAAGTACTTTAAAGTAAGTATACTTTTAATATAAACAAATGAGATTCTATTATCCAATGGGTAATAGTTTCCCTAACCATTATTGTCCAATGGACAAAGAATATAACCAATTTGATTAAAAGAAAAAGAATATTAAAATTCCAAGTCTAGGGTTCAAAAGGTTCAAAGTGTCCAGGGGGGCAAAACGGTCATTTTGTGGTTAGGGAAAAGTAATCAGATAGCTTCCTAGCTTAGTTACTCCAACTAGATGGTCAAAAGCTAGTTAGGCTTGCTAAGTAGGCCAAAGCGCAAATAAACGAAAGTTTAAGGGCAAAAACGTAATTTTGACAAACTTTGGGAATTAATAGCAATTACAAAAAAAAAATTCAAATATTTAACGAAATTTTTAACGATCAAAAATCAGGGTCGTTACAGAGATTTATAAAAAATTCATTAAATTTTTTTGAATGGCGTCCTCTTCCCGTTAAACCTGCCTTTGAAAAACTTTTTATATAGCTCATAAGGATTTTTTCGACCGATATCATATAGTTCATGAGGATTTTTTTACTAATATTATATCAATAATTTTTTTTATTTCAGCGTGGTTTTTTTTTTGATATTATCTTATTATGTAGCTCATGAGATTTTTTTTATTGATACTAATGTATTTTCATTTGTGCTTCACACTGTGTTGTGTGCTCATTGATGTAGTTGTTCTTGTATGTAAAGAAAGTTGAAATTAAAATTCAGTTATGGAAATTAGAAAGAAATCGTAAGAGTAAGTAATTGAACGTAATATAATTTTCATAGAAAAAATATTTTAGAAGAAATGCAAAAAGAGTCTTTGATTAACCCTATGAATCTGATAGTTCTTTGAACTTGCACCAATTATTAAAGTTACGAAATGAAATTTTACTAGTGTTTGGAATTTGGTAAATTGGTGCATGGAATATAATAATTGGGGAATATTTGGGGAGTAATTAGATGTCTGTAGAATACCATATGAGTTTTGGGTTGGAAATATTAGAGTAATTCTGACCATTGCATTGGAATCTCTATGGATCGGAGAGGAGCCGGACTCGAAAGATAACATCCCAAATTGCTGTTGATGGATGAGATTCATGAGAACTACCCAGCTTTTCTGAGGTGGGTTGGTTGCCTACACTTTATTACTACCTCCATCGTCCAAAATCCTACTCCCTCCGTCCCATAATATTTGTCCGGTCCGCAAAACGGAGACTACAAAATAATGCATTTCTTTCAAGAAAAAATTCAAATTTTTTTCACAAGTTAAAAGAACTCGTCAAGATCTAGTAAGTTGTTGAATTTTTTCCCAACTTTTCTTACAAAAATAGAATTATTTTTACGTCTCCGTTTTGCGGACCGGACAAATATTATGGGACGGAGGGAGTAATAAATTTTCCCGTTCCATTAATAGTTTTTCTAAAAAGAGTTTTTAGACCGTGGCCTATTTAGTTTGGATTTTGAGGGAGATTTTTAATAGTAATGAGTGGAAAATTTATTAGAGACCGTCCCCAGAAATTTGGAAACCCAAAACAAATAAAGTAATTTTGTAATTCAAAAGTTATAAGCAATTAAAAAATAGCACGAACTCGTAATTAGAACTAACAAATTGGGATGAATGGAGTAATGGTATGCCAATAAATTTACGTGCAAATCGATAAGTTTTGAAATTCTAAATTAACGATTGAACAAATTTTTAGTGACTCGCAAGAATTTTGAGCTACGAGTAAAAGTAGAACCTCCGAGCTCTGGAGCTAAGCCTATCATGCTCATATTCGGCTATGAAACTTCTTCATGGTTAATACTCCCTACGTCTTCTTTTTAAAGTTCAGTATTTCATTTTGGGCTGTCCCTTAATAAATGTCCATTTTCTAAAGTTAGTGGGTAAAAGTTGGTACATTTTCATTTTGCCTCTAAGAATAAATTCTATTTTGAAAAGTTAGTGAATAAAAGTGTAATGATAATATCTCCATAGAGGGTAAATAGGGAAAGTGGAGGTAAAAGTTGATGTGAAAGATGTAATGATGATATTTTCTTAATAAGTTGGAGTTACGAAGCAGGACATTTGAAAAAAGATGGAGGAAGTATTTTTTTTTTCCAAACTACTAGTATAAAACTAAAAGAGCAAATCGATTCCCAATTCTGATTTGTAATCATTTCCTAACCTAACCTATTAATCCGTCTTTCTTAATTGCGCTCGGCCATTATGGTAGTTCTCAAGGGGCCTCTGATGCGACACATTCATAATTCATTTGTACAAATTTGGTTGGGTTCTACCAGAAAGTGCATTAAGGCATCTTCAACCGATGGCTTCAACTTGAAAATTACAATTTTTTTAAGGCTTATGTGATATTTTGGCATCTCTAATTTTGAGATCAAGACTTATGTGCATTGTCATCAACCAATGGCTTCAACTTGAAAATGACAATTTTTTTAAGGCTTATGTGATATTTTGGCATATCTAATTTTGAGATCAAGACTTATGTGCATTGTCAGAGCAATAATTCTAATACCACACCTATTTACATACCTATACTCACAATAAAGATGGACCCCACAAACATTGGGTGTGTAGTGTGTACCGGCTCCACCCTTATTATGAATGCGGGTATGTGAATGAGTGTGGTGGTAGAAGTACTCTTGTCAGAGTTTCTTTTCAAAGCTTACCTGAACGAGTTTAACTCTTATCTAATCAAGTTTGAAGATGAGAATGTAGCTTTCTTTATACTTTTTTTTGGACTCTGGAAGAATGTAAATGTACTTAACTCTTTTCTTTCTTTTTACTTGAGAAAGATGGGGTTATGACCCCTAGGTTGTATATGTTGAAAGGATGTTGATTTGTGGAATGACATGGGCATGTCATCTATGGGTATTTATGTATGGATATGACGATGGTAATTTATGGAAAAGCTATTATTAATTATATTTAAAATTGATGGCGTGGCAAATGTGGACTATAAAGTAGTTTCAAAAGCCCTTACCAATAGAATGTAAGGGATATCTTACCTTTGGTTGTTGGTTCCAATCAGTCAGCCTTTATTAAGGGTAGAAGCATTGTTGGCAATGCGTTTCTTATGCATGAATTGATTAGAAATTACAACAGGAATGCAAGCCCTTCCAAATGTGTCCTCAAGATTGATCTCATCTATCTATCTATCTATCGATATTTTATGTAAATGTACTTGAAGTTGAAAGTCTCTCAACCTTCGATTCTAAAATTTCTAAAATTTTGAGTTTTTTAAAATAATATGAGAGAGAGAAGCGAGCGAGCGAGCGAGCGAGAGAGAGAGAGAGAGAGAGAGAGAGAGAGAGAGACGTGGGAGGAGAAGGGAAAAGACATAATATCTATCTATCTATATCCTATGCAAATATATGTGAGCCTCCAAAGCCTCCAATTCCTCCATTCTAAACCTTCCTTAAAAGTACGCTTGGTGTTTCACAAGACTTTTAGAAAAAGTCGCATTTTGTCTTTATTTGATTTTTTTTTGTGTTTATTCATTTTGCACCAAATTTTTTGACTTATTGATTCATCTCGTTGAGAGTCGAGACGAAATGGAAAAGTAAAAAAAATTTACTTTTATCCAAATATTTTGAACAATGACCACTTTTAAGTAGAAAAAGTTTTTAAAAAAAAAGTCTGACTTTTTTTTACTTATAAGTGGTTTTTGTTCAAAATTTTTGGGTAAAAGTAATTGTTTTTTCCTTTTTCGATTCGTCCAAAAAATTAGAAAAATTTAGCGCAAAATGAACAAACGCAAAAAAAATTCAAATAAGACCAACCCAAAAAGTGAAAAAACCACCATTACTCTCTTGGACCCTCAAATGTGACTCCCCTCCCTCCCCTCCCCTCCCCTCCACTCCACCACTCTCCTATTTTTACTCCTTTTTGCTTTTCTCCAAATTAATTCTCAACGGAAATTATCCCCAAGAAAATAGACGCATGTTTTGCACAAAAATATTGGGTCCCACCTATTCACCAGGGCTAAATCCTCCTTAACTGTTTATTCAACACTCCTTAGACTCTCCTGTAATAGTTGACCGTGTCGTACCGCGAGTCAAAAATAAACTTATAAAAATTTGGAGTTAATTACTACTATTCTGCAGAACAGTGGTTTAAGACCGAGTGTTGATTCGTAGAGACAGTGAGACTGAGTTATTATAGTTCCAATTAATTTCTAGATTAATTCGAAAAAGAAAAGATTGATTGAGTGGATTGTTTGAAGAGCTAATTAAACTGAAGAGCGAGCAATTTAATTAAAAGTTTGAAAACAATGGAGGAAAATATCTAGGGTTTAGAATCCACTCCGATTGTGTAACTACGACATGCATAGGTTAGGTTAATTATTCAGATCAGAATGGATTATCGCTAGGGCTTGCAAACCCTTTTGATAATCGTTGAGAAAATATGGTTGCATCAAAAATACACTTGCAGGGAAGTGGTGTTAACAAAAAAAGGGAGTGACAAAATTATTTTTCGAAAATATATTGGGTTGTTAAAAGGCATAGACTATTTCATAACACAGTCTGGCCACCTAATGGCACGATCTGTCTTACGAGTATAATCTATCTTAGAACTCCAACCGCAATCAGTGAAAACCATTGTTTAACTCCGTATTTGAAAACCGCAGATATAAATACGAAACAGATTGAAAGCATTAAAATCATTCTATAAAACTGAAATGAGTTCTAGTTAAACAATCGATCCGAATATTAAAACCTAAACGTATACATATATATGTATATACATATATATATATACATATATATATATATATAAAGTTACTTGGCACGGGGCTTCATCTTCCCCTGAGAATGGAGTTAGCCAACCATGGGAGCCGGAGTCATGCTTCTTTTCCGTGATGTCATGACCCTGTTTCTCGTCATAGCAGCCTCCATGGCCGAGAACCCCCTCCTAAAAACCCTTCTATCCACTTTTATAAGAATTGTCGTGCCAAAGTTTCTAAAAGGAACAATGAGATTTGTGGTGGCCTCGGCTAACATTCCCGGTAACTGAAGCCAATTGAATTGAACCAATGCCTCGGTAGGTGGTGTCACCCAGTTTGGTAGCATTTGATGGTCCTGGAGTGTCGTTTCGTTTTCGGCTAGGCCATAGGCCTTCGGTACTTTCTTCGGGCACTAGTAACAGCACGCAGCATGTGCTCGGATGCTCCCATTACCGACTCAGGAAGGTTGTTACGCTAGTAGGGGACCACCAGGATTGCGTGGCAACTATAATCATTGGGGTCAGACCTGGCCATGTGGTCTGTAACCGTCCCGCTCCTCACGTCATACACGACATCACCTGAGGCGGTTACCTGAGCGGGTCCTCCACGCACTAGCTTGGAGGCCAAGTAAACCGAGGTCTATAAATACAAATGGATACTTGTCAAAAGAGGTATGTGATTGATCCCTAACCCTAGACCTAATTTCGTCCCCTGAGCTCTAACTTAATCATCAGAGGGCCAGGTCACTATGCTATCCAAGCCCTAGTGACTTATTGCAGGTAGAGAACCAGAGGAGTGGAGCTGCGGAAGAAGGAACCTAGCCTGAACAGCGATCAAGGTCCCAACAAATCGAACCCTACAAGATTCTAAGTTAACCAAAACTCTCCAATTCCATACTATACATGGGCCCACCAATGAGTGCTTGAAAGAATTAACTACCCTTGAACATCACACCCAATTTCATCGTGCACAATTAGCCATTACCCCAATGCCAATTGTAACTTAGTTTATGTCTAGGCTTAATTGAGACGTGCACACACGGGTTGCAGAAGATCAATTCTCATCTTTGCAGCAATAATCCTTAATGCACTCACAAAGATTTTTTTATGGAGCCCTGCAAAAAATCAGCTCAACCCAATATCAGTAAGGATTTTTTTTCGAAATTTGTAGGGGCAAAACTACAGTTTTGTGGGATCCGAAGTTGGCCCCACAAAACCGATATGTGTGTTAGTAATTTATTTTAATCAACGGGTATCTGTAATCTTAACGTGAGGAGATTAATAAGTATTTAATATCATAGAGCTCGTAATATAATTGAGATAAGGACGGGAATGCAATTATAATTCTGCAGTGGGGTGAATTATAATTAGTAAAATAAGAAATAGAATCCTGGTGGGATTAGGTTTTCTTATTTACACTGGAAGCCCAGACTTATTACTCCTTAGGTCCCTATCGTAGCCCTATATATACGTGTTATGCTCTCTAGGTCAGGTGGATGTTTTTCTATTATTCAGTAAATAGAGGCAGGCCTAGAGGTGGTTTTGAGTACTTTGTCACTTTTATTGATGATTACTCAAGGTATGGATACATTTATTTAATGCGCCGTAAGTCCGTATGTTTTGAGAAATTAGGGAGTATAGGGAGGAAACAGAAAAGCATCTGGGTAAATGTCTCAAGATACTACGATCTGATCGTGGTGGCGAATACCTCTTGGGAGAGTTTAGGGACTACTTGTCAGCTGAAGGGATTACATCCCAGTTGTCAGCTCCAGGTATGCCACAGCAAAATAGTGTAGCAGAAAGAAGGAATAAGACTCTTATGGATATGGTAAGATCAATGATGAGTTATTCAGATTTACCGATTTCGTTTTGGGGACATGCACTAGAAACAGCAGCGTATATTCTTAACTTGGTACCATCTAAGTCAGTACCATCTACACCCACAGAACTATGGACTGGGCGTAAACCTAATCTGCAGCATGTTCGGGTTTGGGGTAGTCCAGCACACGTGCTGAATGGGAATGCAGATAAATTGGAATCGAGGACAGAAGTTTGCTTGTTTGTGGGGTACCCTAGAGGAACGAAAGGTGGATTATTTTATAGTCCTACGGATAAGAAGGTCATTGTTAGCACTAATACCCGGTTCTTAGAAGAGGACTATGTGATAGACCACAAGCCCAGAAGTAAAATTGTTCTAGAGAAATTGAGAGGAGAGATACCGGCACAAACTTCTTTACCACCAATAGTGCAGGAGGAAACGCCACAAGAGACATCTGTAGAGGCACCTATTGACACACCGGTACCTCGTTGTAGTGGGAGGGTTATTTTTCCACCCAGTCGGTATACGTTATTGGGAGAGTCTTTTGAAATGATCCCTGATGATCAACATGTCGAACCCTGTAACTACAATGAGGCACTTCAAGATAAAGATGTGGAACTTTGGCAAAAGGCTATGAAATCAGAGATGGAGTCTATGTACTCTATTCAGGTCTGGGATCTTGTAGAACCACTTGAAGGGATTAAACCCATTGGATGTAAGTGGATCTATAAGAAGAAGAGAGGGACGGGCGGAAAGGTGCATACCTTTAAAGTTAGGCTTGTTGCGAAAGGGTATACCCAGAAAGAAGGGATCGACTATGAGGAAACTTTTTCGCCAGTAGCCATGCTTAAGTCCATCCGGATTCTCTTATCCATTGCGGCTCATCTAGATTACGAGATTTGGCAAATGGATGTTAAGACTGCGTTCCTTAATGAAAATCTGGATGAGTGTATCTATATGGTGCAACTAGATGGATTCATAGTAAAAGGTCAAGAGCATATGTTGGGCAAGCTCAAGAAGTCTATTTATGGGCTTAAGCAGGCATCTAGATCTTGGAACATCCGTTTTGATCAAGCAATCAAGTCTTTTGGTTTTGATCAATGTCCGGATGAGTCATGTGTGTATAAAAAGCGCAACGGAAAAGTGGTGGTGTTTCTAGTACTATATGTTGATGATATCCTGCTCATCGGAAACGATGTGGGAGTGTTGTCTTCAGTGAAAGTGTGGTTATCCGGCCAATTCGAAATGAAGGACTTGGGAGAAGCCGGTCACATCCTATGGATTAAGCTTAAGCAGGCATCTAGATCTTGGAACATCCGTTTTGATCAAGCAATCAAGTCTTTTGGTTTTGATCAATGTCCGGATGAGTCATGTGTGTATAAAAAGCGCAACGAAAAAGTGGTGGTGTTTCTAGTACTATATGTTGATGATATCCTGCTCATCGGAAACGATGTGGGAGTGTTGTCTTCAGTGAAAGTGTGGTTATCCGGCCAATTCGAAATGAAAGACTTGGGAGAAGCCGGTCACATCCTAGGGATTAAGCTTATACGAGATTGCAAGAAGAGGATGTTGGGTTTATTACAAGCTACTTATATCGATGTCATTCTTGCCCGTTTTAGCATGTAGGATTCCAAGAAAGAGTTCCTCCCTTTTAGACATGGTAGACATGGAATCAACCTATCCAAAGATCAGTGTCCTAAAACACCTGAGGAGATGGAGAAAATGAAGGCAGTTCCTTATGCCTCGGCAGTAGGGAGCCTTATGTATGCTATGTTGTGTACTAAACCTGATATTTGCTTTGCCGTTGGCATGATTAGTAGATTTCAGTCTAATTCTGGGCAAGAACATTGGACTGCAGTGAAACATATACTCAAGTATCTGAAAAGAACTAGAGATCATATGTTAGTATTCCAGTCAGATAGTCTGGTACATCATGGATACACAGACTCAGACTTTATGTCAGATAGGGATTCCAGAAAGTCTACCTCAGGATATGTGTTTACCTTGGGAGGTGGAGCCATAAGTTGGAGGAGTATCAAACAATCTTGCATTGCTGATTCTACCATGGAGGCAGAGTATGTGGCTGCTTCTGAAGCAGCCAAGGAGGCTGTTTTGCTCAAAAACTTTTTGATGGATCTGGAAGTGGTCCCTTCAGTGCAATCAGCCATTACATTTTATTGTGACAATAGCGGTGTAATTGCTAATTCGAAGGAGCCAAGGACTCACAAGAAGGGCAAACACATCGAGCGTAAGTATTATCTGATTCGAGAGATCGTACAGAGAGGTGATGTTGCTGTGACCAAGATTGCATCGGCGAACAACCTGGCAGACCCTTTTACGAAGAGCTTACCGGCTAAGACTTTTGATAGTCACGTAGAAGGAATGGGAGTGAGATGCATGGCAGTATGATTTTGAGTCTTAGTGGGAGTTTTTTGTTAGGAGGTTATGTAAAAGTTATAATTTTATATGATGGATTAATATTTAATTATTAATCAGATTTATCCCTTTTTTATGAGAATCTTTTATGGGCAATATTTGCATAATATTTGTGTATGTTGTGCATGTGTGTCTTTTATTCTACATAGTAGATAATCCAGTGTGTAGAGTACGGTTTACACACAGAGGATTGGATCATCGGTTCTTGTGGAATATAAGTTATTGTTCACAATCTTAGATGGAACTGGACACACCATCGGTATGACTGTAGTACAATGTTTAGTAGGTTTGGCTTGACTATAGAGAACGGTCTAGTTCTAACTCATTGTGCTAGTACACTTTGTGTGTATTGAACAGGACCGCATTGAGGTAATTGTTATTATACTAACTTTATAAGACAATTGGAATCTCATGGTTATTATGAATGCTTATGCTCTTAATCCAAAGATAATTATTAGAGGTATATATTTAATGTTATTGACTTTGATTTATTAAAGTGTGAGATCTTTATACGGTCAATAGTCTCGGTGAGTTGAGTCGCAACATTATGTATATGACAACTATTAATTATTAATGGAATCAACGTCCCAATAGGGATTGATGATACCCCTTGAGTAAGCTTATAAGTTTCGAATATGTCAAACCCTGCAGGTGGATTTTGTATTCGACATATCGAATAAGTTAAGCGGATAGTCTCAAGTTAAGATGTTGATTAAGTGGGAGATTATTAGTAATTTATTTTAATCAACGGGTATTTGTAATCTTAATGTGGGGAGATTAATAAGTATTTAATATCATGGAGCTCGTAATATAATTGAGATAAGGACGGAAGTGCAATTATAATTCTGTAGTGAGATGAATTATAATTAGTGAAATAAGAAATAGAATTCTGGTGGAATTAGGTTTTCTTATTTACACTGGAAGCCCAGATTTATTACTCCTTAGGTCCCTATCGTAACCCTATATATACGCGTTATGCTCTCTAGGTCAGGTGGATGTTTTTCTATTATTCAGTAAATAGAGGCAGGCTTAGAGAGAGCAAACAGATCATGATAGAGTCCACACTCGGTTCGTGTTCTAGACGTGTGGGGAATACGGTAGAAGATCGTAAGGTACGGTCGAGCAGTATTCGTGGTTTATAACAACACGTGCTATAACAAGTTCAACCAGCGTTCGTGTCGCAGGGAGTTGAGGTAGAACCCTAATTCCGCTTTATAGGATTTTACAATTTTTGTTGTCTAATCTGTACGCGTCATTACTAGGTCTTGGGGATTCGGTTTTCCAACAATGTGCACAATATGTACATGTTCATATGTACCCATAGCTTTTTCCTTTCCTAAAACAAAATTCGAAAAATTAAACTTGAAATTCTGATGTCTTGTATTTTTAGACTTTGACCATTCCTAAGACATAAAAAAACACCAAGGAGCAGAACGGAAAAAGGGATGGAAAAGTAGAAGGAAGAAAAACAACAAGTTGAAGCGGATATAATATAGTATATAGGAAAGGCATGATCACTTTTCCCTCCCCATGTTTTAATTTTTAATTTTTATTTTTTTTCTTTTGAACATCGATCACTTTTCCCTCCCCGGCAATTTTTGACTGAGAACATGGAGCAAAAGGGGAACGATCCCCTTTTAAACGTAAGTCGTCTCATGGAAAAGGTGTTTTGGCCAAGGAAATATTCTCTTTTTTCATTATTCACTTTGATGGAAAAAAAAGTAGTCTATTTATGGCCCCCCTCAAAAGAAGTTGCATTATTCTGACAAAAGAATAGTTTAATTATCTTGTATTGTCTTCTAGCACTCAAGAAAAGAAAATAATAAAAAAATTACCTTCCAATAGTTGAAGTTTCAATTTCAACTGTACAAGTGAACTGAGCCTTAAATGGAGTAACGTTCCTTTTACATCCATGATAATACATACCAAGATCGACTATATATGCCTTTTATGCTATTAGCTACTCCTTGTTTGGTAAATGTTTTTGAGGAACACATAACATAAAGAGCTGTGCTATGTGCACAACAGCCCTTTTCTCCCGCCTCGGGTCGCACAAAGATGATCGGAGCCGCTCATTTTGTTCAAAATATGTCGTTTAAGGTCCCTGTAAAAAATGAGTTTCGTTCGATATCGTTAGAGGTGTTAACAAAACACCCAAAATCACTTTAGATAGCAGGCCTAAATTCTAAAGTGATTTTGGGTGTTTTGTTAACGTCTCTAACGATATCGAACGAAGCTCATTTTTTACAGGGACCTTAAACGACATATTTTGAACAAAATGAACGGCTCCGATCATCTTTGTGCGACCCGAGGCAGGAGAAAAGGGCTGCTGTGCACAGCAAGCTGTGCACATAGCTTTTCTGTAACATAAATTCATTGATTCCACTACGTCGTTGATACAAATTATGTCACGGTATGTAATCAATATTATCTCTCTCTTTCTCTCTCTCAATTCTAGCCACTACAACTCCTCGATCTTCTCCCTTTCCCTCCTCCCTGTGGGTTCCATACCCGTATGCGGCGGCGGGAGGGAGAGGCCATGGTACTACCAACTCTTTTTCTTTATTTTCGTTTTTTTCTCATCTGTCTCTCCAGATCTACGACTTGTCGTCTGATCTGTGAGAGTTTTGTCTCTCGTTCAATAAGAATTATTAGTTTTGTCTTTAGACAAATTTTGTCTACAGATTGGATTCTCTCAATCGAGGATGTTTCACAACGATATATGTGTTTCAGCGTTATTTCCCTACACAATGTCTTTGGCAAGACAACTCATGGCGGCTTGGCAGATCTGTAGTTTTTAAGAATTGCATCTGATCGTCTGGGTATTTGGTATTTTTAGTCCTTAACTTTGCACTTTTTCTCGTTTGAGACTCCTAATTAGATGTTAGACAGTTTAAAAGTGTCTCTATTGCATCAGGCCGGTCATGTCTGAGTTAGAATGAAAGACATCAATTGCCTTATGATTTACTTGTTTTCTATTTGTTAGACGATTAGTTAGGCTTTGTCGAAATTCTTTGTAATGATCTCCGTTTTGTAAGTGCTGTTAGACGTTTATCAATACAATCTTATCATTTTTGACCAAAAAAAAAAGAGCAGCCTTTACAATTTCAAAGAAGACCGGTTTAACAAAAACCAAAAATCCCAACGGATTCCATACTACTCCCTCCGTCCCTTATTTAGTGTCCAGTATTCCATTTTGGGCTGTCCCTTAATAAGTGTCTATTTTGTAAAGTTAGGGGGGGTAAAAGTTGGTGTATTGTCTATTTTGTCCCTAAAAGTATATTTCTTTTTGAAAAGTTAGTGAGTAAAAGTGTAATGATGATGGGTAAGTAGGGAAAGTGGTGGAAAAAGTTAATATGATAGGTGTAATGATTATGTCTTTTTAATAAATTGGAGTTACGAAGCAGGACATTTAAAAAGGGACGGAGGGAGTACGTAAAGAAGTCACAATACGCAAACAATCTGTAAGCGTGACCTCCACTCTGGTAAAACCTCTGAGATGCATTGAGAGCTTATTAACTGTTAGTGCAATTTTTTATAATTGGTCTGCTTAAACAACTTATACAACTCAATGAACGCCAAATGTGAAATGCCCAGATGAAATTTACAGCGCACAAGTTTTCTTAATACTATTATTTTTGCACAATCCATGCTAGAATTTTTTTTATGCTGTTTTGAATCTTGAATTTGCGTATAAATTTTTTTTTTTAAAAGAAATTATGGTTTCCTCCCCGGCCTTCCAATAGGTGTAAGTTATTAAATTCACATGAATATATAACTAGGTTACTCCAGAATCAATGCTAGTCTACGGTGGATACATCTCTCAAGGAAGGAGAGGCCACATTTATCTATTATTATCATTTAAAAAAAAAATAGTAAGTATCATTTTTTTAATTGTCATTCAAGAAACATATACTATAAAACAAAACAAAGTCGACAAGGCTATGTGAACAATTACCCTAATCCATGCACCTCCAGTCCAGGCCAATCAGCTTTTTCAAGAATCTATATATGTAACTAGTTTTTTGTTTGCAAACTTCAAAATACCGATCGAGAACCTAACCCACCGTTATATATATATATATATATATATATATATATATAGTTCTTTGCAGGTCCAGTTGTCTGAATTTTCTTATGGTCCGGATTTGTGTCTTAGACATTAGATTGCGATGATCTGAGCCGCTCCATGTGTTCAGAACGTGATTTTAAGGATACCAGCGAGAAATCAGCAAAAAAAAATGATCGGAAAGGACTTGATCCGAGCAGTTTTTTACTGAACAATTCAATAAAAAATTGTTCGAATCAAGCCATTCCCGATCATTTTTTTTCTGATTTTTAGAGAATATCCTTAAAATCACGTTCTGATTATATTGAGTGGCTCAGATCATTGAAATTCGATCGGAAAATGGGAGGTCCAGACCGTGAAGCTTCCAGACTTGAAAACAACTCTCTCTCTCTCTCTCTCTCTCTATATATATATATATATATATATATTCCCAACAGTTCCACTTTCAACTAAACCTGTTTAATTTCCTAGGTGCATGCTTCCTATTGGTTTCTTTGTTTACTTTCTTATTTTGAAACTTATAAGTATATATTCACCTATATCCACATCTGTATATATATATATATATATACAAGGCGGTTTCGCGGACACCCAAAAAAATATCTAAAAAATACCCCAAATCTCAATCTCATAGTTCCCGATCAAATTTTTATGATCTGAGCCGCTTAACGTGTGCAGAATGTAATTTTAAGGGTGCCCGCAAGAAATTAGCAAAAAAAAGATAGGGAAGTGCTTATTTTGAGCAGTTTTTAACTGAACCGTTAATTAAATCTAAGCTAAAAACTGCTTAGATCAAGCCCTTCCCGGCTATTTTTTTTGCTAATTTTTAGGTGGGTATCCTTCAAATCTCGTTTTGATCATATTGAGCGGCTCAGATCATCAAAATTTGATCGGAAACTATGAGGTGTTTTTTTGGTCTCTCTCTCTCTCTCTCTCTCTCTCTCTCTCTCTCTATATATATATATATATATAACATGCATGCATGCATATATGATGATGGAGAATGATGAGGTGGGGCACCAGAAGCTGCGCATTTGGGACTTCTAGTTTAACACATTCTTTAAATAAAAAATTTATCTAGAATCCATTATAGCATGTTTGTAACCTATCAAGTCCATTTCTTAAGTTTGTAACCCTTCTAATCCACTAGTAATGTTTTGTAAAGCCTTACATCCATTTTACTTTAAAAAAGAATTTTTACAAGACAAAATGCCCTTCTAGGATTTTAATCATACTCTCTCTGATCTCTCTCTCCACCAACATCCGTCCGACCACCACCACCACCACCACCGCCGCTCCACCCCCACTGCCACCATCACACCACCACATCCGCTACCACTACCACCATCGCCCCACCACCACCACAACCACCACCACCACCACCACCTCCACCATCCTCCGCCATTCACCACCACCACCACCACTACCACTGTCGCCACCATAACCACACCACCGCCTCTCCCCACTACCACTGTCGCCACCATAACCACACCACCACCTTTCCCCACCACCACCATCGCCATCACAACCACAACCACCACAGCTGCCAAAAACTCACATATAATGTTATCAGTTTTACTTCAGTTTTTTTTTTTTTTTTTTTCATTTGGGAATTTTGACAACTCTCTTTACATTCCAAATCTTATCCGCTCTGCCACTGCACAGATAACATTATATGTTCAGGTCGTTAGGCCACTGAGTGAACCAATTCATATAAGGTTGTCTATGGTTATATATGGTTATGGTAACATATATGGTTATGTTTATAGTTATATGTTTATGCATATATATGTTCAAGTTTTAGCAACTAATAATCATTGAAACCATTACATTCGCCAATCAAAATATATGTGTTCAAAATAAATAAAAAAATAGATTCAGAGTCTGCTATTGTTCAACTACATAGTTATAAATTTGATCGATAGATCTACAAAACGGATTAAGAGTCTTCTGAATAGCAATATGAAAATAAGACAAATAAATTACACCAAAAGATTTTAACCAAATTGAAATTCTAAATCTAATGTTCTTGACTGTTTGGTCAGGCTCAACGATTCTAATGTGCCTCTTCAACTTCATTAGATACCTTTGGTAGAAGGATTTGTTGTGGAGAGCTCTTCTGATGTTGGAGTTCATCCTAAACTCCATCATCATGGTGTAATTGTGGTGATACTCCAATTTGCAATAAATTGGATTAGGCACTTCATAAAATCATACTCCCATTTCTTTTGGATTTGTCATTTCTGCACATATAAGAAAAGAGTTAAAAAAATGATTCAAGAATTCGTATATTACTATATATATGTTTCATGATATCAACTGTCAAACGAAAACTTAAACGTTATATGCCTCATGATGCACTATAACAGAAAATCACATATAACTATATATATTAGGAATGAAGGCATGATACAGGGTACATAATTGGATGTATAACCATATGTATCTCATATATAGAGAACAGAATATAGTTATATGTACAAATAAAACTAATAAATTTATACATGAAAAATAATAAAACTACTAAATTTACGTTATTGACTTGGTCTGCGCAGCAGCCTATAGACCTGAATATATAACCATATACATTCATAGAACAAAATGACAACCGAATAAAATGATAAAATACCATACATATTCACAGAACAAAATGACATATATAAACAACCAAAAGGAGAATATATAACGTCATATAATGTTATGAGATAATATATAACATTACAATGTAATGTTATATGTTGTAACCTAATATTATATGTTTACATCTGAACTCATATATATATATATATATATATTATGTATGAACACAGATACTCACATATAACCAAATAATCACTCAAACACAGAACAAAATGACACTCAAACACACAAATTTCATCGAATATTATGATGGTTCCACTGTTAGGGGTGGAGACAACCTTCAGCAGTGGTTTAACTCAGAAGAGTGCTCCTAAAGTCGCATTCTGAACTACAGCGAAAATGATATTTTCAAGGACTTGGGGTGTAATTTTGACCATAGTACCTGACCTAATTATATTACAATCTGTACGTAATTAGGGTTATATGTTAAAGAATCCGATGTAAACATATAGCCTCATATGTTCTTCCACTACAATGAAAATGATTTCAGAAACTCATATATAACATTATATGATTCCATAAGTTTATCCAAGATCCTAACCAAACCAGATCTACACAAATAGCAACAAATAATTGTATATGTTCAACCCTAAACTAAACTCGACTTACCTGTTTGTGTTGAAAATAACGGTGATGGTGGGAACGAAGGCACCGACGATGGGAAAGGACGGCGATCTTATGGAGATTTGTGCAGATCTCGTTTGGTGACGCGCTGGCGACCTATGCCACTTGTCAACTACGACGGTGACACGGAGCTGAGATGCGATGGCGATGGTGAGGCTGGGATGGGATGAGACGGTGACGGGAGGTGGGTGGCAATGGCGACGGGAGGCTGGGACGGGATGTGACGGCGACGGGAGGTGGGTGGCAATGGCGACGACGATAGGAGGCTGGGACAAGATGCTTGTCCCGGCGGCCTCTCTTTCTCTCTGTCTCTTTGAAAGAAATGGAAAAGAAACTACATATAGTGGGGTATATATAGTGTAAGGACTCGTAATTTCAGAATTTTTTTTTCTTTTTAAACATTTATTTCATATTGTAAATGAGGGATATGTGAAATTTGTTTAGTTCAATTGACTTGGGGTTTGAATGATAGAATTACAATTAGAGGGAGTGCAAGTGTATTTTGTGTATATTCTAGTATATAAGGGGTGTGTTGGTTGTAGGAGATTAAAAATCTCCCATCTCGCTCTCTCTCATTCCCTCCCGATCTCTCTCTCTCGGCTCCTCTCCCTCTCCCAATCGCTCCCAACCAAAACCTCTCGAAACCCACATAAACCCACCTTCATTTTACCTTCTCTCCATTTTTTTTTGAGCTTGAATTTCGTGGGTCAAGCTCGGAAAAGGAAGAGCCGGTTGATTTCAAAGATTTCGGAGTCTAGGGCTTGCGTGGGCTCGATCTCTCTTTGGGTTTGCTCTCCAACTTCGAGGTAGGGATTTCTTGCTCTCTCTAAATGTCTATGAGTTGAATTTGTGCTTTGATCGTGCTTGAAATTGTTGGTTTGATTGTTTGGAATAGTTTCAAAAATCTGCAGAAAACCTCTCGAACTGAGCTGTTATCGATAACATTTGCATAGTTATTGATAACACTGTGTTCCAAAGCCCAGAAAACCAATTGTTATCGATATCTGTTGCAATCGTTATCGATACCTTTGTGTTACCAAACCCAGAAAATCATCGTTATCGATACCCTTGCGTCTGGAGTGCTTTATGGTCAAATGGTATCGATACCATATGGCTAGGTATCGATACCTTTGGCTTAGGGGCAGTTTTTCAGCTTTGTTCTAAAGTTCATATTTTTGAATTCCGATCACTTCTAACACTTCTAAAACACCTATAAACCATCTCTAAGCTTGGTTACTCGTCCTTTGATGATTCATTGATTGTTTCCACTCTTCAAACCATCGTCAAGTGTCATACTAGTTTCGTTGTCAGTGGGAATGTACCGTAAAGCTGGTTAGGAGTACCGTATGCTATATGGGGTGCCGTAGTGAGTGTTATGGTGATATTGTGGGAAACTTAAGGGGCGGATGTGAGTGTGTCTAGTGGTCCAAACGATGTTAAGATGATGAAATAACTTGTGACCTCTCGACTCGTAGAATCTTACAATTCTTATGATACTTGCCCTATGAGGTTCAACGTAGTAACAAATGGATAGAGTATTGTAAAATTATATGTAGGGGCTTAGTACGCTATGTAGGAAGCGGATTTGCAAATCAATTAAAAGGCATGAACGTGTATATCTGTGTAGTTATGTAATGATTGACTGAAGTTTTGTGGTACGACCGATAGACTGACGATGAAATTGATTATGAAACGAGGACGATCATGAAAAGTGTGAGAAGTGACCCAAATGGTCGTTATTGAGGGAAAAGACTCGGGGTGATCCTGCGCTCGAGGGAACTAGACCCGAGGTGACCCACTTGATTATTATTATTGAGGGAATAGACTCGGGATGACCCTGCGCTCGAGGGAACTAGACCCGAGGTGACCCCACCTGGTTATTATTACTTAGGGAATAGACTTGGGGTGACCCTACGCTCGAGGGAACTAGACCCGAGGTGACCCTAGCGATTATCGATGGGAAATTTCTAACTAAAAGGAAAGATTTGTAATGAAAGGATTTGATGATGATGATGATTGTAGACACGAGAAAGATTGTAGTATTGTACGAAGAATAATAAAACGATTTGAGGATTGGATATAGACTAAGGTGGATAGACGTAAGTTCATTGATGTATCTGGTCTGAGGAGTAAAACGGTTAGTGACGTTCCAGTGAAGTCTAGAA
The DNA here is from genome assembly GCA_019656295.1 of Rhododendron mucronatum var. ripense. Taxonomy (NCBI): domain Eukaryota; kingdom Viridiplantae; phylum Streptophyta; class Magnoliopsida; order Ericales; family Ericaceae; genus Rhododendron; species Rhododendron mucronatum. The sequence continues at coordinate 6,927,565 of BPLT01000004.1, read as the reverse complement.
CTCTTTGATCGATGTGTGCAGCTCGTTGGTAATCATTCGTACTTTGGGCGTATCTGTCATTACTCACTCATTCATGGTGCATGATTCATCACTTTTTCATATAGCTTGTGTAAAGAATTCTCTACTGGGCACGTGTTTTGCTCAACCCTCCTATCACTTTCAGGTACGGATTAGAGATAGCGGCATGAAGTGTTGTGCATGCATGACTTCATCTCCTTTTGAAAGCTGACACCGTGGAATTTTCCCAACATCTTTTATAAACATATTTTGGAAGATGTAATGTAGTTCGATTCATTTGGGTTTGACAAAGGATATTTGTAATACTCGTAACTCTCTTAACTTTTGTACTTATAATATTTGGGCCTTGGAGCCAATGATGTAACCTTTTGAAACTCATGGATGAGAATGTACAATTATGGAAGTAGAAATCTTAAATTCTTTTGGGTATTGTATAGTTATTGTGAGGTTTTATTTATGAAATTCATTTATACTTATGTTGAAAATCGAGGGCGTGACATATAGGACTACATATAAAGGGTTATATTGGTATTTTTGTAGGCTAGTGGACTTAGTGGATTATGAAATTTAGAAGTAAACTAGATGGGCTTGGAAAACTGCTATAGTGGACCTATGGAAAATTCTCCCTTTTTTAAATTGCTAATTAGTGATAACTACTAAGTAACCAATTGATGACGTTTCATCTCCATAATTATTAGATTAATGAAAAATTTTATTCAAGAAAAAGAAAGGGTGGTCGCATACCCCTATCATGCTAACATGCATGTTAGATCATCTACAAGAAAGGTCACAAAATCATTCCAAAGCAAAAGACTATTAATCTAAGCTGAGTTATGATTTTTTACATAAAACAACTAATCAGATTTTATCATGCATCACAGTGATTAATATATATATAAAACAGTAAATAACCAGCATCCCCATCCCCATGTGGACCATCGCGTGCTACCTATGAAAGGCGCGAACATAAGTGAGTCCAGAGCGCGTGGGTGTACTAGTCACACGGTTCTTGTAACCCTGCTGACTTAAGGCTTAGAATTGGTATTGATTACTAGCCTTGGCCCTTCTAGGCCCCCTCAGGGATCAAAACAGTAAGCAGAAGAAGTTGTTTATACCTTTGCTTGATTTTGGAAATGGATTGAACAAGGAGAAAGAGGTTGCAAAATGAGTATATGAAGATGGTTAGATTGATGAAATATCAAGTGTATTAGGGTTTGTGTAACCTTTTTTTGCTTGATTTTTGGTAACCTTTTACTTGAAAGACCAAATGGGGTATTTATAGGAGGTGGGAGAGTGTAAGGTTGGTGGCAAACAAGGCCATACAGCCAGCCAACAAGGCTGGTTGGCCTTACTTGGTGGAGAAGGGTTCTAACAAGGTTATGAGAGTGGTGGTGCACCCCATGCACCTGCAATAGCTATGCTGGCGAAGAAAACGGGGTTCTACAGCCCTGTAGACCCCCTGATGATTATAAAATCCAGCTGCAGAAGGTGATAGGGACAGGTGTTGATCAGCGTGCGTGAGAGTGACAGAATCGCGCGTGTATTCCACCAACCCCCACACTGGTCAACAGTCAAGGCTTTGACTTTGACCAACACCTGGCAAGTGGAGCGACGCGCGTGAGTGCTAGAGAAATGCATGCTGGTCAAACCAAGGGTTAGGGTTTTGACTTAAGGTTTTGGGGTTAAAAAGGGGCAAAAAGGGGTTCCAATCACTCCAAGTTCAACCCTTTCCATTCTCAAGACTGCTTTTTGATCCAATTCATCATCGGGGAAATAAGAAATCGAAAAATGAGATAAATAAATTGGGAGACTCCGATTGGGGTGTCTACAATAGTCCCATTTTGACGGCACGCGAAGCACCATTGACTGGTACGGGTAACGTCAAAGATTTTTAGTCACCCATCAAATCTGCCCAAAAGTCGATTAAATGAAAAATGCAGACGAGTATGTACAAATACCGTGCACCAATGGATCGGAGAGTGGATCGATCGTCGATGTGAACCCCCTTTATAATTCAATTTCGTATTTGCTTGCACGTACTTGAACTTAAAATAACATGTGATAACCCCGAGTTGAACCATGCCATGATGATATAATATATGTCGTGCATGTAATAACTTGAACCAACCATCTGTTATAGGCCACATTGATTGCCTAGAACTTGAAAATGAAAGCCCCATATGCTGACATATTCCCCTATTGTTCATTTGTGTCTGAAATAGGAGAGAGCAAGGCAGAGAGATATTCAGGGTTTTGGAGGCACGAGTAGTTCTCTGGAGCTATATGAGGGCCTGTCGCCGAGAGTGAGATAGCTATTAGACAAGGTGGGCTTTGGTGAGTTTATACGGACTCTTTCCCTAGTCAGAAATGATCATGCTGTCCTGGTAGCGCTTGCAAATAGGTGGAAAGATTCCACTAATACCTTCCACCTACCACCCGGGGAAATGAAAGTGATGCCCATGGACTTTGCGGCGATCACAGGTTTGAGGGTCTGAGGAGAGCCCATTCCATTTGACTCGGGCATCGTTTAAGATCGGGCAGCACTGGAGTGGTTTCTGGGAAGAGTGCCTAAAATTGAGGAGGGGATGGTGAGGTACGAGCAATTCAAGAGGTACCTGGATAGAAAGGTGACCATGGAGCAGGAGGCAGAGCAGATGGCGAGGGTGTATCTATTATACCTCTTTGGTGCCTCCCTATACCCGAGTAGGCATAGCAAGGTGCACCTATCGTACTTGCCAGCACCGAGGGACTTGAGGACGGCCTCACGCTTTGACTAGGGCAGAGCAGCGCTTGGTGTAGCCTACGGCTTCTTGGGAGACTCGTCGAGAACGGAACAAGGAGCTGCTGGATACTACAGGATTTGGGAGGTATAATTTCCAAATTGTAAAGTACAATTTCCATTATACTTATTCATTTGATTGCATAGCCTGATTGAACATGTGATTGCATGACTGTATATCTTTTGACAGATGCTCTTGAATGCTTGAATATTGTACAGCTCTGGGCCTACAAAGTGTTGCAGATGTATTCGCTGATGTGTAAACATCCTGATCTGAGCACCCTCCCGCGCGCGCTCATCTGGAGCAAGGAGAACATGGGGACGAAAGAAGGTAGAGGCGATCTGAATGCCTTCCGGTTATACTTGGAAGAGCTGAGAGCATCGCAGGTACAACATGAAAAACTTCCATAGTTAACCATGCATTCCTTTTATTACTTTAATGCTGTCGCTGATCAATTGCATGAATTGCCCGTTTGTCTTATCTGCAGATCAACTGGGATCCTTAGAGAGTGGCAGGGCTAGAGCCTGAGTACTTGGCCAGGAGCAGAGCTATCACGGCTAGCAGGGTGTTGCTGGAGTCGGCCTTCGGCTGGCAATGGTACCTAGGAGATCGAGTGACACGCCAGTCACTTGGCTACATGGAGTTCCAAGTGCCAGGGCCACGTCCACCACATGCTTCACATACTGGCGAATACACATGGGTCTAGTTGGAGATATTCACGCAGCCTGACACTAACTTGACACGCTACTTGCGTCCTGATATGGACTATGCCACATACCAGAGAGAGCGCTTGGCAGGGCCATTTGGCATTAGGGTTTTCAGAGAGATGCGAAGTCAGGCTCGTGGAGCTGCTGAGGAGAGGAGAGCTGCTGCAGAAAGACAAAGAGGTGGTGAGGGCCGTGTAAGGCAGAGCTCGAGTGGACCGATAAGAGGTAGGCCACCAGAATTGTTGTGGAAGATCGCGGTGGTGGACAATCAGGGGAACCCAGCGGAGATACACCTTGCACCTGCCAGAGTTGAGCCCGCACTAGTGACTATCCCGATAAGACTGAGCTTTCATTATTGCATTTCAATACACCTAAATTATTGTTAAATTGCTTAATGATGCCAAATTGCATTTATAGGTGCCCAGTGAATGGGTGAACGAAGCTATCCGTCACATGTTGGCAATGGAGAATGTGATTAGGAGAGCTGCAAGTGGGATGCCACTAGAGCTACACTACCCAGAACCAACTCTGCCACCTGTCTAGCTAGCAGCTGTTCAGAGATCTCAGGTATAATTTTCTGAAAATGATACACTCCTGCTTTCAATACGTATATGCTATGATAGCCTTGAAGAATTGATAGAATGTACCTGTGCTCAACATTTGATATACAATATGTATAATGCATACTGATGTTCGAAATGAAAATATAATGCAGACACAAAGACAGCGACTCCTAGGAGAAAAAGCGCACCAGACTTTCCACAGAAGAAAGTGGCAACAAGAACTGCCGCACCTCCAGCCATCTCTTAGCAACAAACGAGGAGCACTCGATAGGCGACTGGAGACTTACAAGCAGCAAAAGAGGCTATGGCCCGCGCAGAGGAACGATACCAAAGGAAAATGCGCGAGAAGCCATCCCAGGAGGTGCAAGCTTTCAAGAGAAAGAAATTGATTCTACCTGAGGCCTCTGAGGAGGAGAGTGAGGAGGAAGAAGAAGAAGAGGAAGCAGGGGAAGAGGAGAGCTCTTCCGCTAACAGCGGCTCCGACGATTCTGCCGACGATCCCAAGTACAAGAGGGATCTAAGAGAGAAGGACGATGATGACGAGGATGACGAGAGCGACACCAACTGGCTTGGTGATGACTGAAGGCTACCATCGACCCTTATTTTACTTTCTGCCTTTGATTTTTGCTTTCGGGCCTGCGCGCCCAAGTAGAAAGATAGATAGAAGGCCAGCATGCCTCAGCTGACATTTGATAACAGTTTTGGGTCCTGCGAGCCCTTTTGACCCGTGGGCGGATGTGCCCAAGTAGACATGATGGTTTTGATTGGCCGAAGTGCCATATGTACAGTAGTCTTTCACCTTTTGACATGGATGCACTTGGTAGTTATAAAATTTGCATTTTATGGTTCATTGACTCTTGTAATGGATAAGAGAAAACAAAAACCAAATGCTAATACCAAACTTGCATTGATGACATACTGAGACTGCTCACAGACACATATGCTTGTAGAAATACGGCGAGCTCAAAAAAGAATGGGAAAAGGTATCCTAGGATACGAGGATACAAGAAATATAATGAAATTTTGGGCATTAACGAGCCAAAATTCAGAATACTTCAACTTAGACAAAGCTGACGCTTCTGTAAGGTCAAATATGTACAACATGACCTGTACGAGTCGACAGAACTAAGAAAAACGTCCCGGAACAAGATTTAGACCGAAAGATGCTAAAAATGATGCAATAACCGACACGAGACGCAAAACATGACTCTATTATGTCTCAGACTGAAACCGACACCTCCGTACAATCACATTAGACTCATATGACCTGTACGACATGATAAAACTTGGCAAAAACCCTTAGAACAAATTTTGACTTTCTGAAATCTCAATTTGAACTTGAATGGGCCGATGAGAGTCCAAAATCTTCTTTAAGCGTGATATTTTGAATCTGATGCTTTGGTACAGTCTTATATGCCCATTGAGACTTGCTGGAACCATCAAAAGTGAAAAAAGACCTTTGGAACAAAAAGCGACAAAATTTGGATAGTAGGGTTTCAAAACTATCCAATTGCAGGTTGCAGATGCGCGCGATGGAGAGAGTCAATCTCGCGAAGGAAAGCTCATACGATGAAGCAGGTTAAGTGCGCGACATTCAATCTCTGCTAAGTTGCCTTTGTTTGACCAAATCAATCCGTTAAGGCACAAGAAGCCTTGTCATCCCTCCAAACGTCTTGCAAACTATTTTGGAATTACAGAGGGAATGTCCTTCACATGCAAGGTGGTAGGACACCTATGCTTTGAACTTATCTCCCGACACGAGAACCGAGGACGATATTTCCAAGAATTTGCCTATAAATGGGAAGCACTTGTGGCATTGGAGGGTATAGCCTTCCTTTTTATACTCAAAATTTCTCCCACTACTTGGAATGGAAAGTCCATTGCCAGCCTTGCTTGATCCTTGGTTAACAAGGTTTGAAACAATCAATTGGGTGAGTCCCCGGTCATGAGGCCTAGCCTTAATCTGAGACCTCCGATATGTGGGGCCATGCCCTGAGCTCTTCAAAGCTGTCATTACGCATTAGGATATAGTCATGCACGTTTTCCGATACGACAACGATGAATTGTGTCCAATGGTGGAGGAATTTCAAGCCTATCTCCATGGTTTTGCCTACACCCACATACTTGCTATCCCACTACTCCGAGAGAACATGAGTCATCTGCTGCGGATGACTTTGAATATTTCCGAAGAACTGGCGGTAAGTATAATTCATGACGGTGAGCTCGACGTTCCGCGCCTGATTGAGTTGTATGGCCCTGACGGGAACTTGGAGGACTATGTTTAGCAGGCACACTGATGTTTCACTTTTTCGATTCGCACGCTAGCAACCTACATGCTAATTCCTACCGACGGGAAAGTCATCCCAAGCCTCGTGAGTATAGCTTCTCAGATGGGGGCCTGAAATAATATCATTCCCATAGTCTTGGCCGAAACGGTAATGGGCGTAGATCTATTCAAAAGTGGTCAGACTAACACATTCGGTGGTAGTCCGCACTTGTTTCAGGTAAACCTCACTCAACTCAACTTTTATTGAAATGCATCATTTCTCATTTTACCTCGACACTCAGATAAGGCTCGCACAAATCCTTGCTTGTCTTTTTGCTCAGGCTTTATCTGGCTACTTGTTTTATCACTCTTGTAGATATGACTTTCTTACAAGGTTGGCTTACTCGAGGCACCCCAAGTAGGATAGGAGCACTTTCCCAGGCAGATGCTCGAAAGATCCATGCTGTACCCTGGAAGGGAAATGCTAGAGTGGTATGTCTTCCTGCATGACATGTAGTCTGACGACTTTGTCTGGAGATGTCCGTGGCTAAACATGCCTGAGATGGCCATCAACTTTGCAGGCTTTGCAAGAATGATAATTGCTGGTTTGACGAGCTTTACCTTTTATATCCCGGGCCGTATACTCCGTCAGCTGGGAATGAGTCAAGGTCTGCACAAGTCAGGGACTGAGAATTTTCGATTGCCCAATTTTGATAGTCAGACATTGCGCAATTATCGCAGTAGCTGGAATGACAGTGTAACGCCCCGAATTTTGGGTACGTTGAATAGACATTTTTATTGAAAATCTAAGTAGAGTCTGGCTCATTATTATTTATAACTCCCATGAGAGTACTTTCATTACATAAAGGGAGGGGAAACTAAGGTTCCTAACTACATCTCTGCCTGCTCCTCCATCCTAGCCAGCTCTTCGGCTTCGAAAGCCTCCAATGTGTAGAGTTCTCCCTATTCATCTACAACGTCTGAGACATTATACCGGCGTCGCCACCCGTATAATATGTTAGGGTCACCAAAAGGTAGCACCATGAGCTCAATAGAAAAAAATCCATACCCACTAACCCTTAACTACTTACAAACAATAAAGTTAACTATTTCCACATTGTACAAGCATATCTAATAAAATAGTTAACAATGACGCATCCACATTCCCTATTCAAACTAACGATGGTGTCCATGATTTTCTGAGTTTATCCTACGCGACTTGTTGTAGACCGTGTCACCATTTTCCATTTCTCATAAACCAAATCATCATTTCCAAAATCGTCTTTACACAGCCAACCTCGGTTCCGCCACGCCGGGTTCCTGAGTATCCTCACAATGGTTCCGCCGCGCCGGGTTCCCATTGGCACACAAAACTTGCATTGGCTCCTCTCCACGGATAACCAAGCCACATTACCAATGAGGCTACCACGTCCGGCCCCACTGGTAATCTTCACAATGGGGTACCAAGTCCGGCCACATTGTGGTTTTCGCAATCCACCCAATGGGCTACCAAGTCCAGCCACATTACGAGTTTTCATTCACACAACGGGCTACCAAGTCCGGCCATGTTGCGGATTCTGCAAATCCACACAATGGGCTACCAAGTTCAGCCACATTGCGGGTTTTCTTACGCACAATGGGCTACCACGTCTGGCCACATTGTGGTTTCAAAACATACATTGCCATTAACACACCCTAGGTATCATGTTTCTACTTTCTCGATTTCTGTGTCTCATTTTCATGCAAAGACTCCGCGGCAGGACTTTTCACATAAGTAAACATAAATCATTCATTGTAATCTTGAAACTAAACTAGCAAGATCATCCAACTCTATATTACTTAACATGCTCAAAAATCCTTTGGCAAATAAGTATACTAGCTATCTTTCTCCATGCTTTTCAAATTATACAAACAATATATATAACTTCGATTATGCTTAGTGTAGGGAGTAAGAAATCCTACGTATACTTAGAGTGAGTAAGTAAAGGTATTCTACCTTTCTTCTTGGCGGTAGGGCGTCTATGGGAAGTAAGTCGGCTATCGGACTGAGTAACTTCCTACGGTGAGCTTCTGGTAGTTTCGAAAGAGAAAGTTTTCTCTTGAAACTGGTTCTTGGCTAAACTACTAAACTTTTTGGATCGAGAGGGTGGTCGAGTGGTGGTTTGGTGGCTGTCTAGGATGAATTTCGTGAAGAACTCAAGAAGAAACTCAAGAACACCAAGAACAAAGTAAGAACAAAGAACAATGCAAGGATTTCTAGAGAGAGAAATTGAATGGTTGGAAGGTGTGTGTTGAATGGTAAGTGAGGGGTGCTATTTATAGCAAAAATCTTGGCTCCCATTTCTATTACCCAAGGGATAAATTTTTCCCTAGCAATTATTGTCCAATGGGTAAAGGGAAATTATGATAGGTATGGCCTAGGAATGGGTTGTAAAATAGCAATTAGGCTTAAGGCTAGTAAATAGCTTGTGGAAGTGTCCAAAACACATGCACCCACTCCCACACACACACACACACACACACACACTCTCTCTCTCTCTCTCTCTCTCTCTCTCTCTCTATTCCCCATGAGTCCATATATATATAGGAAGAATAAAGGAAAGTAACTTTGGGAAAAGTAATTAGGTTTAAGGCTATTAATCTTAGGTTTGCATGCATGAACACCTACAAGGAATCTAGGAAAGTTATCTTTGAAAAGGTAATTAGGTTCAAGTCTAATATTTCTAGGTTTGCATGCATAAACACCTACACGGAATCTAGGAAAGTAACTTTAGGAAAAGTAATTAGGTTCAAGGCTATTAATCCTAGGTTTGCATGTGTGGGCACGCGCCTCTAAAAATTTTTATGGAAAATTTGGGTGCAGCCTTCTTTGAGAAAGCGCGGCGAAATGCTTTGATTCAGAGTCGCCACTCGGGTTTTAGCGGAAGAATACCCAAGGAACCGAACTTGAAAACGCTTTGCTACGTTTGTTTGATTTTGAAAAAGGTGTAGACTGGTCCGTCGTCACCTTCGATATCTGAGGTTCGGAAGCCAAGTTACGAGTAGGGAAGGGTTTTATGGCACCCCCCCTCGCCCAATCCGGAGATCGGTCTCTACTCAGGCATTTTATAAAACTTGTGCATTTTTCTCTCATTTGATCATTTTTAAACCAGTTAGGGCGGGGAGCAGATAATTGGGATTAAAACTGTAACAGTTTGCAGCTTACATGACAAAATGCTTATGGATGATGATTTGCTTGATTTGTTAAATGAATATAGATTGAAAACAAGCACTGAAAATGGTTTCGAGGAGATGATGTACGCTGTCTTTCAGGTGTGTGAACAGGCCACACAGGTGTGCATTGGCCAAGCCTCTGCACGCCACCAAGGCCTGCATACGCCACCTAAAAACTGGCGTACACCACTCATTTGTACTCACAGTCTTTATTTTCAACCCTCTGGGCTCTGGAATGGACCAGTGCACACCCAGGACAAACCACACAGTTTATAAGGTGATCATATCTACAGATACAAGTACAAGAAATGGCCTGGAGCCATAAAAATAGACAAGCAACCCCATAAACAGAATGGGGGGGAATAATAAGAGGCCAGGATTGAACTATGATGCAAGGGCCAGGCACTGAACCTTAGCCTACATGCCGTACGCCACTCTTGAGAGTCCTTACGCCAGGTTTGCCTTTCGTCCAGTGTTTGGCTCTACATCGTCTGGGCTCTGGAACATGACCAGAAATAACCCAGGGGCCCTCTAAAGCAAGAAAGAAACAATTATTGAAAGTTACAACTAACAGTTTTAGAATGCAGAAAGCAATAAACTGATTTTTAGCATGCTAAAGAGGTGATGAACATGAAATACAGACAGAGGATAGGCAAACCATGATCCCCACGCCAGTAGTGCACGTACCGCCATACTGACGTACGGATTCTATATACTGGCGTGCGCCACAGGTTTCCTTGCACGATTGATTTATTTTACCAGTCTAAGGCTAGGACTAGTATTGGTTACTAGCCTGAACCTTTCTGGTTCTCCTTAGGGGTCGAGAACAGAAAGCCACACATAGGTGGTATACCTTTTTGTGTTGAGGTGTGAAGATGGTTTGAGCTTTGGTGTTGAAGATGGAGGTTGGAGGGGGACTGAATAACAGTAATGTGGGTGTGAGATACTCTTTTACTTCTTGCTCTTTCAATGGAGGAGAAAGGACAAGAGAAAGAAAAAAGGGAGAAAGCTTAGACTACTTAATGAGGTTAACCCCTTGCAAATGAATGCAAGAGGGTATTTATAGAGGAGAGAGGGACTGAGAGGAGGGCAGTCAGCAGGGGTTAGGGGCTGGTTGAGTTAAGGAGGGAGCCTCCCATGCATTTAATGCATGGGACTTGTTGATGGGGTATGTAGGAGAGAGAGGGGGACGTCCCCTGCAGAATGCAATGATCAGGGGGCTCTGCGCTGTACTGGGGCGGTTACAAAGTCCCGAGCACGAGACAGAAAAGTGGTGATTTGACCGGCCTTGACCAAGTGTACGCCAGCTATGGACCTACGTGCGCCAGTCAAACTGAGTCAACAGTCGATGACTGACACGTGGCAGTTTACTGGCGCACGCCGAGTGAAAGTTGGCGTAAGCAAGTAGGGTTTTCGCTGGGGCTTTTCTGGCTCCTTGATTTGAGGGGTTTGAAGGGATTTGAAATGGGTTTGAATGGGGAAAGTCCAAAGTTCAAAGCTCAAGACCCTCCGTAACCTTTGAAATGTTCTCGATCCTTAATCATCATTTAGGCAACAAAAGACCGTAAGAGAACTAATCTGGACAGTCCAGAATAGGGTGTCTACAGCATGCATGAACACCTACAAGGAATCTAGGAAAGTAACATTGGGAAAATTAATAAGGTTCAAGGCTATTAATCCTAGGTTTGCATGCATGGCAAGGCTAAGAAATAAATAAAAACGAGATTTTAAAAGCAAAACCAAGTAATAAAATTCAAATTTTTAACAAAATTTTTATTCACCAAAAATCAGGGTCATTACAGACAGGGTGCTTGAGGGGCCCAATTCAAATTTTGTAGACTGGCTGGACAGTCGTTACGTCAACTGGCTTCAAGGAGAAGTGATGGAGAGATCGGGAGGACAATACTGATATCTCAACAGTCAGATTGTATTGAGAATAAGCTGAAAGCCGTTGGGCTATTCAAGCATTTTGCTTTTGTACTCGCTTTGAATTCGCTATGTGGCCTTTAAGCCTGGCATGTTCAATAAAAGACGTCTTGTATAGCACACAAACTTTGCAAAGCCACTTCAGAACAACGAAACTTCAATTTTGCTTGAATAAACTCTTCGGCAGACCCAAAACTTTTATTACCGTGAAACTGCAGAATCAACATGTAACAGCCTTGATTTTTCAGTCAGTAAAAATTTCGTTAAATATTGGAATTTTATTTTAATACTTGGGTTGCTTTAATTTTCTTTAATTTTCTTGTAGTTTGTCATAATTACACTTCAGCCCTTCAAAAGTTTGTTTCTTGACTTCGAGCCCTACTTGGTGTGATAATTCATTTCTAACCGGCTAGTTGGAGAAACCAAACTAGGAAATCATCTAGTTACTTTTCCCTAACCATAGATGGACCTTTTTGCCCATCTTTGAACCTTGTGAACCTTTTCAACCTTAGACTTGAAATTATTTATTTATTTTCTTTTATTATTTTGGTTTTATTCTTTATCCATTGGACGATAGAGGTTAGGGGAACTTTTATCCATTGGATAAAAGAAACCCAATTCTTTATATTAAAAGGATTCAATGAAAGATTTGAACAAAATACTAATATCTATAAAAAATAGACTTTTATAATTGCTTAAAAGGAACTTTTTGTTATTTTAAAAATAAAAGTTCCCTAGTTACTATTTGAACTACCTAGAATACATTAGTACTTATGTATATAATATATTAGTACTTGGATGACTTAAATATTGCCTTAGTACACATGTGTCAATTTATTAGTTTATTGGGTAAATCTTGTCCTTTCTTTATTAGTTAACACCAAATCTTGTACAAACTATTCTTTCCATGCACCAAATCTTTACCCATTGGATAATAATTGTTAGGAAAAGTTTTATCCCTTGGGTAATAGCCAAGACTTTTGCTATAAATAGCACCCGTGTCCAAGCATTCAACCACACCTTCCAACCTAGCAACTTCTCTCTCTAGAAATCCTTTGTTCTTTCTTTGTTCTTCTTGTTCTTGAGTTTTTCTTGTGTTCTTCAAGAAACTCATCTAAGGCCGCCACTAAGCCGCCACTCGACCACCCTTCGATCCATAAAGTAGAGTAGTTTTAGTCAAGAATTAGTTTTAAGAGAAACATTTCTCTTTCGAAGCTACCGGAAAACCACCATAGGAAGTTACTCCGTCCGACCACCGATTGCTGTCCGTAAGCCGTTACTACCACCAAGGAGTAAGGTAGGATCTCCTTATCTTCCATCACAAGTAGAAAGTAGGATATCTTTATTTACTTTCCATCTCAAGTATAACGTATGTTGTTTTGATCTCTAAGATAGAACTTATCGTTTGAATCGAAGTATTTGTATTTTGATCTTTAAGGTTATTATTCGTATGCATATATGAATTGCTTGTATTACTTGTGGCACAATAAAGCATAAGTGATTTTTCACTCCAAGGGCGTCCGTACATGTGGCGTTATGCTTTAAGTGTTGATTTGAACATGATTAGCAATATAGAGTTGGATGATCTTGTTAGATTACAATGAATGATTCATGCTTACTTTTGTCCTACCGCGGAGTCTTTGCATGTAAACGAAGCACGAGAACCGAGAAAGTAGAAACATGACACCTAGGGTGTGGTTAATGAAAGGAAATGTATTCCGAGGACGGAAATATTTTTGAAACGACATAATGACCGGTTTGGTGGCATTATGTGAGGGGTGTGTGTGTGTGTTCCAATGGGAATCCGGAATAGCGGAACCATTGTGAGGTTGTGTGCGTTCCCATGGGAATCCGGAGCAGTGGAACCATGGTGAGGTATGGCTTGGTTAATCACGGTACGGGGCCAATGCAATGTGTGCCAATGGGAACCCGGTGCGGCGGAACCATTGTGAGGATACTTGGGAACCCGGCGCGGCAGAACCGAGGTTGGGTGTGTTAAACAACAGATTTTGGAAAAGTTGACTTGTATATGAAAATGGAGACACGGTCTACGACGAGTTGCGTAGGAGGAACTCAGAGAATCTTTGTAGAGACCCGTAAATTCGTATAATTGATTTAAATGTTTTATAAGGAATAAAAAGGAGGAAATTGATTTAGAACTTCGAGAATTGGGGTTAAAGTGTTAAAGTGCTATGCTTGAGGGGTGAGTGTGTGATTTAGGTATAGTGTGTATAATATATATGTATCAGTGCAGGGAATAAAAATTCCCCAACTCTCTCACTCTCCCGTTCTTCTCTCTCTCACTCTCACTCTCACCAAATTTCACCCAAACAACACAAAACCCATGCAACTCACCCATCAATCCATCATCCTTATGTGTACTGCAGTCCGAACTTCGTTGGTTTGAGCTCGGTGGAGACAAATTCCATTTGGTTTCAAAGATTGGAGCTAGGGCTTGGAAAGTCTATTGATTTTGTTCTTTGATTTTGAGGTAGGGAGTTCTAACTTTCAATATATGTTTATGGCTTGATTCTTGTACCTTGATTCTCGTTCGTGATCGTTGTTTTTGTTGTTGAAGTTGTTGCTGCTGTAAAACCCATGTGAATCTGTCAAAGATATGCTCGTAGGCCATTGTTATCGATAACACCTCGTCCCAAAGCCCAGAAAAATCATTCGTTATCGATACCTTAACCCTTTGTTATCGATACCTTTGTGTTCCAAAGCCCAGAAAATTGTTCGTTATCGATACCTTTGGTCATTGTTATCGATACCCTTGCGTCTGGAATCATTTCTGACCAAATGGTATCGATACCATTTTATTGGTATCGATACCTGTTGCTTATCTCCAGCTTTTGCTGTTTTGCTTCGAACTTCATCGTTTTGGTTCCCAATCACCTCCAACCTGTTCTACTACCTCCCGAATGATCTTGTAACTTGATTGCTCGTATCAAATGATTTGTTGAACGTATTCATGGCCTTAATACTCGTTTGAACATGATTTTATGAAAATCGTTTTATAAACCAAAGTTGGATTTGAACGGTACGGACTGATTGAAAAAGGATTTTGAAACTTTACGGACACAATGAAAATATATCAGGACATCCCGAAAGGGTAAAGAGCCTGGCGGAGGACATCGGGGTCCTATAAATGGCCCGGCATGAGCTATATGCTCCTTTCAGGACATCCCGAATGGGTAAAGAGCCTGGCAGAGGACATTGGGGTCCTTTAATTGGCCCAGTACGAGCTTCGGCTCATGACACACGTACGAGATACATTTTGATCCACGATGCTTTCAAGGTTTATACGTTGAAAAATATGATTGATTTTGGAAATGAAAGATTGAAGTTGGATTACTGTTGTTGCTCCATTCCATTGGTCTCAGTTGCTGTTGTTCCTCTTGTTATCGTTCCTACATTTCATATGCATACATTGTGGGATTAGAGCTTTCTACTGGGCTAGTGTAGCTCAAACCTTACTTTCTTTTCAGGTGCTAACTCGGGACAGTAACTTCATGTTGGGAGTGCATGGATTGTGGACACGATTTTGAAAGCTAACACTGAAGAGTTATTAAGGCATCTTTGTAATTTATTTTTGAAAGATGTATTTGTAACTCTAATTGTAAATCTTTTGATTAAAGAATATTGTAAGCTTTTAATTTCTTTGATATTCAATACTTTTGACGATTTGGGGCCATTGAGCCAAAGATGTACTTTTGTGAAAATTTGGGCGTTAGAGCGAAATTGATGGAAATGGAAATGTCAACTCTCTTTTGGGGAATTGTGCGTATTAAGTGAGATTCTATCTATGAAAATTCCTTTATAATTATGTTGAAAATCGAGGGTGTGACAACTTGGTATCAGAGCATAGGTTTAGAACACCTAGAGACCGTGGGGAGACGTTTCGTCTCATGGGTTCAAAATGTCACGCCTTCTAACATAATTCGTGCATGCTTGTGTGACTAACATCTACGTGGCTAATTGGCATTGCATTCTTAATATAGTAGAGTGGTGTAGAGTTATTATTAGCTCGTTTTGAGAGGTTGGGGCTTGACCTCATAATGATAGTGTTGTGACTAATAGTCTCCATTTCTTATACCGTGTAGTAAGATGCCTCCGAAGACGCGTGTTAGACGAAGTGGGGCTGGAACTCGTGGTGGTAGAGGCCGTGGTCGAGGCCGTGGGGTGCCACTAGAGGATGAGGTTAGTCAGCATGGGGAGAATCCTGGTGGGAATCCGGGGGCTGGGGTCGGTCGAGGTGCAGGGGTACCTCCTAATCAGACTCAGTTTGCTAGGGATCTCGTCGCAGCACTCACAGCTGCAAACCTTATAAACCAAGCTCCTAGGGAGAATGTCGAGGATCGCGCTATGGTAGCAATGAGGGAGTTTAGCCGTAGGAACCCTCCGGTGTTCGATGGGACTAGTAGTGACCCGTTGGTAGCCGATCACTGGCTAGCTCAGATTCGCAAACTCTTCAGGGCTCTCAACATCACCGAAGACAACATTAGAGTGGGTATTGTGGCCGTCCAGCTAGTTGGGGAGGCCGGCGAATGGTGGGAATTTGTCTTGGAGAGTAGAAAGGATGCAAGGAGGGCGGCAAGGACCGCAGCTCAAGTAAATGAACCAGACTTTGAAAACTTAACATGGGCTGAGTTTGAGGCACTCTTTGAAGAGCAGTACTTTCCGGAGACCTCACGTGAGAATTTGAGAGATCAATTTGAGAAATTGGAACAGGGCAATATGACCGTTTCGGAGTACGTACAGAAATTTCAATCCTTATCTCGTTTCGCTCCGGAGTTGGTGGCGACGGAGGAAAGAAAATGTCGACGGTTTGAGAAGGGGCTACATAACACTGTGAGGAGAATGGTGATAGCCCAACATAAGATGAAGTTTTCTGAAGTGGTGGAGTGCGCTAGAAGCATTGAGATACCGAGGGAAGCACAACGCAATACAAGGGCTTGGGAGCCAAGGCAACCAGTGGGAAGTTTGAGTTCTTCTTCCGGCAGCTTCAGAAGTCAAGGACGAAAAAGACAACGAGAACAGTCGCAACAGCCATCTAATCGATCCAACTTTAAGATGCCTACTTCTTCGGGATCTGGGGGTGCCTTATCTAGACCTCCGATCGTGTGCTACAAGTGTAATCAACCTGGGCACGTCCGTACTCAGTGTCCTCAGCTTTCTAAAGCGTGTTTTAATTGTGGTAAGACAGACCATCTTGCTTGGAATTGCCCTCAAGGGGCGGGAGCGCGTAGTGAGTCGGGTTCGGTACAGCAATCAGGGGCAGGGCGTGGTGTTGGTCAGCAACCTTTCAGAGGTGCTCATAGGCAACAGCAATCTCATTTCCGTCAGACTTCATCAGTTCAGAGTTCTGGGGTTGACCGGGGAGCGAGTTCATCCGCACCTTCTCTAGGTTCCGGTCAAGGAGGAGGTTTTGTGCAAGGTCAGGGTACCCAGGGGCGTGTTTTCAACATCAACACCAATGCTTCACCTTCTATTTCTCAGGCTCCAGAGACATCGGTCGTAAGGGGTACTTTTCTTCTATTCAACTCTTTTGCTAGAGTACTCTTTGATTCTGGAGCATCGCATTCTTTCATAGCTACGTCATTTGTGTGTACATTGGAATTGGACATCGAGAATCTTGATTCGCCGTTGTTTGTCGAGACACCATTAGGGGGAAAGTCATCTCTAAGTCGTATCTGTAGGGATTGCGAACTCGTTATTTGTGATCATCGCTTCGTCTTTAGCTTTATTATGCTGGATATGTCGGGGTTCGACCTCATTCTGGGAATGGATTGGTTGTCTACGTTCCATGCTACGATTGACTGTTTTAAGCGTCGTGTTCGCATATGTCCTCCTGAAGGTGTTTGTTTTGAATTCCATGGAGAGCGTCGAGAACCGTTAGAACCGTATTTGTGTGGGCCTCGAGAAAGAGAGTCGGTTTATGCTATGTTGGCGAGCTTAACGTTAGATGAGGATTTGTCGTCTCGTGGGGAGTTACCTCTAGTAGTTCGCGAATTTCCTGATGTGTTTCCAGGAGAGTTGCCCGGTTTGCCTCCTGAGAGAGAGATAGAGTTCACGATAGACTTGCTTCCAGGCACCGCTCCTATCTCAATTCCTCCTTATCGTTTCGCACCCGCCGAACTTAGAGAGTTGAAAGTTCAATTGCAAGAGTTAGAAAATTTGGGGTTTATACGTCCTAGTACATCACCGTGGGGAGCACCGGCTTTGTTCGCCCAGAAGAAAGATGGTTCACTTCGTTTGTGTATCGATTATCGTAAACTCAACCGTGTGACCGTTAAGAATAAGTATCCTATGCCGAGAATCGATGACTTATTTGATCAACTCCGAGGTGCCACTTGCTTTTCCAAAATTGACTTGAGGTCCGGTTATCATCAATTAAGAGTTCGTAGAGAGGATATTCCTATAACCGCCTTCCGTACTCGTTATGGTCATTACGAATTTGTTGTGATGCCATTC
Source organism: Rhododendron mucronatum var. ripense (assembly GCA_019656295.1). NCBI lineage: Eukaryota > Viridiplantae > Streptophyta > Magnoliopsida > Ericales > Ericaceae > Rhododendron > Rhododendron mucronatum. The sequence continues at coordinate 6,909,618 of BPLT01000004.1, read as the reverse complement.
GGTTTGACTAACGCTCCGGCTACTTTTATGGATCTCATGAACCGTATTTTTCGTGCGTATCTTGATCACTTTGTAGTTGTATTCGTCGACGACATTCTTATCTATTCATCCACGGAGGAGGAACACCAAACTCATATTGCCATCGTTCTTGAACTCTTAAGGGAACATCGTTTATACGCTAAGCTTAGTAAGTGCGAGTTTTGGTTACCCGAGGTTAAATTTCTAGGTCATGTGGTTTCGAAAGGAGGAGTATCCGTCGATCCGGGGAAGATAGAATCCATCATGAATTGGCAGCGACCGAAGAACGTGTTTGAAATTCGAAGTTTCTTAGGGTTGGCCGGGTATTACCGTCGTTTTGTTCTTGACTTCTCTCGTCTAGCGGCTCCGATGACTAGGCTCACGCGTAAAGGAACTCGTTTTGTTTGGAGTGATTCGTGTGGGACGGCTTTCGAAGAATTAAAGAAAAGGTTGACTACCGCACCGGTTTTGATCGTACCCGAACGTGGAGTTGGCTACTCCGTGTATTGTGATGCGTCTAAGGAAGGGTTGGGATGCGTATTGATGCAAGCGGGCCGAGTGGTAGCGTATGGTTCGAGGCAATTGAAAACTCACGAGCGGAACTATCCTACTCATGACTTGGAACTTGCAGCCGTCGTCTTTGCTTTAAAGAGTTGGCGTCACTACCTCTATGGTGAGAAATTTGAAGTCTTTTCTGACCACAAGAGTTTAAAGTATCTCTTTTCTCAAAAGGAACTTAACTTGCGACAACGTCGTTGGATGGAACACTTAGAAGATTACGATTTTGAGTTGCATTACCACCCGGGAAAGGCGAACGTTGTGGCGGACGCGTTGAGTAGAAAACCGATACTCTTAGCGAGCTTAGCTATACGTGAGTGGAAGATGGTGAACGATTTAGGCCACTATGCTTCATATTTCGAGGAGGTTCAGGAAGGGGTCACGTTATGTAACTTAACCGTGCAATCAGCCTTATCGACTCGAATAATTGAGGCTCAACAACACGATGAAGAAGCGGAGGAACTTCGTACCAATTTCCTTAACGGTAAAGCTCAGGATGGGTGGATGATTCACGCCGATCAAAGTTTACATTATCAAGGGAAGTTGTTCGTACCCGTTGCGTGTCGGGAAGAAATCCTACGAGAGTTTCACCATTCACCGTTAGCCGTTCATCCGGGAGGAACGAAGATGTATCACGATTTACGTAGGCAATTTTGGTGGCCGGGAATGAAGAGGGACGTTGTGATCTTTGTGTCCAAATGCCTTACATGTCAACAAGTGAAAGCCGAACATCAACGACCTGCGGGAGAACTACAACCGTTACCAGTGGCCGAGTGGAAATGGGAAAATGTGACGATGGATTTTGTTACGGGTTTACCGAAGTCGCCGAGGGGGCATGATGCCATTTGGGTTATCGTCGACCGTTTTACCAAGACCGCTCACTTTCTACCTATCCATGTTACCGATTCTGTAGAAACGCTTAGCTGTTTGTATGTTCGGGAGATCATTCGACTTCACGGGATTCCCGTATCTATTGTGTCCGATCGTGATCCGAGATTCACCGCACGTTTTTGGCAAAGTTTGCAGGCTGCTTTGGGCACGAACCTTTTGTTTAGTACCGCTTATCACCCACAAACCGATGGTCAATCCGAGCGGACAATTCAAATTTTAGAAGATATGCTTCGGGCTTGTGTTATGGATTTCCGGGGTAATTGGGAAGATCACCTACCGTTAGTCGAATTCGCGTACAACAATAGTTATCAATCGAGTATCGAGATGGCACCGTATGAAGCCCTGTATGGGAGACCGTGTCGATCACCTGTGTGTTGGACCGAATTGGGAGAAGCTACGTTAGTGGGGCCGGACATGATCAAAGAAACTACCGAGAGTTTGAGATTGATTCGCCAACGGCTTTTAGAGGCTCAAAGGAGAACAACCGAACAAGTCAAAGTGATTCGCCAAAGGTTGTTAACCGCTCAAAGCCGACAGAAGAGCTATGCCGATCGTCGTCGTCGCCCATTATCATTCGAAGTGGGAGATCATGTGTTTCTCAAGGTATCGCCACGTCGAGGCTTGTCACGTTTTGGGAAAAAGGGGAAGCTTTCACCGCGTTATATCGGTCCGTTTGACATTATCGAGAAAATCGGGGAGGTTGCGTACCGTTTAGCTTTGCCACCGAGATTATCGAATGTGCACGATGTGTTTCACGTATCTATGTTGAGGAAGTACGAACCGGATCCATCACATGTGTTAGAATGGTCCGAACTCGAATTGGAAGCCGACGCATCCTATGGGGAAGAACCGATACGTATCCTGGATACGCGTGACCAAGTGTTGAGGGGTAAGACGATACCACTAGTGCGAGTATTGTGGAAGGGTCAGGGTGGCGAGGAGTCGACGTGGGAACGAGAAGATGAGATTAGGGAGAAATATCTGCACCTATTTCCGGAATAAATCGACGTGAGTGTTTAATATCGAAGTTTATACTATTTGACTTGTTGCATATTTATGTGGTGTGTGATTTAGTTGAGCATGGTTATTTTAATTTCGAGGACGAAATTCTTTTAAGGAGGGTAGGGTGTAGAGACCCGTAAATTCGTATAATTGATTTAAATGTTTTATAAGGAATAAAAAGGAGGAAATTGATTTAGAACTTCGAGAATTGGGGTTAAAGTGTTAAAGTGCTATGCTTGAGGGGTGAGTGTGTGATTTAGGTATAGTGTGTATAATATATATGTATCAGTGCAGGGAATAAAAATTCCCCAACTCTCTCACTCTCCCGTTCTTCTCTCTCTCACTCTCACTCTCACCAAATTTCACCCAAACAACACAAAACCCATGCAACTCACCCATCAATCCATCATCCTTATGTGTACTGCAGTCCGAACTTCGTTGGTTTGAGCTCGGTGGAGACAAATTCCATTTGGTTTCAAAGATTGGAGCTAGGGCTTGGAAAGTCTATTGATTTTGTTCTTTGATTTTGAGGTATGGAGTTCTAACTTTCAATATATGTTTATGGCTTGATTCTTGTACCTTGATTCTCGTTCGTGATCGTTGTTTTTGTTGTTGAAGTTGTTGCTGCTGTAAAACCCATGTGAATCTGTCAAAGATATGCTCGTAGGCCATTGTTATCGATAACACCTCGTCCCAAAGCCCAGAAAAATCATTCGTTATCGATACCTTAACCCTTTGTTATCGATACCTTTGTGTTCCAAAGCCCAGAAAATTGTTCGTTATCGATACCTTTGGTCATTGTTATCGATACCCTTGCGTCTGGAATCATTTTTGACCAAATGGTATCGATACCATTTTATTGGTATCGATACCTGTTGCTTATCTCCAGCTTTTGCTGTTTTGCTTCGAACTTCATCGTTTTGGTTCCCAATCACCTCCAACCTGTTCTACTACCTCCCGAATGATCTTGTAACTTGATTACTCGTATCAAATGATTTGTTGAACGTATTCATGGCCTTAATACTCGTTTGAACATGATTTTATGAAAATCGTTTTATAAACCAAAGTTGGATTTGAACGGTACGGACTGATTGAAAAAGGATTTTGAAACTTTACGGACACAATGAAAATATATCAGGACATCCCGAAAGGGTAAAGAGCCTGGCGGAGGACATCGGGGTCCTATAAATGGCCCGGCATGAGCTATATGCTCCTTTCAGGACATCCCGAATGGGTAAAGAGCCTGGCAGAGGACATTGGGGTCCTTTAATTGGCCCAGTACGAGCTTCGGCTCATGACACACGTACGAGATACATTTTGATCCACGATGCTTTCAAGGTTTATACGTTGAAAAATATGATTGATTTTGGAAATGAAAGATTGAAGTTGGATTACTGTTGTTGCTCCATTCCATTGGTCTCAGTTGCTGTTGTTCCTCTTGTTATCGTTCCTACATTTCATATGCATACATTGTGGGATTAGAGCTTTCTACTGGGCTAGTGTAGCTCAAACCTTACTTTCTTTTCAGGTGCTAACTCGGGACAGTAACTTCATGTTGGGAGTGCATGGATTGTGGACACGATTTTGAAAGCTAACACTGAAGAGTTATTAAGGCATCTTTGTAATTTATTTTTGAAAGATGTATTTGTAACTCTAATTGTAAATCTTTTGATTAAAGAATATTGTAAGCTTTTAATTTCTTTGATATTCAATACTTTTGACGATTTGGGGCCATTGAGCCAAAGATGTACTTTTGTGAAAATTTGGGCGTTAGAGCGAAATTGATGGAAATGGAAATGTCAACTCTCTTTTGGGGAATTGTGCGTATTAAGTGAGATTCTATCTATGAAAATTCCTTTATAATTATGTTGAAAATCGAGGGTGTGACAATCTTGGACACCAACGATAATTATAGAACGATTGTGGATATGTTATTGTTATTTGTAGCAGTTCATACACGTATCATGTGGAAATCGATGTTTTATTATAACCTATTGTTTGTAAGTTAAGATAAGTGGGTAAGGATTTTACTATTGAGCCTTTGTAGCTCACGGTGTTACCTTTTGGTGACCCTGGCATATTATATGGGTGGCGACGCGGGTATAATATATCAGATCTGATAGATGAACAGGGCGAACTCTTGACCTTGGAGGCCTTCGGAGCCGAGGAGCTTGCCAGAATGGAGGAGCAAGCAGAGCAGTAGTTAGGAACCCTAGTTCCTCCCTTGTTGAATAAATGTACCCTTTTGATGTATTTATGATGTAATAATGAGCCAGACTCTCTTTATTATGTAATAAATGCCTCATTAACGTACCTAAATTTCGGGGCGATACACAACGCTTCGACACAATCACTTATACTTGTAATGACTTGTTGAAAGTGTTAAAAATTCAAAACGTGGCCCGAGACTAAAAGTGAAAAATCACCCCCGAAAAAGTCAGCAGGCTGTTCTTCTAGCAAGAAAAAGGGGTGAAACATTGTGTGTTGAAAAGGGACAGACGCGCATGTTTTGCTTACACGGGCGCGGATGCCACACAGGCGCGTGCTAGTTCTGCCCAGTTACAGTTGCCAACTTTGACTTATCTTGAAATTGGAGTGCTGCATGCATTGACATCATTTCGGGCCGTCCGGGACTTCTCTGGGACATTCCACAGATGTTTCCTTGTATTGAAGGGGGCAATGCCACCTTGCTTAGATATTTCCCTTGGAAAAAGGGATATTTGCCATCCTTTTGCTATAAAAAAGGGGAAAGCCCCTACAGGTGTAAGGTATCCCTCCAGAAGCAATACTCTACATATCACTTCAAAATGGCAAATCACCTACCAACCCTAATTGGCCCATGCTTAGAAGCGTTCATTGCAATCGATTGGCTATCCTTTCAAACTCACAGACTGGCCGCCTTCCGCTTCCTTCGAAGCATAAGGCTGAGCCCTGAAATCTTGTGGGCGGCTCTACGGTTCTGGGACCTAGACGTCCATGTATTCAGATTCAGAGACAATGAGCTTTGTCCGACGGTGGAGGAATTCCAAGCATACCTCCAAGGCTTCGCCTCTAGCATGATTGTCATACCGCCTTACGGAAAAAACATGTCAAAGCTTTTGAAATCCAGTCTGAACATCTCAGGTGGTGTAGTAGAAAGTTTGTTAAGTGGCAAGGAAATAAATGTTATGCGTCTGATGGAGTGGTACAGGCCCGAAGGAAATATGGAGGATACATCCATGCAAGCCCGACGCCGATTTGCTCTGGTAATCAACGTGCTTGCTACGTATTTGCTGGTTTCTCTAGATGGAAGAGTTGATCCTTCACTAGTGAGCGTGGCCACTTAGTTGGGAGCTTGAAGGACTGTAGTACTAATGGTTCTTGCGGAAACGCTCACAGGTTTGGATTTGATTTCTACCGGCCAAACAAACATATTTAGCGGTAGTCCACTCTTGCTGCAAGTAAACTCTCATTTAGCTCACCTTTTTTCAGCTTTCACACATTCTGTTTTTACCTCAATTCTCAGCTAAGGTTATATCGAGGCTTCTCAATTGTTTTTCTACTCAAGCTTTATATGGCTCCTTACTTGTCTTTTTGCTCAGATAGTTATGGCTGTGAGACAAACTTGGACTACTTGCAATTCTTGAGGCAAACTGGCCCCATCTGCCTGGACGAATGCATCAAAGAGGGATGTTATACCTAGAGATGTCCATAGAGGATTGGTATACATTTATGAACAAGATGTCACTTCATGAAATCATCTGGAGGCATGAAGCGTTGAATATCCCAGACATGACAACAAATTCTGCAGGTTTCGAGAGAATGGTGATTGCTGGGTTGTCTAGTTTTACATTCTATATTCCAGGCCGTATCCTTTGCCAACTAGGCATGAACCAAGGCTTGCACCGAGCTGGGGTGGAAACCTTTCACATTCCTGCTTTCACTGCTCAAAACCTGACCGGATATGAGCGCAATTGGGGCCTGAGGCAACTTGGCGGAGTGGATCCAAATTTCAGCACAAAACTGAAGCATGGCTAAGAAAAGCAATTGCAAAGAGACAAATATAGACTAACTCCTAACAAGACTCCAATGATCTAGAATAAACTGTGAGCCTGTGAAGGCCTCTAGCATTTCGTTCTATTTTTGTGCTTAACATTTTTAAGACTTTGCTTAGCTGTGTAATAGAAATAGTAGTTTGAATAAAATCTAAAAACTAAGAGTTTTCCCCTTTTGATTCAAATGTTGAACACCGCGTCGCTTCGAGCACTGAGCTGAGATACACCCTGGAAATAGGAAACCATGGATCAAGTTGATTGATTATGACCGAATCTCATAGAAAGATTGCCTACGTATTCCTTTTCAAGGAATCAGGTCAAAACGTAGTTTAGGCTAAGGTTTACTCGTGTATTTTAGCTCTCCTTTTACGCTCTAAATTTTGCCTAGTACCGTCACTTCGGGTTTTCAGCCTTACAACCTTTTATTGATGCCCATTTATTTTTTCCTAGACCGTCTCCTTAGGTTTTCGGTTTAGCAGGCTTGCTCTAATTTTTCCTTGGAACCGCCCACCCTTGTGGTTTTCGGCCCAATGAGCTTCTTTTAGGGATAGTAGCACTTGAGTTGATCTAGGTTGGGTATTGAACTCGTTGCCATCAAGATCAATGAGCTGAGCCACTCCCCCAGAAAGGATAGTTTTAACAATGTAAGGTCCGGAACGCTTCTGTCGAAATTTGCCACGAGGATCGAACACAGGTGCCCGAATCTCCTTTGTAACCATATCCCCCTCAATTAAGTCCCTAGACTTCACCTTCTTGTTGAATGCACGAGCAATTCTTCGTTGATACCCCTGAACATGGTACAAGGCACGGAGCCTCCTCTCATTAAAGAGCATGAGTTCAACGAATCTTCCACTGAGCCATTCAGATTCCATGAGTTCACATTCTGCCATGATCCTCAAAGACGGTACCTCAAGCTCGATAAGGAATACCGCTTCCATCCCATAGACCAGGGAATAGGGAGTTACCCCTGTTGATGTTCTAATCGATGTTCGATACTGCAAAGAGCTAGAGGTAGCTGCTCGTTCTAGTCCCCGGCGAACTCTGCAAATTTCTTGATGATTGTCTCGACGTTCTTGTTTGCCGCTTCGTCCGCGCCATTCATCTGAGGGCGATAGACCATTGAATGATGAATCTAAATCTTGAATTCCTCGAAGAGTTCCAAAACCCTGCCTTTGAAATGAGTCCCATTGTCTGACACAAATGCCTGAGGGACACTGTATCGATAGATGATGTTCTTTCTGATGAAGTGAGCGACTTGAACCGCAGTGAGGGTCTTGTAGGACTCAATTTCCACCCACTTGCTGAAGTAATCTATTGCTACAAGAATGAAATTGTGACCATTTGAAGCAGACGGTCTGATCATGCTGATGACATCAATGCCCTACACAGAGATATGCCAAGGTGAAGTCATGCCGAATAGATTAGATGGTGGAACATGCATGAGATTGGCGTGGATCTGACACTTGTGACAGCGTCGTACATAATCCATACACTGCGCTTCCATAGTAGACCAAAAGTAACCCTGCCGTAAGATCTTCCTGGTGAGCATGACGCCGCTTATGTGAGGACCGCAGATTCCCTCATGAATCTCTTCCATAATCCTTGTCGCCTTTACGCCGTTAACACATAGCTTGTGCATTCCACAATGAGACCTCCTGTACAGTTTCCCTCCACAGATGATGTATTAGGCTGCCATCCTTCGTAGCGCAGTTTGATCCCTTTTAGTGGCCTCAGCCGGATACATCCCACTCTCGACAAAATTCCATATATCATGGTCCCAGGGTAGGCCATCATCAACATCATCGATGGCGTTGACATATTGATAAGCAGGGCAGTCCCGTTGTTTGATCAAATTGGGCAGACTTTGACATTGAAAGGAAGTTCGACCATGGATGCCAAAGTTGCAAGGGCATCGGTGAACTGATTCTTCAATCGAGGGATATGAGTGAAGGTCACCTTGTTAAAATGAGGGATCAACTCTTCCAAATCTTGATGATAAGGCTTCAGCTTCTCTGCTCGGACCTTCCAATCCCCGTTGACTTGAGATACGATAAGGTTGGAATCCTTAATAACCTTGAGCTTTTCAACACCAAGTGCAAGCGCAACCTCCATACTCACGATACAAGCCTCATACTCAGCTTGGTTATTCGTGACATCGAAATTGAGTTTAAAAGCAAGCGGAATATGAGAGCCATAGAGCGTAATCAGCATCACTCCGATCCCAAATCCTTTCTGGTTCGCTGCCCCATCAAAGTAGAGAGTCCACACGTCTTCGACAATTGTCAGCACTTCCTCATCTGGGAACACAAAGTTTGAGTCCTCTGAGCCATCCATCGGGTGGTCAGCTAAGAATTCTACAACTACACGCCCTTTAACGGATTTCCTTGTGACATACTCAAGATCGAATTTCACCAGTAAGAGCAACCAACGTGCTAACTTACCAGTAAGTGCTGGCTTCACAAATAGATACTTGAGAGGATCCATTCGAGAAATCAACTTCACTGGGTAAGCCAGCGTGTAGTGTCTCAACTTCTTAGAAGCCCAAACAAGAGCCCAACACGTCTTTTCTAGAGCGGTGTAGCGTTCTTCATATCCAACTATCTTCTTACTTAAGTAGTAAATGGCCTTCTTGACTCCTTTGTCCCCCTCTTGAGCTAGCAAGCATCCCATGGACGAAGGGTTTACAGACAAGTACAATATCAAGGGTCTCCTAGGCACTAGCGGCATTAAGACCGGAGGGTTCTGTAAGTAGTTCTGAATAGACGTAAAGGTCGCTTGACACTTGTCTGTCCATACAAACGGGGTATTTTTCTTGAGTAGATGAAGCATCGGCTCGCAAGTTAAAGCCAACTTGGCGATGAATCTGCTGATGAATTGAACCATCCCCAAAAAGCTCCGCACTCCCTTTTCAAACTCCAGTGGCTTCATCTCAAGCACTGCCTTGGTCTTTGATGGATCGACCTCAATCCCACGAGAAGTGATCATGAAACCAAGCATTTTGCCCGCTGTGACTCCGAAAGTGCATTTCTGTGGATTGAGGCGCATGTGAAACTTACGGAGCCTCTCGAAGAACTTCCTAAGCACAAGAATGTGACCTTCCCGAGTTTTTGACTTGGTGATCATGTCATCCATGTAAACCTCAACCTCTTTGTGCATCATGTTATGTAAGATGGTCGCAGCAGCCCGTTGGTAGGTAGGACCAGCATTCTTCAAACCAAAAGGCATGACTAAGTAGCAGTAAGTTTCCCAATCAGTGATGAAAGTTGTTTTCTCACGGTCTTCGGGTGCCATAAGAATCTGATTGTAGCCTGAAAAGCCGTCCATGAACGAGAGCAAGGCATGCCCCGCAGTATTATCCACAAGCACATCAATGTGTGGCAAGGAAAATTCATCTTTGGGGCTTGCTTTGTCCAAGTCCCTGAAATCGACATAGACTCGAATTTGTCCGTTCTTTTTGGGAACAGGAACAATATTGGCCACCCAGGTGGGATACTGAGAAACCATGAGAAAACCAGCGTCAATCTGCTTGGTAACCTCGTCTTTGATCTTTTGTACTCAATCCGGCCTCATCAGTCTAAGCTTCTGTTTTACTGGCTTAGCAACTGGCAGCAAAGGGATTCGATGTTCTACTATCTCAGGGTCAATACCAGGCATGTCCTGATGAGACCAAGTGAAAACATCATTGAATTCAGTGAGCAGGTCTTTGAAATCACGATGCTCCTCTGGGTTAACGTGGAGCCCACTTGAACCATCCGGGGATCACTCTCATCTTTCAAATTTATAGAAACTACTTCTTCTTTTAATGGCTGAGCATGCCTTTCGTCTTCCCTTTCGATGAGGGCATGGATTTCCTTGGGAATGTCCCCATCAAAATCTATCCCTTCATCGTCGGGGTCGACACAATTTATATAAAGATCATTAAAGTAGTCAGAAGAGGATTCTTTCATTTCATAAGACCCTTCAAGGTCGCCAAGTACAAGAGAATCAAACTCGAAATAAAAGCTATGACGTGGAGGGCCAAGAGGCACAAACTCCGACTCAGAGCAAGACTTAGACTTAGAAGACTCAACAGACTCTGTGTCAGAGTCAGACTGAGAAGTGTCATCAATGCAAGTTAGGAGCAGTTTGAAAATGCAATTTTTAATACGACCCTTGGCTTCCACAATAAGAGAGGTGGGATCCTCGAGGGTGTCGGGCCCGAGCATGAGCACTTCGGCTTCTCTAGCTTCTTTGGCCAAACCCACTTAGGAGAATTTATAGAACAACTGCTCCATGCTTCCCTGATCAAAAGATCTTAGCCAGTCGGTCTTCAGCTTTGGTTGGCTAAGCTTCCTCTTGAATTATGTCCTTGTTGGTTCTTCATCGCTGTCTGACGAGGTGTCGTCGGCGAAAACCTCAAAACCCGGCAGTAGTTCCCCAGTCTTTGAATCGATAAAAGGCTCAACCTGTCCGGTGTAAGCAGCATTTCCCAACTCACGCACAAAGTAGCTGTCAGGATCACCATAGAGGGATCGAGGTTTTCCCGTACATTTCCTTCTTTTCGCATCCTTGACAGAGGTGTTATACCCCAAACCAAAGCGGCCTCGCAGGAGGAAAGGTAGGGAACTCTAGGATCCTTTGTTGGTGAATCTCTAAACCCCGGCTGGGTAGATAGGACATACTTCTCATAATGTCCAAAGCGACAGAGCTTATGATGAAGTCCCCATCTACGTTGATGGCCAAAACTGAGCCGGACGTGTCAAAAGAGAAACCCTGAGATCGATATCTTCCTCGCCATGATCCCCAAAACAGGAGTACCATCTTCCTTTAGCGGGCGAATCCCAGAATCCCCGCAGATAGTTAAAATGCCGGTAGGAAGTTCCAGCATGACCTTTTGGTGAAGAGTAGACGGCACAACCACGATGTCAGATCTATGGAGCCATGGCTTGCCTAGCGAAAGATTGAAAGTGGCAGGGATGTCCATAACATGGAACTAAACATCCATCTCGAATCCCTCAGCATCAAGCTTAGCATCAGCGTGCCCTCGACGACACAACGAGTGCTGTCATATGCTTTAACGGCCAAATTAGAAGCCACAAAGTCCTTTTAGCTAGTCCCAGACGATAAGCCACCCTCATAGGGCAAACATTGATCGCTGAACCATTATCAATGAGTACGGTTGGAACCCAGAGTCCTCAGCATTTGACAGTAATATGCAAGGGTCGGTTGTGGTCAATCCCTTCGACTGGTAGGTCTTTATCAGTAAAGATAATGGTGTGCTTAGAAGTAGGTGGGAGGATAAGAGATATCATTGACTCAGGAGTGACATTAGCTTGAACCTCGAGACGAGAGAGAGTGTGGCAAAGCTTCTGACGATGCTCACAGGAGGAACAAATTAGTTCCCAGATTGATATGGCAACGGGAATCCGCTCACGTTGTCTTTGCATCATGTCCGCATTCGAGGAGCCAGCAGGTACCTCAAGCAGTGCAGACCTTGGGAAAGCAGAGGATTCGTTCCTTTGGTTAGAAGGGTTAAACAAAGTCCCAGCTTGCAGATTAGCAGGCAGAAAAATCCGTCCACTCCTCGTAACGTTGTGAAAGTTCCCCAAAGAGGGCACGACCTGAGGGTCTTGGTTAACATCCCAAAGGTCAGTAGGGACCTCTCCTAGCTTGCGTTTCCTTTGTCAGAGGCCGATGAAGTTGCAGGCACTTCCATGTCCAATCCCAAATCTTCAGCCAAGTCTTTCATCAACAGTGATTCCCAGAAGTCCGGGTCCTTAACTGGTGCAACCTCTGCGACAAACTCTGGATTGGCAATGAAAGGGACATCCCAAAGTCCACCATAGGCCAAGGAGCGATTGACAGTCCAGACTCTTGCTCCAACTTGGACATTGACTACATCATCAATATCCCAAAGATTGGCTGGCGGGACAAGGTCCATAACCATGATGCTGCAGTCTCCCTTGGCCAGAAAAGGGACCACAGGGCGCGAGAGTCCTTCATCACTGATGTAGAAAGTGGGGTCATGCTTGACATCAGACACCGAGTTGACAGGCCTATCGATGGTAGAGGGGAAGAAACATTCCCCTAAGATGCGAGGTTCCTCCTGAACAAGATTGTCTTCTACAAAGTGAGTCATGTGATCCGGCAAAGTGTAACCTTGGTGAAGATTAGGGTCAAAACCCAATGGAAATTGCCATACGGGCTTAAGATCCCAATAGTATTCCTCTTTGGGAATCACAGGCTCAGGCTGCTAAAAGAGCGTGTATAAAGAGATGCCATCCAAAGGATTGAGCATTGCTGAGTCATACCCAGCCATCCATGCGTCGTACTAGGCATGATCAAAAGGGAGATATTCTAGATCCTGCGAGAAACTGTCCAGCTCAAGTTTAGTCCATTCATTGATTATGGGAGTGGCATAGTCATCATTGTCGGCTACCGCCCAACCAACGGCTTGCATGTCAACTTGCGGTTCTGGCAAATGAGACATTGTAGATCCGAAACAACTCAACAGACTTGGAGAGGGGTTTGGATCTATCACATTGAAGTACGGGCTATCAAGAGAAGAGGCAGAATTAAGCTGCACAGAAGGAATATATTGGTGGAAAAGGTCACTGATAGACACGCCGAGCACAAACGCCCCATTCTGCAGGCATGCGGAGGGTGCATTTGAATTGGACGATTATCCTTCCTCCAGATGAATGTGTAAAATTTTCGTTTCGAGCTGAAGAGGTATGGACATGACTGGCATGAGTTGATCTGTTGAAGTTATATGGTTAGTGGGGTCGAATATAGTGGAGTTGGGGTTGATATGAGTGGAGCTGAGGGATATATGGGTAATATGTGGGGCGGCGTTATGCTTTGGCATGGAATTGGAGATGACATTTAGTTTTGGGGGTGTTCCAAGCGTGCCATCGTCAATGAGATCTTGGATCGCATGACGGAGGCAAAAGCAAGAGTCAGTGAGATGACCAGCCCCTTGATGGTAGGCACAGTAGAGGTTAGGCTTGAAGTTGGGTGATGGATATTTAGGTAAAGTAGTTGGATCAAGGGGCTCGAGATGCCTAGACTTGATTAACTTCTCCAAAACCGAAGATAGAGGTGCTTCGATGGCAAAAAAGCTGCGGGGTTGATTACGAGGCCGGTTATTCCGTGGTGTTTGCACCTGAATATCATTGGCAATGTGGTTGGTGGTATTGGAGGAAGGGGCGCTGGTGCCGCTGGTTGCTGTGTTGGAGTAAGTCCCTCCCCCAAACAGTGCATTTGTATTCCCAGAGTATGCCCGAGGCTTTGACTTTGGAGGGTTAGAAGATTCCCCTTTTGATAGGATTCCATTCTGCAGTGCATCTTCGAAGGCTAGGCCAGATTCAAAGAAGGTTTCAAAGTTGGCAGATGCTTGAACAAGAACCAGGTGCCTAGCATAATTTGGTTGGAGATTGCGGGAGATGATGCGGATTTGATCTCTTTTGCTGGGGCACTTAGTCATTAGAGCAGCCTTGGCTCTCCGCCTTCTAACAAAGTCGGCAAAGGATGCCTTGGCCTCCATCTTAGTGGACTCAAGCTCCCGAGTTGTCATTTTTAGTTGGGAATTGTAACTGTACTGCGAAATAAACGCAGCTCCAATGTCCTCCCAAGTCTTCCGCTTGGCAATGTCGAGTGACAAAAACCAATGGAAAACAGGCCTAGAGAGTGTGGAAATAGTTGGGACATGGCCTCAGGCTTAACTGACAATAACTTCATAGCAGCATGGTAGCTGTAAAGATGAGTCTTGGGGTCACCACTCCCATCGAACTTAGCTAGGTCAGGCATTTTAAACTTGTCGGGGAGCCTGGCATTAAGATATAGGCAGAGGAGGTCCAAGTCGATTCCCCTAGCACTGATCGTCTCGGATTTTGAAACAGATTCTTCCAGCTTGGCCATCTTGACAATGAGATCAGTTATGTCAGGGTTTTGAGCAGGCCTGACAACAGTGGGATTTGGAGGAGGTACCCGATTTCTTCTAGGGTTGGGTAGAGCTACAAAATGCCCTGGATGATTCAAATTTTCGACCATGACAGGCTGTTCATGAACATCCTCTTCGGCCTCGCCCTCCTCTTGGACAACTGGAGGAAGACAAGTGTTAAAGAGGTCATTCAAGTGGGTAATATTGGCATCCGTCTTAGCAACCCTCTGCTGCATTGCGGTGATGCTGTTTTGGAGGTTCATGAGCATGGTTTCTAAAGTGAGAGGTTGTGGCTGATCTACCATGACTGGTGTTCTTGAGGTTCTTGATGCAGAAGAAGGAGTGGGTGATTTCGGGGATTCCCCTTCTTCAAAGATCGAAGGCGAGCTTGACTGTAGAGCGGTTAACAGAGAACGCGGAGAGTCTTCTGTGGTGACTGACTGGGATTGTAGTCTGACAAGTCTTTGAACCGATTTCTGACGCAGACGTTCCCAAGTGGGTTTGCCTTTCTGCTTCGATACTCTCTTTGGTGGTGCAATGGTTCAGAACTTTGCTTGCAAGAAAGTAAAAGAAGGCTCAATAGGGGCCCTGTAGCAAATTTAATCTAAATAAAAGACCAAGGTACAAATGTAGCCAGCGTCGTCAGTGTCGCCTTAGACTCTAGAACTGGAAGTTGAATTCGTCTCAAGATGTTAGGCACTGCCACAATGCTTAGAATTCTTCTCGATAATGTATCATTGTTTGCAACAAATGATTCTAAAGGATGTCAAAAAGATATCTAAACCTTTGACTATTCCGCTGGTAGGAATTTCAACTTTCAAGTTGGAACAACTCGGATATGAATGTCATGATACAATAACCAGTATGGCGTGAGCGGCACAGCGCTATTAGCCGAATGGTGTAAGTGACGAGGCACTTGTTACCTAACTGGTGTAAGTATCATAACACTTTCTTTGTTGTTCCTCATTTTCTGTTTGAAACCCCTATCAGGTGTATAGACAATGGTGTAGAAAGCTTTTGATTTCCTAAAGTTCCATTGTTCTAAGGATTTGAAATTTGAAAACATGCAACATCGAGATGCACGACTCCTCATCGGGCAATGACAGCATCCTAATAGGCTTAAAAACAGACTTGAGAGATTTAAGAACCTAGGAGCCGCCCTGAACATGCTTCTACGCAAGACGGTATGTATGTACAGAGCATGCGATAGGGAAAGCAGTAACATGTTGATAGTATATGGGGTTAGATGCAAGTAGATCTTACCCTGTAGGTACCTGTCCTTGTTTGGAGAGTTCTAATGCTCTGTATATGCAAAGGTTGGTTTTGGTTTGTAACAAGTTCCTCGGACTAAAGCCAAGATATACCTCCCGCTGCGCGCGTAACCGCAGAGCAACAATCAAACAGTAGAATGACTTATCATCATCGAAGGTTGTTGGGCATTCAGGGTCCCCGGGCTCCGGTAAACCATACAGGATTGCTAAAACGCTCCAACGAGGCTATCCCACATTGATGAAAATGAGAAATGCTAGAAATTGATTAAGAAAAGAAGAATCACAAAATCGCAAAATGCCTTTTCAAATTTGGCTCAGTTTATTTAGTCCATCTTTAGAGGAAATTACTCAAATGATCAATTGAAAAAGTCCCAGATTGGATTGGCCGGACACAAGGTCCTGTTACATCACCATTCCAACCTTCGGCAGCGCGAAGGTCACCGTTTTGATAGACTTTTAAGGAATTATTCACGAATGTATTAAACTCTAAGTATGGATTAATATTGGTTTGATTATATCCCCAGCAGAGTCGCCACTGTGGGCAGCATGCCCTTAGAAAGGATTCTGTTC
This sequence comes from Rhododendron mucronatum var. ripense, assembly GCA_019656295.1. Classification (NCBI taxonomy): domain Eukaryota; kingdom Viridiplantae; phylum Streptophyta; class Magnoliopsida; order Ericales; family Ericaceae; genus Rhododendron; species Rhododendron mucronatum. The sequence goes on along the minus strand of BPLT01000004.1, from coordinate 6,893,353 downwards.
CGTTTCCAAAGCAAGCGCCCATAATCGATGGAGCGCGAGTGTGGATTGGCAAGCGCTCGGAATACAAAGTCGCTGTAATGCCCCTAATTTTAGGTTCTTTAAAGGAGTAATTTATTACAGAAATTAAATAGAGTCACTGCTCATTATTACAACATAACCCCCGTAGGAGTATTTTAAGTACAAAATGGGAACAAATCGGGAACTAGGGTTCCTAACTACTGCTCCTCTTGTTCTTCCATCCTAGCGAGTTCCTCGGCTCCATACGCCTCCAGAGTGAAGAGATCGCCCTGTTCATCTATCAAATCTGACATATTATATTGGCGTCGCCACCCATATAATATGCCAGGGTCACCACAGGGTAACACCATGAGCTACGGAGGCTCAGTAGTAAAATCCTATTTACCTACCCATAACTTATGAATATTATAACATCGATTTCCACATGATATGAAGTAAGCAGTTATAAGGACAATAACATTTAGCACATCCACAATCGCCTTACAACTGTCATTGGTGTCGACTCGTCATTAACCGTGTCTCGTGTTTACTACCTTTCTTTTCCAAAGACTCCCTTTTTAACTCACCCAACCTCGGTTCCGCCGCGCCGGGTTCCCGAGTATCCTCACAATGGTTCCGCCGCGCCGGGTTCCCATTAGCACACATTTACTTTGGTTCCTCTCCACGGATAACCATGTTACTCACCCGACCTTGGTTCCGCCGCACCGGTCTCCCAAGTATCCTCACTATGGTTCCGCCGCGCCGGGTTCCCATAGGCACACACACATTCACACAACTCACATAATACCCTCGAGATGCTCATTATGTAGTTTCTAAGATATCTTCTTTTTCGGAAAACACCTTTCCCTTGTTAACCCATTACCTTAGGCGTCATGTTTCTATTTCCTTGGTTTTCGTGTCTCGTTCACATGCATAACTTCGTGGTAGAATTTTACATACAAACATGCATTTTGAAACTCCAACAAGATCATTCAATATCATGCTTGTCATATTATAAACATAGCCCATGCATTCCAACTTTTGACAAAGATAACCTTATCTATAAGATTAAAGTTAACTACTAAATAACATTCCATTCATATGATACATAAAGTTTAAGTGCAATGATATACTACTTATAAAAAGAAAGTAGAGGTTCAAAGTAGTAAGATTTAACTACTTTAGAAAAGAATAAAGTATGATTGAACTACCGTTCTTCTTGGCGGTGGTCGGCTACGGTAAGTTGGTCGGTTTTTGAAATCGGTGGAGTAACGGCCTTCGGTTGCTTCGAAAGGAAAAGAGATTTCCTAGAAACAACCTTACTACCTAAAGTGGACTACTTTAATGATCTAAGGGTGGTATTTGAAAGTGGTTTGGTGGTTTTCTCAAGAACACTCAAGAAAAAAGGAAGTTCTTGAACTTTGAACTAAGAACACTAGAGTTTTTAGAGAGAAGGAAGAGCAATGCTTGAGGGGTGAGTTCAAAGCTTAGTGAGGCCTTCTATTTATAAGAAAAAACCTCTCCTCTCTCCCTCTCTAGCCGGCCCTCTCTCTCTCTCCCATTCCCCATTTTTTTATTCCATCAAATCCAACTTTTCATGGAAGATCAAGGCTAAAAAGGCTAGGCTTGCATGGCTATGTTGTCCTTAGATTTGATCTTTGAGCCAATGTGTGGTGGAGATGAGATTGTACAAGATTTTAAGGGTTTAAACTAATATTGGATGTACAAAAGAAGGACATGAAGTGAGGTTTTGCTTGGAAGCAAAATTTTCCAAGATCAAGAAGTACAATGGAAGATCAAATGGCCAAGTACCAACCAATTTTCTCCCTCCTCCTCTCCTTCAACCGGCCCCCCTCTCTCCCTCTCTCCCCATTCGGCTCTCCCTCTCTCTCCCCCCTATCTTGCTTCAAAAGTACAATATATATATACATATGTACCAAAAATGGAAGCAAACAAATAAAATAAGGGTACTTTTTGTACTAAGTATCAAAAGTATACTTTTAGGACTAGATTTTCTATTATACTAATAAATCTAACACATGGTACTTAGGTAATTTAAATAAGCAACTAAGTACTTAAATAATATAAGTACATGTACTAATGAATCTAGGTAGATCAAACCCTAATAGAAAATTAAGTAAAAGTACTTTAAGAATCTTGGTACCATGTACCTTTCTAATTAAAAAAAAGTTGTGCTTTCACACATGGCTTAAATGAAAGTATTAAACTAATACTCCCCATCGTACTTTGAAAGACCAACTCTTTTATCCAATGGTTAAAATTTCCCCTAACATCTATTATCCAATGGATAATAGTTATTAAGTCAATTATATAATAAAATATTCCCAAAAGTACTTTAAAGAAATAAAAAAAGTATTTTTCTTAATATTCTTAGTACTTTGACCACATATACTTTTAATATAAACAATTGGGGTTCTATTATCCAATGGATAATAGTCTCCCTAACAATCTTTGTCCAATGGACAAAGAATAAAAATCAAAATAATTTAAAGAAAAAGAATATTCAATACTTTGACTAGGGTTCAAAAGGTCCAAAAGGTTCAATGAGGGGCAAAACGGTCCAATCATGGTGACTAGATGGCTTCTTAGTTTAGTTTCTCTAACCGGATAGTTAGAAGCTAACTAGGCTTGCTAAATAGGACTAAAGCGCAACAAATAAAAGTTCAGGGGCTAAAGTGCAGAAAATGAAAGTTCAAGGGCTAAAGCGCAGTTTTGACAAACTATCGGAAAATTAACGCAATTCATGCAATTAACATTAATAACTCGAATAATAAATACATTTTTATTTATTAAAATTCAGAGTTATTACAGTCGCCACTCGGGTTTGAAGGTTCGACACCCAAGGAACCGTATTTCGAAGCTCCCGCCGCACTGTTTGATTTGAAAAATGAAGGAACCGGTCCGTCATAACCATACCTAGGTTCGGGAGCCAGGTTACGAGAGGGGAAGGGTTTGAAGGCACCCCTCTCGCCCAATCCGAAGATCAGTCTCTACTAAGGCATTTTGTGAAAATATATGTGATTCTTCTTCTCTGAATCAATTTTTAGCCAATTAGGATGGGGAAACAGTTAATCGGGATTTAGAACTGTAGCAGCTTGCAGGATGTGATAGATGATAGCATGGATGGATGAAATATTAGAAAATAAATGAAATAAAACACAACACTGCTGTAAAATATCAAAACAGTGTCTTGTATGAATTTTACATAAACAGTGGCCAACTTGCATGCAAGTCACCAGCACGCGCCAAGGCCACATTATGGGATTCTATCGGTGGGCTTTTTCAGAGCACCTGGTGGGGCCTTTTCTCCTCCCCCACCTAATTGGTCCTTCGGATTAAAAGGCGTGACTGGATCTTCTTCCACCATGGTCATTTTTCAACAGGGAACTCTATCGTTTCCCACAGATGGCGCCAATTGTAGGGGAATGAAAAAAATTTGTGCTTAGAATAGCACTAGATTGCAAAAGGCTACTCGTGCCTCCTCACCGGCAGCCTAGTTCGTCGTTGGAACCCTAATCTGCAAAATAGACAAGGGGTGAGCGCACCTTTGCTTCTCGTAGCAAAGGCCCTCCGATACCAAACTTAGTATCACGTACTTTAGCCAAAAACCCTAATTATCAGTAGGAGAACAATATAGTTGCAATGTATTGCGTACCTTTTACCTCTAGGTTTACTTTGTTTATATAGATATTCGTATGCTTATTGCCCAAGCATCGTTGTTACCTTAGGATTCCTATCTCATATAGAAACCCAGGATATTTTGGATTCTCGTTCCCATATCAGTTCATTACTTTAGTTCTTCTAGGACTCTTCTCCATAACTAGCCGAATATCCCATTCCGGTAGGTATCTTTCCTAGATCCTACATTCTTGGGATCTCATTCCCTACGGGGTCCCACTGTTTTGGATTTTTTTAGAATGTTCCTCTTGTCTTAGCATTTGAGGCTGCTTTCTCTATAGGTCTTTCCCTGTTCGGCCACTTCATTGCCGAATAGTCCATCGAGACCAATGACTCCACATGTCACTGGTCTTTATTAATTATTTGGTCTCATGACTTCTCATGTCTCGTCCTTTATCTGCCGAACAGACTGCCTGGACCAGCCACTTCACATGCAACTGGTCCTTTATCTAGGGCCTGGACCGTTAACTTCACATGTCATTAGTTCTTACCGCCGAACAATCCATCTAGTCCAACGACCCTTAATTCATCGGATTTAACCGGCGTCTACCATCTTGCATGGTGTCTTACATAACTTTACGTATTATACAGACCCCATATAACACGTGTTCGGCCACTGATAGTACCTGTTCGTGAATACGACGCTACAATTGCTCCCCAGCTTTGCCTTTTGCCACTGTTCAAAAGCAATTGGTAAAGCTAGAAATAGACTTTTGAGCCGAACTCCAACTCCTTAGATTCCATGCGGTCTCATCATTGATGTGTTTGGCACCATAAACATTATGCCGTCTCGAGGCAAGAACTCCACGTGGCATGTTTCGTACATCTCTCATTAAATTTGGATTGACGGTTTGTTAAGCGTCGTCAGAACGGTCATCTGTTCAATCCTTTTTCCCCGTTACTTCTCATGTAACGGTGTGAACGAAGATGTTTCGTCTCTGTCCCTTTCACTTAAACTCCCAAAAGGGGTCTTTTTGGGTTTTTCACCCAAAACTCGAATCCCCTCATTCTTTCTCTAAGAAACTTGGCAAAAGCTTCAATCACCATCACCGCTGTCTGCAACTTTCTGTTTCGCAGACTCAGAAATCGCCATAATCAACATCGTAAGCCCTTTCATTCCTTCTTCTTTTCGTGTTTCAATCTGAGGCTTTGTTGCTTTTAGGGTTATAGTCGTACCCATTTTTAGATTGCGTTCTATTTCAGAGTTTCTACAGTACTCATGGCAGATGAAATAAAAAATGCCCTTAAACCCAATAAATTTAGAAGGCTTTGCGAAACTGCCGCTGCCATGATGGCCTTCAGGACTGAATATAGCGTTCCGATAATGTAGGGCTCGAACTCGCCCCCTTAGGTGCGGACAAGGATGGTGGTTTGTGGGATAGAATGTGTATCCCTATCGTAGCCATTGTCGAGGGCGGAGTTGGTTTCCCCCTTAATCCATTACTTCGTCACGTTCTAAACTAGTATTGACTTACACCCATGCAAGTGTTTACCATTTTCTTTCAACTCGTAATAGGAGTTGTAGCTCTTAACAGAATTCTAGGGACCCAATTAGGAATTTGGGATATCGAATGGTGGTATAGCATAATGCTAAATCCTGAGTACAACACTTATTACTTCAAAGTTAGGAAGGCAGAAAAGCGTTTCGTGCTAAACCTAGCAGATTCTGCTCGTGATCATGAAATTGACTTCCTCTACGTCACTGGAGGTTTCGAGCCAACAAGGGAGGATGGTCAAGTGGTGGGCTTTCATTGCCCCCACATATGGGGCTACCCATGTATGCTCCTAATTTACTTCGTAATTCTCGTTTACTGTTTTCCCATGTCTTCTATATGTTTCTCACTCACGCTTCGTGTTTAATCTGTAGCGGACAACGCTAACAAGCATCCGAGATGCGAGCCTAGTTATGTCCGAACAGCAGAAATCAACATGATTCTCAAGTACATAGGAGAACCTGGATCATTGACAGCTGGTCGGGGTCGTGACGCGAACGTCCTGTTGGGCTACGATCCTGCTTACAAAGGTTTCATCGATAGATGGCTTGGCAACCCAAGTACAAGTGCTGCCTCAACTTCGACTGCTCCCCAATCAAGAAACCTGAGGTCAAGCACCGGCATAACTGTCGCTGCGTAACTTGGTGAGGTACCAATTTCCAAAGGCATACCGTTACCACATTTGAGACTAAGGAGACCCACGCAATGACAAATAGAACATTTGGTCCCTAACCGTTATACCAGCCAGTCCTCTTCATCTGGGTATTCACCCTCGCCTCATTTATCAGGTACAATGACTCGCCAACCTGTGACCTTCAGTTCACTTCTTATCGTCTTTGCTCGGGAACGGTGCTGGTAGGGCGGCATCGACTGGGCATGCCCTGCCACCTCCTCGTCGTGACAAGGGGAGTTCTGCTCTGTCCACCTCATCTCCTCGTGGGTTCGATACCAATTTCGAGGCCGGATGCCCACCGAGATAAGTGCCCTAGGCCGAGGGCCCGAGGGCCCGACTACCTCCGCTGCACAGGCCAATGCAGACACCCATCAGCCCCAATCACCATCCACTCAAGTACTTCCCCAAACATGGGGTCCCTTACTCATTAGGGGGGATTGTACCGTCCATGTTGGAGATAGTGCTAGTTTCTTAGACACGGCACTTGCACTTGCTTAAGGGCTGCTACTCCCAATGGATATGCAAAAGGAGTTTGGATCTCGTCCTGATCAGCTTGTCTCCACTGGTATCGTCAGTGGGATAAAGGTAAAGTATTTTAATAACTTCAGTCAAATCCTAACATCTCGTGTTTATTATATTAATGCTTCCCATCTTTCTTGGATTCCCTCAGTTTCTCCAAAAGATGGTTGCTCTGGGCCAAAAGGTACAGGAGATCAAACCTGAACTGAATAGGCTTCTAAGGGACAATAAGAGGCTACTTCAAACAATAACAAGGCTAGAGACAAAGAGAGAGAGAGAGAGAGAGATAAAGCAAAACTGGAAGCAGATGAAGTTAAAGCAAAGCTCAAAACCGCCGAGGAGAGTCTCAACCAAGCACTTTTTGAAATGGACAATAGCAAGAAGGCGGCTTATGATGACGGGTACCAAAAAGGATTTGATGCAACGACCGCTAGCTATGTTGAATAGATGTCCGCCATCCAAGATCAAATTTGGGCTGCGTGTTGGGAAGCATGCCTTACCAAAGTAGGGATTGCAGTAGACTCCCCTCTGTGGGTGGAGAACGATCTGCCGAGCAACCACCCTTTATCATCCCAAGATCCAGAGGAGCATCTGAACGATGATATCGAACAGCAAATCGAAGATTTTGCTGATGCAGATGAGAATACTCCAGCCGAATCTCAAGTCATTACTGACGATTCACCTACTCGGGAGAGAGTCAACGAGCCCATCATCTTAGAAGAGAATGTTGCTGGTGGTAGTGACAATACTAAGGTAAGTGCAGAAATTCCTAGTCAAAATCCTCCTGAGATTGAAAATCTCGATTGACTCTTTGGATAAGTACCCTACGTCTTGTGAACTCTTAGGTCAGATTTACAGGTCCTGTGTGACCGTAGTATTTGGCCCTGCGTGGCATCAGTATATTCGTACTTTTGATAACACAAGTATTCGGCCCTTTGTGGCGTATGTTTTGTTTTCTTTTTGTGGCCGTGCATGGCCTAGCTCGTTGCTCAAGCCTTTGTGGCTTTTCGTAGGATCAAGTTTAAACGTTTTCCTTCAAAAGGGTTAGAGTTGTTTCGTACTTAGCATTATCTCATATGCATTATATGATTGCCATTCAGTTTAATCTGGTGAATATGCACTTATTCAAATGTACACAAGTATTTGCGTTTCATACTTTAGACAAACTTGTCATGTGTACACCCAAGTGTTTCATTCTTGGCGATTTACTGAAGTATCTCTAACTTCTCATACTTTATACAAAAGCTAAGTATTCTCGTACTTAGACAGAAGCCTAAGCGTTCTCGTACTTAGTATTCTGCACATATTTCATGCTCGTGAAATCAAACGTTCTCATACTTAGCCTAAATTTCTCGTACTTAGTCTAATGTTTTTTAGACATATCTCGTTATGTCTGAGCCCAAGTGTTTCGTACTTGAAGTTTCTCATACTTAAATGTAAACAGAACGTTAAGTTGCGTTTATTCAAAGTATCACATATTGGTGGATACGTGTATTCTTTTATGACCAAGACATTTGTGCCTAGTTCCTGCTCTGCTCCCCAATACGAAAAAGGGAAAACAAGCCCGCCGGTCGTATTCAGAAGAACCATAAGCATAAAAACAAAAATTTCTAAAAAATTGAGAAGAGGTGATATTATTCATAATCTTTGAACTCAAGGGGGCGTTATTCGTACCCCTTCGCAACTAACAAATAATAAAAAAAACAAGGAAATTTCATTTCGTAATTCCCACACAATCACGTAGTGTATCTTAGAAACAAAATGAAATAAAACCAGATTCTTTTAAACAAAGAATTTTCTTAGATTGTGGACATTCCAAGGCCGCACTGGGTTTCTATCCAGATCTGCCAATCTATAAGCCCCTATGCCCACAATTTCAGTTACTTGATATGGGCCTTCCCAATTGGCCCCTAACTTGCCTTCGCTTGCCACTTTAGTATTGCCAAGTACTTTTCGAAGTACAAGGTCCCCAACACAAAATTCGCGAGGCTGAACGTGCTTGTTGTAGCTCTTCATTAACTGTTCTTGATAGGAGGCTAAATGCACCAGGGCCCTTTCCCTCCTTTCCTCGGCAAGGTCAAGTTCAATTTCAATGGCCCTGTCATTGCCCCTATTCTCAACCAATGCGGTTCTGTTGATTGGAAGACCAACTTCTAGAGGTATAACTGCCTCTGTTCCATACGCCATTGAATAGGGGGTTTCTCCCGTAGACCTCCTCGGTGTTGTATTGTGTGCCCACAGTACGAGTGGTAACTCATCAGGCCACTTTCCCTTACCTTTATCCAACCTTTTCTTGTTCCCATCAAGAATGGTTTTATTGGACACTTCTGCTTGTGCATTACTTTGAGGGTAAGCTGGAGTTGAATAGTAGTTTCTTATCCCATACTAGGAACAGAAAGCTTTAAATTTCTTTTCGAACTGCGCCTCATTATCTGTAATCAAAGAATAGGGTACCCCAAAATGAGTAATTATACTTTTCCAAACGAACCTTTCTATCATAGGTTCGGTTATCTTAGCCAGAGGCTCAGCCTCGATCCACTTCGTGAAATAATCCGTTGCTACCAGCAGAAATTTCCTGTTCCCAGTTGCTTTGTGTAGTGGACCCATGATGTCCATTCCCCATTGAGCGAACGGCCAGGGGCTAGTTAGTGGTACCAGATCTTCAGCTGGTGTTCTAATCATTGGTGAGAATCTTTGACACTTTTCACAAATCTTCACATACACCTTCGCATCGTCCTGCATGTGTGGCCACCAGTAGCCTTGGGTTATTGCTCGATGGGCGATGGACCTGCCCCCTGCATGACTCCCATAGGTCCTTTCATGAATCTCGTGAAGGAATTTTTGCACCACCTCGGGGTGTACACAAAGCAGATATGGTCCAGTGAGGGACTTCCTATACAACTTCCCTTCTAGAGACAGCCAAAACCTTACAGCTTTGGTTTTAATTTTATGAGCCTCTTTCTTATCAGTGGGGAGTGTTTCATCTCGTAAAAACCCCACAATTGAATCCATCCAACTTGGTCCCTGGTTCACGTCTAAGACCAATTCTGTACTCCGGCCAATGCTCGGCTCAGTCAGATACTCGACTGCTACCTTTCGTTTGAATTCAGTTGGAATAGCTGCGGCCAACCAAGCCAAAGAATCTGCATGAGAATTCTTTCCAGAACATATCTGCTCGATGTATACCTTCTCAAAAGTATCAAGCAAGTCTCTGGCTGCCTCTACATAGGCCGCCATCTTTTCATTTCGGGCTCCGTACTCCCCGGATAGTTGATTCACCACAAGCTGTGAGTCAGAGTATACCCTGATTTGTTTTACTTTCAAAGTCCTTGCACTTTTGAGGCCAATTAGGAGAGCCTCGTACTTTGCCACGTTGTTCGATACACTGATGCCCAACCGAACAAACAACTCAATCATTACTCATTCAGGGGGAAAAAGCATGATTCCCACCCCTGAACCGGTATTACATGCCGTACCATCAACATACAACTTCCATTCTAGGGGATCCTGTTCGGCGAAGACTTTGTTACCCTTCTTGGCCGGCGGCCTAGTCACCTGCTCCTTTTCGTAGGAGGCGAGAGTGCTATTGCTGGAGAGAACTCTGCCACAAAATCTGCCAACACTTGACCTTTGATTGTCGTGCGCAGTTGATAGTCAATATCATATTTGTTTAACTCTACAGACCAAGTTGAGATCCGCCCTGAGAAGTCTGCCTTTCTTAGTAATGACCTTAATGGGAACTCGGTATAGACCACAACATTGTGGCTCTGGAAGTAATGAGGTAATTTCCTTGTGGCTGTCTTTAATGCAAGGACCAGGTTCTCAAGGGGCAAATTTCTCGTTTCTACATCCAGCAATGTTGTACTCACATAATATATTGAGATTTGTTCGGATCCCTTATCCCTTAACAGAACCGCACTAAGAGCATGTTCAGAAACTGCCAAATATAAAACCGAAGACTCACCTGGCTCTAGAGTTGACAATAGTGGAGTCTTGTCCAAATACTTCTTTAAATCCTGAAAAGCTTGCTCACACTCTGCTCCCCATTCAAATCCTTCCCTTTTCTTTAACAGCTGAAAAAAGGGCCTACACTTATCACTGGACCGGCTAATGAATCTGTTAAGGGCCGCAGCCATTCCAGTTAGCCTTCGGACCTCCTTCATTGTCCTTGGGCTCTATGGCGTTTGTAAGGCTGTTATTTGATCAGGATTTACCTCAATCCTTTTTATGGTCACAAGGTGGCCTAGGATTTTTCCAGAACCAACCCAAAACGCACATGTTGAGGCGTAGAGTTTTAATTTGTACTTCCTCAGGATTTCAAAGGCTTCCTTCAAATCCGCGATATGTCCTTGTCTGGTCTTACTCTTTACCACCATATCGTTTATGTAAACCTCCATAGTCTTGCCTAGCAACTTTTTGAAAATGATGGTTGCCAACCTCTAATATGTTGCCCTTGCGTTCCTCAGTCCAAAGGGCATGACTTAATAACAGTACAACCTTTGTGGTGTAATGAAAGAAGTCTTCTCCTGATCAGGACCAAACATAGCTATCTGATGATATTCTCGATATGCGTCGAGGAAACTCATTCGCTCGTATCCAGGAGTTGCATCAACCAACTGGTCTATTCTTGGGAGAGGGAAGCTGTTCTTTGGGCATGCCTTGTTTAAGTCTGTAAAATCCACACAAACACGCCATTTCTCATTCTTCTTTTTTACAACCACTATATTGGATAGCCACTCCGGATAGTAAACCTCTCGTGTTGCTTTGGCTTCTAATAAATGATCGACCTCTTCGATAACAGCATCCACATGCTGCACGGTTGCCCTTCTTTTCTTCTGAATGGTTGGCTTATGGTGAGGATCAACGTTTAAGTGGTGTCAAATCACATCTGCGTCTACTCCGGGCATCTCTTCTGGTGTCCATGCAAACAAATCAACATGTTCTTTTAAGAAATCTACCAATTCAGCCTCCTCGCTGGCTGGCAACAATTCTCCAATTAGAAAATACTTTCAGGATCAGTCTCGATGATTTGTACTTTCTTCAAGCCATCCACTACTTTCTCAGTTGGATTTCTTTCGACATCCTCGATAGTCGGTTGTTCTGGCACTTCTACTGTGTGCACCTGGTGAGCCTTTTGGATTTTCTTGACGATGGAAATCAAGCACTGTTGAGCCACCTTCTAGTTACCCTTGATCTTTTCTATCACATTGGATCCCGAAAATTTCACCATCTGGTGATAAGTCGAGGAAACTGCCCTCATCTTATGCATTCAGGTCCTCCCTATAATCAGATTATCGGATGATGGAATATCCACAACCAAAAAGTCAGTCTTTAATACTACTGACCCTGCTTGAACAGGAAATGTCACCTTTCCAAGGGGCCAAACTGCCCCTGCACCAAACCCAACCAAAGGTGTCGTTGACTACTCTAGGTTTGTCTGGATCAGCCTCAATTTCTTGAATGCATCATAGTATAGTACCTCTGTACAGCTCCCTGAGTCCACTAGGATTCTCTCAATGTCATATTCCTCAATTCGTAGGGTTATGACCAAAGCATCATTGTGGGGCACTTGAACTTCTCCCAGATCCTCATCTGTAATAGCTATGCCCTCGTTGCATATGTCGCTCTCTCGCCCTCTCTTTTTTCCCAACCGCATAACATGCTGATCGTGTTTGACTTGCCTTTGGAGCAGTCTAACCTCATTTCTCGTATAATACGTGGCCAATCCATGTATCATATGGATTACCCCTTTTGGATTTTGCTCGTAATCCACCTCCATGGCTTTCCCTTTATCCTTGGGGTCTTCCTAGATGAATTCGTTGAGATAGTCCCAAGAGACTAAATCATCAAGGTGCCTTTTGTACATTTCACAATCTTTGGTCATGTGGCCCCAATCCTTATGGTAGCTACAGTGCTGATTCGTAACACGTTTTGTGTAATGCCCCTAATTTTGGGAACGTTAAATGGACATTTTTATTGAGAACTTAAGTAGAGTCATGCTCATTATTACATCATAATCTCTTGTAAGAGTACCTTTATTACACACAAAAGGGTAAAGCTAGGGTTCCTATCTACTTTTCCGCTTGCTCTTCCATCCTAGCCAGCTCCTCGGCTCCGAAAGCTTCCAAGGTGTAGAGTTCACCATGTTCATCTATGAGGTCTGACACATTATACCAGCATTGCCACTGATATAATATGTCAGGGTCACCAAAGGTAACACCGTGAGCTATAAAAGCTCAATAGAATAACCCCAACTTGCTAACCCATAACTTAACAACATAAAATATACCGGTCATGCATGTTTAACAAAAACAGTTAACATTGACACATCCACATTAGCTATTCTAGCAACGTTGGTGTCCACGACTTCTGTGTTTCTCCTACGCACCTCATCATAGACCATGTCACCTTTTTCTTTTACCAAATCAACATTTGCAAAATCCGTTTTTACACACCCAACCTCGGTTCCGCCGCTCCGGGTTCCCGAGTATTCTCACAATGGTTCCACCGCTCCGAGTTCCCATTGGCACACAAAACTTGCATTGGCTCCTCTCCGCGGATAACCAAGCCACATTACCAATGAAGTTACCACATCCGGCCCCATTGGCAATCTTCACAATGGGCTACCAAGTCCGGCCACATTGCAGTTTTCACAAACATTAAATTACCTCCAATGAGACTACCACGTCCGGTCCCATGGCAACACACACCACACAATGGGCTACCAAGTCCGGCCACATTGCGGTTTTAAAACACGTCTTTCCATTTACCACACCCTAGGTGCCATGTTTCTACTTTCTTGATTTTCGTGTCTCGTTTTCATGTGATAACTCTGCGGTAGGACTTTCTACTTACGTAATCGAAAATCATTCATTTTAAATCTTAAAAACTAAACTAACAAGATCATCCAACTCTATATAACTTAAAATGCTCAAATCTCAAACTTAAAGCATAACGCCACATGTACGGACGCCCTTGGAGTGGAGATCACTTATGCTTTATTTTCACAACAACAAGTAATGCAAGAAATCATAGTAAACATGTATATGTTCTCATAACCATTCTAAAGATCAAAATACGAATACTCACTTTTAAGGGTAAATTATTATCTTTTTAAACTCGTTCTTTCTTCCTTTGTAAGAAGTTTAGAGCAACATATGATTTTTCGGAAAGTAACATCAATATGTTCACATACTCCCCTTCCTTTTCATCTTTTTAAAAAATATCTCTTAACTTTTCCATGTATTTCTCAACATACAATTATCATACATTTATATTTAGACTTTAACGGAAAGGAAAACTTTACTTATACTTAGAGAAGGTAAGTAGAGATATTCTACGTATACTTGGAGTTAGAGAGTAAGGATATTCTACCGTTCTTTTTGGCGGTAGTGACGGCTATGGAAAGTGAGTCGGTGATCGGGCGGAGTAACTTCCTACGGTGGTCTCCTGGTAGCTTCGAAAGGGAAAGGTTTCTCTCAAAACTTGGTCTTGACTAAGAACTACTAACTTTTGGATCGAGAGGGTGATCGAGTGGCGGTTTAGTGGCGGCTTAGGATGAGTTTCTTGAAGAACTTAGAAAGAACTTCAAGAAACTAAGAACAAAGGTAGAACAAAGTAAGAACACTAATTTTTTCTAGAGAGAGAAGTTGCTAGGCGATGGTGTGAGTTAAATGGCAAGGATGGAGTGCTCTTTATAGCAAAAGTCTTGGCTATTACCCAACGAATAAAATTTTCCCTAGCAATTATTGTCCAATGGACAAAGGAATATTGGTGATAATTTGAAATGATAGTCATGGGAATCTATTGTCCAAGGGATAATATTTTCCCTAACATTTATTATCCAATGGACAAAAGAATATTGGTGGTAATTTGAAATGACTAGTCATGGGAATCTATTGTTCAAAGGATAATATTTTCCCTAGCATTTATTGTCTAATGGACAAAGGAATATTGGTGATAATTAGGGTTTGAAATAACTAGTCATGGGAATCTATTGTCCAAGGGATAATATTTTTCCTAACATCTATTATCCAATGGTCAAAGGTGTATTAATGGTAAGTAAGGTTGACAAGACTAAACTTACTTCTTTTGGAAGTAAAGTAATGACATGGTCCATGATTCCTACTTGACTTGTCAAATCAATGCTTCATTGGCAAACCAATTTCTATTATCTAAGAGTTACAAATTTCCCTACTATTCTTTATCAAATGGTCAAAGTGGTGAAGGTGAGGAACAGTGACAGTTACTATTCTTGACAAGACATAAAGGTGTCATGATGACTAGTACTATGCTCACATGTGCAAGTATTATTTCTATGGACCATCGGACAATAACTACCCTCCAAATTATTAACCAATGGGTAAAAGGTGATGGTGATGTCAAGATTATTCTAGATAAGACAACACATAGATTTGGGAGAGTATATTGTCCTATAAGTTGGGGAAAGTATATTGGCACATGGATTGGGATAAGTACAATGATACATATACTTCTAATCACCTTCTGAACTAACGGGTAATAATTTCTCAACTTTCTATTACCCAATGGACAAGCAATCATGTCATACTATTCATGACATGACAAGTTAAAGGTACTATGATGACATGGCTTTAACCAATGGTCACTAACTTTCCTAGGTTTTTTTATCCACTGGATATGTAATCATGTCACACTAATGATGACATGACAAGTCTAAAGTACAATGATGGGTAGTCTAGTCAAGCTATTATCCAATGGACAATAGTTTTCCTAATTTCTATTACCCAATGGATATATACATGGGTTCAAAAGGTTTAACTAGGTTTCTAGGAAGGTTCATAAAGTCCACCAGGTTTAACTAGGACAAACTAGTTATGGTAAAGTAACTGGCTTTACTAACTAAACAATTAAGAATGAACTAGACTTACTAAGTAAGATTTCCAACCAAGAAATGTAATTCAAAAATAAGTTTTATGCACATGGTAAATAACTCCGCTTGTCTTTAGAAAATGACTAGGTAGTTCGATGCAAGAAATTCTATTTCTGAGTCCAGAATTTAATTATGATGGAATATTAAAATTAAAACGAATTTTAAAAGCAATCCAAGTAATTAAAAATAAAATTCAAATATTTAACGAAATTTTTATTTATCAAAAATCAGGATCGTTACATTTTGCATCTTTATCTCCGCCTAGATTTGGGGGCCATTTGAAGTACGACTGATTCTTTATTCGATAACGAATCCTATAAATGGGTTCCTTCCAAACCGTGGTAATAGAAAAGAAAGACTTGGGGTCAGGAGCTTGCTTATCTTTATATGGCTCTTTCTTTGCTTGCCCGTATTCTTTCCTCTCCCTGTAAGTCTTGGGCTCTGGCTTATCCACCTTCTTCACGGGCACCTTCGGTTGTTCGGCCCCTATCTTGCCATCCTCCCGGAATATGCCATCCTCCATCCTGGCATGTTGCTCTATTCGTTCCAATAGTTTAGCCAATGTTACTACCGGATGCATATTTAATGAACGGCGTAGCTCTCCCCGAATAGGTAAACCAGTTTTGAAGGTAGCAATGGCATACTCTTCACTGCAACTTTCAGTCTCGTTGAAAGTCTCCCAGTACTTCTTAGCATAATCCCGGATCGGTTTACTTTCTACCTGTTTCATGGTGGAAAGGCTCTCAAACGTCTTCGGGGCTCTCTTGCTTGTCAAGAACCGAGCATTGAATTCCTCGGCCAATTGCCTCCACCCACATATGGAATGCGGGCCCAGTTTATGGAACTAAGATAGAGCCACCTTCCCCAAACTTGAAGGGAACATCTTACACATAATGGTGTCATTTCCATCGTGCATGAACATGGCCTGCTGGTAGTGCTATATGTGAGCCACTGGGTCCGCATTTTTCTCGTAAAGTATTAACGTACCGTGCTTTACTCTGTTCAGCTGCCTAGCCTCTTGTAGCCTCCTTGCGAAGGGGAAAGCTGTTATGTTACTTAAGGCCTTTCGTGCTGCTTCTCGTGTAGTCACTGTTCCGTCCTCATGTTCCTTGGTTTTGTGAGCTGCGTTCTTGGCCCAATTGGTATCAGGTCTCTCGTACCTGTCCCTATGGTGTTTCTCGGTCCTTTCTCCCTCGGGGGTAGAGCTTTGACTTTTGCTCCTTCCTTTTCGCGAAGTAGCCCTCCTCCTAATTGGACTCTGGTCTGAACTTTCACTTTTCCTTTTTCGTGAAGAAGCTTTTCTCCATCTTAGAGTAGGACTCCTGCTTCTGCTTCTTCTTCTTCGTGAATGAGCTTTCTCATAGTCCACCATGGCATACCTGTCTCCCTTGGAATTTCTTCGTGAAAGTCCAGAGTCCTTAGGATGCTCTTGAATTCATTCTATCACGCAGATTTTGTGCTCTTGTCTCTTGATTAATCGAGCAAACTCCTCGATTTTCTTCCTCTTTTTATCAAGGACATCTTCACTGTTATATATATTCCTCGAATATGCAACTGATTCCTCCCTTCGGTGGGACTTGCTCCTTCTCGTGGAGCCTGTGGCCGTCCTGCCCCCTTTGTCCTTGGAGTTATCTGGGAATATCAGAGGGTCATTACTCCTTGTAGTTTTCCTGCCATGTCTACTTGTGGGCTTTTTCGGAGCACCTGGTGGGGACTAATCTCCTCCCCCACCTAACTGGTTGTGGGCAGCGTGCCCTTTTTAAAAGGATTTCGTTCCCTTCTAAAAAATGTCGGTTCGAGGACATGATTTAGTTGGACGACAAGCGCTCACAAAATACAGAGTCGCTACTCGGGTTTGAAGGCTCGACACCCAAGGAACCATATTTCGAAGCATTTGCTCGCGCTGTTTGATTTGAAAAGGTTAAGGAACTAGTCCGTCATAACCATATCTGGGTTCAGGAGCCAGGTTACGAGAGGGGAAGGGTTTTATGGCACCCCTCTCGCCCAATCCGGAGATCGGTTTCTACTTAGGCATTTGCAAAAATATTTGTTTTGCGATTCTGTTTGATTAATCAATTTTTTAGCCAATTAGGGCGAGGGAACAGTTAATTGGGGATTAAAACTGCAACATGTTTGCAGGATGTGATAGATAATAGCATGGATGGACGAGACATTGAGAAATAGATGAGATAAAATTCAAGATTGTGAAAGGATACCAAAACAGTGCTCTTGTATGGGTTTGGCACGAACAGCAGCCAACTTGCATGCATGGATCTACATGCAAGCGAGACCACCATCGCGCGACATACCCATTCAATCGCGCGAGAGTTGGTGTTCGACCAACAGGTTGGATTTTATGCCCCTCTGGGCTCTGGAATAAACAGTGCTCACCCAGGACAAACCACACAGTTTATATGTACTGAAAGTAAATTGTAACGCCCCTATTTTTAGGTACGTTAAGGAAATAATTTATTACAGAAATAAAATGAGTCATTGCTCATTATTACAACATGGCTCTCATAAGAGCATTTGAAATACAAAAGAGATAACAAAAGGGACTAAGGTTCCTACTCTACGGCTCCTCTTGTTCCTCCAACCTAGCGAGTTCTTCGGCTCCAAACGCCTCCAAGGTGAATAGTTCGCCCTGTTCGTCTATCAGATCTGACATATTATACCGGCGTCGCCACCCATATAATATGCCAGGGTCACCACAAGGTAACACCATGAGCTACGAAGGCTCAATAGTATAATCCTAATACTAGCATCGATTTCCACATGATAAGTACATAAGCAGTGATAAAAAGACAATAGCGCTAACACTTTCACAATTGCTTGTAACTACCGTTGGTGTCGACTCGTCGTGAACCATGTCGTTATTACCCTTTCAAAAAACACCTTTTTAACTCACCCAACCTCGGTTCCGCCGTTCCGGGTTCCCGAGTATCCTCACAATGGTTCCGCCGCACCGGGTTCCCATTGGCACACATTGCATTGGCTCCGTACCGCGGATAACCAAGCTACTCACCCAACCTCGGTTCCGCTGCACCGGTCTCCCGAGTATCCTCACAATGGTTCCGCCGTTCCGGGTTCCCATTGGCGCACACACACACACTACTTCACGTAATACCCTTGAAATTGTCATTACGTAGTTTCGAAAATATTTCCTACCGGGAATCACATTTCTCTTGTTAAACCACCCCCTAGGTGCCATGTTTCTACTTTTCTCGGTTTTCGTGTCTCGTTCTCATGCAAGACTCCGCGTGTAAGACTTTTATACAAACATGCATTCAATCAAGTCTTGAATAGTACAACAAGATCATTCAATTACTACTACTACTAGCATGCTTGAATTTCATAAATAACATATAACATGCATTACAACTTTTTATTTACAATCAAAGTAACTTCTTAAACTTTAGGAAAAGTAAGTAGAGATTCTAGGTAGGGAGATTAAACTACTTATAGAAAATAAAGTAAGGATTTAACTACCATTCTTCTTGGCGGTGTTGGCTACGGAAGATTGGTCGTCGGTTTTGGATTTCGGCGGCATAACGGCCCTCGGATTGCTTCGAAAGGAAAAGAGCTGTACTTCTTTTCCTAGAAACAACTTCCTAACCTTAACTAAGCTACTTTAAGGATCGATGGGTGGTATTGGAAAGTGGTTTGGTGGTTTCACTGAAGAACACTCAAGAACAAAGAAAGTCCTTGAACTTAGAACAAGAATGCTTGGAATTCTAGAGAGAAGGAAGAGCTATTGCTTTGAGGTGTGAGTTCAAGCTTAAGAATGGCTCTCTATTTATAGGCAAGCTTTGGCTCCCTCTCCTCTCTCATGGCCGGCCCCCCTCTCTCTCTTTCTCCCTCAAATTTTAACACTTGTCAAGCTATCTTTGAAAGATCAAAATCCAATCCTAGGCTTGCAAGGCTATGATGTGTACCAAGGATTTGATCTTAAAACTAATTTGTGGTGGAGATGAGATCGGTACAAGATCCAAGGGTTTAACAATTGAAAGATGTACAAAGGAGTGCAATGGAGTTAAGATTTGCTTGGAAGAGTAAGAATCCATAGGATTTGAAGTACAATGGAAGCTTAATGGCCAAGTACACATCAAATCTCCCTCCCCATCTCTCTCCCAACCGGCCCCCCTCTCTTCTCTCTCCCTCCATTCGGCTCTCTCTCTCCCTCTCTCCTCTCTTGCTTTTTCTAGTACAATATAGATATATGCATGTGTTATATTGTAAGAAAAATGAATAAAAAAGTAGTACTTTTGGTACTAAAGATCAAAAGTAGTCTTTAGGTCTAGATTTCCTATGAAACTAACAAATTTAACACATGGTACTTAAGGCATTAATTTAATCCACCATGTACTAGAATAATATATACTAGTATACACATGTACAATTGGTGGTTCAAAACCCCATTAAAAAAATAATAAAGGGTACTTTGGGAATCTTGGTACCATGTACCTTTCTAATAAAATACTAAGTACTTTGTCACATGGGCTTAAGAAAAGGATTAGTTTAATAAACCCCATGGTACCTTGAAAGATTCACCCTTTTATCCATTGGGTAAAAATTCCTCTAACACCTATTATCCAATGGATAATAGTTATTAGGTCAATTTTATACTAAAATAAATCCCAAAAGTACTTTAAAGTAATTAAAAAGTATTTTTTTTAATATTCTTAGTACTTGACCAAATATACTTTTAATATAAACAATTGGGGTTCTATTATCCAATGGATAATAGTTTCCCTAACAATCTTTGTCCAATGGACAAAGAATAAAACCAAAATAATTAAAAGAAAAAGAATATTCCATACTTTATCTAGGGTTTAAAAAAAGTTCAAAAGGTTCAATTGAGGGGCAAAATGGTCCATTTACGGTGACTAGATGGCTTCCTAGTTTAGTTTCTCCAACCGGATGGTTAAAAGCTAACTAGGCTTGCTAAATAGGACTAAAGCGCAAGAAATGAAATTTGAAGGGCTAAAGCGCAATTATCACAATTACAGGAATTTAAAGCAATTCAAGCAATTAAAAATTAATAACTCGAATAAGAAAATAAATTTCCATTTATTGAAATTCAGAGTTATTACATAAATAATTATTACAAACAGGATAAACAGGAATAAGATTCAACCCTTAAACAGTGAGGGTGTTAAAACCAAGGTCAGGGACCAAGTTGCCCATGCACGAGCAGTCTCTGGAAATCGTCATACCATTGCACGAGAGAGTGACAGCATCGCGCGATTGTTCTGACTGGACTTCCCGGAATTGCTCTTGCATGCCTGGGCTCTGAGACAAATTCAGAAGCAACCCAGGGGCATTCCAAAGCAAATAAATGGGCAAAATAAGCTAAACTAACTGGTTTTAGCATGTAAGACAGTGGAGTATTTCTAAAGACGCTTCACAGTGTCCTACAATATTATAAAATAGAAAATAACTAGCATCCAATCCCCACGAGGACTGTCGTACAACGACTAGAATCGTCACGTGATGCAGTGAGTCCGTCGCACGTTGGAGTACCAGTTCACGATTCTTGTAACTCTGCTGATTTTAGGACCAGGACTGGTATAGATTACCAGCCTTGGCCCTGCCAGCCCCCCTCAGGGGTCAAAATAGTAAAAGGCAGTAAAATTATACCTTCACTTGAGTGATTCGGAAAACGGCTTGAAGAAAATGGTAGTGCTTGCAATATGAGTGTATGGAAATTACTTGAGTTGATGAAGTGTGAAGTGTATTTGGGCTTGTGTAGGCCTCTTTGCTTGAAAATTTGTAACCTTTTTAAAGAAAGGGCAATGGGGTATTTATAGGAGAAGAAGAGGGCTTGGGTTGGTGGCTAATAAGGCAATACAACCAGCCAACAATGCTGGTTGTAGTTGCTTGGTGGAGAAGTAGGGTGCAAAAGGTGATGGGAGAGTGGGGGAGAGGTGGTGCGAGTGCAGCCCTGCAGAACACTGTTCAGTCGACGAAACGGGGTTGCACAGGCCCGTAGCCCCCTGATCATCACATAATCCAGTTGGAAAAAGGTGAAAATGACAGGTGTTGACTATCGCATGTGTGTTATACCGGCCCCGCAATGGCCAACGGTCAAATCCTTGACTTGGACCACCACCTGGCAGATAAAGCATCGTGCGAGGGACCCAATGGGTCACGCGATGGTCAAACCTGAGGTCAGGATTTGGATTTAAGGGTTTTAGGGCTAAGGATGGGTTCCACACACTCCAAATTCAAGCTATTTCACTCCCAAGACTAATTTTGACCTGATTCATCATCAGGGAAACAAGAAACCGAAAAATGAAGTAAAAATAATAATTTAGGAAATCAGATTGGGGTGTCTACAGTAGTCCCTCTTTGACTGCACGCGGAGCACCATTGGCTGGTACGGGTAACGTCAAAGATTCCTAGACACCCATCTAATTCACCCAAAAGCCGATTAAACGAAGAGTGCAAGAAAGTATATACAAATACCGTGCACCAAAGGGTTAGAGAGCTGGTCAATCGTTGACGTGAACTCTCTTGGGGAGTAAGCGAGTTGGACGGATGGATCGTCGCTGACTTGATAATTAGACGGATGGATCGTCGCTGGTTTGAAAATTTGGACGGATGGATCGTCGCTGATTTGATAATTGGACGGATGGATCGTCACTGGCTTGAAAATTGGACGGATGGATTGTCGCTGATTTGGTAATTGGACGGATGGATCGTCGTTGGTTTGAAAATTGGACGGATGGATCGTCGCTAATTTGATAATTCGATGGATGGATCGTTGCTGATTTGGTAATTGGATGGATGGATCGTCGCTGACTTGAAAATTGGACGGATGGATCATCGTTGTTTGAAAATTGGACAGATGGATCGTGGCTGATTTGATAATTGGACGGATGGATCGTGGCTGATTTGATAATTGGACGGATGGATCGTCGCTGGTTTGATAATTGGACGGATGGATCGTCGCTGGTTTGAAAATTGGACGGATGGATCATCGCTGGGGATTCAAAAGTACTCCGGCTTTGGAGATCATGTAAAACATGACCACTATTAAAATTGTTGCGGTGACATAATGATAAACCACAAGCCTTCGAGACATGACCGGGTTTGCCCAGAGGCTGGATTGGGCCTGAAGGCCCAATTGGATCATCACGCGACGGAGTCACTTCGTCGCCTGTGGGAGGCCTACTAGGGCTTGGATCTGAAAAGACACTAGACTCGGCCCGCACCTGCTTTCTTCCCTTTTCTTCCCGGGGCCATTACAGAACCAGTTCAGTCGGTTTTAAGAATTCAAAAACTCCTCTCAACTCTCAAACTCTCCAAATCTCAACCCAAACATTTGATTTCTTCACGAAACCAACGAACCCACGTGCGTGTGAACATCCATGGTGGAACATGACAATGGTGGCGGTGGAGGAGAAGTTGTTGATCGTCCGGAGGACATAGGAGGGCCAATGGAAGTCGAAATGGCAGACCAACAGCCGGCGGAGTCCGCCGTGGGTGTTGGTGCAATGGCCGTAGGCAGCGGCGATGGCGATCAGGGCCGCGAGCAGGAGGTCGGCGGTGGAGACGAGCATTGCGCGATGGAGGGGCTCGGGGTCGCAGGGCCTGGAGTCGAACCGTTGGACCCAAGCATGATCGTGAGCGGCTTAGTGGTGGTTGGAGGCAGTTCTGAAGGCACGGGCAGTAGAGGTGCCGATTGTGATAGTGCCGGGCCGAGTGAGACTCCGCCGAGGGATTCAGCAAGGGGCAAAGGTGTGGCGGCTGAGGAAAGAGAGAGCAGCGAGATTTCGTTTGTGTACAGAGAGGAGGATGTGCTTTTTCGGCCAGCGGCGACATCATTGGGCCACAGGCCAATCACAAAACAGGATGTCGCAGAGCTCCTGAGTGACGAACAACTTGCCCAACTTTTGAAGGATAGCCCTGCGATAGGGGCTGCCATGTTGGAGGCTCGGGAGGAGCGAGAGAGGGAGATAGCCGCTTCAGAGGCTGCAGCAAGGGCTGAGAGGGAGAGAGCCAGGGAGGAAGAGGCTCGGAGGGACATGGAGACCGATGAGAGAGTCGGAGCTAGGGCATACGGGCCCAGGGTGACGGTGGTAACAGAGGCGGAGTGCCTAACTTGCGTTCTGTTGACAGCAGAAGGGTATGAGCTACCCGCTCCTCACTTGTTTGTGCCGTTGGGTTTCGCGGCATATAGGCCATGACGGACAGAGTACGACTCTGAGCTTGTCCTGAGAGACCCCGAGACCCATATCTCAAGCTGTAACGCCCCGAATTTTGGGTACGTTAAATAAAATATTTTATTATAAAAACAAAGCGAGTCCAGCTCGTTATTACATTATAAACCTTACAAAAGTACTCTCATTTACAAAACAGAGGGATCTAGGGTTCCTAACTACAGTTCTTCTTGCTTCTCCAGCTCCTCGGCTTCGAACGCCTCCAAGGTGAATAGTTCGTCCTGTTCGTCTATCAAATCTGACATATTATATCGGCGTCGGCACCCATATAATATGCCAGGGTCACCACAAGGCAACACCATGAGCTACGAAGGCTCAGTAGTATAATCCTAATACTAGCATCGATTTCCACATGATAAGTACATAAACAGTGATAAAAGACAATAACGCTAACAATCGCTTTACGATTACCGTTGGTGTCGACTCATCGTAACCCTTGTTGTTATTACCCTTTTCAAAAACACCTTTTTAACTCACCCAACCTCGGTTCCGCCGCGCCGGGTTCCCGAGTATCCTCACAATGGTTCCGCCGCGCCGGGTTCCCATTGGCACACATTTGCATTGGCTCCTCTCCGCGGATAACCAAGCTATACCTCACCATGGTTCCGCCGGTCCGGTTTCCCATGGGAACACACACAAACTCACGTAATACCCTCGAGATGGCTCTTACGTAGTTTCGAAAATATTTTCCAACCGGGAAAACACAACTTCTTGTTAAAACACACCCTAGGTGCCATGTTTCTACTTTTCTCGGTTTTCGTGTCACGTTCTCATGCAAGACTCCGCGTGTGGGACTTTCCATACAACATGCATTCAATCCAACTTCGAAATAGTATATCAAGAACATTTAAGTCCATATAGCATGCTTGAATCTCAAAAACAACATAATCATACATTTTTACTTTTTCATCTACAATCAAGTAACTTTTTAAACTTTTGGAAAGTAAGTAGAGATTTCAAGTAGCAAGACTATAGCTACTTATCGAAAATAAAGTAAGGACTTGGAAATTAGGTAAGGATCACTACCGTTCTCCTAGGCGGTGGATGTGGACGTCGGTTGATTCCGGCGGCGTAACGGCGTCCGGTTTGCTTCGAAAGGAAAAGATTTGCGTTTCTTTTCCTAGAAACAACTTCCTAACTTTCCCTAAACTATTTTAAGGATCGTTGGGTGGTATTTGGAAGTGGTTTGGTGGTTTTGCTCAAGAACTCTCAAGAACAAGAAAGTTCTTGAACTTAGAACAAGAATACTAGAAATTTTAGAGAGAAGGAAGAGCTATTGCTTTGAGGTGTGAGTTCAAGCATGAGAATGGCCTTCTATTTATAGGCAAGGGCTCCCCCTCTCCTCTTTATGGCCGGCCCCCCCTCGCTCCTCCATTCCCCAATTTTTTTAATCCAAAAAGATGTGTTCACATGGAGAATTAAGGCTAAAATCCTAGGTTTGCATGGCTATGGTGTCCTTAAATTTGATCTTGGAACCAATGGATGGTGGAGATGAGTTTGTACAAGATTCTTAGGCTTAAACAAATACTAGAATGTACAAAGAAGGACAATGGAGTTAAGACTTTGGTTGGAAGAATAAGAATCCAAGGATTTGGAAGTACCATGGAAGATCAAAGGTCAAGAGTACTATCAAATCTCTCCCCTCCTTTCTCCCACATCCGGCCCCCCTCCCCTCTCTCTCTCTCTCGGCCCATCTCTCCTCTCTCTCCCTCTCACTCTCTTGCCAAGTACATGTATACATATATGCATGTGATGTATTGCAAGAAAAGAAATAAAAAAGTAGTTTTCTTTGGTACTTAAGATCAACATAGGTCTAAAAGTCTAGGATTTGCCCACCAACTAATAAATAGGCATAGGGTACTCTAGATAATATTCTAACCATCCAAGTACTAATATATATACACACATATATACTCATGTACAATTGGTGGTTAGAATCTCCATTAAAGAATAAAAAAGGGTACTTTGAGAATATTAGTACCATGTACTTTTTAATTAAAATATTAAGTACCTTGGTCACATGGCTTAAAAGATAGGATTAGTTTAATAAATCCCATGGTACTAGAAAGATTCACCCTTTTATCCAATGGGTAATAATTCCCCTAATTTCTATTATCCAATGGATAATAGTTATTAGGTCACCTATAATATTAGAATAATAAAAAAAATACTTTAAAGTAAGTATACTTTTTAATATAAACAATAGGATGCTATTATCCAATGGGTAATAGCTTCCCTAACCATTATTGTCCAATGGACAAAGAATATAACCAATTTGATTAAAAGAAAAAGAATATTAAAATTCTAAGTCTAGGGTTCAAAAGGGTCAAAAGTTCCAATGAGGAGCAAAACGGTCATTTTGAAGTAACTAGGAAGCTTTCCAATTAGTTCTTCTAACCTGATGGTTAGAAGCTAGTTAGACTTGCTAAGTGGGGCTAAAGTGCAAGAAACGATAGTTCAAGGGCTAAATTGCAGTTATGACAAACTATCGGAAATTAAAGCAATATAACCAATTTAAATAAATAACTTGAATAAGAAATAAATTCAAGGGGCAAAAATGTAATTACGACAAATTATAGGATTTTAAAAGTAAATCAAAGTAAATTCAAGTAATCAATAAAAATTCAAATATTTAACGAAATTTTTAACGACTGAAAATCAGGGTCGTTACACAAGCAGCTGGTCAGAGGTAAATTTCTAAAACCCCACCTTTTTGTGATTTCAAATCCAAATTCACTGTATACGCTTGAATATTGAAAGATGTATAGCGATCCTTGAAGTAGACTTGAATGGCGATACCATAGTTTCACAGTGAATGCCATGCATGAAACATAATAACTTGAACCAACCATCTATTATCAGGCTGCATTGATTACCTAGAACTTGAAAATGAAAACCTTGCATGCTGATATGTCCTCTTGTTGCTTGTTTCCGTGTCTCATGCAGGAAAGAGCGAGGCAGAGAGACATCCGAGGTTTCGGGGGGTGCGTGTAGCTCTTTGGCTTTGTACCAGAGTTTGCCTACGAAGGTGAGGCAGTTGGTGGATGAAGCAGGCTTCGGGGAGTTCGTACAGACCCTTACTCCGGTCAGAAATGACCATGCTATTCTAGTTGCACTTGCAGAGAGGTGGAGGGATACCACCAATACCTTTCACCTACCGCCCGGGGAGATGACAGTGACGCCTACTGACTTCGCAGCGATTACAGGCTTGAGGGTTGGGGGCGAGCCTATTCCGTTTGACTTGGGCATCCACGAGGATGAGGCGGCCCTGGAGTGGTTCTTGGGAGAAGCACCCAAGGTCGAGGAGGGGATGGCGAGGTACGGGCAATTCATGAAATACCTCAAGAAGAAGGTGGCGACTGAACAGGAGGCGGAGCAGATGGCCCGGGCGTACCTGTTGTACCTTTTTGGCGCTACCCTGTACCCAAACAGGCGTAGCAAAGTCCATCTATCGTATTTGCCTGCCCTGAGGGACCTGAGGACGGCCTCATGCTTTGACTGGGGAGGAGTGGCGCTTGGCGCAGCTTATGGCTTTCTGGGGGATTCGTCGAGGACAGAGATGAGCACTTCTGGGTACTAGAGGATCTGGGAGGTATGATTCCAATAGAGTAATGCATACTTTCAAATTATACTTGTATCCATTTTGATAGTACAACCTGTCCAATAGCATTCTTGCACGTACTGCCGATTTCATTCATTGAGAACCATGTAGCTCTGGGCTTACGAGGTTGTGAACATGTGCCGTCCAGCGACGAAGAGCTTGGATTTGGGGATCCTCCCACACACTCATATTTGGAGCAAGAAGAATATAGGAGAGAAGAAAGGGAGAGGTGACTTGAACGGCTTCAGGATATACTTAGACGAGCTCCGACCCGCACAGGTATAATCACGAAATTTTTCCAGAAGAAGTATATATCCCTTTGTATTACTTCAATGTTGTCGCTGATCGACACTTGCATTGCTTGTTTGTCTTATGCGCAAGTCGAGTGGGATCCTTGGAGAGTGGCAGGGCTAGAGCCCGAGTACTTGACTAGGAGTAGGGTTGTGACGGCTAGCAGGGTGTTGCTGGAGTCCGCCTTTGGTTGGTAATGGTACTTGGGTGACCGAGTGACACGCTAGTCACTTGGCCACACGGAGTTTCAAGTGCTCGGGCCACTTCCACCACAGGCTTCACACACAGGGGAGTACACACTGGCCGAGCTGGAGACCTTTACGCAACCCAACACTGACCTGACACGCCACTTGCGTCCGGACATGGACTACGCAACATATCAGAGAGAGCGCTTGGCAGGGCCATTGAGAGTTCGGGAATTCAGAGTGGTCTGGAGTCTGGCTTGCAATGCTGCCGAGGAGAGGAGAGCGGTTGTGGAGAGACAGAGCGGTGGCGAAGGCCGTGTGAGGCGAGGTTTGAGCGAACCAGTGAGAGGTGGGCCACCAGAGTTGTTGTGGAAGATAGCAGTGGTAGACTCTC
Organism: Rhododendron mucronatum var. ripense; assembly: GCA_019656295.1. Lineage (NCBI taxonomy): Eukaryota > Viridiplantae > Streptophyta > Magnoliopsida > Ericales > Ericaceae > Rhododendron > Rhododendron mucronatum. Next base: position 6,865,365 of record BPLT01000004.1, on the reverse strand, counting down.
AAGGCAATCCAGCTGAGTTACACCTAGCCCCTGCCAGAGTTGAGTCTGCGCCCGTTATTGTGCCAGTAAGACATCGTAGCCTCCATTGTTAAATTTCGATAAAGATTGAACCCTTGGTTGAACTACTTATATCCGAATCACTTTTGCAGGTGGCCAGTGAGTGGGTGAACGAGGCTGTTCGGCGCATGCTTGCGCTGGAGAATGTGGTGAGAAGGGCGGCAAGAGGTTTGCCTTTGGACTTGCGCTATCCACCACCGGCAGTTCAGAGATCTCAGGTATATCCCTCAGAGAAACGATACATTCCAGCATTCGATATTTGATACATGCATCCCCTTTCTGATACACAATATGCTTTGATATCCATTGATTTGAAGTTGATCATACCTGCTTTCAAATATACAATATGCAAAATGTATACTAATGTATAAAAATTTACATATGCAGGCACAAGGACGGGCAGCTCCTAGGAGGAAAAGAGTCAGAGACCCGCCACAAAAGAAATTGGCGGCAAAGACTCCTACGCCTCCACTCACTTCCAGACGACAGACGCGAGGCTCACAGCTACCTGCCACGAGTGAAGAGATAGCCAGAGAGGCCGTGGCACGCGTAGAGAAGCGGTACCAAATCAAGATGCGCCAGAGGCCTACGCAAGATGAGCCGGCCCGCAGGAAGCGACTAATCCTGCCTGAGGTCTTTGAGGAGGAGGAGGAAGAAGAGGAGGAAGAGGAGGAAGGAGGAAAGAGAAGAAAGAGAGGATGAAGACGCGTCCGACAATAGTGGCTCTGACGACTCTGCAGATGATCCTGGATACAATGAACTGTGCCCAACTGTGGAGGATTTCCAAGCATATCTCTAGGGATTTGCTTCGAGTGTGATTGTCGTGCCGCCCTACAGGAAAAACATACTGAAACTTCGACAATCAAGTCTCGACATCACAAGGGGAGCAGCCGAAAGTCTGTTAACTGGAGGGTAGATCAACATCTTGCGCCTAATGGAGTGGTATGTGCCCGAAGGGAACGTAGAGGATACGGCCCTGCAGGCTCAGCGTCTATTCGCTTTGGCAATCAGTGTGCCAGCTGCTTATTTACTTGTGTCTCCAAACGGGCAAGTCAATCCCCTGTTGGTGAGCATTGCCGCTCAAATGGGTGCCCGAAGAAACGTGGTGCCGCTGGTTCTGGCAGAAACACTCATGGGTTTGGATTTGGTTTCTACCGGCCAAACAGACAGATTCGGCGGTAGTCCATTCCTACTGCAGGTAAATTCTCACTCAGCTCACCTTTTTCCGATTTTTGCACGTTCTATTTTTACCTCATCTCTCGGCCAAGGGTATATCGAAGCTTCTCACTTGTTTTCTCTCTCAAGTTTTATATGACTCCTTACTTATTTTTCCACTCGTACAACTCTGGCTATTTGACAAGTTGGGACTGCTCACAGCGCCGGAGGCAAATTGGCCCCATCTGCCCGGTCGAATGCACCAGCGAGGCATGATCTACCTGGAGATGTCCGTACACCAATGGTATACGTTCATGAAGGAAATGCTACCGAATGAGATCATTTGGAGGCATGAGGCCCTAAACATCCCAGACATGGCTTTGAATTCTGCAGGTTTCGAAAGGATGGTGATAGCCGGACTGACCACTTTTACATTCTACATTCCCGGTCGCATTCTTCGTCAGTTAGGAATAAGCCAAGGGCTTCACCGAGCTGGGATCGAAGACTTCCAAGTCCCTGCATTCACTGCCCAGAATCTGATAGGATATGAGTGCAATTGGGGTCTGAGGCAACTCAGAGGAGCTGATCCAGATTTCAGCATAGAGCTTATCATTGATACCAAGTATGGTTAAGAAGGGAAGTTGCAAGTAGGCAAAACAACGACTGACTCCTGACGGATCTTGATGACCTAGAATAAACCGTGAGCCTGTTAAGGCCTCGAGCACTTTATTCTGTTTTTATGCTTAAATTTTTTAAGACTGCTCAGCCTGTGTAATAGAAGTTATAGTTTGAATAAAAACAAAAGTGTAAGAGTTCTCTCCTTTTGATTCAAGTGTTGAACACTGTGCCATTTCAAACATTGAGTTCTACCACTGGTCATAGGAAACCGTGGATCAAGTTGATTAATTGTGATCGAATCTCACAGAGAGATTGCCTACGTATCCCTTTCCAAGGAATTAAGTCAACACGTAGTTTAGGCTAAGGTTCGCTCGAGTATTTTACCTCTCTTTTTGCTCTCTAAATTTTGCCTAGTGCCGCCCATTCGGGTTTTCAGCCTAGCGAGCTTTGATTGACGCCTATTTTTTTTTGCCTAAACCGCCTTCTCAGATTTTCGATCTAGCAGGCTTGCTCTAATTTTTGTTTGGAACCGCCCCCCCTTGTGGTTTTCGGTCCAACGAGCTTCTCTCAGGGATAGTAGTGCGTGAGTTGATCCAGGTTAACCAAAGTGTTGAACTCGTTGCCGTCAAGATCAATGAGCTGAGCCGCTCCCCCAAAAAGGATGGTCTTGATGATGTAAGGTCTCGAATGCTTAGGTCGGAATTTGCCGCGCGGGTCGAAGATTGGCGCCCGAAACTTTTTTGTGACCATGTCCCCTTCAGCCAAGTTTCTAGACTTCACCTTCTTTGTTGAACGCTCGAGCAATTCTCCGTTGATATCCCTGAACATGATACAAGGCCCGGAGCCTCCTCTCATCAAAAAGCATGAGCTCAACAAATCTTCCACTGAGCCATTCGGATTCTGAGAGTTCTGATTCTACCATGATCCTCAAAGACGGTACCTCAAGCTCTATAGGGAGAACTGCTTCCATCCCGTAGACTAAGGAATAGGGGTTGCCCCCGTTGATGCTCGGATCGATGTTCGATACCCCCAAAGAGCTAGAGGTAGCTGCTCATGCCAGTCCCTGGCGAACTCCGAGGACTTTTTGATGATTGTCTCGACGTTCTTGTTTGCCGCTTCAATTGCTCCATTCGTCTGAGGGCGATAGACCGTTGAATGATGGATCTGAATCTTGAATTCCTCAAAAAGTTCAAAAACCCTGCCTTTGGAATGGTTCCCATTGTCCGATACGAACACTTGCGGAACACCATATCGATAGATGATGTTCTTTCTGATAAAATGAGCGACTTGAACCGCGGTCAAGGTCTTGTAAGATTCGGCTTCCACCCACTTGGTGAAATAATCAATTGCCACAAGAATGAACCTATGGCCGTTTGAAGCAGATGGCCTGACCATGCCGATGACGTCAATACCCCACACAGAGAAAGGGCAAGGCTAAGCCATGCATCAGATTAGCATGAATTTGGCATTTGTGACATCGCCGCACATAATCCACGCATTGAGATTCCATGGTAGACCAGAAATAGCCTTGACGTAAGATCTTCCTATCAAGCATGATGCCGCTCATGTGAGGGCCACAGACTCCTTCATGGATCTCCTCCATAATTCTGGCGGCCTCGGTACTGTCAACACAGAGCTTGTGCATTCCACAATGAGATCTCCGATACAACTTCTCACCACAAATGATGTATTGAGCAGCTATCCTCCATAACGCGGTTTGATCCTTTTTAGAGGCTTCAGCCGAATACAAACCACTCTCAACAAAGTTCCATATGTCATGGTACCAGGGTAGGCCATCATCAACATCATCGATGGCGTTGACGTATTGATAAGCAGGGCAGTCCCGCTATTCGATTAAGATAGGGCGGAGTTTGACTCCCAAAGGCAACTCGACCATGGAAGCCAAGGTCGCAAGTGCATTGGCAAACTGGTTCTTCAGACGGAGGATGTGAGTGAAAGTCACTTTGTTGAAACGAGGAATTAGCCCCTCCAGATCTTGATGATAAAGCTTTAACCTCCCTTCGCGCACCTTCCAGTCTCCATTGGCCTGAGATACAACAAGATTAGAGTCCTGATTGCGTCCCGATTCGGTAGTCGTTGAAGTTTACCAAACGGCCGTCAAATTCAATTATTTATTTACCGGACTACAACTAAAGATTTGCATAGTATAGCGAGAAAGTCCGAGTCGATCCACAGGGAGCTCGAATATAGCTTGTTCGGATTGTAGATGTAAGGGTTTGTGGCGTTTAGACGGCCAACTTTGATTTTCCTTTGCAATGTGAGAAATACTCTTATGAAAAAGACTAGAAAATGAGTTTGAACTAAATTAAAGGCGGCAAGGCACAGAAGTTCATAACACCCTTAACTTAAGCCAATCAACTTTTCTCAACGAAAACACGGTTGAATTGCACGGCTTAGGCTATCAACTGGAAGATTTAGCAGTGAAAATGGTTAGACTTGATATAGAGTTTGAATAACAAGCTAAACACAAGGCGTGACATCGCTCTCGAAACCATGTGAGCAAGCACATGATCGCCGGAGATTAACAACGCCAAGACTTGCATTCAAACTAAATATCAAGGTCAAGAACTAGAAGCATAGTTTGGAAAGCGAGCAAGTTCTTTGGTTCTTTCGGCAAACACGAGGCGAGACATAGCTCACGGAACCATATGAGCGAGCATATGATCACCGGAGGTTAACATCGACAAGTTTTGTTACATAAAAGGCGAACCACGCACATTTCCAAACCAAACCTCAAGTCTTATGTTGAGAAGAGTAAGATTAACCGAAGTCACAAGGCGTTATTCACCCCATGGCCGAGCCTAAACGACTACTCACACATAATGAAAAGACTAGAAAGCTTGCTTAAGGAAGAAAACATGATTAACCGATAGAAATGAAAATAAACTTGATATTAAGGAGAATCTAAAGCGTAGCTACAATATTAATAAACGAGGAATTAACATACAACTAAGACTTACCAAGGTTCTTGAAGGAAATGACATGAAACTTGAAAAGACATTAATGGAGTTCTCTCCTAGAGAGAGAACTAAAGTAGAACATAAAGTAGATAGATGCTAAGAGAGAGAGAGGGGAGTATTTATACAACTCAGCCTTTTCTCTCCACAAAATATCCCTGAACTTGCCAAAAGTGGCAAGTATTCCATAAATGGAAAGTCCAAAAAGCAGTAAAAATATCTGCTGGAGACCAATGTTATCGATACCATAGGTTAAGGTATCGATAACATCCTTCAAATGATTCCCCGGAGAAGATTGTTATCGATAACTCCAACAAAATGGTATCGATACCCTTGCTTCTGGACAACTTCTGGACCAAAATGGGACCAATGTTATCGATAACAATTGGAGATGTTATCGATAACATTCTTCAAAAATTGCAGATTCAGGTTGGCTTCAGCTTCAGCAAACAGCTTCCAGCAACTTCACAGCTTCTCAGCACTTATTTTCATTCTCTAAAGTTAAGTAAAGGCTACATTTTAAATCTTTCTTTTACCTTTCCTTTACTTTAATTTATTTAATGAAAATAAGAAAGTACCCCCCATTTGGAACAATGGCATTACCAGAATTTCAAGATTCCATTTAAATCAAAATGTCATCCCCCCACTTTTAGTACAAAATGGAAAACTGCACATTTTTCTCAAGAGAAAATGGCTCAAAACATGACCTTGCTCTTCAAATAAAACCTTGCAACTTTGTAGTTACTCTTAGAAAAATTCAAGGATCAATTATCGCCATTTTTTATCTCGAAAATCGAAACTTTTTCAGAAAGTCATTTTTCCATACTTAGACAGATTTTAGGGGGCCGACAGGGTCTTCGGGTACTTGGAAGCTTTCGGAGCATTCCTTGGCCTTCAAACGTGCCTTATTTGCACGTTTTACTTGAAACTACTAAAAGCACACCTTACGTGCAATATCGCATAAAAACGACAATAAATATGTACAAAGACAACATGCTAGAGGACTTAAGCACCAAGAATATACATTATTAGGTGCTTATCAAGTCCCCGATGACCTCGAGCTTCTCAACACCGACCGTGAATGCAGCCTCCATACCCACGATACAGGCCTCATACTTAGCCTGGTTGTTTGTAACATCGAAATTAAGCTTGAATGCAAGCGGAATATGAGAACCATCAGGAGTAACAAGCAAAACCCCGATTCCAAACCCTTTTTGATTGGCTACTCCATCGAAGTAAAGAGTCCAAACGTCTTCGACAACTGTCAGCACTTCCTCATCTGGGAACACAAAATCTGAGTCCTCTGGCCCATCCACAAGGTGGTCAGCCAAGAATTCTGCAGTGGCACATCTTTTCACTGACTTCCTTGTGACGTATTCGAGATCGAATTCTGCCAAAAGAAGCAACCAATGTGCTAACTTACCAGTAAGCGCTGGCTTCTCAAATAGGTACGTGAGGGGATCCATTCGAGAAATCAACTTCACCGGGTAAGCCAGCATGTAGTGTCTCAACTTTTTAGAAGCCCAAACAAGAGCCTAGCATGACTTTTCTAAGGCGGTGTAGCGCTCTTCACACCTAACCATCTTCTTACTCAAGTAATAAATGGCCTTCTCAACTCCTTTGTCCCCATCTTGAGCCAGCAAGCATCCCATGGATGAATGGCTCACAGACAAGTATAGAATCAGGGGCTTCCCGGGCACTGGTGGCATTAAGACAGGTGGGTTCTGTAAGTAGTTTTGAATCGACATGAAGGCTGTTTGGCATCTATCTGACCATCCAAACGGGGTATTCTTCTTAAGTAGACGAAACATCGGCTCGCAAGTTAATGTTAACTTGGCGATGAATCTGCTGATGGATTGAACCGTCCCCAAAAAGCTCCGCACTCCCTTTTCAGACTCCGGTGGCTTCATCTCAAGCACTGCTTTGATCTTTGACGGATCAACTTCAATCCCACGAGAAGTGATCATGAAACCGAGCATCTTGCCTGCTGTGACCCCGAAAGTATATTTCTGTGGATTGAGACGCATGCGAAACTTACGGAGTCTTTCGAAAAGCTTCCTCAGCACAAGGACATGTTCTTCTCGGGTTTTTGACTTAGCAATCATGTCATCCACATACACCTCAACCTCCTTATGCATCATGTCGTGCAAAATGGTCGTAGCAGCTCTCTGGAAGGTAGGATCGGCATTCTTCAAACCAAACGGCATGACCAAATAGCAGTAGGTCCCCCACTCGGTAATGAAAGTTTTCTTCTCACGATCTTCAGGCGCCATGAAGATCTGGTTGTAACCTGAGAAACCATCCATGAACGAAATCAAAGCATGCCCCGCAGTATTATCCACAAGCACATCGATGTGTGGCAAGGGAAAATCATCTTTGGGGCTTGCTTTGTTCAAGTCCCGGAAGTCAACACAGACGTGAATTTGGCCATTCTTCTTGGGAACGGGAACAATGTTGGCTACCCACGTGGGATATTGAGAAACCATAAGAAATCCAGCGTCGATCTATTTGGTAACCTCATCTTTGATTTTCTGCACCCAATTTGGCCTCATCCGTCTGAGCTTTTGCTTCACTGGCCTAGCTTCCGGTAGCAAAGGAATTCGACGCTCCATTATCTCAGGATCAATACCGGGCATGTCTTAATGAGACCATGCAAAGACATCGCTAAACTCAGTGAGCAGTCCTTTGAAATCACGATGCTCCTCTGGGGTTAACGTGGAGCCCACTTGAACCATTCGGGGATCGCTCTCATCTTTCAAGTTTATGAAAACTATTTCTTCTTTTAACGGCTGAGCATGCCTTTCATCTTCCCTTTCGACGAGGGCACGAATTTCCTTGGGAATGTCCCCATCAAAATCTATCCCTTCATCGTCGGGGTCGACACAATTTATATAAAGGTCATTCAAGTAGTCAGAAGAGGATTCGTTCATTTCATAAGACCCTATAGGGTCGCCAAGTATAAGGGAGTCAAACTCGAAATAAAAGCTATGACGTGGAGGGCCGAGTGGCACAAACACAGACTCAGAGCTAGACTTAGACTCAGAAGACTCAACAGACTCTGTGTCAGACTCTGACGCGTCATCAATGCAAGTAAGGCGCTGTTTGAAAATGCAATTTTTAATGCTACCCTTGGCTTCCACGATAAGAGAGATGGGGTTCTCGAGAGTGTCGAGCCCAAGCATGAACACTTCAACCTCCTCAGCTTCCTCAGCCAAACCCACTTAGGAGAACTGATAGAACAGCTGCTCCAAGATTCCCTGATCGAAAGACCCCAGCCAGTCAGTCTTCAGCTTGGGCTGGCTAAGCTTCCTCTTGAATTCCGTCCTTTCTGGCTCTTCATCACTAGCAGACCAGGTGTCGTCAGCAAAGACCTCAAAACCAGGTAACAGTTCCCCAATAACTGAATCGATAAAAGCCTCAGCCTGCCCGATGTAGACATCATTCCCTACTTTGCGCACAAAGTTGCTGTCAGACTCACCATAGAGGGATTGGCGTTTTCCCGTACATTTCCTCCTTTTGGCATCCTTGGCAGAAGAGATGTATCCCAAACCAAAGCGGCCCTCGCAGGAAGGAAAGGTAGGGAACTCTGGGATCCCTTGCTGGTGAATCCCCAAACCAAGACCAGGTAGATAGGACATCCTCCTCATAATGTCCAAAGCGACAGAGCTTATGATAAAGTTCCCATCTACGTTGATGGCCAAAACCGAGCCAGAAATGTCAAAAGAGAAACCCCCGAGGTCGACGTCTTCGTTGCCATGCGCGATCCCTAGAACAGGTGTGCCATCCTCCTTAAGCGGGCGAATGCCGGGGTCCCTGCAGATAGTCAGAGTATCGGTAGGAAGTCCCAACATAACTTTTTGGTGAAAAGTAGACGATACAGCCATGATGTCAGATCTGTGAAGCCACGGCCTTCCTAGCAAGAAATTAAAAGTGGCCGGGTTGTCAACTACATGGAATTCGACATCCATCTCAAACCCCTCAGCATCAAGTTTGACCATAAGTGTACCCTCGACCACGCGACGAGTGTTGTTGTATGCCTTAACAGCCAGATTGGAAGGCGCAAAATCCCTCTTAGTTAATCCTAAACGGTAAGCCACCCTCAAAGGGCAAACATTAATCACCGAACCATTGTCGATGAGAACAGTCGGAACCCAGAGTCCTCGGCATTTAACAGTGATATGCAAGGGGTGATTGTGATCGACCCCTTCGACTGGCAGATCCTTGTCAATGAAGATCAGGCTGTGCTTAGAAGTAGGTGGGAGAATAAGAGATATCATTGCTTCGGGCGTGACATCTGGTTGAATCTCAAGACGAGAGAGAGTGTGGCAAAGCTTCTGACGATGCTCACGGGAGGAACAGATTAGTCCCCAAAGCGATATGGCAGTGGGAATCCGCTCCAATTGCCTTTGAATCATGTCCTCATTCGGGGAACCGGTAGGCACCTCAAACGGTGCAGACCTTGGGAAAGCAGAGGGTTCGTTCCTTTGATTAGAAGGGTTGGACAAACTCCCAGCTTGCAGATTAGCAGGGTGAAAAACTCGTCCACTCCTCGTAACGTTGAGAACGTTCCCCAAGGAGGGCACCACCTGAGGGTTTTGGTTAATATCCCAGAGATCAGCAGGGAATTCCCCTAGTTTGGGTTTCCCTTTGTCGGAGACCGGTGAAACTTCAGGCACTTCCACGTCCAGACCCTGATCTTCGGCTAAATCTTTCAATAGCAGTGATTCCCAGAAGTCCAGATCTTTGACTGTTGGGACTTCCGCGACAGGTTTTGGATAAGCAATAAAAGGGACATCCCAAAGCCCTTCATCAGCAAAAGAGTGATTGACAGTCCAAACCTCAGACCCGACTTGAACATTGACCACATCATCAACATCCCAAAGGTCAGCCGGCGGAACAAGGTCCGTAACCATGATACTGCAATCTTCCTCAGCCGGATGAGGCAGTGTAGGGCGCGGGAGTCCCTCGTCGGTGATGAAAAAGGTAGGATCATACTCGACGTCAGTCACCGAGTCAACCAACCTATCGAGAGTAGAAGGGAAGAAGCATTCCCCTAAGGGACAAGTTTCCTCCTGAACAAGACCATCTTCTAGAAACTGAATCTCATGGTTGGGCAGAGCGTAACCTTGGAGAGGATTAGGGTCAAATCCCAACGGAAACTGCCAAGCAGGTTCGGGATCCCAATAGTACTCCACTTCGGGCAGAACAGGCTCAGGCTGTTGAAATAGCATGTCCAACGAGAATCCATCCAAAGGATCAAGCATGGCTGCCTCATAATTAGCCATCCAGGCATCATACCAAGCGTGGTCAAAAGGGACGTATTCAGGGTTCTGGGGGAAACTGTCCAATTCCAGTTCTGTCCATTCATTAATTATGGGGGTAGCATAATCATCATTATCAGCTATAGCCCAACCCACTGCTTGCATATCAATTTGCTGTTCTGGTAAAAGAGGGATAGCGGATCTGAAGCGGCTCACCAGATTTGGAGAGGAGTTTGGATCCGTTACGTTGAAATACGGGCCGTCTAGGGAAGAGGTAGAATTGAGTTGCACAGAAGGGATGGACAGATGGAAGAGGTTGCTGATAGATGCATTGAGCACAAATGCTCCATTCTGCAGGCGCGTGGAGGACGCATTAGAGTTGGATGACTATCCTTCCTCAAAGTGAATATGGAGCACCTCGGCTTCGGGTTGAGAGGGCACGGGCACGACTGGCCTGGGTTGGTCTGTTGAGGCTATATGGTCGGTAGGATTAAATATAGTGGAGTTGGGGTTGATATGAGTGGAGCTGAGGGATATTTGGTTTATATGTGGAACAGCATTGTGCTTTGGCATGGAATTGGAAAGAATGTTTGGCTTTTGAGATGGCAGAGGTGGAGCCTGAAGTGTTCCTTCATCTATGAGACCTTGAATCGCATGGCGGAGACGGAAGCAGGAGTCCGTAAGATGACCAGCCCCTTGGTGGTAGGCACAATAGAGGTTGGCCTTGAAGTTGGGTGAAGGGTTCTTAGGTAGAGGAGTTGAGCCAAGGGGCTTCAGATGCCCTGACTGGATTAATTTCTCCATGACGGATGACAACGGAGCTTCGAATGCGGAGAAGCTGCGAGGCTGATTGCGAGGCCTGTTATTCTGCGGTGCCTGCACCTGATTGACATCGGCGATGTGATTGGCAGTGTTGGGGAAAGAGGCGTTAGTGCCACTGGTCGCAGTGTTGGAGTGAGTCCCACCCCCAAATAGTGCATTGGTATTCCCGGAGTACGCACGAGGCTTTGATTTTGAAGGGTTAGAAGACTCCCCTTTAAACAAGATCCCACTCTACAGTGCATCCTCAATGGCCAGACCGGACCCGAAGAAGGTGTCGAAATTGGAAGATGCTTGAACAAGGACCACATGCCCGGCATAATTAGGCTGGAGGTTGCGAGAGATGATACAGAGCTGATCTCTCTCGCTCGGGCGCTCGGTCATCTGAGCAGCCTTGGCCCTCCACCTTTTGACAAAATCTGCGAAGGATTCCTTGGTTTCCATCTTGGTGGACTCAAGCTCCCGGGTTGTCATCTTTAATTGGGAATTGTAGCTATACTGCGAAATAAATGCAGCACCGATGTCCGCCCAAGTCCTTCGCTTGGTAATGTCGAGCGACAAGAACCAGTGGAAAGCAGGGCCCGAGAGGGTTTGAGGAAACAGTTGAGACATGGCCTCGGGCTCTACTGATAAGAGCTTCATTGCAGCGTGATAACCATAGAGATGAGTCTTAGGGTCACCACTGCCATCGAACTTGGCCAGATCAGGCATTTTGAACTTGTCGGGGAGTTTGGCATTAGGATAGAGGCAGAGGCGGTCCAAGTCGATCCCTCCAGCACTGATTTTCTCGGACTTTGTAATAGATTCTTCCAGCTTAGCCATCTTGGCGATAAGAGCAGTTATGTCATTGTTCTGAGCAGCCCTAACAACAGTAGTGTTCGAATTTGGAGCAGGAACTTGAGTCCTCCTAGGATTGAGCAAGGCCACTAAACGCCCTGGGTGGTCTGGATCTTCGATCATGACAGGTTGTTCATGTACGTCCTCTTCGGCCTCGCCCTCCACTTGAATAGCTGGAGGAAGACGAGTGTTAAAGAGGTCATTCAAGCGGGTCATGTTGGCATCTGTTTGAGCGGCCCTCTATTGTATAGCGGTGATGCAATTCTGGATATTCATGAGGATGGTTTCCAGTGAGAGTGGTTGCGGTTGATCTGCCATGACCGGCGTTTCCGAATTACTTGACGCAGAAGAGGGAGTGGGCGATTCTGGAGATTCCCTTTCTTCAAAGATTGGAGATGAGCCTGAGTGTAAAGCGGCAAACAGAGAACGCGGAGAGTCTCCCGTGGTGACTGACTGGGCTTGCAACCTGACTATCTTTGATCCGGATTCCAATGCAGACGTTCCCACGTGGGTTTGACTTTTTGCCTTGATACTTTCCTTGGCAGCGCAACGGTTTATAACTTCACTTGCAGTAAAGTAAGAAAAGGCTCAATAAGGGTCCTGCAGCAACTTTAATCTAAATAAAAGACTAAAGCAAAAGCACGGTCACCGTGGTCAGTGTCGCCCTAGACTCTAAGACTAGAAGACGAGTCTGTCTCATGATGTTCGGACACCACCAAAATCCTCGAAAATCTTTTCGGGATTGTATCCTTTGTTAGAACCGACTAACACTACGGGATGTCAAAATAGTCTAAGCCTTTGACCATTCCACTCTCGAAGTTTCAATTTTGGAGTTGGAACAACTCGACGTAGATGACATGATACCAGAACCGGGCCGACATAGGCGACGCAGCGCCATAGCCTAAACGGTGTACGTGTTGCGCACGATAACCAAGGTGGTATAAGCATCACGGCATTCTCTCCGTTGTTCCTCATTTTCTGTTTGAAACCTCGATCGGGCATTTAGACAAGGACTTAGAAAGTCTTGATTTCCCAAAGTCTCGGTAATCTAAGGACTTTGAAAATTGATAACATGCACCATTAAGATGCATGACTCTTCATCGGGCCATGGCGGTGTCCTAATAAGCATAAGACAGACTCGAAAGAGAGACAACCTAGAAGCTGCCCTAAACATGCTCCTACGCAAAACAGTATGTATGCACAGTGCATGCGATAGGGAAAACAGTAACACGTAGACAGTATATGGGGGTTAGATGTAAGTAATCTTACCCTGCAGGTACCTGTCCTAGTTTGGAGAGTTCTAGTGCTTTGTATATGCAAAGGCTGGTTTTGGCTTGTAACGGGTTCCTCGGACTAGAGCCAAGATATACCTCCCACTGCTCGTGTAACCGCAGAGCAACAGTCGAGTGGTAGAATGACTTATCATCGTCAAAGGTTGTTAGTCATTCAGGGTCCCCGGGCTCCGGTAAACAGTGCCGGATTGCCAAAACAATCCAACGAGGCTTTATCCCACATCGATGCATATGAAAAATGCTAAAGAATTTGATTAATGGAACAGAATCGCAAATTCGCAAATTCCTTTTCAAATTTGGCTCTCTTTATTTAGTCAATACTTAGAAGCAACTACACAAGAGAACAATCGGAAAAGCCCCAGTCAGGACAGCCGGACACGAGGTCCTATTAAATCACCAATCCTTTCTTTAGCAGCGCAAAGCTCACTATTTTGACAGGCTTTTGTGGGATTGTTCTCAAGCGTATAAAAATCTAAGTATAGACCAATATTGGTTCGATTCCCAGTAGAGTAACCACTGTGGGCAGCGTGCCCTTTTTAAAAGGTTTTCGTTCCCTTCTAAAAAATGCCGGTTCGAGGGAGCGCTTTAGTTGGACGACAAGCGCTCGTAAAATACAGAGTCGCCACTCGGGTTTGAAGGTCCGACATCCAAGGAACCGTATTTCGAAGAACTTGCCGCGCTGTTTGATTTGAAAAGGTTAAGGAACCAGTCCGTCATAACCATATCTGGGTTCGGGAGCCAGGTTACAAGAGGGGAAGGGTTTTATGGCACCCCTCTCGCCCAATCCGGAGATCGGTCTCTACTTAAGCATTTGCGAAAATATTTGTTTCGCAATTCTGTTTGATTAATCAATTTTTTAGCCATATAGGGCGGGGGAACAATTAATCGAGGATTAAAACTATAACATGTTTGCAGGATGTGATAGATAATAGCATGGATGGACAAGACAATGAGAAATAGATGAGATAAAATTCAAGACTGTGATGGGATACCAAAACAGTGCTCTTGTATGGGTTTGGCACGAACAGCAGCCAACTTGCATGCATGGATCTACATGCAAACGAGACCACCATCGCGCGACATACCCATTCAAGCGCGCGAGAGTTGGTGTTCCACAAACAGGTTGGATTTTATCCCCCTTTGGGCTCTGGAATGACCAGTGCTCACCGAGGACAAACCACACAATTTATATGTACTAAAAGTAAACAATTATTACAAACAGGATAAATAGGAATAAGATTCAACCGTTAAACAGTGAGGGTGTTAAAACAAAGGTTAGGGACCAAGTTGCCCATGCATGAGCAGTCTCTGGAAATCGTCATACCATCGCGCGAGAGAGTGACAACATCGCGCGATTGTTCTGACTGGACTTCTAGGAATTGCTCTTGCATGCCTGGGCTTTGAGACAAATTCAGAAGCAACCCAGGGGCATTCCAAAGTAAATAAATGGGCAAGATAAGCTAAACTAACTGGTTTTGGCATGCAAGACAGTGGAGTATTTCTAAAGACGCTTCACAGTGTCCTACAATATTATAAAACGGAAAATAACTAGCTTCCAATCCCCACGAGGACTGTCGTACAACGACTAGAATCGTCACGCGATGTAGTGAGTCCGTCAGACGTTGGAGCACCAGTTCATGATTCTTGTAACACTGCTAATTTTAGGACCAGGACTGGTATAGATTACCAGCCTTGGCCCTGCCAGCCCCCTTCAAAGGTCAAAACAGTAAAAGGCAGTAAAATTGTACATTCACTTGAGTGATTCAGAAAATGGCTTGAAGAAATTGGTAGTGCTTGCAATATGAGTGTATGGAAATTACTTGAGTTGATGAAGTGTAAAGTGTATTTGGGCTTGTGTAGGCTTTTTTGCTTGAAAATTTGTAACCTTTGTAAAGAAAGGGCAATGGGGTATTTATAAGAGAAGAATAGGGCTTGGTTTGGTGGCTAACAAGGCAATACAACTAGCCAACAATGCTGGTTGTAGTTGTTTGGTGAAGAAGTAGGGTGCAAAAGGTGATGGGAGAGTGGGGGAGAGGTGGTGCAAGGGCAGCCCTGCAGAATGCTGTTCAGTCGACGAAACGGGGTTACACAGGCCTATAGCCCCCTGATCATCACACAATCCAGCTGGAAAAAGGTGAAAATGACACGTGTTGACCATCGTGCGAGGGAGTGACTCCATCGCGTGAGTGTTAAACCAGCCCCGCGATGGTCAACGGTCAAATCCTTGACTTTGACCACCACCTGGCAGATGAAGCATCGCACGAGGGACCCAATGGGCCGCGCGATGGTCAAACCTGAGATCAGGATTCGGATTTAAGGGTTTTAGGGCTAAGGATGGGTTCCACACTCCAAGTTCAAGCTATTTCACTCCTAACACTGTTTTTGACCTAATTCATCATCGGGGAAACAAGAAACTGAAAAATGAAGTAAAAAAAACAATTTACGAAATCAGATTGGGGTGTCTACACTGGCCCTTCAGATTAAATGGCGTGACTGGATCTTCTTCCACCATGGTCGTATTTCAATAGGGAACTCTATTGTTTCCCACAGACGGCACCAATTGTAGGGGGATGAAAACAATTGGTGCTTAGAACAGCACTAGATTGCAACGACTACTCGTGCCTCCTCAATGGAACCCTAGTTCGTTATTGGAACCCTAATTTGCAAAGCAGACAAGCGGTGAGTGCACCTTTGCTTCTCGTAGCAAAGGCCCTCCGATGCCAAAATTAGTATCACGTACTTTAGCCAAAAACCCTAATTATCAGTAGGAGAACAATATAGTTGCAATGTATTGGGTACTTTTTACCTCTAAGTTTACTTTGTTTATATAGACATTCGTATGCTTATTGCCCAAGCATCCTTGTTGCCCTTGGATTCCTATATCATATAGAAACCCAGGATATTTTGGATTCTCGTTCCATTATCAGTTCATTACCTTAGTCCTTCTAGGACTCTTCTCCATAACTATCCGAACATCCCATTCTGCTAGGTATCTTTCCTAGATCCTATATTCCTGGGATCTCATTCCCTACGGGGTCCCACTGCTCTGGATTTTTCTAGAATGTTCCTCTTGTCTTAGCATTCGAGGCTGCTTTCTCTAAAGGTCTTTCCCTGTCCGGCCACTTCATTGCCGAACAGTCCATCGAGACCGATGACTCCACATCTCACTAGTCTTTATTAATTATTTGGTCTAATGACTTCTCATGTCTCGTCCTTTATCTGCCGAACAGACTACCTGGACCAATCACTTCACATGCATCTGGTCCTTTATCTAGGGCCTGGACCATTGACTTCACATGTCATTAGTTCTTACCGCCAAACAGTCCATCTGGTCCAACGACCTAGTTCATCGGACCTAATCGCCGTCCACCATCTTGCATGGCATCTTACATAACTTTACGTATTATATGGAACCTGTAAAACACGTGTTCGGCCACTGATAGTACCTGTTCATGAATACCTCCCTACAGAAGATGGTTAGATTGATGAAATATGAAGTGTATTAGGGTTTGTGTAACCTTTTTTTGCTTGATTTTTGGTAACCTTTTAGGGAGAGTGTAAGGTTGGTGGAAAACAAGGCCATGCAGCCAACCAACAAGGCTGGTTGGCCTTACTTGGTGGAGAAGGGTTCCAACCAATGTTTTGAATACCATACCGGCCAGGGCACCGATTTTTCTACTGATACGGTACGTACCGGTATGGGTCAAATATCGGGTACCGTTTCGGATTTACTGCAACTAATATATATAATAATTATAATTCAAAAAAATCCCCATACCATGTAATTCATCATAAAATACCTATATTAAAACAACAAAATTCACCATTTGGAGTCCAAAATCAAACATTGCAAGTGTATAAACAAGTCATAAGACGTTGTTGATTAACGATCATAATAAATAAATCCAAACCTGGTTTGTTGCTGTTGGGACTTTGGTGTGAAGTCATAAAACGTTGTGTTTGCCTCTTGCCCCACATTACCTAGTTACAAAACTTTTTTCTATCTGAAATGACTTTGCACACTAATGGGCTTGTGAATGAGGACCCAAGGAGTGGTCTCGCGCGCTCGGGAAAATGGCGTTGCACCGGAGCATTTTTTTTCAACCCAACCCTTTCCCATCCTTCAACATTTCGGCAAGAGAGACAAATCCCTTAATTTCCTCCCTAAAACCCTCTCCATTCGACAACTCATTTTTACCCATTATGTAATACTCCCCATGTAAATCCAACCCATCATTTTAATACCCCCTTCTTCCTTTTATTTTTCCCAGCCAACTCCCTCTCCCATTTCAGCAGAGAGAGAGAGAGAGAGAGGCCGGCATCTTCACAAATCGCCACCACCTCCCGCTACCATCACCACCAGCCAGTTTCCTAAATCACCACTGTAGCTCCATACCATCGTGGACCGAACCACCATCACACCACCTCCTCCATTCACCAACCCCAGCCGTGTATCATCATCACCACCGGTTAACTTCACTCCTCAACAGTCAACACCAACTAGGTCCCCACTGCCGTACAAGCCAGCACCACCGACGAGCTCCATTGCCGTTCTGAACCGCCGCCAAAATCACTTCATAAATCGTTCCGCCAAACAATTTCTGAATTTTTTTTCCTTTGTTGCAAAACGAAATTTCAGATCTACAGAATTCTGGCCAAAATTATCGGTAACCTTGTCTCGTCCGGTATTTTCTGAGATGTCCGGTACCGACCGCTAAGCCCCAGTATTTAGATTGGAATGGTATTAAAGGCTTATGATACCGGAATCTCACAAATCCGAGACGTATCGGCTGGTACGGTACGAGATTCGCAACATGGTTCCAACAAGGTGATGAGAGTGGTTGTGAGGGTGTTGCACCCCATGCACTTGCAATAGTTGTGCTGGCGAAGAAAACGGGGTTCTACAACGCTGTAGACCCCTTGATGATTATAAAATCCAACTGGAAAAAGGTGATAGGGACAGGTGTTGATCAGCGCGCGTGAGAGTGATAGCACGCACGCTAGTCAATAGTCATAGCCTTCACTTTGACCAACACCTGGCAAGTGGAGCGATGCGCGTGAGTGCCAGAGAAACGCATGCTGGTCAAACCTAGGGTTAGGGTTTTGACTTAGGGTTTTGGGGTTAAAAAGGGGCAAAAAAGGGTTCCAATCACTCCAAGTTCAACCCTTTCCATTCTCAAGACTGCTTTTTGATCCAATTCATCATCAGGGAAACAAGAAACTGAAAAATGAGATAAATCAATTGGGAGACCCAGATTGAGGTGTCTACAATAAGCAATAAAAACAATAAAAAGGCAATTGATGGTCAAGTTAGCTTCGTTAAACTTCAAGTCGAATTGGTGGCTCAGTTAGAGGTATCCACTGAGTTAAGTTCAAATTACGCAAAAAAAAAAAAAAATGGAGTACTTACAATGGTTTGTCGATCCACCAAATAAGCTATATTAAGAAATCCACGGCAACGGCGTCAAAAATGCTTAGCACTACAACCTCGCCTTCAAATATAAGGTTGAGAAAACCCCAATCGTAGGGCTAGATCATCGGTAGCATAATAACTGGAAGTCTGGGATCGTACCATAGAGAATCAAAGATAGCTTAATCGGATTGTAGGTATTGTAAAGTGGATTTCGGCATTTAAGACGACCAACTTGGTTTTGCTTTAAACGATAGAATTACTAAAGAAAAAGACTAGAAATTAGCTTTATAAACTAAAAAGAGGCAAGTCTAGGGATCGTCTTTCCCTTGACAAAGGCCGTTACCGGTTCTCAATTATAACTCAAGCAAGAGTCACGACCCCGTGCTCACGCCCAGAAGATTTAATTTTAACGACTATGTTTGTCAAAAGATTTGATTAAACGGAATTAAATTATCCTATTTTTGCTAATGTATCTAATACATAGGAGGCCACGAGCCCTCAATATGCTGCTTGCCAAGACCGCTTGACTAAGCGACATGCTAAGGAGTTAACACCCCTCGCTTAGACCGAAATGGCTAGGTTAGTTCGATTCCGAAAACCATGATTTTAAGCCCGAAGGTTTGAGAGCCAAATAACCACCTAAGTCAAAGATTACCTCGAGACTTACCCAATCGACTACTCACTCATAGCTAAAGCACAAAAAGAAAGCATAAAAACGAGACATAATTTTTAACCATTAAAAATGAAAACAAACTTGATATTAAGGAGGATTTAGTCTGTAGCTACAACTTTAATACTTGGAAAATTAACAAACAACTTAAACTTACAAAGGTTCTTTAAGGAATGACTTAAAAGCTTGAAAAGAGCTTTAATGGAGAAAAAGACTAGAAGTATTAAGTGCTAGGTACAAATATGAAAGACGAGAAAGGTATTTATAGTAAACAATCTTTCTCTCTCTAAGAATATCCAAAAACATGCTAGAAGTGAAAAGTATTCCAAAAGTGGAAACTTGAAAAAAAGTAAAGAAAAACATGGAAAATTCTTCAAGCAGTACCGGTACTGGCCAACTCCCAATACCAATATTGGGTCTTCAAAATGCTATCAAAACACAACTTCAGGAGAGTGGGTACCGATACTGGCCAAATCCCAGTACCGGTATTGGGTTGGCAGATGTCTAATTTTGTCTTGCTCTAGTTCCAAACGGCTCAATGATGACCCGATCGCCTTTCACCACTCCCTTAAACACCCGATGGGACTTGGTGGGCAGCCGCCACACGGCCTTGGATACTCAGATGCTTCCGAGTGCGACCCTTGGCAATAAAAACAGCCTTAGTTCCACGTATTACCTGAAACTATCAAAACACAACCTTACGTGCAAAAATGGAATAAAAATGATATCTTAGGGACTTGAACGCTACAAAGTGTAACGACCCTGATTTTCAGTCAATGAAAATTTCGTTAAATATTTGAATTTTGTTTTAATACTCTTGTTGTTTGTCAAAATTACGTTTTTACCCTTCAAATTTGATTTCTTGCACTTTAGTCCTATTTAGCAAGTCTAGTTAGCTTCTAACCATTCGGTTGAAGGAACTAAACTAGGAAGCTATCTAGTTATCTCAATTGGACCGTTTTGCCCCTCATGGGAACTTTTAACTCTTTTGAACCCTAGACTAAGAATTTCAATATTCTTTTTCTTTTAATCAAATTGGTTATATTCTTTGTCCATTGGACAATAAAAGTTAGGGAAACTATTATCCATTGGATAATAGAAACCCCAATTGTTTATTTAAAAGTATACTTGGTCAAAGTATTAAGAATATTAAGAAAAATACTTTTTAATTTCTTTAAAGTACTTTTGGGATTTATTTTAATATATAAGTTGCCTAATAACTATTATCCATTGGATAATAGATGTTAGGGGAATTTTTACCCAATGGTTAAAAGGAAGTCTTTCATCTTAGTACATGGGCCTTAATAAACTAGTCTTTCTTAAAACCCCATGTGTAGAAGTACTACATTATTTTAACAAGGAAGTACTTAGTACTAAGATTCTTAAAGTACTTCCATATTATTTTATGTTGGGGTATTGATTCTTCCTAGATACATAAGTACATATGTATATATATTAATCTAGTACTTGGTTGATTATTTAAATGGCTTGGTACACATGTGTTTATTAGTTGGTAAAACTTAGTCATTAAGTTTCTTGGCTCAAAGTACAAAGTACCTTTTGTTTATTGTTTTCTTGTACATTGTATGCATATATATATGTGTACCATGTGAAAGCAAAGGAGGAGAGAGAGAGAGAGAGAGAGAGAGTTCGGCTAGAGAGAGAGAGAGAGAGAGAGAGAGAGAGAGAGAGGGGAAGGAAAGAAGAAGGAAAGTTGGTTGTACCATCCTTGATCTTCTTTGTACTTCATATCCTTGGTGTATCTTCCTTCCTAGCAAAGAAACCACTTCCATTGTCCTTCATTGTACAATTCCCATTTGTTTAAACAAGAATCTTGTACCAATATTCTCCTTGCCCACCAAGTATTGTAAGAAACAAATCCTAGCCATTGGATTTGCCTTTGATCTTCCAAGATTCATGACAAGTGTCAAAGAGAGGGAGAGAGAGAGAGGGGGGCCAGCCATTGAGGGAGAGGAGAGGGGCTCAAGCTTTGCCTATAAATAGAAGCTCATTTCATGCATTTCAACTCACCCCTCAAGCATTTGCTCGTCCTTCTCTCTAGAAACAATTTCTGATTTTCCAGGCAGCCTACTGCCCCTTCGGAAATCCCCAGTTTTCTCCTGTTTAGAGTAGTTTTTAGGATCAACTTCCTTCTAGAAAGTTGTAGAGAACTTCGAAACCTTGAAGTTAGACCCAAGAACCACCCCAATCGGTCAAGAAATGACCAAGATATTGGCATCCGAAGTTCAGTAAAATTTCGGATTTCCAAATTCCAGACAGCTTACTGTCTTCTCCTTTACCCCCATTTTTCTCCAACCTAAGATCGTTTCTAGGATTAACTTCCTTCACGAGAGTTGTAGAGGGTTTTGAGATCTTCGATTTCAACCCAAGAACGACTCTATTCGGCCAAAGATTGACCTAGTTACTGCCTTCCGAAGTCCAGTCCAGATTTGGAACTTTCACTGCCCGTAGAATTTTTCCAACTAGCTTATTCGGCCCCGACTAGTTTCGGATCAAGGTAGTGATCCTTACCTATTTTTCACATCCTTACTTTATTTCCGATAAGTAGTTTAAGTTTTGCTACTTGAATCTCTACTTATCTTTCCTAAAGTTTAAAAAGTTACTTGATCATAGATGAAAAAGTAAAAATGCATGATTTATGTAGTTGATGGAATTCAAGCATGCTATGTTAATTAAATGATCTTGTTGTACGATTTCAAGGCTTTGGTTGAATGCATGATTGTATGAAAAGTCTTACACGCGGAGTCTTGCATGAGAACGTGACACGAAAACCGAGGAAGTTAGAAACATGGCACCTAGGGTGTGTTTAACAAGAGAAATGTGTTTTGAAACCGCGATGTGGCCGGACTTGGTAGCCCATTGCGCGGGTTGTGAAAACCACAAAGTGGCCGGACTTGGTAGCCCTTTTGTGAAGATTGCCAATAGGGCCGGACGTGGTAGCCTTGTTGGTAATATGGCTTGGTTATCCGTGGAGAGGAGCCAATGCAAGTTTTGTGTGCCAACGGGAACCCGGCGCGGCAAAACCGTTGTGAGGATGCTCGGGAACCCGGCGCTGCGGAACCGAGATTGGGTGAGTTAAAAAGGAGACTTTGGAAAAGAAAGGTAGTAAAAACAACCCGGTCTACGATGGGTTACGTAGGAAGAACTTCGATAAAACTTGGACACCAACGTTAGATAACGAATGTGGATGTGTCATCATTACTGTTTGTTATATAAATGATCTGTTGTTAAGTTAAGGGTTAGTGGGTAGGGTTACTCTATTGAGCTTTCGTAGCTCATGGTGTTGCCTTTTTGGTGACCCTGACATATTATATTGGTGGTGACGCCGGTATAATGTGTCAGACCTCTTAGATGAACAGGGCGAGATGCATGCCTTGGAGGCCTTCGGAGCTGAGAAGTCTGCCTGAAGGAAGGAGCAAGCGGAGCAGTAGTTAGGAGCCTTAGTTTCTCCTTTGATTGAATGAATGTACCCTTTTGAAGTATTTATGATGTAATAAACTCTTTTTATTATGTAATAAATGCCTCCTTAACGTACCCAAAATTCGGGGCGTTACAACTTGGTATCAAAGCTTTAGGTTCAAAACCTCGGCCATGGGTAGAATGGGTATAACCATGTAGAACCTTAAGCTAGTTTGGCCGTTGCACAAACGTGACTTCGAGTTTAAGTTTACCGTCCCAAATTGGGTGGAATTCTGTCAAAACAATCTTCGGATTGAAGCAAGGCGCGGAAATTGGCAGTACCGCTGAGCTGGGAATTCCCGAACAATTGGATGATGACTTAAATCAAGGATCGAATGTGGAACTCAGAATCTCGAAAAATATTTTTGGTATTAGTAGGCCTTTGCCGAAAAAAAAAAATGTTGCTAGTTAAGCAAATTTTATTTACTAGTTCGTGGAGGAGCCGTTCTTGAGTCAATATTTTAAATTGGGGACAAGAGTGGGACCCGAGCACCGAAAGTGTACCGGGCATAGCCCCATTTGGCCGGCAAACCCACACTCCCCCCTAAACTTCAAATTTCAAATTTTAAACCTCCAAAACATTCAAATTTCAACTTTTAAACTTCAAACTTTTTCCCTCCTCCACTCACCTTTTCGGCACCTATTTATACCCCACCTCCACTTTCATTTCTTCATCTCTCTCATCATCTTAAAAACTCCTCCAAAACCGAGACCCCTTACCGAGCCATGGCAACCTGACGACGAGGATTCCCGGAAGACGCCTTGATCTGAGACATCGAGCGAACCGAAATTCGCTTGATCATCCAAAGCCTTTGGTTGCAACTCTTTGCCTTCATCATATTTTGTGGAGTGCTTACACTAGCCATGCCACGGTGGTTCGCCGTGAACAACCGTGCCAACACCTTTTGGTATTGGGCTCTCGTCGTGGCCGCCGCACTCGCTGCGATCATAAAGGAGTACGAACGTCAGCTGCGCCAAGCTTTCAATGAGAGATGGTAGAGAATTTCGAGGATGGACGAGACCCGAAGCCGGCGACTCCAATTAGGCCGATTGTGATCTTTTGGAAATGTAGGATGTGGTAGATTAGAATCGTTTTCAACTTGTACTAGGAAAATCTTGTGTCCTTACTTGCCTTTTGTAGTAAAACTCTATGTTTTATGATTGTAATTCTATGCTTATGTTGTATGATATTGTTTATCTATGAAAAGTTTGCTTTCAATAGAAAGGGTACCGTTGCATACTATTTGTTAAACTACTTTTGACCCTTAGAGGGAAGCGCCTTTTACAAAAAAAAAAAAAAATCGATTCGGTAGACTAAACCGCCCCCTTTTCGGTTTTCACTCGTAGATGGCGAATCGACGCAATGGATTAGGACACGATAATGGAGGACCATCTAACGCGAACCCCGACCTAACCCAAGTCATGCAAGCGCTCGTGACCGCTCTGAACGCTGCCCGCCAAAACCCAAATCCCAACGAAGGACCTATGACTCGGACCCGGGCAATGAATGAGTTCTGCAAGCGGCGACCCCCGACCTTCGATGGAGATACCAACCCTACCGTGGCTGAAGCGTGGTTGAAGGAAGTCAAGGTGATCCTGGACACCTTGGAGATCACCCGAGATGGCGATCGTGTGGCGTTAACCACCTACCAACTGAAGGGAGAAGCCCGCTACGGTGGGAGCTAATGGAGGCAACCCATGACGTGGCCGCCATGACCTTCGCTCAGTTTGAGACCTTATTTCTCGACAAATACTTCCCTACGCCTATTCGTTTGGCTAAGGAACAAGAATTCAACAACCTGAAGCAAGGAACTATGACCGTTACTCAGTATGCGGCCAAGTTCGAGGAGCTATCCCGCTACGCCCCAGACGCCGTTGCAACCGAGGACAAGAAGGCGAGGAGGTTTGAGTGGGGATTGACGGCTGCTCGAAAGACTGTGGTGGCTCAAGCTTTCACAACCTATACCGGTGTGGTGAAGTGCGCTCTTCGACTAGAGAGTGAGGCGAATGACTTCAAGACCCGCTGGGGGAAGGCGACAGGCAACACTGGTGGACCAATCCGAACCGAGACTTCCAACAACAATCATGGACCCTACCATGCCAAACCTTCTAGCCCATCTCAAGGCGACCAGCCCTGGAAGACTGCTTCCGCCAAAAACGGTGAAACACGGAGAGGCAATCGGGACCTGACAACAGTTAGGTGCTACAACTGTCAGGCTATGGGCCATTATAGCCGCCAATGCCCGCAAAATCAGAAGGAGGGGAATGGGAGCTTTGGAAATCAGGACGCACAACAACCGAGAGAAGCCGATTTTGTGAAGCAAAACCTCGGCGACCCATCGCAGCAGCAGAATGGGCAGAATAAGGGAAAGCAGCCCATGGGAAACCAGCAAAGCACTGGAGGGCGTATTTTCGCGCTGCGGACTGAGGAACAAGAGGAGCCGTAGAATAGGATCCTTAGTTCCCTTTTGTTATCTATTTTGTAATTTCGAATGCTCTTACAAGGGCTATGTTGTAATAGTGAGCGACGACTCACTTTATTCTGTAATAAATTGACCTACGATCGACATGGCGGATTTCGACGAGTGGATTGGCTATCATCGACTGCCTTGAGAAGGTAGCAACAACATATACCCTAGGAGGGACTCGTTTCCTTTTAAGGGGGATAGACGATGATCCCAAGACCGATCTAGCGACCTCGCCTAATTTGTACTTGCGTGCCAATTTCGGGGACGAAATTGTTTTAAGGGGGATAGATTGTAACGACCCTGATTTTCAGTCAATGAAAATTTCGTTAAATATTTGAATTTTGTTTTAATACTCTTGTTGTTTGTCAAAATTACGTTTTTACCCTTCAAATTTGATTTCTTGCACTTTAGTCCTATTTAGCAAGCCTAGTTAGCTTCTAACCATTCGGTTGAAGGAACTAAACTAGGAAGCTACCTAGTTATCTCAATTGGACCGTTTTGCCCCTCATGGGAACTTTTAACTCTTTTGAACCCTAGACTAAGAATTTCAATATTCTTTTTCTTTTAATCAAATTGGTTATATTCTTTGTCCATTGGACAATAAAAGTTAGGGAAACTATTATCCATTGGATAATAGAAACCCCAATTGTTTATTTAAAAGTATACTTGGTCAAAGTATTAAGAATATTAAGAAAAATACTTTTTAATTACTTTAAAGTACTTTTGGGATTTATTTTAATATATAAGTTGCCTAATAACTATTATCCATTGGATAATAGATGTTAGGGGAATTTTTACCCAATGGTTAAAAGGAAGTCTTTCATCTTAGTACATGGGCCTTAATAAACTAGTCTTTCTTAAAACCCCATGTGTAGAAGTACTACATTATTTTAACAAGGAAGTACTTAGTACTAAGATTCTTAAAGTACTTCCATATTATTTTATGTTGGGGTATTGATTCTTCCTAGATACATAAGTACATATGTATATATATTAATCTAGTACTTGGTTGATTATTTAAATGGCTTGGTACACATGTGTTTATTAGTTGGTAAAACTTAGTCATTAAGTTTCTTGGCTCAAAGTACAAAGTACCTTTTGTTTATTGTTTTCTTGTACATCGTATGCATATATATATGTGTACCATGTGAAAGCAAAGGAGGAGAGAGAGAGAGAGAGTTCGGCTAGAGAGAGAGAGAGAGAGAGAGAGAGAGAGAGAGAGGAAGGAAGGAAAGAAGAAGGAAAGTTGGTTGTACCATCCTTGATCTTCTTTGTACTTCATATCCTTGGTGTATCTTCCTTCCTAGCAAAGAAACCACCTCCATTGTCCTTCATTGTACAATTCCCATTTGTTTAAACAAGAATCTTGTACCAATATTCTCCTTGCCCACCAAGTATTGTAAGAAACAAATCCTAGCCATTGGATTTGCCTTTGATCTTCCAAGATTCATGACAAGTGTCAAAGAGAGGGAGAGAGAGAGAGGGGGGCCAGCCATTGAGGGAGAGGAGAGGGGCTCAAGCTTTGCCTATAAATAGAAGCTCATTCCATGCATTTCAACTCACCCCTCAAGCATTTGCTCTTCCTTCTCTCTAGAAACCATTTCTGATTTTCCAGGCAGCCTACTGCCCCTTTGGAAATCCCCAGTTTTCTCCTGTTTAGATTAGTTTCTAGGATCAACTTCCTTCTAGAAAGTGTTAGAGAACTTCGAAACCTTGAAGTTAGACCCAAGAACCACCCCAATCGGACAAGAAATGACCAAGATATTGGCATCCGAAGTTCAGTAAAATTTCGGATTTCCAAATTCCAGACAGCTTACTGTCTTCTCCTTTACCCCCATTTTTCTCCAACCTATGATCGTTTCTAGGATTAACTTCCTTCACGAGAGTTGTAGAGGGTTTCGAGATCTTCGATTTCAACC
Source organism: Rhododendron mucronatum var. ripense (assembly GCA_019656295.1). NCBI lineage: Eukaryota > Viridiplantae > Streptophyta > Magnoliopsida > Ericales > Ericaceae > Rhododendron > Rhododendron mucronatum. The sequence continues at coordinate 6,838,398 of BPLT01000004.1, read as the reverse complement.
CAAGAACGACTCTATTCGGCCAAAGATTGACCGAGTTACTGCCATCCGAAGTCCAGTCCAGATTTGGAACTTTCACTGCCCGTAGAATTTTTCCAACTAGCTTATTCGGCCCCGACTAGTTTCGGATCAAGGTAGTGATCCTTACCTATTTTTCACATCCTTACTTTATTTCCGATAAGTAGTTTAAGTTTTGCTACTTGAATCTCTACTTATCTTTCCTAAAGTTTAAAAAGTTACTTGATCATAGATGAAAAAGTAAAAATGCATGATTTATGTAGTTGATGGAATTCAAGCATGCTATGTTAATTAAATGATCTTGTTGTACGATTTCAAGGCTTTGGTTGAATGCATGATTGTATGAAAAGTCTTACACGCGGAGTCTTGCATGAGAACGTGACACGAAAACCGAGGAAGTTAGAAACATGGCACCTAGGGTGTGTTTAACAAGAGAAATGTGTTTTGAAACCGCGATGTGGCCGGACTTGGTAGCCCATTGCGCGGGTTGTGAAAACCACAAAGTGGCCGGACTTGGTAGCCCTTTTGTGAAGATTGCCAATAGGGCCGGACGTGGTAGCCTTGTTGGTAATATGGCTTGGTTATCCGTGGAGAGGAGCCAATGCAAGTTTTGTGTGCCAACGGGAACCCGGCGCGGTGGAACCGTTGTGAGGATGCTCGGGAACCCGGCGCGGTGGAACCGAGATTGGGTGAGTTAAAAAGGAGACTTTGGAAAAGAAAGGTAGTAAAAACAACCCGGTCTACGATGGGTTACGTAGGAAGAACTTCGATAAAACTTGGACACCAACGTTAGATAACGAATGTGGATGTGTCATCATTACTGTTTGTTATATAAATGATCTGTTGTTAAGTTAAGGGTTAGTGGGTAGGGTTACTCTATTGAGCTTTCGTAGCTCATGGTGTTGCCTTTTTGGTGACCCTGACATATTATATTGGTGGTGACGCCGGTATAATGTGTCAGACCTCTTAGATGAACAGGGCGAGATGCATGCCTTGGAGGCCTTCGGAGCTGAGAAGTCTGCCTGAAGGAAGGAGCAAGCGGAGCAGTAGTTAGGAGCCTTAGTTTCTCCTTTGATTGAATGAATGTACCCTTTTGAAGTATTTATGATGTAATAAACTCTTTTTATTATGTAATAAATGCCTCCTTAACGTACCCAAAATTCGGGGCGTTACACAAAGTGGAGGGCTTTAAGCTCCAAGATTATACAATCTTGGTCACTTATCAGGGACCATCGTTGATTGAATTGATATGAGGGAAAGGCGGACCATCGTTGATTGAATTGGTGGACTGGACTACCCCAGGGTTGACTAACCCTTGATGAAATCACAAATCAATGCAACATGGATTGTAATTGGGGTAAAATAGATGCAGAAATGTTGATTGGGCCTTAGGCCCATATACAAATGGCGTAGGCTAGTACCTCACTGGCGTGCGCTGTTAAAACTGACAGGCCTGAGTTCTAATTTGGCCCAGACCCAGCCCAGGTCCCTTTTTCTTCTCTTATACGCTTGGAACGAAGTTGAAACTATTAGACGATAGTTTTCAAACTCCTTCCCTATTCTCTCCCGCGATTTTCTCTCTCTCTCTCTCTCTCTCTCTCTCTCTCTCTCCCATTCTTATCTTCTTCCCCAAACCAGAAATACTTAAACACACGGTGATGGCAGAGGCGGTTAATGGCGGCAACCATGGCAGTAGTGACGAGTCTGTTCATCCGAGGGACAAGGTTGAAAACTCAAGGGCTCAAATCGACTATCGAGCGTCAGAAGAGGCTGGGGCAATCTTCGGTGCTGAGGATTTGAGTAGTGGTGGTGGCGACGAAGGCCGTGCAGAAGGGGGAGATGGCAGCACAGACCGGCATACACCAGAGAGGGAGGAGCATACACCGGCAGTCCCTGAGATAGGGAGTCCACTGGTTCGTCATTTGGGCTTTAGAAGTGGCGTGGAGGGCCTTGTAATCATTAGCAGAAACCACGGTGCGATCGAAGGCAGTAGCAATGGCGTTGGTGACATTCGGCCGGGGTCTCCGGCAAGAGGGAACGGGGTGGTGACTACAAAGGAGCCTTCCAGAGGGGTACCAATGGAGCCGGCTGAATTTAGACCAGCCGTGGAGTCTTCGGGGCACAAGCCGATTACTCGAGGTGACTTTGCGGAATACGTGGATGAGGAGGTGCTTGCTCACTTGCTAGAAGAGAACCTCGCAATGGTAGCGGCGGTCTTGGTAGCCCGAGAGCAGAGACAGAGGCAGATAGCGGTGGCCCAGGAGAAGGAGAGGTTGAGAGCCGAGGCCGAAAGGGCCATGGTAGAGGAACATGCCTTTATGAGGGAGACCGAGACAGTTGAGAGGGCTCAGGAGGAGACATCTTGGGCGCAGGAGTCAGTAGTGGAGCTGGCTAGGACTAGAGTGCAGGCAACACGCGCTCCCTTTGTTGTAGACACATACACACCACAGGAGCCACACATTTTTGTCCCATCGGGAGTTGATAGCTACGTGCCTCGATAGGAGGTCTACGACCCCGAGCTTGTCTCGAGGGACCCCACAGAGCACCTGGCGTTGACTTGGAACAGGTATAACTTAATTCTTGCTTTAACTTCCATTTGACTGTTGTAACTGCATAGACCTTTGAATGATCTACTGGTAGGATGGCTTTGAATGATGATTCGACTAGTAGTATACCTTGATAATTGAAACTCGACCAATAAGATGCCTTTGAATGACTTGACTGGTAATGTAACTTGAGATAACTTGAATCGACTGTAAAATGCTTTGACTTTTAGAGCTCAACCATGGGATGCGTGAAGTAACTTGAATCAATTGATAAAATGCCTTAGAACTTGATTCGACCAACAATGCCTCGGATAACATGAATCGACCGTAGGATGCCTTTGAAATACGAATTAACTGTAGAACACCTTTGAATTACTTGATCGATTGTTTATTGAGCTCGATTTGCATACGTACTGACGCGTTTCCTTTTATTTGTTACTGTTTTGAACAGAGGAGAGTGGCCAGCTCGCAAGGGCATGGGGGAGCAGCAAGCTCGATTGAGCTTTATAGAGGACCGCCCGAGCAAGTTCGGCAATTGGTGGATGCTGCAGGGTTTGGCCTTTTCATCCCTACCTTGACAGCGATGAAGAATAACCACTCTGTGCTTACTGTTTTAGGTGAGAGGTGGCATATCACATCAAACACCTTCCACTTTCCAATTGGGGAGATGACTGTGACTCCACTAGACTTTGCGGCCATCATAGGCTTGAGGGTAGGAGGCGAGCCCATCCCGTTTGACTCAGGGATTCATAAAGATGAGGCGACACTGATGTGGTTCTTGGGACAAGTGCCTGAGCAGGGAGAGAAGATGGTCAGGTACGAGCAGTTCAAAGATTACCTGAAGAAGATCCCGACCACTAAGCAAGAGGAGGAGCAGATGGTGAGAGCCTATTTGTTGTACTTGTTCGGCGCCAGCTTGTATCCAAACAAGCATGCCAAGGTGCATTTGTCTTACTTGTCTGCCCTTCGTGACTAACGCACGGCCTCTCAGTATGACTAGGGAGGAGCAGCTTTAGGGGTGTGCTACAACTTCATGGGAGAGTTCACACGGTACAAGAAGGCGGTCGCTAGCTATTGGAGAGTGTGGGAGGTACAAATCCAAACTCTGTAGTTCAATTTCAACTCATACTTGCACTTTTGAATTGTATGACTGTATTATGATGCTTTGCTTGTTTGAAAACCTTGCAGTTGTGGGCCTATGAGGTGCTGAAAATGTACCCTCCGGAGAACAAGTGTCTGGACATGAGAACTCTCCCGCGTACGATGATCTGGGGGCCGCTGCACAGAGGCAAGAAGAAATTGAAAGGGAGTCTCCTAGCCTTCAGAGCCTACCTTGATGAGCTGTCGAGCACCCAGGTAAACAAGAATTCTGCTAATTGATTTTGCCTTAAATGCTTTAATGATGTCGTTGATATCCTTTGTTTTGGCCTTGATTGTGTCGCAGGTGGAAAGGAACCTGTGGGGCAGCGTGGTGCCTGAGTCGGAGTATGTGGCGAGGAGCAAGGCAGTGAGTGCAAGCCGAGTGCTGTTGGAGTCTGCTTTTGGGCGGCAGTGGTACTTGGGCGACTGGGTGACGAGACAGTCACTTGGTTTGTCTGTGTTCTAGGTCCCTAGGCCACTTCCGCCTCATGCTTCGCAAACGGGCAGATACACGCTGGCTGAGCTGCAGTGGTTTACTATTCCAGAGGATCTTCCTACCCTCTTGAGGCAAGAGTGTGACTACGCTATCTACCAAAGGCAACACTTGGCGGGGCCACATGGTGTGATGACACGCCATGCCATTGTTGGAGAGGCTATAGAATCCGGGCAAGAGAGGCGAGGTCAGAGCTCGAGGTCGAGAGACAGGACGGCTCACTCAAGGGAGAGGTCCAGCTGCACGGCAGCAACTGGCTTGCTTTGACTTTCTTGGACACTAGTGGTGCGCGATGCGCAAGGAGAGGCTGCCATAGTTGAGTTTGAGCCAGCAAGGACAGAGCCTGCTTGGGTCACAGGACCGGTAGGATTGAATTTTTTCGCTTGTGTCTTCCCTTTGTACCATTTTTGGATTGTATTCTGACTTTTTCCAAAAATGTATCTCAGGTACCAGTAGAGTGGGCGGAAGAGGCTGCCCGCTAAATGCTTGCAATGGAGAAGGAATTTCACAAAATAGCAAGTGGCACTCTTCTACGGTTGAAGTATCCACCAGTGACTCTAGCTCCTGCTTCTGTACAAACGACGCCTCAGGTATGACCCCAGAAACTTGTTCAATTCTGCTTTTATATCGAATAAGCTTGCTTTCGTTACTCAAAATGCTTGATAGACCTGTGATTGATTCCTATTTTCAGCATTTAATATATACAATATGCAGAATATATATTGAAATGTTTGAATGAATTGACAATGCAGGGACAAGCTAGGTCGGCACTTAGGCGAAAGAGTGTATGACCCCTTCCTCAAAAGAAGATGGCAAGCACCTCTACCACTCCTGCCACAGCTCAGAGACAGGCGAGCGCTTCACGACTAGCGATGAGTGTGTAGAAAGGTGAAGAGAGTGCAGACTATGTAGAGACCCGAAAATACTTAATTTTTGAAATGATTATTAAATGACTAATTGGGAAAATATGTTTATTTTGGTGGATATTTAAATTGAGGATTGAAGTGAAAGAATAAAAGATTGAAGGAGTGGAAGTGTGATAAAAAGATATAAGAGTATATATGGTGGGTGTGTGTATTGTAGGAGATTATTTTCATCCCCTCATATCTCTCTCTACAATTCTCTTTGTCTCTCTTTAGCCAGCCAAGTCTCTCTCTCTCCTCCTCTCACTCAAAACTACACTTAATCTCGCAAGAACTTCAAGAATCACCAACCCTCTGGCCTTTTATTCGCGTTCTTGAGCTCAAAAATCCTTGGGTCAAGCTTGAATCGAAGATTTGAAGTTCAAAGAGGCTAGAGCTTGCTCAAATCTCGCAGATCTTGGTGTTCGTCGAGAGGTAAGGACTTCTTTACCTCTCTTATGTGCTTATATGTTGGTTTGGTGTGAGAATCGGACCTTAATCGTCTCCCTTTGTTCATTTGAAAGTTGTCAGAAAACTGCAAAAATTGCCCGAATTCGCCTTGGGATCGATCCCCAAGCACGAGGGATCGATCCCTCTTTCAAATCTAGACATTTTCACCTTGGGGATCGATCCCCAATAGAGGAGGGATCGATCCCTCCCCTCTCTGAAAATTCTGCTCGCTTTCTGGGTTTCAGCCCAACTTCAAATGGCCATAACTTCTTTGTCCAATGTCCGTTTCGTGCAAACTTTACATCAATTCGAAGTTCTTGAAGTCAGCTTTCATTTGGCATAAGAATCATCTGAAGACTCATATAGTACACAGAAAGTTATGACCATTTGAGTAGAGGTGTGTCAGTCAGCCGATGTCTATGGTTATTCCTAAGGTTGTCCTAGTTCCGTATTATGATTCCCTATATTATTAGAACATGTTTAAGTCACTCTTGAGCATGATTGCTTATGTCCTAATGACTCATTGTTCGACCTTGTTTCTTGGCACTCATTAGAGCATAATATTAACTATGTTGGTTAGGTATTGTATCGTACCTATTGATATAAGTACCGTGGACTATAAGAGGTAATGTGATGAGCGTTATGGGTAGACATGAGCTTGTCTAGTGATCAAATGGATAAGATTATGACTCGTAACATCATGCTTCGTCTTGTTGATCTTCCTCGGTTCCTTTGACACTTGTTCGGTGAGACTCTCATTCATAACCTAGCGGATGGCGTGTCTGGAGTCATTTGTGGGTATGGTACGTGACATAGGGCATCGTGATAGACTCAGAGGATTAATGTGATCTTAAGATATTTATTAATGTATGATGTGACAGCTTGATAATTGGTGCCATATTATACGAAGGGTGAGTCGAGATAAAGGGTTTGGGAACAAAATGGAAATACCAGTTAATATGCGACAACATACTTAACATCAATATCTCTCTCCCATACTTGAACTTAGAAACATGGAAATGCGTAGGATGAATGTGAAATGGATGTACGGGGTCACGAGTACCTGGAATGTATTGTATGTATATGGGGCCCTAAAATCCAGAATGTTGAAATGGATATATGGTGTCATGAGTACCCGGAACTTATTGTGGGTATATGGGGCCCTAAGACCCAGAAAGTTCCTTAGGTTCACTATTTGATGAGTTAATGAACAATAAGCTACTTGGACTCATGTTGGAGATTTCCGGGAGACGTACGGGGTTCTCAAGACCCAGAATGTAAGTCCTTTAATGTAGTAACCCTCGTGGTGTTATATTGTAACGCAAGGTGTGGAAATACAGATGGTGGAGATTGGCGATAATGATCCGTGCCAAGATTTACTAGAGTTGTTTGAACTAGTTGGCATATTGTGATAATGGCATGTCATAGAATGATCGTATTGAACGTTGGCATACTCATGAATTGATTGTATCCATCGATTGAGCTGTATCTCTTGTCTTCATCTTTATGCACTTATCATCATATTTACACATAGTATTGGTAAAGATTTTCCTACTGGGCTAGTGTAGCTCAACCTAATCTTTCTTTTTAGATTCAAATGCCGGGCAATAGATTGCATGCATCGTGTGTTTGATAGTGAAAGACTTTTGGAAGCTGACATCATTAGTTATTTCATCATCTTTGTAAAGATCTCATTTTGTTAAAGATGGTCTTGTAACTAATTACTCTTGAAATATCTTTTGACTAAAGTCTGTAATATTCTAAACATGTTCGTACTTGCATCTGAACCGATTTGGGCTAAAGTGCCAAAGTTGTAATTCTCTAAATTTAAGGATTGAATTTGTAAATAGAGCAGGTGGGAAACTCTTTCTGGTATTATTAATGTTATGTGAGGATCTTTAATGGAAATGGATTATATATTTATGTTAAAATTCGAGGGCGTGACAAATTGGTATCAGAGCGTCTAGGTTTGAATACTTTGAGACCGTGGGGAGACTTTAGTCTGATGGGTTCAAAATTAATGCAAAATTCTTTTTACATGACAAGTGTGTTTGCATGAATTAGTCAGTACATCGGTGTGACATTGCATTTACGATAACGTAGATTGTTATGGTGTTGTTGACCTGCGCTTGGGAAGTTGGAGGTTTCATCTCATGATGGGATTGTAGTTGTTGTCATTGATCATTTTATGTTTTGAATTCTTGTAGCACGATGCCACTGAGATGTGAGAATAACCTTGCTAGGGAAATTGTAGTGGCACTTACAGAGTCGAATCTTTTGAATCCTGCACTTTGGGCAAACACGAATGACCATGCTATGGAGGCAATGAGAAAGTTCTGCCGTATGAAACCACCTCAATTCGATGGGGAGAGTAGTGATCCTCTTGTGGCCAATCATTGGCTCTCACAAATTCGTAAAATCTTTAGCGCTCTTAAGATTACGGAAGATGACCTTTGGGTGAGTATAGTAGCTTGTCAACTCATCGGTGAGGCGAATGAGTGGTGGGAATCCATTTTAGGAGTGAGAAGAGAAATAAGGAGGGCGGCTAGTGCGGTGAATCAAGGAAATGGGCCGGATGAGGAAAACCTAACTTGGGCCGAGTTTGAGGAGCTCTTCAAAAGCCAATATTTTTTGAAAACGTATCGTGAGAAACTTAGAGGCCAGTTAGAGGAAGGAAATATGACTGTCTCCGATTATGCTATAAAATTTCAATCACGTTTTGAGCCGGAATTGGTGGCGACAGAGGAAAGGAAGTATAGGCGTTTTGAAAAGGGATTACACCCATCCATTAAGTTGTTAGTGGTGAGCCGGCGCATTAGGAGGTTTTTCGAGATTGTCGAGTGTGCAAGGAGTGTTGAGAATCCAGTGGGTACATAGGGAGACGAGAAAGTGTGGGAACCTAGGCAGCCAACCGCTAGTGTAAGCTTACCTTCGGGAAGTTCTTGGCCGGAGCAAAGGTAAGAAGAGACAGCAGGAACCACCTCAATCATTGCATGTTCAACAGAGTTTTGGGCCACCTACTTTGTCAAGAAGTCATGGAGTTTCTGTCAAATCACAAATTGTATGTCATCGGTGTGGTCAGCTGGGTCATTTTCATGCTCAATGTACACAACAACAGAAGGCATGTTTCATTTGCGGTGCACTTGATCATTTTGCAAGAAGATGCCCTCAGAAAGTAGGAGAGCATAGTGAGCCTAGTTCGGCAAGACCAGGGCAGAGATTAGTTCGACATCATTCACAATACCAGTCTAGTTTGGGTCAGGGGTCACGTGTTGAGCGAGGAGCGAGTCCTACCATTTCTTAGGCTCCAGAGATACCAAATGTATGGGGTACTTTCTTCTCTCTTGTTTAACTCCTTTGCTAGAATTCTTTTGATTTGGGAACATATCATCTTTCCCTGATTTACATCTCTCATTTGACTTCAAATTGAGCACCGAGGATTCCTATACCATACTTATTTGTTAAGTAACACCTCAGATAGTATTTGCCGAGACTGTGAGTTGGTTATTTCAGGTTGTCGATTTGTCTTTAATCTCAGTGTCTTGTGTGAGGCAAGGTTTGGTCTTTTCTTGAGAAATGATTAATTATACCAGTGATTGTTTGTTATATGTCGACGTGTCTCTATACAAGTTGAACCTTTATTGAAATATGTATCTGGGCTTGTTAATCATGAGTCGTTTGTTCATCAGTTTGAATAGATTTTGACACCTGTATCGATTAACACAATGTCATTCATAGTACTACTTATGTTGTATGAATCCTTGTCATGAGATACCAAGTGGCATACCTACATCTGATTTTGACATAATTGCTGCTGAAATCTATGAGTATTTCTTGTCTCTCACTCTCATTCTACTCTTGATGCTACGATTCATGGTATAAAATTTCGCTAGTCAATTTGGGATTCCGTTGCTATGGTTACAAATTTCTTAGTTTGCAATTGCTATTCACTTGATTTCTGCTGTTGCGGCCTCTATCTACTAAAGTTAAGTTAATAGTGATGTCTTTAACAATGTTGTATCCTGTTGTGTTGCCAAATTCAAATCTTGTTGCGATTATGGCTTCTTTCAGGCATTTATATAAAAAAAAAAAAATTGATATAATCCTCAACCTTGGAGGTACTTTGTTCTATACTATTCATTCCATCTTATCAAGAGTTTTGGACCTATCTTTCGTATTGTGTTTGTCATTGATATCAAAACGCTCTTTTGCAAAGGCGTATGTATTCGTTTCCTAGACCCGTGGAATAGTAGGGAAGTTGAAGTTACATTCCTCTAGATTTTTGGGTTTGTTGTGAGTCGATGCATAGAGTTCATAGCCACTTTAAAAGAAAATCTCACATATTCTATACTGTACAAACTCATTTGTGCTGTTAGCTACAGACTTGGTTGCCATTTTTGCCTACTTTGACGTCACAATTTGTTGTGACTCTTCAACCTTGAAGTTACGTGATTTGAACTTGTTTTCGCTTCGTATTGGGTTGCTCATTTAGACTTCATTGGTTGATTTGGATTCCGTCGTTGTAGCTACTAGTGGCTTGTCTCATTATTATGTTGACCATTGGTACGTTGAGTTGGTGGCCTGACGATTTTAAAGATTTCAGGTGTTCCTTGAATTCCGGATATCTTGTCTCCATTATTTGAGTTTTTGATCGGTGTTGTTGAGTTTTGGAGCTCACTTGTTTCGTTTGAGATAACCGAAGGATTGTGTTGACCGTTGTTGTCACCCATTGTCACTCGGAGAGGGAGAACTCATGTATTTCGGGAAGTGTCGCCGCGTTGAGGTTCATTTTGTTTGAGGCAGGAAAAAAGAGAGCCTTATTCGTTAGAAGGGTGTGTTATGTATCGGATACGGTGCGTGTCTTTCGGATAACTAGGCGACAACCGATGAAATCTAGTTGGAAGAGACGATTGATCATCGCACCTTCTAGATGGAAATCTCGGGAAGTCAATTGGAGTATCGGGTTTGTTAGAATGTGAAGACGATCAATTTTTGTGACCTTGGTTCGGACCACCGCAAACAGAATTCAGTTTTCAAGCTACTGGAATTTTGGGCCGGACCAAAGGTAAAGCTGGTCCGGACCAGCGAGACCCAAGAAATGTTTTTTTTAGGGTTTTTTGGTGTGCTAACTTGCTTGGACTATAAAAGCAAAGTTAGGGTTGCCTCCCATTATATTGTTGTTCATCTTTTCATCATAGTGAAACCCCCAAACACCTCGTGGAGTACAATTAGGCAAATTGCTTAAGTTGAAACTACATATATCGCGTGTCTTGTTCTTTCGATTGCTTGTTTCTTTTTCTTGTGTGTTGTTCTCTTGCCCTAACAACTAGTATCAGAGCACCCAGGTTGAGTGCGAGCATCGATGGCAGGAGAAGGAGGAAAAGTAACGGAATCGAAAAGTTTGAGGTTCAGACTACGGATATTGGAAGATGCAGATAAAGGATTATCTGTATGGAAAAAGTTTGAACGCACCGTTGGAAGGGAAGAAACCGGAAGGGATGAAAGATGAAGACTGGAAAACCCTAGACAGGAAAGTCTTAGGGATTATTCATTTGACGTTGACAAAATCGGTGGCCTACAACGTCGCGAAGGAGAAGACTGTTGGGGATATGATGGCGGTCTTGTCAAGTATGTATGAGAAACCCTCGGCGAACAATAAGGTACATCTCACAAAGAAGTTATTTAATCTTAAGATGTCCGAAGGTGCTGCAGTTGCCAACCATCTTAATGAGTTTAATACTATTACGAATCAATTGTCTGTTGTTTCAATTCAGTTTGATGACGAGATACGTGCGTTGATTGTTTTGGCTTCGTTACCCAATAGCTGGGAGGGTATGAGAATGGCTATTAGTAACTCCGCTGGCAAGGAGAAACTCAAATACGATGACATTCGAGATTTAATCTTGAGTGAGGAGGTTCGTAGGAGAGATGCAGGAGAATCCTATTTCTCTAGTTCAGGTTCTACTTTGAATACGGAGACTAGGGGTAGGAGCCAGAATAGAGGTTCTAATAGCGAAAGGTCGAGGTGGAGGAAGGGAAGGAGTGAGTCAAGGACCCCTCTACATGAGGTTCAGTGTTAGAACTGTAACAAGATGGGCCACTATAGGAGAATTTGTAGGGAGCCATAAAAGCAAAACAACGAGTCCCCTAATGTTGTTGCTACTAAAAATCAGGATGCTTTGCTTCTTTTAGTTGACAGTCCGATAGACTCTTGGGTGTTGGACTCAGGAGCTTCATTTCATACCACTGCACACCGGGAAATTATCGAGAACTATGTTGATGGTGATTTTGGGAAGGTGTATTTGGCTGACTGTGAAGCGTTGGATATTGTGGGTATGGAAGATGTTCGAATCAGACTACCGAATAGGTCTTCATGGTCACTACAGAAAGTCAGACATGTTCAGAATTTGATGAGAAATTTGATTTCTGTGGGACAGCTAGATACAGAGGGTCAATCAATCTCATTCTTCAATGATCAGTGGAAGATTACAAAGGGAGCATTGGTTGTGGCTCGTGGGGTCAAGACAGGGACGTTGTATATGACACAGAGCGTAAGGGATACAGTTGCAGTTGTTACTGCAAGTTGTGATGCAGACCTTTGGCACCAAAGATTGGGTCACATGAGTGAAAAAGGCATGAAGGTACTTCTTTCCAAGGGTAACCTTCTAGGGTTGAAGTCAGTTCAGTTTGACTTGTGTGAGGGTTGTGTTTTTGGGAACCAAAAGAAGGTTAGCTTTTTGAAAAACAGCAGGACACCAAGGTCAAGGAAGTTTGAGTTGGGGCACACAAATTTGTGGGGTCCCGCTCTTGTTGAATTGCTTGGTAGGTCAAGATACTACATGTGTTTCGTTGATGACTCAAGCAGGAAGGTATGGGTTTATTTTTTGAGAAATAAATCTGATGCCTTTGAAACTTTTAATAAGTGGAGAGCTTTGGTGGAGAATGAAGCGGGCCTAAGACTGAAATGTCTAAGGTCAGATAATGGAGGTGAGTATGAGGATAAAAAGTTCAAGGAATATTGCGCTGTTAACGGGATTAGGATGGAGAAGACCATTCTGGGGACACCACAGCAGAATGGGGTGGCTGAGCGCATGAACAGGACCCAGAATGAGCGAGCAAGAAGCATGAGGCTGCATGCTGGGTTACCAGAAACTTTTTGGGCTAATGCAATGAGCACTGCGGCTTACTTGATAAATCGAGGATCGTCGGTTCCTTTGAATTTCAGATTGCCCGAGGAGGTTTGGAGCGGAAAGGAGGTAAACCTTTCGTTTCTTAAAGTTTTTGCCTGTGTTTCATATGTTTATATTGATTCTAATGCTCGTAACAAATTGGAAGCTAAGTCTAATAAATGTTTTTTTATTGGCTATGGCGACGAGGAATTCGGCTATCGATTTTGGGAAGCGCAAAATCTAAAGATTGCAAGGAGCCAAAATGTGATATTCAATGAGGGATCGTGACAGGATAGACAGATTGATTCTATGTCAGAGGTTGAGAAAAAGGATGTGGTCGATTTGGATGAGCTATCTGAGGGTTTTATGCCAGATAGCAGCCAGGAATATGAAGAGATTGTTATTCCGCAAGAGAGACAGAGTACGCCAACTAGTGCTATTAGAAGGTTGCCTTCCAGGGTTAGCAAACCACCACAACATTTTTCACCGTCTTTGTACTACATATTGCTCACTGATGCAGGTGAACCAGAATATTATGACGAGGCTTTGCAGAATGTGAGTTCAATCAAGTGGGAGTTGGCCATGAAAGATGAGATGAACTTTTTGTTGTCGTGGGAGTTAATAGAATTGCCAGCCGGTAAGAAAGCTCTTCATAATGAGTGGGTTTACAGATTGAAGGAAGAGCACAATGGTTGCAAGCGCTACAAGGCTCGACTAGTAGTCAAAGGCTTTCAGCAGAAGGAAGGGATTGATTACACCGACATTTTTTCTCCAGTGTGAAGTTGACGACAATACAGTTGGTATTGGGGATTGTGGTTGCTGAGGATTTGCATTTGGAGCGGTTGGATGCGAAGAATGCGTTTTTCCATGGGGATTTGGAGGAGGATATCTACATGCATCAGCCACAAGGCTTCGTAGTTAAATGGAAGGAGAAGATGGTTTGCAAACTGAGCAAGAGCATGTATGGGCAGCAAGCTCCGAGGCAATGGTACAAGAAGTTTGATAACTCCATGTGCAGCAATGGGTTCAAACGGTTGGAGGCGGATCATTGCTGTTATACCAAAGGGTTTGGCAAGTCTTATGTGATTTTGTTGCTATATGTTGATGACATGTTTATCGCAAGGTATCCTATTGGGGAGATCAACAAAGTGAAGAAGGCGTTGTCGAAACAGTTTGCAATGAAGGATTTGGGAGCGGCTAAGCAAATCCTTGGGATGAGAATAATCCGAGATAGAGCAAAGGGGACTTTAAAGCTATCACAGGCCGAATATATCAAAAAGGTGCTCAAGAGGTTTAGCATGGGTGATGCAAAACCTGTTGGAACACCTTTGGCTAGTCATTTTAGACTAACCAAGGATCAGTCACCGAAGACAAACGAGGAGCGGGACTACATGGGTAAAGTTCCGTATGCATCCGCGATAGGGAGTCTTATAAATGCTATGGTTTGCACACGTCCTGACATTGCGCAAGCAATGGGAGTTGGGAGTAGGTATGTGAGTAATCCAGGGAAGCAACATTGGGAAGCAGTGAAATGGGTTATGAGGTATTTGAGGGGTTCTACAGATGTCTCATTGTGTTTCATGTGGGTTGCCTGAAGTTGTAAGGTTATGTAGATGCAGATTTAGTTGGTGACATGGATAGTCGGAAGAGTGCTACCGGATTTGTGTATACTTTGGGTTATTACAGCTATGTGTTGGGGCTCTAAGTTGCAAAAAATTATTGCTCGCTCAACTATAGAAGCCGAGTATGTGGCAGTCACGGAAGCTGGAAAGGAGATGGTATGGTTGCAAGGATTTCTGGATGAGTTGGGGAAGACGGTTGGGAAAGGAGTGTTGCAGAGTGATAGTCAGAGTGCCATCTTTCTCGCCAAGAATCCGGCCTTTCATTCTAGAACGAAGCACCTACTATTGAGATATCACTTTATCTGTTCTTTGATTGATAGTGGACAGTTGATACTAGACAAGATCCGTGGTGCGAAGAATCCAGCGGATATGTTGACAAAGGCTGTGACTGTTGATAAGCTGAAGCTGTGCAAAGCTTCAGTTGGTCTCAAAGCTTAAGGTTGTGGAGATGGGTGTTGATGGTAGTTGGTGTTGTTCACGACCATTGAAGTTTGGGGAGCGCCGTTGATCAGTGTCCAAGTGGGAGAATTGTTGGAATGTGAAGACGATCAATTTTGTGACCTTGGTCCGGACCACCGCAAACAGAATTCAGTTTTGAAGCTGCTCGAATTTTGGTCTGGACCAAAGGTAAAGCTGGTCCGGACCAGCGGGACCCAAGAAACATATTTTTAGGGTTTTTTGGTGTGCTAACTTGCTTGGACTATAAAAGCAAAGTTAGGGTTGCCTCCCATTATATTGTCTTTCATCTTTTCATCATAGTGAAACCCCCAAAAACCTCGTGGAGTATGATTAGGCAAATTGCTTAAGTCGGAACCACGTATATCGCGTGTCTTGTTCTTTAGATTGCTTGTTTCTTTTTCTTGTGTGTTTGTTCTCTTGCCTTAACAACTGGTATCAAAGCACCCAGGTTGAGTGGGAGCATCGATGGCAGGAGAAGAAGGAAAAGTAAATGGAATCAAAAAGTTCGATGGTTTAGACTACTTATATTGGAAGATGCAGATAGAGGATTATCTATATGGAAAAAGTTTGAACGCACCGTTGGAAGGGAAGAAACTGGAAGGGGTGAAAGATGAAGACTAGAAAACCCTAGACAGGAGAGTCTTAGGGATTATTCATTTGACGTTGACAAAATCGTTGGCCTACAACGTCGAGAAGGAGAAGACTGTTGGGGATTGGATGGCGGTCTTGTCAAGTATGTATGAGAAACCCTCGGGGAACAATAAGGTACATCTCACGAAGAAGTTATTTAATCTTAAGATGTCGGAAGGCGCTGCAGTTGCCAACCATCTTAATGAGTTTAATACTATTACAAATCAATTGTCTACTGTTTCAATTGAGTTTGATGACGAGATACGTGCCTTGATTGTTTTGGCTTCATTACGCAATAGCTGGGAGGGTATGAGAATGGCTATTAGTAACTCCGCTGGCAAGGAGAAACTCAAATACGATGACATTCGAGATTTAATCTTGAGTGAGGAGGTTCGTAGGAGAGATGCAGGAGAATCCTATTCGTCTAGTTCAGGTTCTGCTTTGAATACGGAGACTAGGCGTAGGAGCCAAAATAGAGGTTCTAATAGAGGAAGGTCGAGGTCGAGGAAGGGAAGGAGTGGGTCAAGGACCCCTCGACATGAGGTTCAGTGTTGGAACTGTAACAAGATGGGCCACTATAGGAGAAACTATAGGGAGCCATAAAAGCAAAATAACGAGTCTGCTAATGTTGTTGCTACTGAAAATTAGGATACTTTGCTTCTTTTAGTTGACAGTCCGATAGAATCTTGGGTGTTGGACTTAGGAGCTTCGTTTCATACCACTGCACACCAGGAAATTATCGAGAACTATGTTGATGGTAATTTTGGGAAGGTGTATTTGGCTGACGGTGAAGCGTTGGATATTGTGGATATGGGAGATGTCCGAACCAGACTACCTAATAGGTCTTCATGGTCACTACAGAAAGTCTGACTTGTTCAGAATTTTATGAGAAATTTGATTTCTGTGGGACAACTAGATATAGAGGGTCATTCAATCCCATTCTTCAATGATCAGTGGAAGATTACAAAGGGAGCATTGGTTGTGGCTCGTGGGGTCAAGACAGGGACGTGGTATATGACACAGAGCACAAGGGATACAGTTGCAGTTGTTACAGCAAGTTGTGATGCAGACCTTTGGCACCAAAGATTGGGTCACATGAGTGAAAAAGGCATGAAGGTACTTCTTTCCAAGGGTAAACTTCTAGGGTTGAAGTCGGTGCTGTTTGACTTGTGCGAGGGTTGTGTTTTTGGGAACCAAAAGAAGGTTAGCTTTCTGAAAAACGGTAGGACTCCAAGGTCATGGAAGTTGAAGTTGGTCCACACAAATTTGTGGGGTCCCGCTCCTGTTGAATTGCTTGTTAAGTCAAGATACTACATGAGTTTCGTTGATGACTCAAGCAGGAAGGTATGGGTTTATTTTTTGAGAAATAAATCTGATGCCTTTGAAACTTTTAAGAAGTGGAGAGCTTTGGGGGATAATGAAGCGGGCCTAAGACTGAAATGTCTAAGGTCAGATAATGGAGGTGAGTAGGAGGACAAAAGGAATATTGCGCTGTTAACGGGATTAGGATGGAGAAGACCATTCCGGGGACCCCACAGCAGAATGGTGTGGCTGAGCGCATGAACAGGACCTTGAATGAGCGAGCAAGAAGCATGGGCTGCATGCTAGGTTGCCAGAAACTTTTTGGGCCAATGCAGTGAGCAGTGCGGCTTACTTGATAAATCGAGGACCGTCGGTTCCTTTGAATTTCAGATTGCCCGAGGAGGTTTGGAGCAGAAAGGAGGTAAACCTTTCGTTTCTTAAAGTTTTTGGCAGTGTTTCATATGTTCATACTGATTCTAATGCTCATAATAAATTTGAAGCTAAGTCTAATAAATGTTTTTTTATTGGCTTTGGTGACGAGGAATTCGGTTATCGATTTTTGGATGCGCAAAATCGAAAGATTGTAAGAAGCCGGAATGTGATATTCAATGAGCATGTTATGTATAAGGATCCTGACAGTACAGAACAGGTTGAATCTATGCCAGAGGTTGAGAAAAAGGATGTGGTCAATTTGTATGAGCTATCTGAGGGTTTAGTGCCAGATAGCAGCCAAGAAGATGAAGAGATTGTTAGTCCGCAAGAGAGACAGAGTACGCCAACTAGTGTTGTTAGAAGGTTGTCTTCCAGGGTTAGCAAACCACCACAAGGTTTTTCACCGTCTTTGTACTACATATTGCTCACTGAAGCTGGTGAACCAGAATATTATGACGGGGGCTTTCCAGAATGAGAGTTCAATCAAGCGGGAGTTGGCCATGAAAGATGAGATGAACTCTTTGTTGACAAACCAGACATGGGAGTTAACAGAATTGCCAGCCGGTAAGAAAGCTCTTCATAATAAGTGGGTTTACAGATTGAAGGAAGAGCACAATGGTAGCAAGCACTACAAGGCTCGACTAGTAGTCAAAGGCTTTCAGCAGAAGGAAGGGATTGATTACACCAACATTTTTTCTCCAGTGTGAAGTTGACGACAATACGGTTGGTATTGGGGATTGTGGTTGCTGAGGATTTGCATTTGGAGCAGTTGGATGCGAAGATTGCGTTTCTCCATGGGGATTTGGAGGAGGATATCTATATGCATCTGCCACAAGGCTTCATAGTTAAATGGAAGGAGAAGATGGTTTGCAAACTGAGCAAGAGCTTGTATGGGAAGCAAGCTCCGAGGCAATGGTACAAGAAGTTTGATAACTTCATGTGCAGCAATGGGTTCAAACGGCTGGAGGCGGATCATTGCTGTTATACCAAGGTGTTTGGCAAGTCTTATGTGATTTTGTTGCTATATGTTGATGACATGCTTATCGCTAGGTCTGATATTGGGGAGATCAACAAAGTGAAGAAGGCGTTGTTGAAACAGTTTGCAATGAAGGATTTGGGAGCGGCTAAACAAATCCTTGGGATGAGAATAATCCGAGATAGAGCAAAGGGGACTTTAGAGCTATCACAGACCGAATATATCAAAAAGGCACTCAAGAGGTTTAGCATGGGTGATGCAAAACCTGTTGGAACACATTTGGCTAGTCATTTTAGACTAACCAAGGATCGGTCACCAAAGACAAACGAGGAGTAGGACTACATGGGTAAAGTTTCGTATGCATCAGCAATAGGGAGTCTTATGTACGCTATGGTTTGCACTCGTCCTGACATTGTGCATGCAGTGGGAGTTGTGAGTAGGTATATGAGTAATCCAGGGAAGCAACATTGGGAAGCAGTGAAATGGGTTATGAGGTATTTGAGGGGTTCTACAGTTGTCTCATTGTGTTTCACGAGGGTTGCCTCAAGTTGCAAGGTTATGTAGATGCAGACTTAGCAGGTGACGTGGATAGTCGGAAGAGTGCTACCGGATTTGTGTATACTTTGGGTGGTACAGCTGTGTGTTGGGGCTCTAAGTTGCAAAAAATTGTTGCTCTCTCAACTACAGAAGCCGAGTATGTGGCAGTCACGGAAGCTGGAAAGGAGATGGTATGGTTGCAAGGATTTCTGGATGAGTTGGGGAAGACGGTTGAGAAAGGAGTGTTGCACAGTGATAGTCAGAGTGCCATCTTTCTTGAACGAAGCACTTACAATTGAGGTATCACTTTATCCGTTCTTTGATTGATAGTAGACAATTGATACTAGACAAGATCCGTGGTGCGAAGAATCCAGCGGATATGTTGACATAGGCTGTGACTGTTGATAAGCTGAAGCTGTGCAAAGCTTCAGTTGGTCTCCAAGCTTAAGGTTGTAGAGATGGGTGTTGATGATAGATGGTGTTTGTTGACGACCAATGAAGTTTGGGGAGCGCCGTTGATCAGTCTTCAAGTGGGAGAAATGTTGGAATGTGAAGACGATCAATTTTGTGACGTTGGTCCGGAACACCGCAAACAGAATTCAGTTTTGAAGCTGCTCGAATTTTGGTCCGAACCAAAGGTAAAGCTGGTCCGGACCAGCGGGACCCAAGAAACGTTTTTTTTAGGGTTTTTCGGTGTGCTAACTTGCTTGGACTATAAAAGCAAAGTTAGGGTTGCCTCTCATTATATTGTTGTTCATCTTTTCATCATAGTGAAACACCCAAACACCTCGTGGAGTACGATTAGGCAAATTGCTTAAGTCGGAACCACGTATATCGCGTGTCTTGTTCTTTCGATTGCTTGTTTCTTTTTCTTGTGTGTTTGTTCTCTTGCCCTAAAAACTGGTATCAGAGCACCCAGGTTGAGTGGGAGCATCGATGGCAGGAGAAGATGGAAAAGTAAATGAAATCGAAAAGTTCGATGGTTTAGACTACTTATATTGGAAGATGCAGATAGAGGATTATCTATATGGAAAAAGTTTGAACGCACCGTTGGAAGGGAAAAAACCGGAAGGGATGAAAGATGAAGATTGGAAAACCATAGACAGGAGAGTCTTAGGGATTATTCGTTTGACGTTGACAAAATCGGTGGCCTACAACGTCGCGAAGGAGAAGACTGTTGGGGATATGATGGCGGTCTTGTCAAGTATGTATGAGAAACCCTCGGCGAACAATAAGGTACATCTCATGTCGAAGTTATTTAATCTTAAGATGTCCGAAGGCGCTGCAGTTGCCAACCATCTTAATGAGTTTAATACTATTACGAATCAATTGTCTGCTGTGTCAATTGACTTTGATGATGAGATGCGTGCCTTGATTGTTTTGGCTTCATTACCCAATAGCTGGGAGGGTATGAGAATGGCTATTAGTAACTCCGCTGGCAAGGAGAAACTCAAATACGATGACATTCGAGATTTAATCTTGAGTGAGGAGGTTCGTAGGAGAGATGCAGGAGAATCATATTCGATCGTCTAGTTAAGGTTCTGCTTTGAATTCGGAGACTAGGGGTAGGAGCCAGAATAGAGGTTCTAATAGAGGAAGGTCGAGGTCGAGGAAGGGAAGGAGTGGGTCAAGGACCCCTCTACATGAGGTTCAGTGTTGGAACTGTAACAAGATGGGCCACTATAGGAGAAACTGTAGGGAGCCATAAAAGCAAAACAATGAGTCTGCTAATGTTGTTGCCACTGAAAATTAGGATACTTTGCTTCTTTTAGTTGACAGTCCGATAGAATCTTGGGTGTTGGACTCAGGAGCTTCGTTTCATACCACTGCACACCAGGAAATTATCGAGAACTCTGTTGATGGTAATTTTGGGAAGGTGTATTTTGGTTGACGGTGAAGCGTTGGATATTGTGGGTATGGAAGATGTCTGAACCAGACTACCAAATAGGTCTTCATGGTCACTACAGAAAGTCTGACTTGTTCAGAATTTGATGAGAAATTTGATTTCTGTGGGACAACTAGATATAGAGGGTCATTCAATCTCATTCTTCAATGATCAGTGGAAGATTACAAAGGGAGCATTGGTTGTGGCTCGTGGGGTCAAGACAGGGACGTTGTATATGACACAGAGCACAAGGGATACAGTTGCAGTTGTTACTGCAAGTTGTGATGCAGACCTTTGGCACCAAAGATTGGGTCACATGAGTGAAAAAGGCATGAAGGTACTTCTTTCCAAGGCTAAACTTCTAGGGTTGAAGTTGGTTAAGTTTGACTTGTGCCAGGGTTGTGTTTTTGGAAAGCAAAAGAAGGTTAGCTTTCTGAAAAACGGCAGGACTCCAAGGTCAAGGAAGTTGGAGTTGGTCCACACAAATTTGTGGGGTCCCACTCCTGTTGAATTGCTTGGCAGGTCAAGATACTACATGAGTTTCGTTGATGACTCAAGTAGGAAGGTATGGGTTTATTTTTTGAGAAATAAATCTGATGTCTTTGAAACTTTTAAGAAGTGGAGAGCTTTGGTGGAGAATGAAGCGGGCCTAAGACTGAAATGTCTAAGGTCAGATAATGGAGGTGAGTATGAAGACAAAAAAGTTCAAGGAATATTGCGTTGTTAATGAGATTAGGATGGAGAAGACCATTCCAGGGACACCACAGCAGAATAGTGTGGCTGAGCGCATGAACAGGACCCTAAATGAGCGAGCAAGAAGCATGGGCTGCATGCTGGGTTGCCAGAAACTTTTTGGGCTAATGTAGTGAGCACTGCGGCTTACTTGATAAGTCGAGGACCGTCGGCTCCTTTGAATTTCAGATTGCCCGAGGAGGTTTGGAGCGGAAAGGAGGTAAACCTTTTGTTTCTTAAAGTTTTTAGCTGTGTTTCATATGTTCATATTGATTCTAATGCTCGTAATAAATTGGAAGGTAAGTCTAATAAATGTTTTTTCATTGGCTATGGCAACGAGGAATTCGGCTATCGATTTTTGGATGCGCAAAATCGAACAATTGTAAGAAGCCGGAATGTGATATTCAATGAGCAAGTTATGCACAAGGAACGTGACAGGACAAAACAGGTTGATTCTATGCCAGGAGGTTGAGAAAAAGCATGTGGTCGATTTGTATGAGCTATCTGAGGGTTTAGTTCCAGACAGCAGCCAGGAAGATGAAGAGATTGTTATTCCGCAAGAGAGACAGAATACGCCAACTAGTGCTATTAGAAGGTTGTCTTCCAGGGTTAGCAAACCACCACAATGTTCTTCACCGTCTTTGTACTACATATTGCTCACTGTTGCTGGTGAACCAGAATATTATGATGAGGCTTTCCAGAATGAGAGTTCAATCAAGTGGGAGTTGGCCATGAAAGATGAGATGAACTCTTTGTTGACAAACCAGACGTGGGAGTTAACAGAATTGCCAGCCGGTAAGAAAGCTCTTCATAATAAGTGCGTTTACAGATTGAAGGAAGAGTACAATGGTAGCAAGTGCTACAAGGCTCGACTACTAGTCAAAGGCTTTCAGCAGAAGGAAGGGATTGATTACACCAACATTTTTTCTCCAGTGTGAAGTTGACGACAATACAGTTGGTATTGGGGATTATGGTTGTTGAGGATTTGCATTTGGAGCAGTTGGATGCAAAGAATGCATTTCTCCATGGGGATTTGGAGGAGGATATCTACATGCATCTGCCACAAGGCTTCGTAGTTAAAGGGAAGGAGAAGATGGTTTGCAAACTTAGCAAGAGCTTGTGTGGGAAGCAAGCTCCGAGGCAATGGTACAAGAAGTTTGATAACTTCATGTGCAGTAATGGGTTCAAATGGCTGGAGGCTGATCATTGCTGTTATACCAAGGGGTTTGGCAAGTCTTATGTGATTTTGTTGCTGTATGTTGATGACATGCTTATCGCAGGGTCTGATATTGGGGAGATCAACAAAGTGAAGAAGGCATTGTCGAAACAGTTTGCAATGAAGGATTTGGGAGCGGCTAAGCAAATCCTTGGGATGAGAATAATCCGAGATAGAGCAAAGGGGACTTTAAGCTATCACAGGCCGAATATATCAAAAAGGTGCTCAAGAGGTTTAGCATTGGTGATGCAAAACCTGTTGGAACACCTTTGGCTAGTCATTTTAGACTAACCAAGGATCAGTCACCAAAGACAAACGAGGAGCGGGACTACATGGGTAAAGTTCTGTATGCATCAGCGATAGGGAGTCTTATGTACGCTATGGTTTGCACACGTCCTGACATTGTGCATGCAGTGGGAGTTATGAGTAGGTATATGAGTAATCCAGGGAAGCAACATTGGGAAGCAGTTAAATGGGTTATGAGGTATTTGAGGGGTTCTATAGATGTCTCATTGTGTTTCACGAGGGTTGGGTTGAAGTTGCAAGGTTTTGTAGATGCAGACTTAGCAGGTGACATGGATAGTCGGAAGAGTACTACCGGATTTGTGTATACTTTGGGTGGTACAGCTGTGTGTTGGAGCTCTAAGTTGCAAAAAATTGTTGCTCTCTCAACTATAGAAGCCGAGTATGTGGCAGTCACGGAAGCTGGAAAGGAGATGGTATGGTTGCAAGGATTTCTGGATGAGTTGGGGAAGACAGTTGAGAAAGGAGTGTTGCACAGTGATAGTCAGAGTGCCATCTTTCAAGAACGAAGCACATACAATTGAGGTATCACTTTATCCGTTCTTTGATTGATAGTGGACAGTTGATACTAGACAAGATCCGTGGTGCGAAGAATCCAGCGGATATGTTGACAAAGGTTGTGACTGTTGATAAGCTGAAGCTGTGCAAAGCTTTAGTTGTTCTCCAAGCTTAAGGTTATGGACGTGGGTGTTGTGGGTGTTGATGATAGATGGTGTTTGTTGACGACCATTGAAGTTTGGGGAGCGCCGTTGATCAGTCTTCAAGTGGGAGAAATGTTGGAATGTGAAGACGATCAATTTTTGTGACCTTGGTCCGGACCACCACAAACAGAATTCAGTTTTGAAGCTGCTCGAATTTTGGTCCGGACCAAAGGTAAAGCTGGTCCTGACCAGTGGGACCCAAGAAACGTTTTTTAGGGTTTTTTGGTGTGCTAACTTGCTTGGACTATAAAAGCAGAGTTAGGGTTGTCTCCTATTATATTGTTGTTCATCTTTTCATCGTAGTGAAACCCCCAAACACCCCGTGGAGTACGATTAGGCAAATTGCTTAAGTCAGAACCACGTATATCGCGTGTCTTGTTCTTTCGATTGCTTGTTTCTTTTTCTTGTGTGTTTGTTCTCTTGCCCTAACAGGGTTATATTTAGAGGTAAGATATCTGTGTTGAAATAGAAAATCGTGTATAGAAATTTCGCAATAAAAAGGAAGCTTATAAATCAAGTACCCGTTTGGAATTGCCGCCGAATCCTTGGGTATGGTGATGCGTTATACATACGGATGGTGAGGAGGTACGAACCGAACCCATTGCATGAGTTAGAAAGATCCTAACTTGAGTTAGAAGCCGACGTGTCCCGTGGTGAGAATCTGATATGTATCCTAAATTTGCATAGTCAAGTGTTGAGAGGTAAGCCGATGCCTTTAGTGCGAGTTTACATGGGAAAGGAGGACGAAGTTAGAAAGATATATTCGTGTTTGTTGTGGTTTGATTGATACGAATCTTTGATATAAATTTCGGTAAATATTTGAATTTTGTTTGAATTATTTATTTTTACTTTTCTAATAATCCGTCGTAATTAGATTTTAGTCATTTAAAAGTATATTTCTTAGCTAGAGCCCTACTTGGCAAGTAGAATTATATTCCAACCGATTAGTTGGAAGAACTGATCGTCCAATTCATCTAGTTACTTTTCCCTAACCCTAGATGGACTTTTTTGACCATCCATGAGGCTTATGAACCTTTCCAACCCTAGACTAGAAAATTATTTATTATTATTTTTTTTTTTGTTTTCTTCTTTGTCCATTGGACAATAAAAGTTAGGAGAACTTTTATCCATTGGATAATAGAAACCCTATTCTTTATATTAAAGGTATTTCTTGATAGATTTGGTTAAGTACTAATATCTATAAAAAAAAATAGATTTTTACACATGCTTTAAAGGACACTTTGGTTATTTTAATATAAAATTTCCCTTATTACTTTTGTCCATTGGTCAATAGATGTTAGGGTAATCTTTGTCCATTGGACAATAGGCTTCCTATTAAAATATGTTGATTAGTACCAATATTATATTACATATATGCATATGAGCAAAGGACAGCATGCATTGTTTATTAGATATTCTCACACCTTCCCATTATCCATTGGTTATAAACAGCTAGGAAAACTATTACCCATTGGGTAATAGCTCCAATCTTCCTACTAAGTACAACGATCCTATTTAATATTCAAGTATTGATTTTTCCATGTGCTTTTAAGCATTAGAATATGTGGGTAAATCTAAACCCTAGATTTTTAGTACCTTGATTAGTAGATTAGTACTAGTACCTATATTATATTTTAATGGGGAAATCTTAAGCTATTTATTCTTGGTACCTATGTATATATAGGCATGTGTACATATATACAATATTATTTATAGATATAGATTTCCAAGGGTACAATAGCAATTAGTTTAAGGGAGACATGTGCCTAATTGGATTTCTTTAATAGGATTTTTGATTTGGAAAATCTAGTACCTTGTACCTTTTGGCCTATTATTTTTCTAGGAAAATCTTTACCCATTGGATAATAATTGCTAGGGAAAAATTTACTCGTAGATGGACAGAGTAAAACTCTACACCTTGGAGGCATTCGGAGCCGAGGAGCTGGCTATGATGGAGGAGCAGGCAGGACAGTAGATAGGGACCTTAGTTTCCTTTCCCGTATGTAATAAAAGTACTCTTGTGAGAGTCATGTTGTAATAACGAGCCAGACTCCATTTAGATTTTCAATAAAATGTCTATTTAACGTCCCCAAAATTCGGGGCGTTATAGACATGATTGGACTTGGTTTATTAAATTTCGGGACGAAATTTCTCTAAGGAGGATAGACTGTAGAGACCCGAAAATTCTTAATTTTTGAAACGATTATTAAATGACTAATTGGGAAAATATGTTTATTTTGGTGGATATTTAAATTGAGGATTGAAGTGAACGAGTAGAAGATTGAAGGACTGGAAGTGTGATAAAAGATATAAGAGTATATAAGGTGAGTGTGTGTATTGTAGGAGATTATTTTCATCCCCTCATATCTCTCTCTACCGTTCTCTCTCTCTCTATCTAGCCGGCCAAGTTTCTCTCTCTCCTCCTCTCACTCAAAACTCCACTTAATCTCTCAAGAACTTCAAGAATCACCAACCCTCTGGCCTTCTATTTGGGTTTTTGAGCTCGAAAATCCTTGGGTCAAGCTTGAATCGAAGATTTGAAGTTCAAAGAGGCTAGGGCTTGCTCAAATCTCGTAAATCTTGGTGTTCGTTGCAAGGTAGGGACTTCTTTACCTCTCTTATGTGTTTATATGTTGGTTAGGTGTGAGAAACGGGCCTTAATTGTCTTCTTTTGTTCATTTGAAAGCTGTCAGAAAACTGTAGAAATCGCTCGAATTCGCCTAGGGATCGATCCCCAAGCATGAGGGATCGATCCCTCTTTCAATCTGGACATTTTCTCCTGGGGATCAATCCCCAATAGAGGAGGGATCGATCCCTCCCCTCTTTGGAAATTCTGCTCGCTTTCTGGGTTTTAGCCCAACTTCAAACGGCCATAACTTCTTTGTCCGATGTCCGTTTCTTGTAAACTTTATATCGATTTGAAGGTCTTGAAGTTAGATTTCATTTGCCATAAGAATCATCTTAAAAATCATAGTACACAGAAAGTTATAACCATATGAGTAGAGGTGTGTCAGTCAGCCGATGTCTATGGTTATTCCTAAGGTTGTTCTAGTTCGGTATTATGATTCCCTATATAATTAGAACATGTTTAAGCCACTCTTGAGCATGATTGCTTATGTCCTAATGACCCGTTGTTCGACCTTGTTTCTTGGCACTCATTAGAGCATAACATTAACTATGTTGGTTAGGTATTGTATCGTACATGTTGATATAAGTACCGTGGACTATAAGGGGTAATGTGACGAGTGTTATGGGTAGACATGAGCTTGTCTAGTGATCAAATGGATAAGATTATGACTCGTAACATCGTGCTTTGTCTTGTTGATCTTCCTAGGTTCCTTTGGCATTTGTTCGGTGAGACTCTCTTTATAACCTAGCGGATGGCGTGTCGTGGAGTCATTTGTGGGTACGGTACGTGATGTAGGGCATTGTGATAGACTCAGATGATTAACGTGATCTTAAGGTATTTGTTCATGTACAATGTGACAACTTGATAATTGGTGCCATATTATACGAAGGGTGAGTCGAGATAAAGAGTTTGGAACAAAACAGAAATACGAGTTAATAAGTGACAACCTACTTAACATCAATATCTCTCTCCTATACTTGAACTTAGAGTCATGGAAATGCGTAGGATAATGTGAAATGGATGTACGGGGTCATGAGTAACCCAGAATGTATTGCGGGTATATGGGGCCCTAAAACCCGAATGCGAAATGGATGTATGGGTCCACGAGTACCCGGAATGTATTATGGGTATATGGGGCCCTAAAACTCAGAATGTGAAATGGATATACGGGGTCATGAGTACCCAGACCATATTGTGGGTATATGGGGCCCTAAGACCCAGAAAGTTCCTTAGGTTCACTATTTGATGAGTTAATGAACAATGAGCTACTTGTACTCATGTTGGAGATCTCTGGGAGATGTACGGGGTTCTCAAGACCCAGAATGTAAGTCCTTTAATGCAGTAACCCTCGTGGTGTTATACTATAACGCAAGAGGTGAAAATACAGATGGTGGAGATTGGTGATAGTGAGACGTGTCGAGATTTACTAGAGTTGTCTGAACTAGTTGGCATATTGTGATAATGGCATGTCATAGAATGATCGTATTGAACGTTGGCATACACATGAATTGATTGTAATCCATCGATTGAGTTGTATCTCTTGTCTTGATCTTTATGCACTTATCATCATATTTACACATAGTAATGGTAAAGATTTTCCTACTGGGCTAGTGTAGCTCAACCTAATCTTTCTTTTCAGGTTCAAATGCTAGGCAATAGATTGCATGCATCGTGTGCTTGATAGTGAAGGACTTTTGGAAGCTGACGTCATTAGTTATTTAATCATCGTTGTAAAGATCTCATTTTGTTAAAGATAGTCTTGTAACTAATTACTCTTGGATTATCTTTTGACTAAAGTCTGTAATATTCTAAACATGTTCGTATTTGCATCTAAACTGATTTGGGCTAAAGTGCCACAATTGTAATTCTCTAAATTTTGAGGATTGAATTTGTAAATACAACAGGTGGAAAACTCTTCCGGGTATTATTAATATTATGTGAGGATCTTTAATTGAAATGGATTATATATTTATGTTAAAAATCGAGGGCGTGACAGACCGCCAGGCAGCGAGGTTCCGAATTAAGCTAAGGGAGAGGCCGACACAAAAAAGACCATCTTAGAAGAAGAGAAAAGGAGCCACATCATCTCGGACTGCGGAGAGCAAGAGTAAGGAAGAAGAGGAATATGAGGAAAGGGAGCACTTGCCTTTCAGCAGAGAAAAGGAGCCGCATCATCACGTTGATATTACTCTTTGCTCGGGCCGTTGTACCGCTACGTACATTGTTCCACCTTTTGTCCATGGATATTGATATAGTAGTATAAAATTTGCATCTTCTGCTTATTAATTCTCTTTGTAAAGAAAATTGATAAAAGAACGTATAAAATCCACTAATATCCAACTTGCATTGACGAGTGCTCTAAATCGACAAATAGACACATGTATATATACAGATTGACCTAGCTCGAAAGAAAAGGATAGAAAGGTCGCAGGATACGACACAAACCACCTTTGGACACATGGAAAATAATGAAATTTTGGGCATTAATGAGCCAAAACTCGAAAATCTCGTAAACAGGCAAAACTGACACCTCTGTAAGGTCATATAGGTGTATAGTGACCTATACAAATCGATGAAATAAAGAAAAACATTCCAACATGAGAAATTGACCGAAAAACTAGAAAAATGTCGCTAAAAATGGACATAGGACGCCAAAGATGACAAATTTGAGTCCCAAATTGAAACCAACACCCCCGCACAGTCACATTAGGTTCATATGACGTGTACGGTATGACAAAACTTGGCAAAAGTCCCTAGATCGGATTTCAAGCCTCCGAAACCTTGATTTGAACTTGAAATGGGCCGCCGGTGGTCCAAAATCTTCGTTGAGCGCGACTTTTAGAATTCGATGCTTCGACATAGCCCCAAATACTCATTATGACTTGTTGGAACCATTAAAAGTGAAAAAGAGGCCCTTGAATAAAAAATTACCATTCGAGGACAATAGGCTTCAGAAACTGTTTTCTGCTGTATTGGACTGGCGTACGGTGATTCATGACATGCTTACGGCAATTCGAAGAAATCAGAGGATACGCGTATGTTGGTCCTCTACTGGCGTATGCCTGTAAACTCTGCACCAGCTACCTTTGTTTGACAAGTCTCCTTTTTGGGGAAATAATGCCTTGTCATGCCTTCACACGGTTTGAACACGGTTTTGGTCCTCAAAATAGATTATCCTTGCATGCAAAGGTGGCGGGACACCAAGGCATGGGTTTTACTCCAGCACGAGAATCAAGGTTGATATTTTGACATTTTTGCCTATAAATGGAATTGTGCTAGCAATGTTGAACTCACACTTTCATTTCCCATATTCAGCAATCCTTTGTATCCCTTGATGGAGAACCCACTCCCGACTTTGATTAAGCCTTGGCTAGTAGAATTTCTATCCATGGATTGGTTGAACTTCCAATCACATGGCCTTGCCTCATTCCGATATCTTCGACATGAGCTGCTTTGCCCTGAGCTTCAAGGAGCTGCTCTTAGGTTTCTGAGACCCTGATGTTCACGTCTTTCGCTTTGGCGAGGATGAAATGTGCCCGACTATTGAAGAGTTCCAAGCCTATCTTTGGAGCTTTGCATCTCACACACTCGTTGTCCCACCCTATAAATTGAGCTTGCCCGGGCTGTTGGCGACCTCACTCAACATTTGTCAAGGGTAAGAAGAATCGCTCACGCATTCAACAAGAAAATGAAGTCCAGGGACTTGATCGAAGGGATATGGTTACAAAGGAAATCCGTGCTCCGGTGTTTAATCCTCGCGGGAAATTCCAACCGAAGCATTCTGGGCCTTACATTATCAAAACCATCCTATCTGGGGGTGCTGCTAAGCTCATCGATCTCGACGGCAACGAATTCAATACCTTGGTCAACTTGGATCAACTCAAGCGTTACTATCCTAGAGAGATGCTCGTTGGATCAAAAACCACAAGGGTGGGCGGTGCCAAGCAAAAGTTAGAGCAGCTTGCTAGACCGAAAACCTAAGGAGGCGGTCTAAGAAAAAATAAATAGGCAAGAAGTCGAAAGCTCACTAGACCAAAAACCTGAAAAGGCGGTACTAGGCAGAAGTTAGAGTGTAAAATGAGGGATAAAAACACACGAGTGAATCTTGGCCTGAACTACGTGCTGACTTGATTCCTTGAAAAGGGATACGTAGGCAATCTTTCCTCGAGATTCGGTCACAATCTATCAACTTGATCCATGGTTGATGATTTGGTACACATCAAAAGTAGAGAAAGGTCGAGAATGAGACAAGCTTCATTATAGGAATCAGAAGGGAGAAACCCATCGTCTTTCAATTTTATTGCAAACTACTATTTCTAATATACAAGTTGAGCATAAAAGCCTTAAAACATTTGAAGCATGAAAAATAGAACGAAATGCATGAGAAGCCTAATGGCTCACAGCTTATTCTAAGTATAGCAAAGTCAGCTCCGAAGTCAGTCGATATTTTGTCTTCCACGTATCTCTGCTCGCGGCCATCTTTTATACCGACTCATTAGTGTTGGGCTGAAATCAGGGTCTGCCGCTTGAATGTTTCTCAGACCCCAGAGTCTGTGGTATCCATTGAGCGTCTGCGTGGTGAAGTTTGGAAGACAAAAATTCTCATTGCCAACACGGTGTTTCCTTGACAAATGCCTAACTGGCGGAGGATGCAGTCGGGGATGTAGAAAGTGAATTGAGTCAACCCGGCGATCACCATCCTGTCAAACCCATCGGAGTGTGTAGCCATGTCAACCAGATCCAACTAAGAACACCTCCAGGCGATTTCATCAAATTGTATGTGCCTTAGAAACTCGTACCAGCCTTCCAAATCCATCTCGGGAAACCTCATCTGCCTTTGATGAATCCTTCATGGAAAATGGTTCCTGCCTTCCTCTAGGGGATAAAGCAATCCAATCTTTTTTGAGAGCCATAACTACGTGAGCGAAAAGATAAGTAAGAAGCCAGATAAGTCTGGAGCGAGAAAACAAGTAAGAAGCTAGGGGCAGCCTAAGCTGAGTGTCGAGGTAAAATGAGAAAGTGTAAAAACCGGAAAAAGGCGAGCTGAATGAGTTTACCTACAGAAGAAGAGGACTGCCGTTGAAGACATTGGACTGATTGGTGCTCAGATCCAAACCTGACAGCGTCTCTGTAAGGACAAGGGGCACTACATTTTTCCGAGTCCCCATTTGAGCTGCAACACTACAAAGAGAGTACTAACCCGTTGATAGGCCGGAACCAACAGATAGGCAGCCAACAAACAGATGACCAAAGCAAAGCGGCGTCGGGCTTGCATAGCATCGTTTCCCAAGTCGCCATTTAGACTGTACTTTTCAATTAGATGGAAGATGTTAATTTGAACACCTTCAAGTAAGGTGAACATGGTACAAGGCACAGAGCTTTATCTCATCAAACAACATCAACTCTACAAACCTTCCACTTAGCCATTCAGAATCTGTGAGACCACATTCCGCCATGATTTTGAACAATGGAACCTCAAGCTCAATGGGAAGTATCGCTTCCATCCCATAGACTAGAGAATAAGGAATTGCTCCAGTTGAAGTTCGGATTGACATTTGGAACCCCCAAAGTCCTAGAGGCAGTTGCTCGTGCCAGTCCCTTACAGACTCAGCGGCCTTTTTAATAATCACCTCGACATTTTTGTTCACGGCCTCGACTGCTCCATTTGTTTGTGGATGATAGACTGTTGAATGATGGATCTGGATCATGAATTCCTCAAAGAGTTCCAAAACCCTGCCTTTGAAATGAGACTCAGTATCGGATACAAATGCCTGTGGGACACAGTATTGATAGATGATGTTCTTCTGAATAAATTGGGCAACTTGAACCGTTGTTAGGGTCTTATAAGATTCAGCTTCGACCCATTTGGTGAAGTAGTCTATTGCCACCAGTATAAACTTATGACCATTTGAAGCAGAAGGTCTAACCATGCCGATGACATCTATGCCCCAAACAGAGAAAGGACAAGGCGAAGTCGTGCCGTACAAACTAGACAAAGGAAGATGCTGTAGGTTGGCATGGATTTGACACTTATGACACCGTCGCACGTAGTTGATGCATTGAGATTCCATAGTAGACTAGAAGTAGCCTTGCCTTAGGATCTTCCACCACAAGAAATAATACTTTTGGCGACAGGAAAATATCGTTGCAAATAGTGGTTTACCGTTGCGCAAGCTCTTTTGCGACAGGGTTACGACGGGAATGAGCAGTGGCAGTTGGTGGGTGGCAAATACTATTTGCGATGCGAAAGGTGGCATTTGCAACAAGACAAATCCCATCGCAAAAAATCACTAAAAATAAAAAAAAAATTATTAGCGACTACCTAGCCCCATCGCAAAAAAGAAAAATTCTTCAAAAAATACAAAAAAAGATTCTTCAAATCGTGTGAGAACCATGTATCCAACCAAATTAGAAACATTGAATTGAGATACTAGCAAAACTTTTCTTACCATTAACAAAACCAACAATTTGCACATACAATTTAACGTTCATGTGCCCAGACAACTACAACCAAAATAAGATCAATTCAAAGAATTGTGATATATACAAACTTATATGAACAAATAAAAAAAAAAAAAAAAAGCACAACTGCTTTCCAAAGAATGAGGATGCCATGATCATATCACATTGGCCCACCCATCTTTTTTTGGAGAACCTGCAAATTTATGCAAAAGCTATAGAAGAATATGATTACAACAAGACAAATATTGCTCAAATGTTGAAACTACGTAAAAAAAACCCCTGGAATACCAAGACCCCCACCAACAACAACCCACAAGGGGGCAAATATTCTTCCAGATCAAATTACAATGGGGACCAATTTGGTTTTAAGTACAGAACTCTGCTTCCCACTTCTCATAACATGATTTGACAGATAATTGCAATTGCAGGCATGCACTTGACCAATAATAGTTGAACCATGCATACAACATTCATGAGTGTATTACACTTCAAAAAAAGTCTACAAATGTCAAGTATCATGCTAAGGTTTCCACTGAAATAACTAACTGTAATGTAAGGCATCAAACATGAACTTGAACACAAAGCTTAAAACATAGTACTCTACAATTATGAAAAAACATGGAGATTAGAGAGCAAGAGGAAGGTGAAGTTAACATCTTACAAGCGTATCAAGCAATGGTGGTTGTAATTGTTGAGATCGGGGGAGGACACGAGCATTAAGGTTGAGTCTCAAAATAATGGTGTCGTCTGAAAATAATTGAAAGATATGATTATGCCAAATAAAACCAGATGATATTAAAAAACGAGGTTTGGAATGCCAATTACATGTGAACTGCATAACCATGCAGTATGTAAGAGCTGCCGGCCCCACATACTGTCTGTAAACCATCGATAAAATCAATTGGTAATTCGGGAATTTCTACAGGCTTCCAACGTAGTTGAGTAGGGTTAGCAGAACTGTCAGATTGGTTGAATTCGCACACAAGCTTCTCATGACTTGGCACTTGAGGCTTAAATGGTTCATGTGTGACTGATGGTTTGATACAATACAACCAACTGCGAAAGAAACCGGTAACATAAATACATCATTATAGAACCAACATGAGGAAACTTAAAAACTAGAGCAGCAGAGTAATTAACATGAGTCGAAAAGTAAACAAGGCCCCAATTAGCTAGAAACTAAACCGATTCAAAGAAGAAGAGAAATAACTGAATGGGAATACAGATGGCAAACCGTAATGCAACCATGAAACCTCATTGAACTTTACGAGAAAAACAGTCTCTCTCGCTCTGTCTGTCATTGTGGCATTTTTTGAAATCCCTCCACTGGTTCGCTTATTGTCCAAAGACTTAAATAGATAACCTTTGGAGGCGATGATAAGTGGCCCTTCGTCCATACCACTCCATTTGCCACATTTTCCATGTTTCCTGGTAACAAGCAGAGAGTCCTGAATGGCAATACAAAGTTTGATTGAGTAATTTAAACAAACACTTGGAGTGCAACACAAAAGTTTGAATTGGACTCAGACTTCATTCTAACCATGAGAGACTAGAATCGGACTCGTACAAAATGTTGAATGCATTACCTGGCCCGCTTCCGAAACAACGCTTGTTTCACACGTCGGGTGAATGTTGCATAGGGTATGAAAAAGATTAGAGCTTACACTACGCCAAATATCGCTTTTACCGACGGTATTATTATTGGCGGTAAAAAAACTGCCGTTAAAAGCTATTTTTACCGGCATTAGTAAAACCGCCGGGGATAACTACCTAAAACGGCGGTTTTTTTAAGAATGTCGTTTTTACAAACTTTTACCGGCCCGCCGAAAATAATAGAATATACGATTATTTTTAATACCGGCGGTTTATTACTGCCGTTTATAATAATACCGACCCGTATAATAGAAATATTATTATTTATCCAATATGACGCGATATGCGACTTAGCCCAATTGGTAGCACGTGCGCTATAGGATCCGGAGGTTCTGGGTTTGATTCCTGGGAAAGCAAAAAAAATTAAGTACCGATTTTATTGCCGGCGGTTCTTTACCGTCATTTTTAGTGCTACCGGCGGTTTTCTAATGCCGCTTTTGTTTTTTCCGACAATTGTATTCCCGACGGTTTATTTTCGGCGGTTTTTGAACTATTACCGGCGGTTTTGAGTATTACCGGCGGTTTTGGGACTATTAACAACAGTCTTCTCATGCCACTAATACTTTACCACTTTCGATTTAGCAATAATAGATTATGGCTTACAAAGTTACGTACATACTACACACACATATATACGAGGGGAGAGAGAGAGAAGAACATACTTCGTGTACTCCAGGAAGGCGGACGATGGTTGCAGGTAAAAGCCAAATCTATCGCAGAAAGGTACTGGTGGTAGGCAGCGCCGGTGCCAGTATCAGATGGAGTGATTGCGTGCACAGGTCAGATGGAGGGACGAACGTCTATGGCCACTCAGAGAGAGAGTGTGAGGTAGTTCATGGCGAGAGAGGTAGAGGAGGCAAGCAGTTCGTGGAGAGAGAGAGAGGAGATAGAAAAAGAAATCGCAAAATTAAAAGCGGGGGTTTTGAGATTTCAGATTTTCGTGTTTTAAATAAAAAAAAAAGAAGAAGAGTATTTCACATTTGCTACGGGACACTCCCCCGTGGCAATATTTACAGGTTTGCAACAGGGCATTATCCTATCGCTAAAATTGGCCTTATGCAACGGCAATAGTCCCGTCGCAAACCGCACATAGTATAGTTTCTTGTAGTGTTCCTAGCTAACATGACTCCACTCATATGAGGACCGCAGACTCCTTCGTGAATCTCATTCGTTATCCTTGCCACTTCGGCACCGTTGACACATAGCTTGTGCATTCCACAATGAGGCTTTCGATACAGCTCCAACCCCCCCCCCCCCCCCCCCCCCCCCCTAAACGATGTACTGGGCAGCTAACCATTGCAAAGTGACTCGATCTTTTCTGGTGGCCTCAACGGGAAACTCCCCATGCTCCAAAAAGTTCCAAATGTCATGGTACCAGGGTAGGCCATCATCGATGGCATTGACATACTCATATGAGGGCAAGTCCCTTTGTTCAATCACAGTCGGCCGTAGCTTAACACCTGCTGGAAGTTCAATCATTGAAGCCAAAGCATCGGCGAACTGATTCTTCAAACGTGGAATATGGGTGAAGGTTACCTTATTGAAGCGATGAATCAGTTCTTCCAAATCTTGGTGATAAGGCTTCAGCTTTTCCTCAGCAACCTTCCAATCTCCCTTGGCTTGAGAGACTACTAAGTTTGAATCTCCGACCACTTCAAGCTTTTCAACTCCAAGAGAAATTTCAGCCTCCATTTCGATACTGCAGGCCTCATACTCGGCTTGGTTATTCATGACATCAAAGTTTAACTTGAAATTAAATGGAATATGAGCACCGGCAGGCGTGATCAACAGCACTCCAATCCCAAATCCTTTCTGGTTATCGGCCCCATCAAAATAGAGCGTCCAAACCTCCTCGACCACCGTTAAAACCTCCTCGTTAGGGAAATTAAAATCCACATCCTCCGGTCCATCAACCGGGTGATCGGCCAGAAATTCTGCCACGACTTGTCCTTTCACAGATTTTCTTCTAACGTATTGGAGATCGAACTCCGCCAGCAAAAGCAACCAACGTGCTAGCTTATCAGTGAGCGCAGGTTTCTCGAACAGATACATGATAGGATCCATCCGAGAAATCAGTCTCACCGAATATGCCAACATATAGTGCCTCAGCTTTTTGGAGGCCCGAACAAGCGCTCAACACATCTTTTTCAAAGGAATCTAGCGCTCCTCACATCCCACCATCTTCTTGCTCAGATAGTAGATAGCTTTCTCGACTCCAGTATCCCCTTCTTGTGCTAGCAAACATCCCATAGCTGTCCGAGTTATAGACAAGTACAAAATCAAAGGTCTTCCTAGTATAGAAGGCATTAGCACCGGTGGGTTCTCCAGGTATTTCTGGATTGACTCGAAAGCGGCTTGGCACCTATGTGTCCATTCGAAGGGGACATCCTTCTTGAGCAGATGGAACATTGGCTCGCAAGTTAAAGTCAACTTGGCGATAAATCTGCTTATGAACTAAACCTTCCTCAGAAAGCTTCGCACTCCCTTTTCAGACCATGGTGGCTCCATTTCGAGAATTGCCTTGATTTTAGACAAATCTACCTTGATCCCTCTTGCAATGATTAAAAACCCCAACATCTACAAAGTCTCTCGAGGAACTGCCTGAGTGCAGGAATGAAATCCTCTTGTTCCTTGGCTTAACAATCATATCATCGATATAGACCTCAATTGTCTTATGGATAAAGTCATGTAACAAAGTCGTTTGGGCCTGCTGAAAGGTGCAACCAGCATTCTTTAGTCTAAACGGCATCATCACGTAGCAGTAGGTACCCCATTCGGTGACGAACGTTGTCTTTTCCTGGTCCTCCGGTGCCAAGAAGATCTGGTTGTATCCAGAGAATCCATCGACGAACGAAAGCAAAGCATGCCCCGCCGTATTGTCCACAAGCACATCGATGTGTGGCAAGGGAAAATTGTCTTTGGGGCTTGCTTTGTTCAAGTCCCTGAAATCGAAACAAACTTGGATCCTTCCATCCTTCTCGGGAATAGGCACGATGTTGGCGACCCATTTAGGGTACTTTGCGACACTCAAGACACTTGCGTCAATCTGCTTGGTAACTTCATCTTTGATCTTTTGTACCCAGTCCGGCCTCATTCTGTGGAGCTTTTGCTTGACAAGTATAGCTCCAGGCGTCAAAGGAATTTGATGTTGCACTATCTCGGGATCAATGCTGGGTATATCCTTGTGAAAGCATGCAAAGACCTCGAAAATTCTTTGAGTAGGTCAACCAATGCAGTGCGATCCTTCGGGGATAAGGTTGAACCAATTTACATCATACAGGGGTCATCCTCATCTTTCAAATTTACAGAAATTACTTCTTCTTTTAGAGGCTGAGCATGCCTTTCGTTTTCCCTTTCGATGAGAGAACGCAATTCAGTGGGGATGTTCCCATCAAAATCTATTCGTTCATCGTCGAGGTTGACACAATTTATATAGAAATTAGCAAAGTAGTCGAAAGCAGGATCATGCATTTCATAGAAACCCTTTAGGGTTGCCAAGAACAATCGACTCAAACTCAAAGTAAAAGCTACGACGTGGAGAGCCAAGAGGCACAAGCTACGACTCTACGCTAGACTTAGACTTGACCGACTCTGTGTCAGACTCAAAAGTGTGTCAATGCAAGTTAGACGCAGCATGAAGATGCTTTTTTTAATACTACCTTTAGCCTCCACGATGAGAGAGGTAGGATCTTCGAGAGTGTAGGGCGCAAGCATCAACACTTCAGCCTCCTCAGCATCGCGAACCAAACCCACTTGGGAGAAAAGCAGCTCCAAGTTCCCTTGATCGAACGTCTTCAGCCAATCGGTCATCACTTTGATCTGAGCTAACTGCTTCTTGAACTCCTCTTTAGCCAACTCCATCCTCACTATCAGACCAGGTGTTAGCAGCGAAGACCTCAAAACTAGGCAGCCAAGTACAAGTTTCCGGATGCTAAAACAGCTTGACCTATCCCATATAAGCAGTGTCTCCTCCTTCACGTACAAAGTAACTATCCGTGTTACCTTGAAGGGTTCGAGGCTTTCCTGTACCTTTCCTTTTCTTAGCATCTTTGGCAGGGGGAACACATCCCAAACCAAAGCGGCCTTCGGTGAAAGGAAAGATAGGGAATTCAGCAATCCCTTGCTGGTTGATTCTGAGTCCTAAGCCATTCATGTAAGACATCCTCCTCATTTATCTCGAGGGCTACTGAACTTAAGATAAAATCGTCATCCATGGTGATGGCAAGGACCGAACCAGACGTGTCAAAAGAGAAACCTCCAAAATCAGCATCGTCCTCTTAGTGCAAAATTCCCAAGATCGGTGCTCCATCTTTAGTGTGCGGATGGATACCAAAGTCCCCGTAGATTGTTAAAGTCCAAGAAGTGAGTCCCAGCATGACCTTCTGATGAAAAGTAGAGGGCACGGCCATGATGTCTGCCCCTATGAAGCCACGGCCTGCCCAGCAATAGGTTAAAAGTAGCAGGGATGTCAAACATGTGAAATTCGACATCCATCTCAAAACCCTCCGCATCAAGCTTGAGCATTAGCGTCCCCTCTACCATTCGACGGGTGCTATCATAGGCTTTAACTGCCAAGTTAGAAGGCATAAAGTCCTTTTTGGTGAGACCCAAACGATAGGCAACCCTCATAGGACAGATGTTGATTGCGGAGCTGTTATCAATGAGGACAGTCGGCACCCAATGTCCCCTACACTTGACAGTTATGTGCAACGGGCAGTTATGAGCAGCTCCATCGATAGGAAGGTCCCTTTCGGTGAAAGTGATAGGGTGCTTTGATATGAGTGGTAGTACGAGGGCAATCATGACCTCTGGAGTAATGTCAGAAGGCACTTTGAGATGAGCAAGTGTTGAAGACAACTTCTCGCAATGGTCTTTAGAGGAACAATCAATCCCCAAACAGAGATTGAAGCGGGGATCCGCTCAAGCTACTTTTGAATAATGTCAGCCTTCGGGATACCACTTGGAACCATAGGAACGGCAGCAGAAGCATTCCTTTGAGCATTAGGAACATTGGACCTTTGAGCATGAGGATTGGAAAGCTTCTTGCTTGCAGATTAGCAGACTGGAAGACTCGGCCACTCCTCGTGACATTGGCAACATCCCATAGAGAAGACATACCATCGTAATCCCATAGGTCAGCAGGAAACTTTCCCAGCTTGCGCTTTCCTTTGTCGACGGAAGCTGCCGTTGGTGAAACATCCTGCCCCAGAGCTAAATTTGTTGCCAAATCCTCCATAACAATCTCTCCCAAAAAGCAGGGTTCTGAGCAGCAGCATCTTCGAAAGGTATTCCCGAGTTGGTAACGAATGGAAAATCTCAAAGACCTCCACCTACTAAAGCTGAGTTGACAGTCCAGACTTCGTCGCCATTCGTAACATCCACAACTTTATCGACATCCCAGAGATTAGTAGGTGGTGAAGCCTTACCCACGTCGACAATCTCGTCTACTGCAGACACCCCAATTTGGCCAAACAATTATTTCAAGTCCCACCTTGGGGACCATCCCAATGGTGAATGGATACAGTGATTGCTGATTGACTTCTCGTGATCCCATGGACTTATGGTGAGTACTTTTAGCCACTTAGAGGACCCAATCCAGAGCCATATAGCCTTTCAGAGAGAAATACAGCATTCTAGGAAAATCTATCTTTCGGCCGTAACATCGATCTAATGGCCTCAACATCATTTCTTCACCCGTGAAACTTGTTGCCTGAAAATCTCTCTGAGAGATTGATCTTTCAACTGCCAGGTCTATCCTTTGGCCGCTTAATCGTTCACCCAGCCGCTAGATCCATTACTAGGCCGCCAGATCATCTATTTTCCAGATTCTGGAATGTTTTATCAATCGTTTGATCCGTTCACAAAACCCTAACAGCCAAATCCTGCCACGTTCAGGCTATGTAAGGAGATTACCATGAAGAGTTAGAGTTGCCCTATAATTCCAATTTTAATCGTGCAATGTGATTGGTTGGAGTGAGTCACCCCCATGCTTATATAAAGAGGCCTTTGGTTTCGAAAATACACAATTGATACATTCAATCACCCCCAAAAGCCACAAAATTCTGCACACATACTCTCTCAAATCCCCGCTGCAAAACCCCCAACTTTTTGAAGGCAGCCGCAACCCAACGATCAAACCCTCTAAGTACAAACCCTCGAAGTACAAATCCTAACCCTAGGGTTTTCTAGAAGTAATTCAGTCAATCACCCTCTATCCGAAGCAATCAAGCCACTGAGGGATTAAGGTGGTGAGGCCTAGGGGCCTTTGGTTAAGTTTTTTCAGTATTTATTTATCAATCGTAGCATTCTGATCTTTTATTAGTCTTTTTGTCTGGTGTGAGGAAGAACAACGGTTGGATCTTCAATCCGTCGGCCGGTACATCAAACCAGGAGGATCCCTCGGCCGTGAAATCCATTCACCGGCCGTGGGATCCATCTCCCTGGGACATATCTGTTTATTTCTGCTTTCTGATGCATGCTTTCTGTAGGGAGGTATTCCCGAACAGATAAGATTAGTCGCCGAACACGTGATGTGTTAGGGACACGTGGCAGGCACGATAGGTTTATTGCCGGGCAGTTCGATGAGTGGTGATATGGACCAGTGACACGTGAAGTCATTGGTCCAGACACTCTGTTCGGCTGATAAGGTCAAAGACATGTGAAGTCATTTGTCCAGGTATAATGACATGGACCAGTTGCATGTGAGGTCATTGGTCCAGGAGGACTGTTCGGCAAAGAGGAAGCCGAACAGTGAAGCAAGTTACCCTAAGTCTTGACGTGGCAAGAATACTCTGGAATGATAATATTCCATGGAAGGATAAGATTCCGAGTATAAAGGATCGAAGCAAGAGACCCAACGTGAGTGGGGTGTTCGGATAATTATGGGAAAGAGACCCATAAAGATTGAGCTTTCGTACAGATAAGGGAATGAGAATCCAGAAGATACTAGGTTTCCCTATACGAGGTAGGGATCCTAGGGCAACAAGGATGCTTGGACTGCAAGCATCCGTGAGCCTATAAATACGAGGTAAGCCTGGAGGTAAAAGGTACGCAATATTTGGCCATCTCTTATTGCTTTCCTACTGAGAATTAGGGTTTAGACCAGTACGTGATACTAACTTAAGCATCGGAGGGCCTTTGCCACGAGAGGCAAAGGTGCGCTCACCCCTTGTCTGTTTTGCAGATTAGGGTTCCGACGAAGAACTAGGGTTCCGGTGTAGAGGCACGTGTAGCCGTTACAAATTGGTGTTGTTCAGAACACTGATTTTTTTCATCCCCCTACAATTGGCGCCGTCTGTGGGAAATCGAACCAGTTCGTGAAAATATAACCATGATGGAAGAAGATCCAACCACGCCGTTCGATCCAAAGAACCAGTTAACTGGTGGAGGGGATAAATCTCCACCAGGAGCTCCGAGAAAGCCCGCTGGAAGAGAGGATAGAGCAGCTACTGGCTCCACGAGAAGGAGCAAGTCCCACCGAAGAGAGGCATCGGTGGACCGTTCAAAAAGTGTTCATAACAGTGAAGATATCCTCGACACAAAGAGGAAAGAAATTGAGGAGTACGCTCATTTGATTAAGAGACGAGAGTACGAGATACGAGAGCTACAACGGGTACGAGATCACCCGGAGGACTCCGGACTTTCGCGAAGGAGTTCTAGAGAAGACAAGAGGGCTTTACTAGTCCATAAACAGCCCCGTTCACGAGAAAGAAGAGGCAGGAGTAACAGTCCCACCACGAGACGGTGTGAAGCTTCCCCACGGAGAAGGAGAAGCAGAAGTAGAGACCGTACGCCAGAAAGGCGAAGGGCGTCTTCACGAAGAAGAAGGAGCAGAGAACGAAGTTCCTCATCTGAAGAAAAGACGAGGAAGCACCACCGTGACAGGTACGAGAGACCTGATGCTGATTGGGCCAAAGCCACAGCTCATAAGACGGTTGAAAAAGAAGAAGGGACAGTGTCCGCACGAGAAGCGGCGCGTAAAGCCCTGAGTAACATCGCAGCCTCCCCGTTTGCAAAAAGGCTGCAGGAGGCCAGGTTGCCGAGCAGAGTGAAGCACGGAGCGTTCGTGCTTTACGAGACAAACACGGACCCTGTGTCTCACATACAGCATTACCAACAGGCCATGTTCATGCATGATGGTGATGATGCCATTCTCTGCAAAATGTTCCCATCAAGTCTTGGCAAGGTGGCCCTAAGCTGGTTTCATAAACTAGCACCACGATCCATAAGAGGATGGAGGCAGTTGGCTGAAGAATTCACTGCTCGATTCTTGACAAGCAGAAAGGCCCCAAAGACCTTTGAGAGTCTATCCACTATGAAACAGGCGGAAAGTGAGCCGATCAGAGATTATGCCAAGAAGTACTGGGAAACTTTCAACGAGATTGAAAGTTGCAGTGAAGAGTATGCCATAGCAACCTTCAAAACTGGTTTGCCTGTTCGGGGAGAACTGCGCCGCTCATTGAATAAACATCCGGTGTCTACGCTGGCGAAACTGATGGAGCGAATAGAGCAGCATGCCAGAATG
The DNA here is from genome assembly GCA_019656295.1 of Rhododendron mucronatum var. ripense. Lineage (NCBI taxonomy): Eukaryota > Viridiplantae > Streptophyta > Magnoliopsida > Ericales > Ericaceae > Rhododendron > Rhododendron mucronatum. Next base: position 6,795,620 of record BPLT01000004.1, on the reverse strand, counting down.
GAAGATGACATACTCCGCGAAGACGGCAGGGTTGCTGCCGAAGAGCCTAAGACGCCAGCAAAGAAGGCGGACAAGCCTGAGCCCAAAACATACAAGGAGCGCAAAGATTACGGGCAGGTTAAGAAGGATCCGTATAAGGAAAAGCAAGCCCCTGACCCCAAGTCCTTCTTTTCTATCAATACTGTTTGGAAGGAGCCAATTTACAGGATTCTTTATCGAATAAAGAATCAACCATATTTCAAGTGGCCTCCGAGCCTTGGCGGAGATAAGGACGCTAGACGTGCTATGAATCAGCACTGCAGCTACCACAAGGCTTGGGGCCACATGACTGAAGATTGCGAGATGTACAAGAAACACCTCGATGATTTGGTCTCTCGGGGCTATCTCAAGGAATTCATCCAGGAGGATCCCAAGGAAAAGGAGAAGGCCATGGAACTGGATTATGAGCAAAATCCTAAAGGAGTAATCCATATGATACATGGGTTGGCTGCACCTTATACGAGAAATGAGGTTAGACTGTTACAGAGGCAATTTAAGCACGATCAGCACGTGATGCGATTGGGCAATAAAAGAGGGCGAGAGAATGATGTATGCAAAGAAAGCATAGCCTTCACAGATGATGATTTGGGAGAGGTCCAGATACCTCATAACGATGCTCTGGTCATAACCCTACGAGTTGGGGAGTATGACATTGAAAGGATCCTAGTGGATTCAGGAAGTTGTACAGAGGTGATGTACTACGATGCGTTCAAAAAGCTTGGACTGGCCCAGACAGATTTGGAACAGTCCACGACACCATTGATTGGGTTTGGTGCAGGGGCAGTGTGGCCCCTTGGAAAGGTGACCCTGCCTGTTCGGGCAGGTTCAGTTGTCTTAAGGACGGATTTCCTGGTGGTAGACGTCCCCTCTTCTTATAACGCGATTATAGGAAGAACTTGGTTACACAAGATGAGGGCAGTCTCCTCGACTTACCACCAGATGGTGAAATTCCCAGGATCCAATGGGATCGAGTCAATCAGGGGTAACCAGAGAGCGGCCCAACAGTGTTTGATTTCTATCATTAAGAAGGCCCCAAAGGCCCATCATGTTCACACACTGGAAGTGCCAGATCAACCGACTATCGAGGATGTCGGAAGAAGCCCGGCTGATAAGGTGATCGAGGGTTTGGAGAAGATTCAGATCAACGAGGCTGATCCTGAAAGATATTTTTTGATTGGGGAATCGTTACCTGCAGTGGAAAGGACCGAATCAATACAATTTCTGAAGGAGTATGTTGATGTGTTTGCATGGGTACCAGAAGAGATGCCTGGTGTAGATGCTGACATAATCTGTCACCATCTGAATGTTGACCCTCAGCATAAACCGGTTATTCAGAAGAAGCGTAGGGCTGCCGTGCAGCATGTGGATGCTGTTGTTGAAGAGGTCAATCGATTGCTTGAGGCAAAAGCAATACGCGAGGTTCACTACCCTGAGTGGCTATCCAACACTGTAGTCGTGAAGAAAAAGAATGGAAAGTGGCGTGTCTGTGTGGACTTCACAGACTTGAACAAAGCCTGCCCTAAAGATAGTTTTCCCCTCCCAAGGATAGACCAGTTGGTTGACGCAACAGCTGGCTATGAGCGAATGAGTTTTCTTGATGCGTATCGAGGATACCATCAAATTGCTATGTATGGGCCCGATCAGGAGAAGACGTCTTTCATCACCCCACGGGGTTTGTACTGCTATAGTGTGATGCCGTTTGGGCTGAGAAATGCAGGGGCGACGTACCAAAGACTTGCAACTCTCATGTTTAAGGAACTGCTCGGGAGAACTATGGAGGTTTACATAGACGATATGGTGGTGAAAAGCCGAGACAAGCGAGGGCATATCACAGACTTAAGAGAGGTCTTTGAGATCTTGAGGAAATACAAATTAAAACTCAACGCCTCGAAATGTGCGTTTGGGGTTGGTTCTGGAAAATTCCTAGGGCACTTGGTGACTATGAGGGGGATTGAGGCTAACCCAGACCAGATTGCGGCCTTACAGAAGTTGCAAAGTCCCAGAACCACGAAGGAGGTTCAAAGACTAACTGGGATGGCTGCCGCCCTCAACAGATTTATCAGCAGATCAAGCGACAAGTGTAGGCCCTTCTTTCAGTTGTTAAAAAAAAGGGAAGGATTTGAATGGGGAGCAGAATGTGAGCAAGCTTTCCAGGACCTGAAGAAGTATCTGGCTGAGCCACCACTTCTGTCAACCCCACAGCCAGGTGAGTCCTTGATTTTATACCTAGCTGTTTCTGAGCATGCTGTTAGTGCAGTCCTGTTAAGGGATTTGGGAGTTGAGCAAATCCCAATTTACTATGTTAGCAAAACATTACTAGACGCAGAAACGAGATATCTGCCCCTGGAAAAACTTGTCCTGGCACTTAGGACAGCAACGAGAAAGCTGCCACACTACTTCCAAAGCCATAGGGTTGTAGTGTACACTGAGTTTCCATTGAAGTCACTACTACGAAAGGCAGATTTTTCTGGAAGAATCTCGACGTGGTCCGTCGAGTTGAGTCAGTATGATATTGATTATCAACCACGAACAGCAATCAAGGGCCAAGTGCTGGCTGATTTTGTGGCAGAGTTTTCTCCCACAGTAGCTCCCCTACCTCCTACGAAAAAAGGACAGGAGAGTAGAACCTTGTCCACGAGGGACAAGGTCTCAGCCGAACAGGATGGCACGGAATGGAATCTATTCGTTGATGGATCATCTTGTAATACTGGTTCAGGAATTGGTGTTGTTCTTTTTTCTCCTGGAGGAATTATGATAGAACTGTCTGTTCTGCTGGGATTCAGCGCGTCAAATAACGTGGCGGAGTACGAGGCACTCCTAGCTGGGTTAAGAAGTGCGAAGACTCTGAAGGCAAAAAGAGTTAGGGTGCATTGTGACTCGCAGCTTGTGGTAAATCAGCTGTCCGGCGAGTATCAGGCCCGGAACGAAAAAATGGCGGCATACGTGGAAGCTGCCAAGGATTTGCTTGACACCTTCGAGAGGGTCCACATTGAACAGATAAGCTCCGGACAAAATGCACATGCCGACTCATTGGCATGGCTGGCTGCAGCAGTCCCAACTGAACTCAAGCGAAGAGTTGCAGTTGAGTATCTGAATGAGCCGAGCATTGGTAGAAGCGTGGAGTTAGTTTTGGAAGTGAACCAAGGTCCAAGTTGGATGGACCCAATTGTGGAGTTTTTACGAGATGAAATACTCCCCGCTGACAAGAAAGAGGCACATAAGGTCAAAACCAAGTCAGCAAGGTTTTGGTTGTCCCCAGAGGGGAAGCTTTACAGAAAGTCCTTTACAGGCCCTTATTTGTTGTGCGTGCACCCCGAGATGGTTCAGAGATTTCTTCACGAAATACATGAAGGAACATGTGGAAGTCATGCTGGGGGAAGATCCATTGCCCACCGAGCAATTACCCAAGGCTACTGGTGGCCACATATGCAGGAGGATGCAAAGATGTATGTTAAAATTTGTGAGAAATGTCAGAAATTCTCACCAATGATTCGAACACCTGCGGAGGATTTGGTGCCTTTGACAAGTCCTTGGCCGTTTGCTCAATGGGGGATGGACATCGTGGGTCCATTGCACAAAGCAACTGGGAACCGAAAATTCCTTTTAGTTGCAACCGATTACTTCACCAAGTGGATTGAGGCTGAACCACTGGCCAAAATTACCGAGCCCATGGTTGAGAAGTTCGTGTGGAAGAGTATTATTACTCGATTCGGGGTTCCTTATTCTCTGATCACAGATAACGGGTCCCAATTTCAAAAGAAATTCAAGGCGTTCTGTGCCCAATATGGAATTCGAAATTATTATTCCACTCCAGCCTACCCTCAAAGTAATGGGCAGGCAGAAGCGTCTAACAAAACCATTCTTGATGGGATCAAGAAGAGGTTGGATAAGGCAAAGGGGAAATGGCCTGATGAATTGCCCCTTGTTTTATGGGCTCATAGGACAACACCGAGGAGGTCTACGGGAGAGACCCCCTATTCGTTGGCATACGGTACAGAGGCAGTTATACCTCTAGAAGTAGGACTTCCAACGAACAGGACTGTGTTGGTTGAAAGTGGGGGCAATGACAGAGCCCTCGAAATTGAGCTTGACCTCGCCGAGGAGAGGAGAGAAAGGGCCCTAATCCATTTGGCCTCCTACCAGGAACAGTTGATGAAGAGCTACAATAAGCATGTTCACCCACGAGAATTTGGTGTTGGGGACCTTGTACTACGGAAGGTGCTCGGCAACACCAAGGTAGCCAACGAAGGCAAGCTAGGAGCCAATTGGGAAGGCCCGTATCGGGTGACAGAGATTGTGGGCGTTGGGGCCTACAGATTGGTTGATCTGGACGGCGTCCCAATTCCGAGGCCATGGAATGCTCATAATCTGAGAAAATTCTTTGTTTAAAAAGAATTTAGTTTTGTTTCACCACGTGATTATGTGGGAATTACGAATAAAGTTCCCTTCTGTTTCTTATTTTTAGTTGTAAGGGGTACAAATAACGCCCCCTTAAGTTCAGTCTATGAATAAAGACACCCTTTTCTTCACAGTATATTTGGCTTTTTCAAATATTTGGTTTTTTAATATGAATACTGATTTTTCTTTTCATTATTCATATTGGGGAGCATGGGATTGGCACGAACACCATATATGAATATATCTATGCTTGATAGCTTGAGAACCGCGCACGAACAAACGCTAAAGTATGAGAAACTTGTAAACAAATGTACCCCAAGTATGAAAACACTTGGGTTGCATGCAGCTGTTCGGGTACAATCATTCGAGTAAATGATTGTGCTAAAGAGTATGAGATACTATAAGTCCGAGAAACTTACTGTTAACTGTTGTAGTTAAATTCAAAAGGATTTTAAATCATAACCTGGTATGAGATACCTGTAAGTACGAAATACTTATAACATGCCTACGTACGAATATACTCTGGGGCATGCATACGTAAACATGCAAAATAATCAAGTACGAAATACTTGATTCTGCGAGGCATAACGAGACATGTCAAACACTTAGTGAAATCTAAGTATTGGAAACTTACCCCAAACACATGTCACACACGGCTTGCATATATGAACATACAAGAGATCAAGTACGAAAAGGCTTGGTTCTGTTATGACGAAAGATGTCAAAACAACAGATAAACAGCTTTAAGTTCGAATATTCTTAAAGGAAGTCCAAGTACGAAGCACTTGCAGAAAGCAATAAATGAAAGAAGATTGAGAGCACGAGGTGCTTCGAACTAAAAGTACTAGATTAAAGGCCACGAAGGGCCGAGCAAACAGTTGAAATCCAGAGAGTCATGCCACGAGGGGCAAAGTACTTACGTAAAACAAACAAAAAAGAAAAGATGATTTGATGCCACGCAGGGCTAGATCAAACTACGGTCACTCAGGACCTGCGAAATGTTTCGTGGCTCATTCAGTCCAATTCTTGGACTTCAGGAGTTGATTGCCCAGCTTCTTCTGTTCCAGCCTCTCTTGGAACTTCGTTGCCACCAGCATTCTCTTCTTCAGCAATAAGGTCAACGTTTGAGCCCCGGACAGGCGACTCTTCAGGGGCAGACCTCAGCACCTCAGAAGGGACTTCTTCAGCTCCAGCAAAATTCTCGATCTGTTGATCGATATCGTCTTCAGGATCTCCCTGGGATTCATCTGCAACTTGAGCACGGCGGCTTGGCAGTTCATTGTCTTCCCAGAGGGGAGAATCCTCAGCGACACCAACCTTGGCCAAGCAGGCCTCCCAGCTTGCTGCCCAGATCTGATCCTGGATGCCCGCCATCTGTTCAACGTAGCTGGCTGTAGTTGCATCGAAGCCTTTCTCATAGCCAGCATCGAAGGCTGCCTTTTTGGTATTGTCAATCTCAGCCAAAGCCTGCTTGAGGTTGTCCTCAGCAGTCTCTAGGCTGCCTTTGGCTTCAGCGTAATCTGCTTTGGCATTGTCTCTCTCTCGCTCAAGCCTGGTGACTGTTCGGAGCAGTCTTGTATTATCGTTCAGCAGCTTGACCCTTTCAACCTCAGAAGCCTGGAACTTCTGCCCCAAAGTCATCATCTTTTGGATGAACTGCGCAAACACCAGACATTTTGTTAAAGAAAATGTCTAAATAAAGCTTCTTGCTAATGAAAGGACGTTTGTTTACCTTAATCCCACTGACAAGACCAGTGGACACGAGCCTATCAGCGGGCGATGCAGCTTCCTTCTGCATGTCAACAGGCAGAGACAATGCCTGTGCTAGAGCCAATGCCGTCTCGGAAGAACTGGCGCTGTCCCCAACGTGAATGGGCCGATCACCTCTGACAAGAGTAGGAGCCCATGTTTGGGGAAGCACTTGGAGAGGGGGCGATTGGGGCTGGCTGACGTTTGTGTCAGCTGGCACATCGGAAGTGGACTGGTCTTCAGTCCTCGGGCGTTTGTCCCCTCGAGTGTCCTCAGCTTCGAGAGAGCTGTCCCTTTCGCGTATCTGTGTGGATGTCCCCCCTCTAGTGCGGCGAGAGGGTGGGGGGGGAGCACCTGTGGATGCCACTCTGCTAGCGGCACCACGTCCCCGCGTTGAGACAGACAGGAGGGAGCTGAGGTTGAGGGGTTCGCGAGCCATTGTACCTGAATCTGGGGGAGATCGGGAGTAGCCTGACGAAGACGACTGACTCGTTGAACCAAGGGGAATAGGTTGCTCGGTCACTTGCCCGGACCTGCTCTGTCTTCTCCTTGGCCTCCTAAGCACCACACGAGTAGTGGGGACGCCGACAGGAATGGTCACTTCGTCTGGCTGTCCGGCAAGTGTGACCCCGGCCTGCAAACTTGAACTTTGGGATTGGGGAGCTGATGAAGTGGAAGCACCACTGGTGCTCGGGTTAGCTAACCTCCTGTCTATGAAGCCTTTGTAAGTGGGGACGTAGCCTAGTAGTACGTGGGCGTCACGACCTCGACCATAATCTGGAGAGCCCGGTTCCCCTTTGTATTTCAAGATTCTGTTAATCTCTGCTGTTCGGACGTAACTGGGCTCATTTTTTGGACGTTTGTTTGCGTTAGTAGCTGCACGGCAAAGAGCACAGTAAAGGTCAGAGACCATATTGGAAGGTTAGATAAAAACTACAAAAGAAAAATGGAAAAAGGAGCATACGTGGGTAGCCCCATATGTGGGGGCAGTGGAAGCCCACCACTTGGCCGTCTTCGCCTATTGGTTCAAATGCTCCGGTAACATACAGAAAATCGATCTCGTGATCGCGAGCAGAGTCTGGAAGGTTGAGCACGAGACGCTTCTCTGCTTTCCTAACTTTCAAGTAGAAAGTGTTATAGTCGGTGTTTAGCACGATGCTATACCACCACTGGATGTCCCAGATCCCCAGTTGGGTCCCCAATATTCTATTCAGAGCCTCTACCCCCATTACTACCCTAAAGAAGTTTGTGGAAACTTGCATTGGTGTCAGTCTGTACCAATTTAGAACTTGGCGGAGTAGAGGATGGAGGGGGAATCTGACTCCCCCCTCGACAATGGCAACAATGGGAATGCACATCCTATCCCATGTGCCCCCATCTCTATCTGCGTCTAATGGGGCAAGTTCAAGCCCCACATTGTCAGGAACTTCATACTTTATCCTAAAAGCCGCCATGGCTGACGGGGTTTCACAGAGTTTCCTAAACTTCCCCGCTTTGGGGCCACTACTGCCCTCATTTGCCATTTGAAATATGGAGAGGACTATGAAACGAATAAAGGGGGTACAAGTAAATCCCTAAAACAGATGAATGAGAAGGAACGAAGAACCTTACGAGGTAAACTACGGCGGTGTCGGAGTTTGCAGACGGCGGCGATGGCGTTTCGAGTCGCTTGAGCAGAAAGAGATGACGAAAGGGTTTTGAATGTGTTAGAAAACCCAAATGAACCCCTTTTCAGAGGTTTAAGGGTTTGAAACGGAGACGAAGCGTCTCTCTCCACGCCGTTACAAGTTAAAGTAACGGAAAGCGGAGATTTCGCTGACGACGTTTGAGAAACGTCAGTTCAAAATTAAATGTAGGGCGTACGAGATACGCCACGTGGAGTTATTTCCCCGAGATGGTATAATGACGAAGCCGCCAAGAATATCAAAGGGTATCAGATGTGATGACAGCTCGGGGCTGGACGAATATGGTCCAGAATGGTTGTTTCTAAAAAGCCCCATCCATTGCCCCCGAACAGTGGCAAACGGATGGGGCTGGGGAGCAATTGTAGGGAGGTATTCCCGAACAGATAAGATTAGTCGCCGAACACGTGATGTGTTAGGGACACGTGGCAGGCACGATAGGTTTATTGCCGGGCAGTTCGATGAGTGGTGATATGGACCAGTGACACGTGAAGTCATTGGTCCAGACAGTCTGTTCGGCTGATAAGGTCAAAGACATGTGAAGTCATTTGTCCAGGTATAATGACATGGACCAGTTGCATGTGAGGTCATTGGTCCAGGAGGACTGTTCGGCAAAGAGGAAGCCGAACAGTGAAGCAAGTTACCCTAAGTCTTGACGTGGCAAGAATACTCTGGAATGATAATATTCCATGGAAGGATAAGATTCCGAGTATAAAGGATCGAAGCAAGAGACCCAACGTGAGTGGGGTGTTCGGATAATTATGGGAAAGAGACCCATAAAGATTGAGCTTTCGTATAGATAAGGGAATGAGAATCCAGCAGATACTAGGTTTCCCTATACGAGGTAGGGATCCTAGGGCAACAAGGATGCTTGGACTGCAAGCATCCGTGAGCCTATAAATACGAGGTAAGCCTGGAGGTAAAAGGTACGCAATATTTGGCCATCTCTTATTGCTTTCCTACTGAGAATTAGGGTTTAGACCAGTACGTGATACTAACTTAAGCATCGGAGGGCCTTTGCCACGAGAGGCAAAGGTGCGCTCACCCCTTGTCTGTTTTGCAGATTAGGGTTCCGACGAAGAACTAGGGTTCCGGTGTAGAGGCACGTGTAGCCGTTACAAATTGGTGTTGTTCAGAACACTGATTGTTTTCATCCCCCTACACTTTCAATTACAGTCTTGGCTCACCATTAACTGTTTAAAGGCTAATTATTCAGTGTACGTGTTAGAATTACATAGAGCATGTGTTAATCTTATGTCAAACAACTATGGGCCAGTCTCACGATTGGGAAAAAAGGGGTGCCTAACACCTTCCCTTTATTGTACTTTTGCCTCCCGTACCCAGAATCTTTAATTGTTTTTCCTGGTTTTATAAACTAGGTGGCGACTCTGTTTTGATGATAACCATTATCGTGTGGCAATGTTCCTAGCTATGGGAATATCCACGATCTTGGTTTATGAAGCAAACAACCAAACAAACAAACGATGATCAATCTATACGGCGATGCCCCGCTTCGAGAGGTGTCTATAGTTTTTGGCGACTCTGCTGGGGAACTTGAGAGCCAAAACCAGAAAGTTCAACATAAGACTAATACATGCTTTATCTAATTCTTCTATCATTTGCATCGAGCGGGCAACCTCATTGAGTTCACCTAATATCCCGGCATGTCACGGGTTATGTTAGGGGTTCCGCAAACCCACAGTCACTTGTACCTAGTGGTATATCAAAAAGGAAATCATTCGATTAACGCCTATGATGGGTTGGTGAGAGGACTGGTGCTCTTTTGACAATGGAGCACCCTTGAGACTACCCAAACCGTACATGTGTTAGAGAGCCATAGAACTTATCAAAACAAGACAGGAACCCATAGGTTAAAGAATTTTAGTGCATTTTGCTTTGAAGTTCTTCCTCACACCCTGTATCTTTTGTTGTTGTAACATATCTTTCTATGCAGAAGGGTTTGGGATTTTTAGCCCAAATCCTAACCCTATATAGCCAAGTACTGACTTGTAGGTACTTTACTTTTCAAGCAGGCACAATAGGTAAGCCAAGAAAGCAACCATAACCAATTTTATACTCTTACAACACCCGAAGTCACGCCAAATAGACGTCTTTGCAGCCATCTCGTCACCTTCACCGCAACAGTCCCAATCACTTCCAAGGACTTTGTGGTCATCTTCTCAGCAAACCCAATTTGTCTACCAAACTCCAAGCTTCACCAAGCAATCCTCCCACTCCCATGGCAGACAACGACGCCACTATTGCAGATCTCCAAGCTCAAATTACTACTTTACTAGCAGAGAAAGCAGCAAGATACGCTGAGGACGAAGAAAAATCGGTAGAAGATGAGAATCCTCTTAAAGTAATAACAACAGAGGACCTTGAATTGGCCAAACAAGTCATGAAAGATCAAACACGCTCTGGCCTATTCCTAGGGGGACCAAATTCTAGACTTTGAGGGATTTTGCCTCTTCCTAGATTCTCAATTGCTTGAAAGATTCAAATTGCCAAACATTGAGAAATTCAATGGAACAGGCAACTCTACCAGCCATGTCCACCATGCAAACACATGGGCCTGAACGATGAGCTCATTGCTCAATTGTTTCAAAGGACTCTCACTGGAAGTGCCCTTGATTGGTTTCTCACCCTTTAATTTGTGCACTACCAAACTTGGCCAGAAATGCCAACGCTTTTGTCAAGCAATATGCATACAATGTCCAAATTGAGTTAACCACCCGAGATTTGGAGACGACCAAGCAAGAGTCAACCGAAGACTTCGTTACCTTTATGGCTAGATGGAGAGAAAAGGTGCAAAGATGAAGAACCGCCCTTCCGAGGAAGATCAAGTCAGAATAGTTGTCAAGAATCAGCAACCTAAGTTTCTGAAAAACACATCTACACTCAGGCTATAACTGACTTCAAGCGCATGCATGCTACTGGGTTACAAATTGAAGAAGGGATCAAACTGGGTCTCATTGGGAAAGAAGAAGTTTCTCTATCCAAGAAAACCTTCCCAACTCGCGCATCTCATGCCTCCGTAAACACCTTTGGCCCGGCCTTGCCGCAAGACCCTTTCAAAGCCAGCCCTTCCCAAAACTCAAATCGACCTCGCCGTAACTTTAATCCTCTCTATATGACTCTCTTCTTAGCCTTAACCATTCTAAGCCGTCAAGGGCAACTCAAACCCTTGAACAAGCCACCTCCTCAGCCATCTTATGGCCAAAACCATGACCCCAACAAGCAATGTGCATACCACCAACATCTTAGGCATGAGACTGACAATTGCATGCGCCCTCGGCATGACATTCAAGATCTCATTGATAGTCAAGCCATAATACCTCCACAACTCGATGCACAAACCAAAGCACCTTACAATACTGAACCAACCCGAAATATCAAATTCATAACCCTATCTCACAACCTCATGAACAACCCTAGCCAATAAATTGTCCAAAGCACCCAAGCCAAGCCAAACTTCACCTTCCCAGAGGAGGATGGATGTTTTATGATAGAGGAAGAAGAAAATAATGAGTCCAATCAATCAGAAGTGATTGATCCCGACATATCTAACAGGAGTGATAAAGAAGAACAAGCAAAGGAAGAAGAGCTAAGGAAATGGAAAGAGCATTCTTGGGCGACGCAAAATTTGGAGGATGATGAATGGCTGCGTATCTAGTCTAAAAATAAGAAGAAGGAAAAGGAGAGGGTTATCATGATGAGAAGGCATGCCCACTTTGAGCCTGCCCAAATAGTGGTACCCATCAACCGTCCCAAAATTCCAACACCTCCTATTGTCTGGGAAACGATCAATCTTATAGAAAAAGTTGAGGAGTCTCAAATGCAACCATGGGTCAATCCCTATGAAGAATGCAACTATAGCCAGTAGATAGAAGAAAAAGAGGATCTAGATTTCCAATGCACGAACCAGTATCAAATAGGGGAAAGTGACTTTTACGAAATGGAAGGAGAATACAATGATCCACTCGATGGAATCTCCTTAGCATCACCATTCAACCAAGTGGAGGTAACTGATCTTTCTTTTGATTGCACAATCAACGAGAAGGAAAAAAAGGTGATAAAAACCCAGGTTGGCATTTCCATTTGGGGACTACTCGTGTCTTAAAGAGGTAGCCACCGCGCAAGCTATCAAGATGGATCCAGTTCAAAGGCTCTGTATGGCAAAGAAGAGGGTGGAAAAGAGTATAAAGTTGCAAAATGCAAAGGAAATGGCCTTGAAATGTTGCAGTAGCTAAGAAGTCATAACATGGCGAAGAACATTAAACATTGCATTTTGTTTTCTAAGTCAAACTAGACCTGTTTTGGGCCCCTGTTTGGGCATTTTATTTCTGCCAAGTGAATTCCTATTTCATCTTTTAAACTATGCTTATTCAATAATCTAATTGCATTTGCCATGCACTACAGTCTCTTTGCCAAATAAGGGAAACTTCAAGGAATCAAGTTCTTTGTGTCACCGACAAAAGTAAAGAAAGGATGAACTTTAATTGCTTAAGAAACTATGTAATGCCCCGATTTTCGGACACGTTAATTAAATCATTTCTAATTGATTTAATAATCCTTAAATTTAATTTTAAAAAAAATTAAAATAAAATTTTATTAAACAGAGGTTAGCAGTGGAAATCTCAAATACCAAGTTTAAAACTACTTAACTGTCTACAACCCAACGAAATAAAAAAAAGAGTTTGACAAATGTGATAACATTTTTGGAAATTCAAATAGCAATACTTTAAATTAACAGAGCTTCTAAAGGTAAGGCATCCAAGGCTCGACAAACTCCCCTTTCTCAGCTGGGAGGTCCTCACCCTGATATTGATCATCTTGAAGAGGATTCTATTCTTCGGCCTCTTGATTACCTGGCATAAAATGCCAGCCCAATGGCACTATAATGAGTTTTGAAACTCAATAGATAATCCCAACCTTATTAACCCCTCACTCTATAGTTAGCAGATCAACGATATAACAAATGAAATCTAAGGATCCTCTTTTTCTTTACTATCCATCATCTTACATGAAATCTAAGGATCCTCTCCACGAGATCCTTTCCTCCCACAGCCACTAACTACAACCATCTCATGGGCCCACCCTTCCTCTTGCTTATCCTATACCAGGGTCCTAGGTGAGCGCACCTAAATTATGTATCTAGCATGTTCTTACTTAAGACCATAACAGGAGGATCAAGTCCTCCCATGACGTATCATACATTAGGGTCGGACATCACCTACTACTAACTATAACTGTCTCATGGGACCTATTCCCTCTTGAACAAAAGAAGCAGATTTTCCCATGACGCATTATACATTAGCGTCCCAACATCTCTTAACACTGGGCCCCATTGGTTACCCATTTCATCACAGGGCCCCATTGGTTACCCTTGCCATCACCATGGCTCAAATTACAATCCACACACTCATACTTCCAACACTTTATACCATTTTCCGTTTACTTAACATCGTCTACATGAATCACTACTCGTAACCATCCCGTGAACCTAAGTCCATTCTAGCACGTACAATATGATACAATCAACAATAGGTTAAACACGATACATTTCAATGAAACAACAATATAAAAATTGATAGGTGTAAATAATTAAACACAAAAGGGATTTGGATTGATCGAGCCGATGCCTTTCGAGTTACTTAAAATTTTATTAAGCATTTATGTCCTTTAATTCAATTTATTATCCTAAGGTTCAATTAGCAGTTTCGTAACCATAGAGTAGTAAATAGTGTAGTTAATCTAAGTAATTAGGTTTTACCATTACTAATTTGGTAGACATTAAGAATTTTACTTTTCTTTGTTTCTACAGTAAGTATATTTTTTTTACTATTAGGTAGAACTAACTTGCATAATAAAAAAATCTTAGGTTATAATTATGCTGGAACACATTTGGTTTTATTCGTTTTACTAAAAATACTTGTCTACTGTATACTAGTACTCCTTTTATTAGTTCCATTCCCAATACTTAATAATTTACCAAGTAGTGTATTATAGAGAAAGCTTTTGTTTAACCATGTACACTTATGCATTTTTTTTATAGCTACTGACTATTACATATTAAGTTTAGCTCTTAGACTACTCTAGTATTTTTGCTAACTTCTAAGTTTAGATCTTAAAAATTTATTATTAGAATCAAATAAGTTTTCAACTTCTCCCAGTTTCCTTTCCAAGGTTATCACTTAAAATAAATTCTAAGTTATTGTTAGTATTATTAATCTTATTCTGTAATTTTTTTCATGTGACAAAGTTTGACTGTGAGTCACTCCCACACATTAAATATCATACATATCAATTGAGAATACAATAGTCATGCATTGATCCTACTGAACAACAAATGGTGGAAATAAGTCAATCACCTAGTTTAGGATCAGAATTGGGAACTAAAGTAACCAAAAAGGGCAAACTGCAATTTAGAACATCACTTTTAAGAGAAAAACATACATGCTACAGTAGTATCATTCCCATTTCTAAAAAACATAGCATTTTCAGTTCCCAAACTTTCGATGCATTGACACTATTTTTTTACCATTATAACTGATCAAAATAAGCTTATAGAAACTAAATATACTTAGGAGAAAGTAGGAGAGTGATTATCCTACCTCGATTCCGGCCAAAAAAGCGATTAATGGGTTCGATCGATTTTTAGCGATTGGAGAAGACAACGGAATCAAAGAACTTCAAGGCTGTCTTAGAATGAATGGAAGGTGGGCTGTGGATGCTTGGTGATGTAGTCATTGATTGAAAACCCGAATATGACCATGTATGGAGTAGTGTTATATAGGAACCCATTTTTTTCTCTCTTTTTCTCTCTTAAAACTCCACGGATGAGAACTCAAGTTCTCTCTTTTTCTTTCTTTGGATTGAGTAGCAACATGGAAAAGAGTAACTGTGGTTTAATTTTCGGAGGGTTAGAGTTGTATATAGGGAGAATGAGTGGGGAAGTGGAGAGGTGGATTATGGACGTGGTTTAGGATGTAGTGGGCAAGTGGGAGGTTACAAAATTTGCAGAGGAAGTGAGGAAATGAAATCCTTATTTTCAGCAGGAATGGCAAAGTGGGTGGTTGAGTGTGGAAGGGAATTAGAAGGTTTGTTTGGACAAAATTTTAGTTAGGATTTAGTTAGAAAAGATAAATATAATTATGAATGTATGTATAGTAAAGTGTATTATAACCCGTACTAACATAATCATGTGTTTTAATAATTTAGTTTAATTGATCATTGAATTTGAGTTTAACATTACGAATTTTTTTATATATTTTTTTTCAAAAAAATTAGGAATGTTACAAACTTGGTTTTTGTCAAAACTTAGAAAGAAGACGCTATCTCCGTGAGAAGACTTAGAGTTAGCTTGCTCATCTTAAAAGTACAAACACTGGGAGATTCAGAAAAATATCTCCACCAAGAATTCCTCTTGTGAGAAATGCTCATTGGGTAACCCAAGAAACCCAAGCAGAAGTAAGAGCAGAGCCTACTAGGACAAGAAACTACAAAAGCACAGCCTAGGCAAAAGTTAAGGCATTTGAAAGCTCGCAAGGGACTCAACCTCCATCCGGTAACCTAGGCAAATTTTAGAGCACGTGAGAAGAAAAACCAAGAGTGGAAACCCAACCTCAAAGGTTGTGATCCTTGGAACTACGAGAAAAGGCATGATTCCCTTATTGGGATACGTAGGCAATCTTGCTTCAAGATGCGGCCCAAACATTTGGAAAAAGTATCGAATAGATTTGTATTGTACTCAATGATAGGCATAGCTAACCCTGCGTATTGAGCTCGCAAAAGATGAGTATGCTTTTCTCGAGGAATTGACAACGGCAAAAGACATAAGAACTGTCATTCATCCCCTCTGACTTAAGAGTTGTTGACACAGTAAACAGGGTATCTCAAAAATTCCCAAATTTGGCAAATGAGGCTATAGGACATGACAAAAGCAAGGTGTAAGTCAAAACCAAGCATGAGAAGGAAGATAAAAGAGGATACCACTTGGATAAGACAAAATCTAGTTTCCTTTAGAAAATGGAAATAGCGGCCGAAGGATCGATCCAATGGTTGAAACGTAGATCTTTCAGCCGTATAATCAATTCCTCAGCCAATATTACTGTCTATTAGTAAACACTTGTTCAAAACAATTTCAAAAGCCATGTTCTAACTTCACATGTAAACTCAAGGCATTTAAGGGGCATGAAAAGCTTCATAAACAAAAGCTTGATCACAAATCATCGCTGTGGTTGCTTTCACTGTACAATTTCTGCTTGTCTCTTTACTAACTATGAACAGGAAAAGAGAAAATCCTAAAGTTGGTCGTGACGGCGTCTCTGAGGCGATCTCTGAGATAAAGAAGGGGATTGCTGGCTATCCTCTTCACTAGCAGCTAGTGCTCGTTTAGCTTCAAGCTGCAGAAAAAGAATACGAACATTCAGATTTAAGAAAAAATGATGTAGAGCAAATGAAGTACATTGGAAAAGTTGTACCTCAAGAATCCGATGGCACTACCTCCGAACCAAAGCCTTCGCACTCTGATAAACATGCAGCCATTCTTGTACTATCTCAGTGGGCGCTTATGCAAATAACCAAGCATTTCAAACATGGGAACACAAGATACAATGATAAAGCAAGAAAATAGAAATGAAGTGATACCTGTGAAACCCCGGCTGGCAGTGTGTAAAGCTGGGTCGGACAAGGAGTAAGCACAAAACACTCCTCCTCCCCATCATCAGAATAGAATGAGACAAAGGAAGGGGCCCGTGGCTAAACGGTAGCAACCGGAGGAGCGGCAGGCGGAGTCAAGAAGAGGCGGCAATACTCCACATAATCACCCGCCTGGAGAAGTAAGCTCACCCAATCTCTAATCCGAGCACTCTTTAAATCTTCCTTAGACATCGAGGAAGTAGACCTCATTGATGTTGGAGGTAGAGGAGGAACTAACTAAAGAGCCTCTGCACGCAGCCGCCACTAGCTAGCCACCCGATCGCCTAGGTACCAAGCTCGGCAAAAGGACCCTCGAGCAAGCTACAAGTACGATCTAGAACTCTGGAGCGCGCAAGAGGGGCATCCTCTGAGACACCACCCCAAGGGTCAAACTGTACCTGCAGGACAAGGGTAAATCAGCCACAACACGAGGATATGGAAATCAAAAGATTAGGAAAATAAAGGTACCTGATCAACCGTCAATCGGTCCAAAACTCGTCGCCACTCACGAAGGCTCAATACTGGTGACCGTGGCTTCCGTTGCCCCACCAGCCATCGCTCATAGTGAGGAATACAGCTTGCATCCTCGTGCTTAGTGCCAGGAGGAAACTAGAGGATATGCTCAAAAGCCCAAAGTTAAAAATGAGTTAGCAAGCAAGTTCAATACTAGGAGAAAGCAAAACGAGAAAGGAAGCAAAAAAAGAAGGATGTACACCTCGACCACTTTGTAGTGACCGCCAATGACGAAACTCTTGTCCCGCGAACAAGCTCCAAGGTTGCCATACAAAGTGGCCAAAGAGATGCTCCCTAGTCGAACTCCCAAGCAGCCTCCAAATACTGCAAAGGGGCCAAAAACTGTACGTGCAATGAGCTATCCTTGTTGGCAAACAATGTTTGTCCGAGGAGATAGAGAAGGAAATCCCTAGTCAACTATTCAACGCTCACCTAAGGAAGGATGTCAGCCTTCATAAAAGTTTTGCTTAGCCAAGAGACATCAAGATGACCACGTGAGTGAAGAGGGCACACCTTGCCCAAGAACCACTCCAAAGCTCCTTCCCACTGCCAAAGTTTTGAATCAATCCGAAAAGGAACTCCACCTACCCGCAGACCAGTCAAAAGAGAGAAATCGCCTGGCATGATCGTCATCTCACCGACAGAAGGAAAATGGAACATGTTGGTAGTATCCCACCACCTCTCAACCAGTGAAGTCATCAAGGACCAATCAATCTTTAGAAGATTGAGGCCCAAAGCAAATGCCTCAAAACCAGCAGCACATACTAACTCTCGAGCTCGCTTTGGCAGCATCAGGAACCACTCGTGCACTTCCTTGCCTCCGCCGCGAGCCTCCAATCTCCTATTTCTCTGCAAAGGGAGTTAAATTCATAATTACATAAACGAATAAAAAGCTAGAGGCATCAAGCTTGTCGGGAAACCGAATCCCCAAGACCCAGTAATGACGTGTACAGATTAGACAACAAAAATTGTAAAACCCTATAAAGCAGAATTAGGGTTCTACCTCAACTCCCTGCGACACGAACGTTGGTTGAACTTGTTATAGCACATCTTGCTATAAACCACGAATATTGCTCGACTGTACCTCACGATCTTTTATCGTATTCCCTGCACGTCTAGAACACGAACCGAGTGTGGACTCTTCCGTGATCTATTTGCTCTCTCTAAGCCTGCCTCTATTTTGTGAAATAATAGAAGAACATCCAATCTGACCTAGAGAGCATAACGTGTTTATATAGGGCTACGATAGGGACCTAAGGAGTAATAAGTCTGGGCTTCCAGTGTAAATAAGAAAACCTAATCCCACCAAGATTCTATTTCTTATTTCACTAATTATAATTCACCCCACCACAGAATTATAATTGCACTCCCGTCCTTATCTCAATTATATTACGAGCTCCATGATATTAAATACTCATTAATCTCCCCACGTTAAGATTACAGATACCCGTTGATTAAAATAAATTACTAACAATCTCCCACTTAAACAATATTTTAACTTGAGACTATCTGCTTAACTTATTCGATATGTCGGATACAAATATCCACCTGCAAGGTTTAACGTAATCGAAACTTATAAGCTTACTCAAGGGGTATCATCAATCCCTATCGGGATGTGGATTCCATTAATAATTAATAGTTGTTATATACATAATGTTGCGACCCAACTCACCGAGACTATTGACCGGATAAAGATCTCACTCTTTAATGAATCAAAATCAACAACATTAAATATACACCTCTAATAATTATTTTTGGATTAAGAGCATAAGCATTCATAATAACCATGAGGTTCCAATTGTCTTATAAAGTTAGTATAAAGACAATTACCTCAATGCGGTCCCGTTCAATACACACAAAGTATACTAGCATAATAAGTTGGAATTAATACTATTCCCTGTAGTCAAGACGAACCTACTAAAATATTGTGCTACTGTCGTACCGATGGTGTGTCAAATTTCATCTAAGACTGTGAACTATAACTTATATTCCACAAGAACCGATGATCCAAACTTCTGTGTGTAAGCCATACTCTACACACTGGATTATCTACTATGTAGAATAAAAGACACACATGCACAACATACAAAAATATCATGCAAAAATTGCCCATAAAAGATTCTCATCAAAAATGGATAAATCTGATTAATAATTAAATATTAATCCATCATATAAAACATAACTTTTACATGACCTCCTAACAAACTCCCACTAAGACTCAAAACCATACTACCATGCATCTCACTCCCATTCCCTCTTCGTGACTATCAAAAGTTTTAGCCGGTAAGCTCTTCGTAAAAGGATCTGCCAGGTTATTCGCTGATGCAATCTTGGTCACAGCAACATCACCTCTCTGTACGATCTCTCGAATCAGATGATACTTACGCTCGATGTGTTTGCCCTTCTTGTGAGTCCTTGGCCCCTTCGAATTAGCAACTGCACCGCTATTGTCACAATAGAGTGTAATGGCTGATTGCACTGAAGGGACCACTTCCAGATCCAAAAAAAAGTTTTTAAGCCAAACAGTCTCCTTGGCTGCTTCAAAAGCAGCCATATACTCTGCCTCCATGGTAGAATCAGCAATGCAAGATTGTTTGATACTCCTCCAACTTATGGCTCCACCTCCCAAGGTAAACACATATCCCGAGGTAGACTTTCTAGAATCCCTATCTGACATAAAGGTTGGTCCTGCGTGACCATAGCTTTTCAGCCCTGCGTGGCATCAGTATATTCCTACTTTTGATAACACAGGTACTTGACCCCTCGTGTCATAGCTTTGCGGCCGTCCATGGCCTTTATGTTTCTTTTTATCTTGCTCGGCCTTTCGTGGCCGTAGACTTTTGTTTTGTTTTTGAACAGTCATATGGGTATCTTATATCACCATGTAATCGTTCATTTAACCTTTCTACCTGATATAGCTTTAGGAGAGTGGTGTATGCTCATATACGCCTTACCTCAAGTGTTTTATACTTAAGAAACATTTGTTCATATGTTCTTAGCCAGGTATCTCGTACCTTGAAAAGTAAGCAGGTGATTCGGACTTGCTATCAGTTTCTCATACTTAACAACTAACTTTAAATATCTAGTACTTTAAAGTATTCTGCCCAAATTTCTCTTATTTAAACAAATCTAAGTTTCTCGTACTTAACTAACTTTAAGTATCTCGTATTTTAAAGTATTCTGCCTAAATTTCTCATATTTAAACAAATCTAAGTTTTTTCATGAGTACACAAGCAAGGCTTTCGATTGTTCATAACGTTTTATCGTACGCCCAGCCCCTGCTCCCCAATATGAAAAAGGAAAACAGTTCCGAATTTTCATATTCTTGAATTGTAAAACAAATATTCCAGGAACTAGATATACTGCAAAGAAGTTTGATTTTATTCATAAACTTTTGAACTCAAGGGGGCATTACTCGTACCCCTTGCAACTAAGAGATAGTAAAGAACAAAGGTGCTTTATTCGTAGCTCCCACATAATCACGTAGTGCATCCTAAAACGGAATGAAATAAAACTAAACTCTTTTTAAACAAAGAACTTTCTCAGATTATGAACGTTCCAAGGCCTCGGCACTAGATTGCCGTCCAGATCAGCCAATTTGTAAGCCCCTATGCCCACAATCTCGGTTATCCGATATGAGCCTTCCCAATTGGCCCCCAACTTGCCCTCGTTGGCCACCTTGGTATTGCCCAGCACTTTTCGAAGTACAAGGTCCCCAACACCAAACTCTCGAGGGTGGACGTTTTTGTTGTAGCTCTTCATTAGTTGTTCTTGGTAAGAAGCTAGATGCACCAGGGCCCTTTCCCTCCTCTCCTCAGCGAGATCAAGCTCAATTTCGAGGGCCCTATCATTGCCCCCCCTTTCGACCAAAGCAGTCCTATTGGTTGGAAGTCCAACTTCTAGGGGTATGACTGCTTCAGTACCATATGCTAATGAATAGGGGGTCTCTCCCGTAGACCTCATAGGAGTTGTTCGGTGGGCCCACAAGGCAAGTGGCAATTCGTCGGGCCATTTCCCCTTTGCCTTGTCCAACCTCTTCTTGATCCCGTCAAGGATGGTCTTGTTGGATGCTTCTGCCTGCCCATTACTCTGAGGGTAGGTTGGGGTTGAGTAATAATTTCTTATGCCGTATTGAGCACAGAAAGCTTTGAACTTTTTCTGAAACTGGGACCCATTATCTGTAATAAATGAATACGGGACCCCAAATCAAGTGATAATACTCTTCCACACAAACCTTTCTATCATAGGTTCAGTGATTTTAGCCAACGACTCTGCCTCAATCCACTTGGTGAAATAGTCTGTTGCCACCAACAGGAACTTCCTGTTGCCAATTGCCTTGTGGAGTGGACCCACGATGTCCATTCCCCAGTGAGCAAACGGCCAAGGACTCGTTAATGGCACCAAATCTTCTGTTGGTGTTCGCATCATTGGTGAGAATTTCTGACACTTATTGTAATAACTCTGAATTTCAATAAATAAAAATTTATTTATTATTCGAGTTATTAATTTAATTGCTTGTATTTCTTTAATTTTCCTGTAGTTTGTCATAATTGCGCTTTAGCCCTTCAACTTTTGTTTCTTGCACTTTAGCCCTATCTAGCAAGCCTAGTTAGCTTCTAACCATCCGGTTGGAGGAACTAAACTAGAAAACCATCTAGTCACTTTTCCCTAACCATAGATGGACCGTTTTGCCCCTCTTGAACCTTGTGAACCTTTTTAACCCTAGACTAAGAATTGATTATTCATTTTCTTTTAATTATTTTTGGTTTTATTCCTTGTCCATTGGACAATAATGCTTAGGGGAACTATTATCCATTGGATAATAGGAACCCAATTCTTTATAATAAAAGTATACTCGGTTAAGTACTAGTTTTTATATAAAAAAATGACTCTTATAAATACTTTAAAGGACATTTTGATTAGTTTATTATATAATTTCCCTAGCAACTATTATCCATTGGATAATAGAAGTTAGGGGATTTATTACCCAATGGGTAAAAGGGTTAGTCTTTCAAAGTACCATGGGTTTTATTAGTTTAGTCTTTTCTTTAAACCCATGTGTCAAAGTACATGTTATTTTATTAAGAAGGTACTTAGTACTAAGATTCTTAAAGTACCCTTTATTTATTTTATATTGGGGTTTTGAACTACCTAAGGTACAAGGTACCCATGTTTATATTATTTTAGCTCATGAAAGACTAGATTAAAGCCCTAAGTACACATGTGCCAAATTGTTAGTTTAATAGAAAATCTTAACCTTTTAGACTACTTTTGATCTTTAAGTACAAAAGTACTATTATTCTATTTGTTCTTCTTGCATTGTGATATATGTGTGTGTATATATATACATATATATATATTAGTACATGAGAAAGTAAGGGAGGAGAGAGGGAGAGAGAGGCCGAGAGAGGGGAGAGGGAGAGAGAGTGAGCCAAGAAGGAGAGGAGAGGAGAGAGAGAGGGAGAGAAAGAAGAAGGATTGGACTTGTACCTTGGCATTTGTTACCCAAAAAGGCAACCAAGAAGGGGGTGAATAGGGTTGGTAATTAAAATTGTCAATTAAAATATATTCTCTAACAACTATATCCAAGATAATATTAGCAAGTAAAATAGAGAGAGTTAGAGAGATAGAACCCGATTATAGTGGTTCGGCCCGGATTTGTCCACTGTCCGGCCTACTCCACTTCTCCTCAAACAACTACTTGAAGGTTCCACTAATCTTCAAAAAGATTACAAGCAGAAAGTCTTGCGGGTGCTTACAACAACCTAATCCCTTAGCTTTCCCGAGGAGCCAGTACAACCGCAAGAGTTTTCTCCGAAAACCTCTCGAAAACAATAACACCCAAATTCAACAAGAATTTGGTCTTCTAAGCTTTCAAGTGTTCTACCCAAACACTCGCTTAGGAATTACAAGTATGTGAAGAAAGTACGAAAATTATCGCTCACGACTTGTACAAAATTTCTCTCAAGAAAAATATGAAAGTGGAAGAACTAGGAGAATTTTGGACTTGATCTTTGGAGAAGTTGCTCTTGGAATGATATAGAATATTGTAGCGTGGATTGATACTCATCAATGAGTTCTTGGAGCCTTATATAGCCATCCAATCTTCTACTAGCCGTTTGTAGAGTGATAGAGCCATTGGAGAGCTAATTTAGGAAAAATATAGCTGTGAGCAATGCGATTGCCCGATCTTTCTTTCCTCCGGGAAAGGGATTCCATTCCCCACCTTTGAGAAGAGAAGATGCTGCCGGTTCGAGGGAGCGCTTTTAAGCTGGACGACAAGCGCTCGCGAAAATACAGAGTCGCCACTCGGGTTTGAAGGTCCGACACCCAAGGAACCATATTTCGAAGCACTTGCCGCGCTGTATGATTTGAAAAAGTTAAGGAACCAGTCCGTCATAACCATATCTGGGTTCGGGAGCCAGGTTAAGAGAGGGGAGGGTTTTATGGCACCCCTCTCGCCCAATCCGGAGATCGGTCTCTACTTAGGCATTTGCGAAAAGATGTTTGTTTACGATTCTGTTTGATTAATCAATTTTTAGCCAATTAGGGCGGGGAAACAGTTTAATGGGGATTAAAGCTGTAACACGTTTGCAGGATGTGAATGATAGCATGGATGAGCAGTTAGTATAGGATGAGAACAGACTGCTGTGGGAGTTTAAACAAACTGGGAGGCCTCTGTTTTGGAGTGACGTGCGCAGGAAGAAACCAGCATGCACTGAACAAGTCACTGCATGTTGTTCACTCTTGCGCGCATAATTCTAAGACAAGCGCACGCCGGTGAGCTCAAACCCACAGCTCTTATTCTCAAACCTTCTTGGCTCTGGAAGGACCAGTGCACACCCAGGACAAACCACGCAGTTTATATAGCAGCATAATATATAGTTTAAAGGCTGTAAAGCCCTACAAATTGACAAAACACCCCATAAACAGTGTGGGGACAAAATAATGGCCTAAGGCCGAGCTACCCGTGCAAGGCCATTCACTGGTCAGAGGCAAAATATCACGCGATGGACTCACTCTGTCGCGCGAGGATGCGCCCTGGCGCACTGTCGCGCGATGAAGCCAGTCTGGAGCGCGATGGTGCGCCCTGGAGCACTGTCGCGCGATGGAGTGAGTCCGGCGCGCGATGGTGCTCCCTGGCGCAGGATAGTTGCGCCCTGGCGCAACAAGACCAGTGCTTGGTTTACACATTTCTGGGTTCTAGTAGATATCCAGAAAGACCTCAGGGGTACTCCAAAACGAGAGATAAGCATATTGAACTACCGCTAACAATTTCTAACAAAGGAAAAGCAATAGATTGTTTTTTTAACATGCTTGCAGAGTGATCTATACGTAAATAAACACAAAAACAGCAAGACACCAATCCCCACGAGGACCGTCGCGCGATGATCGAAATCGTCGCGCGAGAGAGTGGCTCTATCGCGCGCTGGTTCTTGCCATAACGGTTTTGAAACCTCGCCAGCTTTAGGACCAGAACTGGTATTGATTACCAGCCTTGGCCCTGCCAGCCCCCCTCAGGGATCAGAACAGAAAATAGAACAAAGGTAAGCTATACCTTTGGTTCTTGAGTTTTGAAAGGTGTTTGAGCTTTGAATTGAGGTTGAGGTTGTTTGAGGTGTTTGAGTTGAAGAAGAACAAGCTATGCTCTTTATTGTGCTTAGGGTGTAAACCTTTGAATGCCAATTTTTGTTAACGCTTTGAAAGAGAACGAATGAGGGGTATAAATAGGGAAAGGGGGTGAATCTGGTTGGAAACAGAGGAGTTCAGGCAGTCCACGAGGCCTGGCTGAGGTTGCATTGGTGGCCAACTGTCGTCATTCAGAAAGGTCGGTGGTAGGTTGGATCGTCGCGCGACAGAGCGAGACTGTCGCGCGATGGAGTGAAACCCTTGCGCGATGGTGCGCCCTGGCGCGGGATGGTTGCGCCCTGGAGCGGACCACCAAGGTTTTTGGTTTTTGAAGTGGCTTAGGCTAGGTTAGGTTCAAGGGTTTTGCAAACACTCAAAGCTAAAACACGCTATCATTCCCAGGGTGTTCTTGATCCATTTCATCATCGGGGAATCAAAAACCGTAAGTAAACTAATCTGGAAGCCCAGATTGGGGTGTCTACAATAGCCGTTTGAGATTTTACTGATCTGCAAAAATCTGCAGAATTACACTACCGGTCGTCCGGCCCGTCGACCGGAAGGTCGTCCACTCTCTCAACCAGTCTGTCATCCAGTGAAGTCCGGTTGACAACCCCTTCTGTTCAGACAGCCGGCTTGTCAGCCGGTTCGTCAACCTGTAGCTCAAAACTTCATCCAAATAAATCCGTTAAAACATGTATTGAGCTCATTAAGTCTTTGTAAATATTAATCATTGAAACCAATAAACTTTATGCTATGTTACAAGGCAAAGAAACAAATTTGTCCGAAAAAGGACTTTGCGATGAGAGATTTTCTTTTGCCAAAAGATAAAAACTTCATCAATATAATCATCAAAATAACAAATGGTAATGCATATAATTTTCAACAAATTATCATGCATTACACAAAATGAAGGTTTTTATGAAAAGCAAAGATTATGTCAATAAATCTCCCCCTTAGTATATGCTCCCACTAAATAAGATCTTTTAAGGAATATGAGAGGCATATGCAACAATATGATCGCCAAGTGATCCCTGCAAGGTTAGTTTCATATAGGCAAAGTATATATGAAAAATTCAAGCCCTAAGCCATAGAATTCACAAACTTAAACCATAAAAACATAAAACCAAGATTTTTCTCCCCCTTTGAGACATCATCAACATGGGTGTGAGGAGGGAAGGTAGGACTGTCATTGCGGTGGCAGGATAATATCTTCTTTCATCTTTCTCCCCCATTCTCATCTTTGTCAAGTTTCGTTGATGTGTTCATTGTCTTTGATTCTTCCATGTGCTTTTCTGGCACACCTACAATCAAGTCTTGACTTTTGGTACCCATATCATTTTGGGTCCTTGAAAGTTAGCATTGACATGGTTCTTAGGAACCCAAGTCTTTCTACCGTTTGAAAAGATTTTCATAGGGCAATTTGGAGAAATGTGACCAATCTTTCTACAAAAATGACAAGTGAGTTTAGGATGACTAGTTGGAGGAAGATCCTTGTCAAAAAGATTTTTGTGTTGGGTTGGATTGTACCCAATTCCGGCTTTGTGAAAAGAAACCATTTGTTTTCCAAGAATAATATCTAAGCCGTCTTTACCTTTGGTAAGTTTAGCAAGAGAGTTTGTCAAATCATCAACTTGCTTGACTAGAGATTCATCTTGAGGAATATTTTTCAAAACTTCCTTTTCCATTTCCAAAGAATTTTTGAAAGACTCATTTTCTTCTTCCAAGGTATCTCTTTCTTCAACTAGATCACTCATTTCTTTTGAAAGTTCTTTGGCCATTTTCTTAAGAACTTTGTTTTTTGAAACAACCTTTGCAAAATCAACTTTCAATTCTTTATAAGCAATAACCAATTCATCAAAAGAGTAAGATGAGTCGAGATCGACCTCATTTTCTTCGGTGGTCATGAAACACAAGTTAGCGACCTCTTGTTGCTCATTTTTCTCATCGGAGCTACTATCGTCACTAACGTCCCATGCGGCCATCATAGCTTTCCTTTTGTTCTTCTTTGAATGTTTCTTGGCGTATGGACATTCGCTTTTGATGTGGCCGGGCTTCTTGCATTCGTAGCAAATAATTGGATCATTTTTGCTACTTTCTTCTTTGCCCCCATCCTTCTTTGGAAATCCTCTTCCCTTGCGAGATGCTCTATTTTTAAGGAGTTTCTTAAGCGACTTTGTGATGAGATCAATTTCATCATCCTCGCTTTCATCACTTGAGTCATCTTGGAGTTTGGACTTGCGTGAGGTGCTTTTGAGAGCAAGGTTTTTGACTTTCTCTTCTTTCTCATCTTTGAGATTGATATGGATTTCTTCGGTCATGAGAGATCCCATAAGTTGATCCATTGTATATTTTGAGAAGTCTTTGGATTGAAGGATGATTGAAGTGGTAGTATCCCACTTTGATGGCATGGACCGAAGCACCGTCCTCGTCATCTCGAATTGACTATATGTCTTGCCAAGAGCTTTCAAACCGTTAGTAATACTAGCAAATCTAGCAAATATTTGAGAAATAGACTCTTCCGGTTTCATTTTAAAAAGCTCATAATTATGCACAAGAATATCAATCTTGGATTCCTTGACTTGACTATCTCCTTCATGAGCCATTTTCAATTTATCCCAAATCTCCTTAGCGGTTTCACAAGCGGATACACATTCATATTCACTAGGAGTAATAGCACAAAAAAGAAGATTCATGGCTCTAAAGTTCTTTTCTATATTACTCTTATCTATGTTGGTCCATTCGCTCTCTTCCTTAGGAATACCGGATTTCTTAGTAAGAATAATAGGACCATTTGCAATAATTTTCCACAAATCATAATCGGTGGATTGGATAAAAATTTGCATGCGATTTTTCCAATAGCTATAATTAGCACCTGTGAACAAGCGAGGCCTATTTGAGGATTGACCCTCGATGCATGATACGCTACTAGTGGTTGCCATAGATCTTAACTCTTAGACGATTAAATCTACAAACAAGAGCCGAGGCTCTGATACCAATTGTTACCGAAAAAGGCAACCAAGAAGGGGATGAATAGGGTTGCTAATTAAAATTGCCAATTAAAATATATTCTCTAACAACTATACCCAAGATAATATTAGCAAGTAAAATAGAGAGAGTTAGAGAGATAGAACCCAATTATAGTGGTTCGGCCCGGATTTGTTCACGGTCCGGCCTACTCCACTTCTCCTCAAGCAACTACTTGAAGGTTCCACTAATCTTCAAAAAGATTACAAGCAGTAAGTCTTGCGGGTGCTTACAACAACCTAATCCCCTAGCATTCCCGAGGAGCTAGTACAACCGCAAGAGTTTTCTCCGAAAACCTCTCGAAAACAATAACACCCAAATTCAACAAGAATTTGGTCTTCTAAGCTTTCAAGTGTTCGACCCAAACAATCGCTTAGGAATTACAAGTATGTGAAAAAAGTACGAAAATTATCGCTCACGACTTGTACAAAATTTCTCTCAACAAAAATATGAAAGTGGAAGAACAAGGAGAATTTTGGACTTGATCTTTGGAGAAGTTGCTCTTGGAATGATATAGAATATTGTAGCTTGGATTGATACTCATCAATGAGTTCTTGGAGCCTTATTTAGCCATCCAATCTTCTACTAGCCGTTTGTAGAGTGATAGAGTCGTTGGAGAGCTAATTTAGGAAAAATATAGCCGTTTGAGATTTTACTGATCTGCAAAAATCTGCAGAATTACACTACCGGTTGTCCGGCCGGTCGACCGGAAGGTCATCCACTCTCTCAACCAGTCTGCATCCAGTGAAGTCCGGTTGACAACCCCTTCTGTTCAGACAGCCGGCTTGTCAGCTGGTTCGTCAACCTGTAGCTCAAAACTTCATCTAAATAAATCCGTTAAAACATGTATTGAGCTCATTAAGTCTTTGTAAATATTAATCATTGAAACCAAGAGACCTTATGCTATGTTACAAGGCAAAGAAACAAATTTGTCCGAAAAAGGACTTTGCGATAAAAGATTTTGTTTTGCCAAAAGATAAAAACTTCATCAATATAATCATCAAAATAACAAATGGTAATGCATATAATTTTCAACAAATTATCATGCTTATATTTGTCAATAGCATTGAACTTCCAATTTACTTCAAATCCATGGGATTTTACTCTTCCAAGCAAATCTTAACCCCATTGTCCTCTTTGTACATTTTATCAATTTGTTTAACCCTAGAATCTTGTACAAACTCCTCTTCCACCACAAATTTGCTTCAAGAATCAAATCTAAGGACAACATAGCCATGCAAACCTAGGATCTTGACCTTAATCTTCCATGTGAACACAACTTTTTGGAATAAAAAAATTGAGGAATGGGAGAGAGAGAGAGAGAGAGAGAGGGCCGACCAGGAGGGAGAGGGGGAGAGCCTTGCCTATAAATAGAAGGCCATTCCATGCTTCAAACTCACACCTTCAAGCATTTGCTCTTCATTCTCTCTAGAATTTCAAGTGTTCATTGTTCTTAAGTTCAAGAATTTTCTTTGTTCTTGAGTGTTCTTGAGCAATACCACCAAACCACTTTCAAATACCACTCATAGATCCTTAAAGTAGTTTACTTTAGTTAGTAAAGTTGTTTCTAGGAAATCTTTTTTCCTTTCGAAGCAACCGGAGCCGTTACACCGCCGATTTCAAAACCGACGACCAACTTCCGTAGCCGACCACCGCCTAGAAGAACGGTAGTTTATTCCTTTACTTACTTAACCTAAGTATAAGTAGTTTTAACCTTGCACTCTACTTTTATGTATCGTATGAATCGAAGCTTGATCATAGATAAGGTTATCTTCTATTGAATGTTGGAAATGCATGGTTTATTTCAAGATGTTTCAAGCATATATGCTATGTAGCTTGGAGTTGAATGATCTTGTTAAATAGACTTCTAGGAAATGCATGTTTGTAAGTAAAGGCCTACACCGCAGAGTCTTGCATGGGAACGAGACACGAGAACCGAGAAAGTAGAAACATGGCACCTAGGATGTGGTTTAACAAGAGAAATATGTTTTCTGAGGAAAAAGATATCTTAAAAGCTACATAATGACCATTTCAAGGGTATTATGTGAGTCGTGTGAATGTGTGTGTGCCAATGGGAACCCGGCGCGGCAGAACCATTGTGAGGATACTTGGGAGACCGGCGCGGCGGAACCAAGGTTGGGTGAGTAACATGGTCATCCGTGGAGAGGAACCAAAGTAAATGCATGCCAATGGGAACCCGGCGCGGCGGAACCATTGTGAGGATACTCGGGAATCCGGCGCGGCGGAACCGAGGTTGGGTGAGTTAAAAAGGAGTTTTTCGAAAAGAAAGGTAGTAATAACGACACGGTTAACGATGAGTCAACACCAATGTTAGTTGTATGGTGATTGTGGATGTGCTAAATGTTATTGTCTTTGTAGCTACTTATATATGTATCATGTGGAAATCGATGCTTTATGATAATCTATTGACTATAGTTAAGTTAGGTGAGTAGGATTTTACTATTGAGCCTTCATAGCTCATGGTGTTACCTTGTGGTGACCCTGGCATATTATATGGGTGGCGACGCCAATATAATATGTCAGATTTGATAGATGAACAGGGCGAACTCTTCACTCTGGAGGCGTATGGAGCCGAAGAACTCGCTAGGATGGAAGAACAAGAGGAGCAGTAGTTAGGAACCCTAGTTCCCTATTTGTTCCCCATTTTGTGTTTTAAATACTCCTACGGGAGTTATGTTGTAATAATGAGCAGTGACTTTCTTTATTTCTGTAATAAACTATCCCTTTAACGTACCTAAAATTAGGGGCGTTACACTTATCACAAATTTTCACATATACTTTCGCATCTTCTTGAATATATGTGGCCACCAGTAACCTTGAGTGATTGCTCGATGGGCGATGGATCTACCCCCAGCATGGCTTCCACAGGTCCCTTCATGAATTTCATGCAGAAATTTTTGCACCTTTCAGGGTGCACACAAAGCAAATAGGGACCCGTGAAAGATTTTCTGTAGAGCTTACCTTCTGGTGACAACCAAAACCTAGCAGATTTTGTCTTTATTTTATGAGCCTCCTTTTTGTCAGAAGGGAGTATTTCATCTTGTAAAAACTCCACAATCGGATCCATCCAACTTGGTCCTTGGTTCACATCCAAGACCAACTCAACACTCCTCCCTATGCTCGACTCGATCAGATACTCGATTGCTACTTTCCTTTTAAATTCAGTGGGCACGGCTGCAGCCAACCAGGCTAGCAAATCTGCGTGAGCATTTTGTCCAGAACTTATCTGCTCAATGTATACCCTTTCGAAGGTATTAAGCAAGTCCTTGGTTGTTTGCACATATGCCACCATCTTCTCATTCGGGGCTTCGTACTCCCCGGACAGTTGATTAACCACAAGCTGAGAATCACAATACACCCTCACTCATTTCACTTTCAATGTCCTTGCACTCCTTAATCCAGCTAAGAGTGCCTCATACTCCACTACGTTATTTGATGCACTAAACCCAAGCCGAACAGATAGCTCAATCATTATTTCTTCGGGAGGAAAAAGCACGATTCCAATTCCTGAACCAGTATTACAAGCTGATCCGTCAACAAATAGCTTCAATTCCTCGGGATCCTGTTTAGCTGGGACTCTGTTCCCCATGGCTGGTGTCTTCGTTACCTATTCCTTTCTCGTAGGAGGCAGGGGTGCTATTGCATCAGAGAACTCCGCCACAAAGTCAGCCAACACTTGGCCTTTAATTGTTGTGTGCGGCTGATAATCAATATCGTATTGGCTTAACTCGGCTGACCAGGTTGAAATTCTTCCAAAAAAATTTGCCTTTCATAGCAGTGACCTTAAAGGGAACTCAGTATAAACCACAACCCTATGGCTCTGAAAGTAATGTGGCAATTTTCTTGTTCCTGTCCTTAATGCTAGGACTAGCTTCTCAAGGGGCAGATATCTCGTTTCTGCGTCTAGCAACATTTTGCTCACATAGTAAACAGGGATTTGCTCGGCTCCCATATACCTTAAGAGGACCGCACTCACAGCATGTTTAGAAACAGCCAAATACAAAACTAAAGACTCATCTGGCTGTGGAGTTGACAAAAGTGGAGCCTCGGCCAGATACTTCTTCAGGTCCTGGAAGGCACGCTCGCATTCCGCTCCCCATTCAAATCCTTCCCTCTTTTTCAATAACTGAAGAAAGGGTCTGCATTTATCACTTGATCTACTGATAAATCTATTGAGTGCTGCAGCCATTCCAGTCAACCTCTGGACTTCCTTCGTGTTTTGGGACTTTGTAGCCTTTTCAAAGCTGCGATTTGATCTGGATTGGCCTCAATCCCTCTCATGGTCACTAGATGGCCTAAGAACTTCCCAGAACCAACTCCAAACGCACACTTTGAGGCATTGAGTTTCAGTTTGTACTTCCTCAGGATTTCAAAAGCCTCTTTCAAATATGCTATATGGCCTTGTCTAGTTTTACTTTTCACCACCATGTCATCTATGTAAACCTCCATAGTTTTGCCGAGCAGTTTTCTGAACATGATGGTTGCCAATCTTTGATATGTTGCCCCTGCATTTCTCAATCCAAAGGGCATGACACTATAACAGTACAACCCTTGTGGTGTAGTAAAGGAAGTATTTTCTTGATTAGGCCCAAACATGGCGATTTGATGATATCCTCGATAGGCATCGAGAAAACTCATCCGTTCGTATCCCACAGTTGCATCAACCAATTGGTCTATCCTTGGAAGAGGGAAAC
The DNA here is from genome assembly GCA_019656295.1 of Rhododendron mucronatum var. ripense. Taxonomy (NCBI): domain Eukaryota; kingdom Viridiplantae; phylum Streptophyta; class Magnoliopsida; order Ericales; family Ericaceae; genus Rhododendron; species Rhododendron mucronatum. Next base: position 6,763,168 of record BPLT01000004.1, on the reverse strand, counting down.
TGTCCTTTGGGCATGCCTTGTTTAAATCTGTGAAGTCCACACAGACACGCCACTTTCCATTTTTCTTTTTTACAACCACTGTGTTGGACAACCATTCTGGGTAGTAAACTTCGCGTATTGCCTTGGCTTCCAACAAACGATCTACTTCCTGGATAACAGCATCAACATGCTGCACAGCTGCCCTCCTCTTCTTCTGAATGATCGGCTTGTGCTGAGGGTCAACATTTAAGTGGTGGCAGATTACTCCTGCATCTACTCCGGGCATTTCTTCTGGTACCCAAGCAAATACATTGATATGATCTTTTTTGAAGCTTATCAATTCGGCCTCTTCAGCTGTTGGCAAGGTTTCCCCAATTAAAAAATACATTTCGGGATCAATTTCATTGATCTGTATTTTCTTTAGGCCTTCAACCACTTTATCTGCTGGGCTTCTTCCGACATCCTCGATAGTCGGTTGATCTAGTACCTCCACCGTATGCACCTGGTGGGCTTTCTGTGATTTCTTAATGATAGAAATCAAACACTGTTGAGCCACCTTTCGATTGCCCTTAATTTCTTCTATCCCATTGGATCTAGGAAACTTCACCATCTGGTGATCAGTTGAGGAAACTGCCCTCATTTTATGCAACCAGGTCCTCCCTATAATCGCGTTATAGGAATAAAGAACATCTACAACCAGAAAGTCTGTCCTCAAGACCACTGATCCAGCCCGAACAGACAAAGTTACTTTCCCGAGAGGCCAGACGGCACCTGCACCAAACCCAATCAAGGGTGTTGTAGACTGCTCCAAGTCCGCCTGGGCCAGCCCCAACTTTTTAAATGCATTATAGTACAATACCTCCGTGCAACTCCCTGAGTCCATGAGGATTCTCTAAATGTCATATTCCTCAATTCGTAGGGTTATGACTAGAGCATCGTTGTGGGGTATTTGGACTTCTCCCAGATCCTCATTTGTGAATGCTATGCTTTCATTGCACACATCGTTTCCTCGCCCTTTCTTGTTTCCCAATCGCATAACGTGCTGATCGTGCTTGACTTGCCTTTGGAGTAGCTGTAGACACCCCAATCTGGGCTTCCAGATTAGTTTACTTACGGTTTTTGATTCCCCGATGATGAAATGGATCAAGAACACCCCAGGAATGATAGCGTGTTTGAGCTTTGAGTGTTTGCAAAACCCTTGAACCGAACCTAGCGTAAGCCACTTCAAAAACCAAAAACCCTACTGACGCGCGCCAGGGCGCAACCATTCTGCGCCGGGGCGCACCATCGCGCGCCAGACTCACTCCCGCGCACGATGGTCAAACTGCCAGGTGGTGGTCAACAGTCAAAGATTGACCGTTGACCCTCTCGCGCCCGGGCGCACCGTCGCGCGACAGACTGACTCCGTCTCGCGACGAACCAATCTCCCACCAACCTTTCTTATGGAGGATAGTTGGCCACCAATGCAACTTTATTCAGGCCTCATGGACTGGCTGAACTCCTCTGTTTCCAACCAGATTCTCCTCCATCTCCTCCTATAAATACCTCCATTTGTTCTCTTTCAAAGGGTTAACAAAAATTGGTATTCAAAGGTTTACACCTTAAGCACCATAAAGCATAGCTTGTTATTCTTCAACTTAAACACCTCAAACAACCTCTACCTCAATTCAAAGCTCAAACACCTTTCAAAACTCAAGAACTGAAGGTATAGCTTACCTTTGTTCTACTCTCTGTTCTGATCCCTGAGCGGGGCTGGCAGGGTCAAGACTGGTAATCAATACCAGTCCTGGTCCTAAAACTAGCAAGGTTTCAAAACCGTTGTGGTAGGAACCAACGCGTGATGGTCCCACTCTCGCGTGCGACTGTCCTAGTCTGTGCTCGTTGGTCCGCGTGGGAATTGGTTCCTACTGTTTTGTGCTTTATTAAGTTATAGATCATTGTTAAGCATGATAAAAATCAGTTTATTGCTTTCCTTAGTATAAACTACTAGTTTGTAGTTAGTTCAATATGAGTTTCTGCTGTTATGTAATACCCTTGGGATTATTCTAGACCTGTCCCAAGAACCCAAAAACATGTAAACCAAGCACTGGTCTGGTTGCGCCAAGGCGCACCATCGCACGCCAGACTGGCTCCATCGCGCGATAGAGCCCCAGGGCGCACCCTCGCACGCCAGACTGGCTCCGTCGCACGATAGTCTGCCTCTGACCAGTGAGTGGCCTTGCACGGGTAGCTTGGCCTTAGGCCATTATTTTGTCCCCACATTGTTTATGAGGTGTTTTATTAATTTGTGGGGCTTTACAGCCTTTAAACGGTATATTATGTTGCTTATAACTGCATGGTTTGTCCTGGGTGTGCACTGGTCCTTCCAGAGCCCAGAGGGTTTGAGAATAAGAGCTGTGGGTTTGAGCTCACCGGCGCGCACGTGTCTTGGAGTTGTGTGCATAGGAGTGAAGAACATGCAGTGACTTGTTCAATGCATACTAGTTTCTTCCTGTGCACGTCACTCCAAAACAGGGGCCTCCCAGTTTGTTTAAACTCCCACAGCAGTCTGTTCTCATCCTATACTAACTGCTCATCCATGCTATCATTCACTTCCTGCAAACATGTTACAGTTTTAAATCCCTATTAACTATTCCCCCGCCCTAAATGGTGTAGACACCCCAATCTGATTTCTCAGTCATTTTGTCTATCTTCAGTTTGTTTCTTTTCAGTTTCTTGTTCCCCCGATGATGAATCAGGTCGAGAACGGTTTTGATTAAAATGGTTTGAGTTTGGTGTATATGGAACCCATCCCTTAACCCCAGAACCATTGAGCCCAGCTTTGACTATGGGTTTGACCTTCGCGCGATGTACTGAGACACTCGCGCGATGCTCTACTTGCCAGGTGGTGGTCAAAGTCAAACTTTGACTGATTGACCATCGCGGGGAAGTTAGAACCCTCGCGCGACGGTCCCACTCCATCGCGCGATGGTCGACACCTGTCGTATCCAGCTGGATTTCGTGATGATGAGGCGTCTGCAGGGCCATGTGACCCCGTTCCATCAACAGAACGACGTTTGCTCGGCCATCCTTGCACCACCTAAACCCCCACTCTCCCATCAACTTAGCACCCCACTTCTCTACCAAGTGAGTGCTGCCAGCATTGTTGGCTGGCTGCATGGCCAAGTTCACCACCAAAGAGCTCCCTCTTTTCCTATAAAACCCCCCTTTATTCTCTTTCAAAGGGTTACCAAAAAAAATCCCAAAGAAAAGAACAAGAGTCACAATCTTGATCTTCTCTCCCAATCAAAGCTACTATCACTTCCTCCTTTGTCAAAGGCATATCACTTCACTCAAACCACATTCAAATCATTTAAGCAAAGGTATAATTTTCTGCCTTTACTGTCTTGATCCCTGAGGGGGGCTGACAGGGTCAGAACTGGTAATCAATATCAGCTTCTGACCCCAAAGCCAGCAAATTTACAAGATACTGCGAACAAGTAAACCCACGCGCGAGGGACCCATACAATCGCGCGATGCTTCTAGCTCGTGTGATATGGTTCTCGCGGGGATGGGTCTCTTGTCCTGATCTCATTTATATGATTTCATGTTCTCTTGCTTAATTATATTTGATACATCTCACTGTCTCGCATGCTAAAACAGTAGTTCAGTTTAGTTTGTTTTCCTTATTCATGTTGGAATGCCCCTGGGTGGCTTCTGAATATGTCTCAGAGCCCAGGCATGCAAAGCAATTCCTGGATGTCCAGTCAGAACAATCGCGCGATGATGTGACTCCATCGCGCGATGGTCCGGTCATTTCCAGTAATTGCCCTTGCATGGGCAGCTAGGCCTTTGGTCTCTGTTTTATCACCCTCACTGTTTAAGGGTTGTATGTTATTCCTATTCAGTCAGATTGTAATAATTATTTACTTCCAGCACATACGGACTGCTTGGTTTGGCCTGGGTGTGCACTGGTCCTTCCAGAGCCCAGAAGGAGATAAAATTGAACCTGTGGGGGGGATGTTGACCCTCGCGCGAGGGTATGAGTATGTCGCGCGACGGTGTGACTTGCATGTTCCTATTCTGTCATGCAAGTTGGTCGCTGTTTGTGATAAATTCATACCCTGCACTGTTTTGACATCCTGAAATCAGTGTTCAGTATTATCTCTTTATTTTATTTTCATCCATCCATGCTATCTGTCACATCTTGTAAATTGTTACAGCTTTAATCCCCATTAAACTGTTTCCCCGCCCTAATTGGCTAAAAAATGATTAATCAAACAAAATCGCAAACAAAACAACGTTTTTGCAAATGCCTAAGTAGAGACCGATCTCCGGATTGGGCGAGAGGGGTGCCATAAAACCCTTCCCCTCTCGTAACCTGGCTCCCGAACCCAGATATGGTTATGACGGACTGGTTCCTTAACTTTTTCAAATCAAAACAAGCGCGGCAAGTGCTTCGAAATACGGTTCCTTGGGTGTCGGACCTTCAAACCCAAGTGGCGACTCTGTATTTTTCGCGAGCGCTTGTCGTCCAGCTTCAAAAAAGGTGCTCCCGCGAACCGGCGGCCATTTTTCTCTCTTGGGAAGGGAACGGGATCCTTTTCCCGGAAGGAAAAAACGGGCAAATCGCATTTGCCCACAAAATGGCTAAAAATTGATTAATCAAATAGAATTGCAATTAAATATTTTCGCAAATGCCTATGTAAAGACTGATCTCTGGATTGGGCGAGAGGGGTGCCATAAAACCCTTCTCCTCTCGTAACCTTGCTCCCGAACCCAGATATGCTTATGACGAACTGGTTCCTTAACTTTTTCAAATCAAACAGCGCGACAAGTGCTTCGAATACGGTTCCTTAGGTGTCCGACCTTCAAACCCGAGTGGCGACTGTAACGACCCGGATTTTTGCCCAATATTTTTTTTTCGAATGAAGAAATTATTTTAATCAAATAGTCTATAGTAATCGATTAATCATTTAATAGTATAATTGGATTAAAACCTAGATTAATTTTTGACAACTAAAATTAGTTTAGCAAAATTTTAATTCAACTTGTAACTATAAATGTGTGTGCATATTTTTCTATATTATTCATAATAATAATCATCCCACAATTTATGGGATTTGGTTACTCATCGCTCACCAATCTCTTCCTCTATCTTTATCTTTTCACTTATCTACTTTCCTTCAAACTCTTCCTAAACTATATCTCTCTCTAATCTCTATAAAACTAAACCCATCTTTCCCATTCTATTTCATTCGGTAGAGAGACAGAGAGAGAGACAAAAAATCTGGAAAAAGAAGAGAAGAAAAAGAAAAGTGGGATCACACCCTTCAATTTTCGTCCATATCACGTCCCTCTGTTCACAGCCTGTTTCTTCCTAGTTGCTGTTGTTTTTAGGCCTAAGTTTCTTCACGAATGTTGTAGAGGGCGTCGAGAACTTCGATTTCGACCCACGAATCATCCAAAACGGTCAAGGATTGATAGAGTTATCGCTGTCCAAAGATCAGTGAAATTCTCGGATTTCTGTTTCGTGACAGCAAACAGCACTTATGAAAACCCCCACTTTTCTCCTAGTTCGAATGGTTTTCGGGCTTAGATTTCTTCATGAAAGTTGTAGATCGTTTCGAGATCTTTGCGTTAGACACAAGAATCGTCCAAAACGGAAAAGGTTTGGTCAACTTATTCCAATCCAAAGTTGCTGTTAGAATACCGATCTTTCGCCGTCAAACGAAAACCTACCGGACTGCACCGAATTGCTTTATCCGGATTAATGGTATTATAATCCTTCTCCTATCTCTCCCTAAGTATATTAATGTACTAAGTTGTTAGTTTTTATGATTAGAATCGAAAAGAATCGAAATTGGAATCGAACGAATGAAACCCAGTTTTTCCGAAAATTCACTGTTCACTGTTCATGGGCATGAACAGTATTCCGTTTTTTACTGTTCACCCGCTGGAAATTTTTTATAAAAATGGCACAACAATTACAGTTATCCCCCTGGACTTCGTGAATTTATAATTTTGACCCCACGAGATGTGTTTTGTTCTTGGTGGATTTAACTTACATGTTAGGATATATGAACGGTAATGAAAATAATTGAGTTCATAATTATGTTGCCTTGGTTTAGTGTTAATTGAATATGATACTTATAATAGATAAAAAGAATGATGAAAGATTACTAATTAAATTACTTGTTTGATAAAATTTCTCATTAAGGGCATCGGCCCAATCATAAAACGCTATTTGATTTACTTACTCGCACAATATCAATTGTTATGTTGGCTTTCACATAGATACGTATCATGTTTACGGATTCATGATTGTTGTATTTGTTGGATCAGACTTTGGTTCGCTTGGTGGTTTCAAATGAGAAATTATACAGACATTGATATGGTTAATGGAAAAGGAAAACAGATGAAAGTTTGTGGGCTTAGCAGGACCTCGGGGGTGGCTTGACAGGACCTCGTGTGATCGGGGGTAGCCTGGTAGGTACTTGAGGGTAGCCTGAAAGACCTGGTGTTGCTAGGGTGGCCAAGCAGGACCTCAGGGGTAGCCTGGCAGGACCTGAAGTATTGAGGGTAGCCTAGCAGGACCTTGAGGGCAGCCTGATGGACCTAGAATTGTGAGGGTGGCCAAGCAGGACCTCAGGTATTGAGGGCAGCCTGATGGACCAAGAATTGTGAGGGTGGCCAAGCAGGACCTCAGGGGTAGCCTGGCAGGACCTCAGGTATTGAGGGTAGCCTAGCAGGACCTTGAGGGCAGCCTGATGGACCTGAATTGTGTGGATAGTCTAGTAATATCTCGTGATATTGAAGGTAACAGGTCATTTAAAATATGTTCAATGAAATATTGAGTTTGTAAGACCATGGATGCTATGGTGCAGGTATGATTATGAAATGTGAGATTCAAAAGAAGGTAATTTAAAGGCTTGCTAATGGATTTACTTATTTAATGCTTGTCGTTCTTTTATTTTCATATGAATTGTGATAATATTGCTTAGCTGTAAAGTAAGGGGTTGGTAGGGTTAGGATTATTCTACTGGGTGATTTATCACTTACGGATACGTCTGTATCCTGGCAAATCGTTTGCTTCGGCGATCAATTTGCCAGAGGGCGCAGGATTCAATGGAGGGAATTCAATGATGGTGCAGTTCGACGCGGAAAGAATATCAAGAACGAAGATCGAGTTTGCTCGGAATTTGTATCAAGCGTAGAGTCGGCTCTGAAGTTAATGTATTTGAATCAGTAAATTTGTCTTAAGTTTGTAATAGCTAAACTTTATTTTGGAAAATCATATTTATTTAGCAAAATTTTCCTAAAGAATTATTTGATTTTGCTCCCGAAAAGTCGGGGTGTTACAAATGGTATCAGAGCATAGGTTAAACTCTCAGCCTTGGGTAGATTGGGTAGATCACTTTCCGAGAGTGTAACCTGAGTTACTAGTTGTGGTTATTACTTATTTTAAATCTAAACTATAAGTACTATTTAGTTGTCGTTCAACTTAGACTTCGAGAGCGTACTGTGAGAAAACATAGGCTCTACCTGTTGACTAACATTTAGGCTTTATGTGTTACGTGCCTATTGTATATCCGTGCTAATAAGATTTGACTAGTTGTACTATAGTATTTTTATTTTTATGTTTGAAATTATTGCTTGTCATTAGACATGAAATCAAAATTTTACCATTTCAATTTCAAAAATCCTTTCACACAATGCCTTTGGAGAACCAAATAGTTAGAAACCCCTCGCCACAAGAATTAGTGCTGAAACCAATGACCAAGATACCAACGTTGACCGCAACGTTGCTACCCTTACAACAATGCTAATGTTGATGTCAATGTTAACGTGCATCCTAACGCCATATCGAGAATCCATGAGATCAACAGCTACTAGTAGCCGTCGTCACCGTGACTATTTTGACACCTAAACCTCAAGCACCATAGACTTCTCAAAATAGTTGACCAACGAATGAAAGCTTGATGATGTCTATAATCTGCAATCACCGACTACCTATAGTTTAGGCAAAGTGAACCCAATAGCAGCACCGTCATAGATCAGAAGATTGAGGAACTACTCAAAGTCATGGACATCCGAGAAGACCGCAAGCATGGTTCTATTCTTTTAAGGGGGATAGAAGAGGAGATTGAGGACTTTACATTCATCTAATCATCTTCCTTAGTCAATTGACTATATTATCACCATTTGATATTTTCAACCTCTCTTGATTCTTTTTTTATGAAATTCCTTTCGAAACATTTTTTTTTCTCATTCAAATACAAACCTAAGAGTTTAAACTCGTTGAAATTTTCGCTCCGAGTCTCATAACACTTCTCTTTTGTTAGTTCTAAATTTCTAAGGATTCTCCTATTGCAAATTCTTTTAATTGATCAAATCTCATCTTTGCTATCTCATCAGTCTACTCAAATATGATAATGATGTTCTTAACTGCTCGTATACATGCTTAACTTAATTCTTGGTTGACTAAATAGGGGCAATGTCGCAAGTACAATATTAGTTAATCACTTGATTAATTCCTCTTCATGCCCTTGAAACTTCAATCCTCATTATTTGGAACACCAAAATCTATGTGCCACACATTTTCCTTTGAGTCATGTATTTCATTGATGAAATTCAATCCTTGAAATTTCAGTTAATCATCTTTCTTAGAATTTCGATTTCTCCATTCACTTCTCAATTATTCCCAAAACTCTATTCCATTAGACTCACTCCTCTCATGATAACCTTTGCCCAATCTAGTGTAGTTAATTAATACTGTCGCAAGCTAAGATAGTTGTCTACTCCTTGAAGGAGGATCAATTGAGCCTTTCCATTGCTGCTTTGGCCTACGAACATTTGACTCATATTTTGAAGTATTGAAAGACTCATCTTGTTTTTATTTATATTAAAAAAAAATCCACCTCTAAGAGTTAAGGACCCAACTATCGAGAGATGACCACAAAAAAAAAAAAGGGGTCATAGAACGACGACTCATCGATCAAAGTGAAACCTACACACAATGATACCAACGCTCTAATTTCGAGGACGAAATTGTTTTAAGGGGGATAGGTTGTAACGACCCGGATTTTTGCCCTATTTTTTTTTCGAATGAAGAAATTATTTTAATCAAATAGTCTATAGTAATCGATTAATCATTTAATAGTATAATTGGATTAAAACCTAGATTAATTTTTGACAACTAAAATTAGTTTAGCAAAATTTTAATTCAACTTGTAACTATAAATGTGTGTGCATATTTTTCTATATTATTCATAATAATAATCATCCCACAATTTATGGGATTTGATTACTCATCGCTCACCAATCTCTTCCTCTATCTTTATCTTTTCACTTATCTACTTCCCTTCAAACTCTTCCTAAACTATATCTCTCTCTAATCTCTATAAAACCAAACCCATCTTTCCCATTCTATTTCATTCGGTAGAGAGAGAGAGAGAGAGAGACAAAAAATCTGGAAAAAGAAGAGAAGAAAAAGAAAAGTGGGATCACACCCTTCAATTTTCGTCCATATCACGTCCCTCTGTTCACAGCCTGTTTCTTCCTAGTTGCTGTTGTTTTTAGGCCTAAGTTTCTTCACGAATGTTGTAGAGGGCGTCGAGAACTTCGATTTCGACCCACGAATCACCCAAAATGGTCAAGGATTGATAGAGTTATCGTTGTCCAAAGATCAGTGAAATTCTCGGATTTCTATTTCCTGACAGCAAACAGCACTTGTGAAAACCCCCGCTTTTCTCCTAGTTCGAATGGTTTTCGGGCTTAGATTTCTTCACGAAAGTTGTAGATCGTTTCGAGATCTTCGCGTTAGACACAAGAATCGTCCAAAACGGAAAAGGTTTGGTCAACTTATTCCAATCCAAAGTTGCTGTTAGAATACCGATCTTTCGCCGTCAAACGAAAACCTACCGGACTCCACCGAATTGCTTTATCCGGATTAATGGTATTATAATCCTTCTCCTATCTCTCCCTAAGTATATTAATGTACTAAGTTGTAAGTTTTTATGATTAGAATCGAAAAGAATCGAAATTGGAATCGAACGAATGAAACCCAGTTTTTCCGAAAATTCACTGTTCACTGTTCATGGGCATGAACAGTATTCCGTTTTTTACTGTTCACCCGCTGGAAATTTTTTATAAAAATGGCACAACAATTACAGTTATCCCCCTGGACTTCGTGAATTTATAATTTTGACCCCACGAGATGTGTTTTGTTCTTGGTGGATTTAACTTACATGTTAGGATATATGAACGGTAATGAAAATAATTGAGTTCATAATTATGTTGCCTTGGTTTAGTGTTAATTGAATATGATACTTATAATAGATAAAAAGAATGATGAAAGATTACTAATTAAATTACTTGTTTGATAAAATTTCTCATTAAGGGCATCGGCCCAATCATAAAACGCTATTTGATTTACTTACTCGCACAATATCAATTGTTATGTTGGCTTTCACATAGATACGTATCATGTTTACGGATTCATGATTGTTGTATTTGTTGGATCAGACTTTGGTTCGCTTGGTGGTTTCAAATGAGAAATTATACAGACATTGATATGGTTAATGGAAAAGAAAAACAGATGAAAGTTTGTGGGCTTAGCAGGACCTCGGGGGTGGCCTGACAGGACCTCGTGTGATCGGGGGTAGCCTGGTAGGTACTTGAGGGTAGCCTGAAAGACCTGGTGTTGCTAGGGTGGCCAAGCAGGACCTCAGGGGTAGCCTGGCAGGACCTGAAGTATTGAGGGTAGCCTAGCAGGACCTTGAGGGCAGCCTGATGGACCTAGAATTGTGAGGGTGGCCAAGCAGGACCTCAGGTATTGAGGGCAGCCTGATGGACCAAGAATTGTGAGGGTGGCCAAGCAGGACCTCAGGGGTAGCCTGGCAGGACCTCAGGTATTGAGGGTAGCCTAGCAGGACCTTGAGGGCAGCCTGATGGACCTGAATTGTGTGGATAGTCTAGTAATATCTCGTGATATTGAAGGTAACAGGTCATTTAAAATATGTTCAATGAAATACTGAGTTCGTAAGACGATGGATGCTATGGTGCAGGTATGATTATGAAATGTGAGATTCAAAAGAAGGTAATTTAAAGGTTTGCTAATGGATTTACTTATTTAATGCTTGTCGTTCTTTTATTTTCATATGAATTGTGATAATATTGCTTAGCTGTAAAGTAAGGGGTTGGTAGGGTTAGGATTATTCTACTGGGTGATTTATCACTCACGGATACGTCTGTATCCTGACAAATCGTTTGCCTCGGCGATCAATTTGCCAGAGGGCGCAGGATTCAATGGAGGGAATTCAATGATGGTGCAGTTCGACGCGGAAAGAATATCAAGAACGAAGATCGAGTTTGCTCGGAATTTGTATCAAGCGTAGAGTCGGCTCTGAAGTTAATGTATTTGAATCAGTAAATTTATCTTAAGTTTGTAATAGCTAAACTTTATTTTGGAAAATCATATTTATTTAGCAAAATTTTCCTAAAGAATTATTTTATTTTGCTCCCGAAAAGTCGGGGTGTTACAGCGACTCCGTATTTTTACAAGCGCTTGTCATCCGGCTTAGCGCTCCTTCGAACCGGCATTTTCACAGGGAAGGAACAGAATCCTTTTCCCTGAAAAGGGCACGCTGCCCACAGTAGCCTTACCTTATTCTTTGTATAAGGTGCGGCCAACACATGTATCATATGGATTACCCCTTTAGGATTATGTTCGTAATCCAGTTCCATGGCTTTCCCTTTATCCTTAGGGTCCTCCTGGATGAATTCTTTGGGATAGCCCCGAGAGACTAAATCATCAAGGTGCCTTTTGTACATTTCACAATCTTCAGTTATGTGGCCCCGATCGTTGTGGTAGCTACAATGCTGATTCGTAGCACGTTTCGCATCTTTATCTCCGCCTAGACTTGGGGGCCACTTGAAGTATGGCTGATTCTTTATTCGATAAAGAATCCTATAAATTGGTTCCTTCCAAACCGTAGTGATAGAAAAGAAAGACTTGGGGTCAGGAGCTTGCTTATCTTTCTATGGCTCTTTCTTCGCTTGTCCGTACTCCTTCCTCTCCCTATAAGTCTTAGGCTCTGGCTTATCTAACTTTCTAACAGGTGCCTTTGGCTGTTCGGCTACAAACTTGCCATCTTCCCGGAGTATGTCATCCTCCATCCTGGCATGTTGCTCTATCCTTTCCATTAGTTTAGCCAACGTTGCTATCGGGTGTTTATTCAGTGAACGGCGTAGTTCTCCCCAAACAGGCAAGCCAGTCTTAAAAGTGGCTATAGCATACTCTTCACTGCAACTTTCAATCTCATTGAAAGTCTCCCAGTACTTCTTAGCATAGTCCCTAATTGGTTTATTTTCTGCCTGCTTCATGGTGGAAAGGCTCTCAAACGTTTTTAGGGCTTTCCTACTTGTCAAGAACCGAGCAGTAAATTCTTCGGCCAACTGCCTCCATCCTCGTATGGATCGTGGGGCCAATTTATGAAACCAAGACAAGGCCACCTTCCCGAGACTTGAAGGGAACATCTTGCACAGGATGGCGTCATCCCCATCGTGCATGAACATAGCCTGCTGATAGTGTTGTATGTGAACTACGGGGTCCGCGTTTGTCTCTTAAAGTATGAACGTACCATGCTTCACTCTGCTCGGCAACCTAGCCTCTTATAGCCTTTTGCAAAGGGGGAAGCTGCTATGTTACTTAGAGCCTTTCGTGTTGCTTCTCGTGCAGTCGTAGTCCCATCCTCGTGTTCTTTGGCTTTGTGAGCCACATTCTTGGCCCAATCAGTATCAGGTCTCTTGTACCTGTCCCGGTGGTGCTTCCTTGTTTCCTCCTCCTCGGGGGTGAAACTTTGGTCTCTGCTCCTCCTTTTTGGTGAAAAAGCCCTTTGCCTCTCTGGTGTTTGGCTTTTACTTCGGCTCCTCCTTTTTCGTGGAGAAGCTTCATATCGCCTCGTGATAGAACTCCTACTCCTGCTCCTTCTTCCTCGTGAATGAGTCTGTTTATGGATTATCAGAGTCTGTCTGTCTTCCCGGGAATTCCTTCGTGAAAGTCCGGAATCTTTTGGGTGCTCTCGCACCCGCTGTAACTCCTGTATCTCATATTCTCGTCTTTTGATTAGACGAGCGTACTTCTCAATTTCCTTCCTCTTTTATCGAGGACGTCTTCATTATTATGTATACTTCTTGAATGCGTGACTGACTACTCTCTTCGGTGGGACTTGCTCATTCTCGTGGAGCCTGTGGCCGTCCACCCCCTTTTGTCTTTAGAATTGTCTGGGAACATCAGAGGATCATCTCTGCTTGTCGTTTTCCTGCCATGTCTACCAGTGGGCTTTTTCGGAGCGCCTGGTGGGGATTTGTCTCCTCCCCCACCTAACTGGTCCTTCGGACTAAATGGTGTGATTGGATCTTTTTCCATCGTGGTATTTTTTTGGGGAATTCATGCTTTTCCCACAGACAACGCCAATTGTAGGGGGATGAAAACAATTGATGCTCAACACAACACCAAAATGCGACGGCCTCATGTGCCTCTTCACCGGAACCCTAATTCGTCGTTGGAACTCTAATCTGCAAGACAGACAAGGGGTGAGCGCACCTTTGCTTCTCATAGCAAAGGCCCTCGTTTGCCAAAGTTAGTGTCACAAACTAATAACAAACCCTAATTATCAGTAGGAAAACAATCTGAATGCAATGTATTGCGTACTTTTTGCTTCTAGGTTTAGTCTGTATTTATAGATTTACGGATGCTTGCTGCCCAAGCATCCCTACTGCCCTAGGATTCCTATCTAGTATAAGAACCTAGGATATCTTGGATTCTCATTCCCTTATCAGTCCAATAAAAGAATCCTTTTAGGACTGCTTCCTATAACCGGCCGAACATCCCATTCACGTTGGGTGTCTTTCCAAGATCCCATATACTCGGGCTCTTTATCCTTTACGGGATAGGACCGCTCTGGAACCTTCTAGAGCGTTCCTGCCTTTTTAACATTTAAAGTTGCCTCTTCAATAGTTCTTTCCCTGTTCGACTATCTCATTGCCAAACAGACTGTCTGATCCAATAACCTCACACGCAACAGGTCCTCATCATTATACTTGGACAAATGACTTCACATGTCTTTTGTCCTTATAACGCCGAACAGACTACTTGGACCAATGACTTCTCATGTCACTGGTCCACATCGCCGTTCACTGCCCTACCCGGCGGTATGACCTGTCGTATTTAACACGTGCTCCCATATACCACATGTTTGGATACCGACTGTACCTGTTCGGGAATACCTCCCTACAGCAAAGCAAGTGAAACTTGTCCCCGATGAGCCTTTGAAACAATCTCCTTGCATTAGCATCACACTTGAAGAATATTTGCCTGAAAAACTTCAATCTCCATAGCTAAAAGCTTATTTTAAGAAGAAGAGAGAATAGGCAATAACCCAGGTCCCATGCCTTAACATCATTGTGATAAGTGACGATGAAAAAGAAAGAAGAAAGCAGTTCTTCAAGTCCAATTCACATACCGGATTCCCCTATTGTGATAAGTAATGATGAAGAAGAAGGAGGCAATGCTTTATGTCCGATTCATAAATCTGATTTTCCTACTTCACTAAATCTCGCGGTGGGAGAGTTCATGATAACCCTTAAGGCTCGTGTGACTCCTGAAAGGACAATGGCTTCACCAAAGTACTCCCTTGTACCTCCTATGTTCTTCATAAACACTCCAGAGTATGTAGTAAGTCCATCTCAAAGAAACATGGGATACAAATCGAATACGGAACTTGTGAGAACTTCTCGAAAGCGGCTTTGCTTTAAAGATAAGAAGTTGAGCCTTAAGTGTTAATCGGATGACGAGATGTGGAATCATTCTACTCAATCCCCACTGTAGACACCCCAATTTGGACGTTTCGATATCTTTTAAGTCCCCGATGATGATAAAAGGGTTTTAAATTAAACAAATACCATTCTGGAATGAATCCTTCAAAAGTCAACATAAAGTCAACTCCACCGTACGGTACAAACTCCACCGTACGGTACAATTATGTCATCCTAACCGCCTAACAGTTAGGGCGGTTGTAATATCCACCGTACGGCACATATATCTCCACCGTGCGGTAGATATGTGTACCGTATGGTACATCGTAACTTGCACCCCCTTTTCCAGAACTTCGGTCAAGGCATCTCAGGCTATCATAGCCTAGTCTGTAGCTCTCCCTGACCGGCGTAGGATTGCAGCAAGCCAGTGGATGCTTGAAGACCAAGCTAAAACCACCTGAAAATTCTTCTATAAATACCCTAGGTTTTCATTCAAGAAAAAGCACGAAAAATCTCTCTGAAAATTGCACTGAAAAAGGATGATTTTGCACTAAAAAAATTCTAAAGTTTTCTTGTTCGTTTCCTTTCACCAACGTCAGTTTCAATTCGTACCAGAAGGCTCTTGCAATCACTGCCATTTTCAAAACGAAAGATTCATTCCAAGAAAAAAAGGTATAATTTTCTGTCCTTATACTTTGAGGGGAACAAAGAAGGTCCAGGTTGGTTCCCCGTACCATTTCTGGGCCCAAACTATCCATGCTTGAAATAAAAGTTCTAAATCCCGTATAACTCCACCGTACGGGACATACATCCACCGTACGGTAGATGTGTTTCAGGGAACATTGTCTCGATTGCTACTTTCCTCTTCCTCTTGTTACTTTCATAGTAATTTGATATAAGATACCATGCCTTTTTCATGTTATGTTCCTGTTCCGCTTAAAACAATACATGCCATGCCTTGATTCACAAAAGGATCTATCGGTTATGTTATGCTTTAATACATAAGCTTGTGTGCCTGTTTAGGTCCTTGAATGCCTTGTTAGTTCATTACACGTTGTTGGCCACAAAATTCATGTATCGTACGGTTCATACATCTGCCGTACGGTAGTAATTTTGTGGAATAAATTCTCTTATTTGCTTATTAATAAATTGAAGCATGATTATGGGTATGTATATTTGTTAAATGAACTTTTACACATGTGATGGTTGTTTTCTGTGCAAAAACTTACTACCGAATGTATGCCGTACGGTACAAAGTTCTACCGCACGGCACACATGGTCTACCGTACGGTTGAATCTTCGTGGGACAGTATGCCATTTTTCTGCAACTATTTTAATGTGTTGTGCCTGCCTGTTTATATTTACTGTATGTTGGTATTAATGTTATTTGAACTCCTTATATGCCATAAACTGCTTTTGTGACATTAAAAGTTTGAGCAATGAAATGATTTTTCAAAATCCCACAAGTGTTAGTAAAGACCAATTTATCGGGTGAGGGGGGTGCTTTTCTAAATAAAACTTTCCCCTCTCGTAACCTGGCTTCCGAATCCAATCTCTGGTTTATTTTTCAATTCAAATATCATTTTCAAGTTCCAGGTTTTCTCGGGTAACAAACCATTCTACAAAAACCTGAGTGGCGACTCTACAACTTTTTCAAAACGAGCGCACGACATGGGATGGCCTCCGAAAAGGCACCATCCCGGGCTCTGGTAGCCCACAGTGGCAACTCTGCTGGGGACTATATTAAGTTATATTTTTAAGAATCAATACACTTGTGAAAATAACCCTTATCAAAAGTCTGTCAAAAAGATAAGCTTCATGTTATCTAAGAAAGGTGTGGTGATTCTAACAGGGCTCTGCCCGACCACCCGGCCTGGGACTTTTTGGTTATTTCATTCGTGTAATTTTTCTTAAAAATATAATTTAATTTGAGAGCCAAGCTTGAAAATATTTGTGGGATTTTTCACTTTATTGCTTAAACTTTTGCATTGCACGTGCATCGATGTTAGATAAGCCCCGTCGCTGCGTTTTGGTTACCCTACCCAGCTTGCCGGTGCTAGGACATCCCAAAATGCTCGGCAACCTTGGACGATGTTGAGTCAGCCTGCCGTTTGACCGTTGCCATGCAGTACACTTGGCAATAGGGAGGCAAATTATTGGCTCTAGTCTGGGGAACCCCTCTAAACCAAAACCAGCCTTCTGCATATAACAAAAACATAGAACTCTTGCCAAAGCTAGGACAGGGCCCTCACGTTAGGATTACATGATATATCCTGTATACGTGTTTACCATTTTCCTTATACCCTGCCTATGTGTTTCAATGCTTTACTTGTATGTTGTTGTTATATTGCTAGCTTGACCTTAGGTTATTAGCCCTATCAAGCTTAAAAGAATTGCCTTAACCAATGAAGAATCATGCATGATGGAAAATGCATATTTTAAATCCTTGGGAGCATTAAAACTTGAGAAAAATTAAATCAAGCCATAAACATCATCTTGTCAATGGTCTCAAAAAAAAAAAAAAACTAGCTCATTGATGCTCTAACCCCCAATGACTACCTTTTTCAAAGTTTAAAATTAGCACGTTAAGACTTTATCCTTATCAACTAATTTTCTTTCGAAACTCAAAATTTAATTGTTGGAACTCAATTTCCAATAATTATTTTCAAATCACAATAAAAGTCTCAATGACTTTTTCAATCATAAGTTAGTTCGTTAAGATCAAACTCTTAATGGCTAACTTTTCAAAATCAACGTTCAAGTTTATTCAAAATTATTGACAGTAATCCGCGGTACGGAGCCTATGCAAGTTTTTGTGTGCCAACGGGAACCCGGCGCGGCGGAACCGTTGTGAGGATACTCGGAAACCCGGCGCGGCGGAACCGAGGTTGGGTGAGTTAAAAGAAGTCTTTGGAAAAGAAAGGTAGCAATGAATGACACGGTCTACGATGTGTGCGTAGGAGGAAAAATCGAGAATCCTTGACACCGTTAATGGTTATAAAAACGAATATGAATAAGCTGTTATTGTCTTTTGTTTACTGCTTATGTTATTATCATATGGAAATCGATGCTAGTAGTAGGATTTTACTATTGAGCCATCGTAGCTCATGGTGTTGCCTTGTGGTGACCCTGGCATATTATATGGGTGGCGACGCCAATATAATATGTCAGACCTGATAGACGAACAGGGCGATCTCTTCACCTTGGAGGCGTACGGAGCTGAAGAACTCGCTAGGTTGGAGGAACAAGAGGAGCCGTAGAATAGGAACCCTAGCTCCCTTTTTGTTATCTATTTTGTATTTCAATTGCTCTTATGAGAGCCGTGCTGTGATATTGAACTATGACTCTATTTGATTTCTGTAATAAACAAAACCCTTTAACGTACCTAAAATTAGGGGCGTTACAGAATGGAAAACTAATTAACCTCGAGACTTAATTTTAATGTTTACTACACAAGAGTCAAATTTATAAGCTCTTAAATCACGAGGGGTAAATTGTAATATACTAAAATCATTTCAAAACTTTCCAGTAGCTGTTATACGGAAAACATAGGATTCCATTTTTAGTGGGGTTCGGCCGAATTTACGATCCGTTGCGCTGGATTATTTTCATACCGAAATACGAAACAATCAATAGGGAACATAATATATATTTAGGGAGGTGAGTTCGGACTACCTCGCGTCCGGTGAATGATTTACGGAGGGATTTTGGAAAGAGACGGCAGTGGGTTGGAGGGGCGACGGAGCTTGGTCGAAAGGTGGTGAGCACGGCTGGCGGTTGATCCCGGTGGCGGAGCTCGGCTGCTTTCCGGAGCTTGAACGAGCAGATTTTTCGAGCCGTTTCGGAGAGAAAACAAAGCTGTGTTTCATAACCGGAATGGGGCTGATTTCAGAGCTCGAAAGGATTGATTAAAAGGTGGGTTTCTGTTTCTTCCGAAAATTAACAATTGGCCTAGGAACAGCGAGAATTGCAGTTCTAGGCCTGATGCGGGCGTGCCAGGACTGGATTGCAGTCCAAATTCGTATCAAGGCCTGGATGCCTCAATCTGACTTCTAACAGACCATTGCGTACGACCTAAGGGGTGAGGCCGTATGGAGGTTCGTGGTTTGCCTTTGCGGGCTAAGGACTTAAAATTTTCCTAATCGTGTGAAAAATGGAAAGAAACGTAGAGCAAGGCCTAAAACAGAGATAAAAGGACTTTATTAACGGTTTAACAAAGTCTGGTTACAAGGCAATGAAATAAAATCTAGGCTTGGCTAGATTGAACAGGAAATTAAAGATAATTAAAAAATAAAATGAGTAAGCCGGGGGCTTGATTGGTCAGGGACCTAAAGATAAAAGATAGTTGAAAGACAATTGAAAGGTAAATTGGGTAAGCCGGAGGCTTGATGGTCGTGGACCTAAAGATAAAAGATAAATGAAAAATAAATATGCATAAGCCGTGGGCTTTTGAGGTCGTGGACCGAAAGATAAAAGATAATTTAAATGCAAATTGAGTAAGCCGGGGGCTTGATTGGTCGGGGACCTTGGCAAAGGCCTCCAAAACTGGGATTTATAGGAGTCACAGGCCTTGAGCTGCTTCAAAATGCTCCAATGCATGGTCGCCATGTGGCCTTCTACCAAAGGTCTAGGCTTTGAGCAGCTTCAAAATGGTCCAATGAGGGGTGTTCTCTGAGCAAAACGTGTCTTTTACTCCAAGGAAATGGTAAAGGCCTAAAAAGCCCTTCTTTTCTGCATAAAACTTTGTAAAAGAGTAAAAAGAACTTCTGCATCCAGGTCTTTGAGCTGCTTGTGAGCAGCTTGCTTAGGTATGGATGAATCACTATCCAACAGCTCCAAGGGGCTGCATGTACGCCATTTGTCCTTGGTCTTGCTTTATGCTGAAGGATGGGGTCCACTCAGACCTTGAGCTGCTTGTAAGCAGCTTACCCAGGTCTGCCCAGTAAGAACATTCTAGGCCTTTGAGCTGCTTGTGCAGGCCTAAGCTACTTGTGAGCTGCTTGAAACGTCTTCATGCATGGCTGCCATGTGTCCTTGGTCTAGTTGAGCTGCTTGCATGCATGGATGCTGGTAAAAAAGGTATATTTGGGCCCACCAAGGCCAAAAACGCAGGCCTGGTTGAGCTGCTTGTGAGTAGCTTGGCCTTTGAGCTGCTTGAGCAGCTTACTAGGGAGAAGCTTCTAGGCCTTTGAGCTGCTTGTGAGCAGCTTGTCCAGACCTATCTAGCAAGAACATTCTAGGCCTTCGAGCTGCTTGTGAGCAGCTTGGTTACTAAGCATGACTAAGCAGCTTATGGCCTTCTTGACTTGGTCAGTTTTAGGCCTAAATAAATCCGAAAAACTGGGCCTAGACTTGAAAAACGGATCTTGGCCTTATTGGGCTAGATAGGCCTAAAAAACTAGTCTGGGCTCTGATTAGTTGGGCCGAGGCTTGAAAATGGGTCTAGATCTAAAAATCAATTTGGGCCTTGACTAATTAGGCCATGCTCCAAATATTAATGTGGCCTAATCAATTTTCAAACTCTCTCCTTCCTTTCCAAACTTAATTTGGCCTAATTGTGGCCACTTTAAATTCTTCCAATGGCCCAATTCTGCAAGTGACCGATTTTTAAGGCTTCTCAAGGCCTGAAACCATCACTCAAGGCCTTCTTTTAACCAATAAATTGATTTTCTGAATTTTGGCCAAAAATGGGTGTAAACAGTTTCATGACTGGGATGGGCTGGTTTTGGTGGTGGGCTCGGTGATCGGCGGTGGTGGGCTCGGTGATCGGCGGTGGTGAGCTCGGCAATGATGATAAAGAGGACTGGCCGGCTGTTCTCTCTCTCTCTGTGCCTAGAATGAAATGGGGAGGGAGTTGATTTCAAAGTGTCATTAACGTAGGTGAAGATCTCTTGGCTAATAGGTGGTAAGTTTATGGGTTTTGTTTAGAGGTTAAAGGAAAGCATTAGGAAGTGGTGTTGGATTCTTAGTGGCTAGAGAAAAGCTACGGCTAAAAATGGCAAAGCATGGAAAAGTAATCTGATGGGTGATGGAAAACAGTTGAGGTGATGTTTGGTTTAGTTGGTTTGAAATGGTTTGATTATAGTAAATGAATGGGGTGAATGGCAGGTGAAAGACGTTGTACAAGAACAAGCTGAGGCTGGGTATTTGTGTTAGGTTAGGAGAAATATTCTAGTGCGACCAAAGCACACACACGGAAAATTACTAGCAGGTACGCGCGCACACACGAATGATTACGGAATAAAATTTCATATGATAGCATAAATAATTTTTCAAGCAAAATCATTATTTTTGTTTTGATGATTATTATTATTTATTTAAAAAAATACCATGTCTTTACAACCTATCCCCCTTAAAACAATTTCGTCTTCGAAATTAAGACATACCTTCGATTTGAAAATGTTGCGGATAGTTGGCTTCCATTTCATCCTCGTGATCCCAAGTTGATTCCTCCAATCCTCGGTGTCTCCATAGTGCTTTGACTAATTTGATTGTTCATCCTTGGGTAACTTTTCTCCATTATCCTGAATTTCCACTGGTTGTTCTTCAAAATTCGTATCCTCGTCTAGGTTTGACTTTCTCCCGATTGAACGCGTGGGTAGAGATGGGCCATGTATTTTCGGAGCAATAGAAACGTGAAAGACGTTTTGAACTTTGGCAATTTGCGGTGGTAAAGTTAGGCGATCGGCTATTTCTCCAATTCGCTCCAAGATCTCAAACATACCAATGTAGCGAGGCGATAACTTCTCTTTCTTGACAAATCGGATGATCCCACGGCATGACTTGAACAAAAAGTACATTGAAAGTCTATGGTCTCGTCCTTTTGTCGGCGTAACTCTTGTACAAGCTTTGAGTGAACGATGTCTTCAGCGTATCTCCTTCCTCGGTTAGTTCTTGAAAATTTGGTCCTTGTCTCTTAGTCGATGGATGGTACTTTTCTCTAAAAGAAATGAGAAGGCGAGAATTTCTAAGAGATTTCAAACATGACTCAAATGCTCAAAGGTCACAGAACCTAATAGAAAGTATGAACAAACCCTCCTCCATGAGTCAGAGGTATGAGTAGTTTTGAGTTGAGTTGGAACACAAGAGCAACGATAATCAAGTTAACCAAAGTCAAACTCAATGATTTGGATTTGAAGAATTTCATAATTGGAATAGTGCTGATAAAAATTTTAACATGTGAATGGAATACACAAATACTTGGGCTTCTAAATATTGCTATAGAATAACAAGGATTCTCATACCAAAATATAGATCTACTACGATAGGTTCTGAAAGAATTACAAGGTCCAACAAAGAAATCAAACTAGACATTTGTTTTGCACCACATCGGCCAAATGTATTTCAAAACAAGTATCGAAATATGGTTATCTAAAACATAGGAAAAATAATAATGGGTACGAGTGAAAAATAAACAATGACTTTCAGGTCCATTCCTAGAAGAGGACAAGTAATTGATGAAATGATGATTGGATCTTATAATTAGCTCAAGTCATGGTACATAGCTCAAAGAAAGTGAAGCATACAACAATATGTACAATCGAGGACTGGACAATTCCAACATTGAAAATTGAACTACGTTTATTGAATTAGAGTTTTGCAAGGTCGAACACGTCATGTTATGATATCAAAAGAATTGAAGGTTGTAGATAGCTGAAAATGAATTGGTCAAAAATGAACGAGGATTGCTCCAAACATGCAGTTTCAATGGATCAGAAGAGTTAGACTCATAATTGAGTAAACTGTTGATTTCAAATCAAATCAAATCAAATTAAGAAATGTTAGAACAAAATGATCTTTAGGAATATGCAACTCACAAAAGAAAATGTCACGAGAGTTAGGTGCTTGAAATGGATAAGGAGTTCAACGATTTGAGCTTTAGTTGAAGTTGTAGCTCTAACTATGAAGAGTCACAATGACAAAGGTGATTTTAAGAAGAGTCTTGAGAGGTTGAAAAAAAATAGCAGAAAGTTAGAATATAATCAATCAAATGGGAAAGAGATTCAAGAAGGATAATCGTCAATAGCTCTTCTATCCCCCTTTGAAAAAAAAATACAACCTCCCTCATAGAAATTCAATCTTCACTTCTTTGATAGCAATTGATAGCGGTGCAAGGGGCATTAGCCGATCCATACCCTAATTTGAAGCCAAACTCTACCATTCCTATGATCCACATGTCACGAGTCAAACATGGGCTTGAACTTCTTAACTTTTATGGTCGCCGTTGAATCCTATGATAATCTTGTTCCTTGGCTAGCTTGTTTGGACAAATGGTGAAGCACGCCATGATAGTTGTACGAGATGCATCGTATTCCAAGTTACGCTCGGGGTTCCCTGCTTCATGTTAAGGAAGGCTCGGGTCCTTGCTGACTTCATAGGTGTCTGAAATTATCTTCGTAGCAATTGGGCTTCAAACAGAATCTACATTAGCATTATTATAGATTTGGTTGCTTAGAGCACCTCTCCCTAGTGGTTGACCTCTCCCTGGAGCGAGTAAGATGCCAAGTAATGCAATCACCATCTTTTCGGATGTTGGTTGTTCCAGTAGCTTTTGAATTTGTTTAAACTATGATTTCGTCGTTGTTGGGAAACTCCTTCGTAGGAGATAGGTGACTCATGGTAGCAGAATTCTGATAGTATCATGCTCTTATCCATCGGTATATAGGGTTGAGAGCGAACAATGCTTGGAGCACAGTTGCGGCGAATCGTCTCCAAAAGTTGCACAATCTCATTGCTACTCAGCATCACATTGGGGTTTGGTTTAGCGTTCGTCCTCGGGATTGACGTAAGCGTGTTGACGGCATGGGCAGCGTTGGCAATAGTGTTCATGCGAAGTTGGGGATAGGGGTTTCCAATTGCGAAAATGTGACAAAGATTTTGAAATTGCAAGAGTAAAACAGATTTAAAATGTTCTTATACAACGACGTGTAAATTTTTATAAAAAGACAATTAAGAGTATCTATGCAAAAAGTGCCATATAGGCCAGACAAGCGTGCTTACTACAGTTATCCCTAACTGCTAGTCATTCATGCAAGACTTAAGTTTTCTCACGAATCGTTTTCACAATAGCCATACCCTTTCCAACCTATCTCTTATCATAGCCTTGACGGGGAAGGAAATCCTCTTTCCGCAGGTACTCAATTTCTTAGGTAGCCTCTTCGTCAACTTCAGTCTCTTCTACCATGCTTATCAAGGTCAATCACTTCGTCTTTGAACTACCACTTGTTGACTTCGTTGATCGGCTCTATATATATAATGAAAGCGAGTGCTTCTATCTCTTTCTTGGAATCGTGGACTTCAGTACTTTCATGGAATTGATTCGGGCGACGGCTGTTATAATATAATTATATGCCACTTCTTAAAATAGAATTGTAAAGTAGTTAAGACAATAAATAGGTTACACGCTTAACTACCTAGGATAACACTCTTGGAAAGTGATCTACCCAATCTATCCAAGGCCGAGGGTTTGAACCTAAAGCTTTGATACCATTTGTAATGCCCTGATAATTCAGAGACATTAAAATATATATATATAAGAAGAAGATTATTTTCACAAAAGAAATTCATGGATTTACTGCGTCACCATTTCAAAAGCATATGTCATTACATTACAGCCGTTTCAAATAAATCAAAATATTACAATTTCCAAATAAACTTAGGAGCTTCCAAAATAAAATTGACCTAAATTAATTAGAGCGACTATGCAGCTTCTTCCTCGATAGGATTGAACTCGATCGAATCGTAAGACACTTCTGTTCCGTCTTCGGTACCTGGCGTTCGCGTTACCAGGGCAACATAGTACTGTGAGCGATGACGCTCAATAGCCAAAACCCACCCGAACCCATAACTTACACACAACAAGATGAAGAGTGCAAGGCAAATAACGGCGCTTGATTTCGTTACTATCCATCAACTTATGTGAAAGTCTAGGATCTCCACCTCAAGATCTGTCCTACCCTCAACCTCCAGCGTAAGGCAAACTAGTGGGATTCAGACAGCTCCTTTTTGTGTCCCACTGATAGCTACCAAATTATTTACTCGGATCTGCAGTCGACGTAACCACACAAGGAAGAAACCAAACCTGTTCTCGCAGCCAATCACCACTGTCCCTACCTAGGGTTACGTTTCTCAAACAACCTGAGCCCCTGATAGCACCCATTAACACAAGATTGGGCCCGTGTTAGCACCCATCTTAACACAAGATTGGGCCCCTGTTAGCACCCATCTTAAAATCATAACTCAATCACTTTCCAATTTATCCTTTACTTATCAGCGTTTACATGATCCTCTAATTGTATACCACCTCATGTTCTAATGTCCATTCTAGGTTTTCGAGATCATGCATGTCCACAGTTAACAAGAATTAAGCAAGATACAAAATAAATTATGCTTTACAAGGATTAATAACCATGTTCACCTTTCATTACCAACTATCACTTAAACAGAGTAATCGACCTATCGCCAATCGTCTCTTAAACTAATACTTGCATTTAACAGGTTTAGATCTCCACATTATTAGGACATTTCAACAAAACTACTAACAACATTTAATCGCACGATAAAAACAAATCATGCGATAAACTTAGTCATTGCCATAGAATTAATCATGTGATTAAAGTAAATTATGTGATCCTTATTATTTTCTCTTTTCTTTTTCAAATCTAGAGTCTACGTTTACTCTTAATCGTCGCGGGGTTTTAACGGGATTAGGACCGAATGGAAAACTAATTAACCTCGAGACTTAATTTTAATGTTTACTACTCAAGAGTCAAATTTATAAGCTCTTAAATCACGAGGAGTAAATTGTAATATACTAAATCATTTCAAAACTTTCCAGTAGCTGTTTTACGGAAAACAGAGGATTCCATTTTTAGTGGGGTTCGGCCGAATTTACGATCCGTCGGGTTGGATTATTTTCATACCGAAACACGAAACAATCAATAGGGAACATAATATATATTTAGGGAGGTGAGTTCGGACTACCTCTCGTCTGGTGAATGATTTACGGAGGGATTTTGGAAAGAGACGGCGGCGGGTTGGAGGGGCGACGGAGCTTGGTCGAAAGGTGGTGAGCACGGCTGGTGGTTGATCCCGGTGGCAGAGCTCGGCTGCTTTCCGGAGCTTGAATGAGCAGATTTTTTCGAGCCGTTTCGGAGAGAAAACAAAGCTGTGTTTCAGAACAGGAATGGGGCTGATTTCAGAGCTCGAAAGGATTGATTAAAATGTGGGTTTCATGACTGGGATGGGCTGGTTTTGGTGGTGGGTTCGGTGATCGGCAATGGTGAGCTCGGCAATGATGATAAGGAGGAGTGGCCGGCTGTTCTCTCTCTCTCTCTCTCTCTCTCTCTCTGTGCCCAGAATGAAATGGGGAGGGAGTTGATTTCAAAGTGTCATTAACGTAGGTAAAGATCTCTTGGATAATAGGTGGTAAGTTTATGGGTTTTGTTTAGAGGTTAAAGGAAAGCATTAGGAAGTGGTGTTGGATTCTTAGTGGCTAGAGAAAAGCTACAGCTAAAAATGGCAAAGCATGGAAAAGTAATCTGATGGGTGATGGAAAACGGAGGAGGTGATGTTTGGTTTAGTTGGGTTGAGATGGTTTGGTTATAGTAAATGAATGGGGTGAATGGCAGGTAAAAGACCATGTACAAGAACAAGGTGAGGCCGGGTATTAGTGTTAGGTTAGGAGAAATATTCTAGTGCAACCAAAGCACACACACAAGGAAAATTACTAGTAGGTACGCGCGCGCACACGAATGATTACGGAATAAAATTTCGTATGACAGCATAAATAATTTTTTGAGCAAAATCATTATTTTTGTTTTGATGATTATTATTATTTATTTTAAAAAATACCAAGTCTTTACACAGCGGCTCCACGCCCACCATTCAGCGGCTCTACGCCACTATCTCAGCAGCTCTACGCCTACTATCTTAACTGGCTCTACGCCGTAACATCAACAACATATCATCTGTTCTCAAACTTTACGCTTGAATGCTCAAAGTCCAAACTTTGAATGCTCGAAGCTCTTCGAATGCCCAACCACTATGTACTGGATGCTCAAGTTCTACACTTGAATGCTCAAGCTCTACGCCTGAATGCCCAACCACTGTGTACTGGATGCTCAAAGCCTGTACTTTGAATGCTCGGATTCTACCATCCGAATGCTCGAGCTCTACGTTCTGAATGCTCAAGTCCAGAACTTGAAAGAAGCTCAACGCTTAAAACAAACACACACGCACGAGCCCATGCACATAAGCATCTATTACATCACCATTGTCATCATCGAGCCTACATCATCATATCTGTTCACATCTAACCATCATCATCATAAACATACACATGTTTTGCATCTCTCTCTCACTCATGAAGCTGGTCAATCTTGCAATCAACCAGCTCTATGCCTCGGTTTTATTGACCGGTCCAGTGCCCCGATCCTCTGGCTCTACGCCAAAATTTATTATGGGAAAGCTTCATGCACAGGCCTTCAGACTACAACCTGCTCTACTCGTCGGTTCTATCACTTCAAGCTCTAAGCTTCGACTCCTCAGGCTCTCGCCTCATGACTGCAACCGGTTCCACGCCTCAGTTCTCCCATCTCAAAGCTCCGCGCTCCTTCAACTACTCTCCGCGAAAATCTTGGCATACAGCTTTTAAAGCACGACCATAACTAAAACCTTTTTCAAAAAAAAAAAAAAAAAACCTTGGAATAGTGGTTCGATCAAATTGAAGTTGTTTTATGACTTTGACTCTTACTTAAACATGTATCGTGATCCATCTAAAGTTCAGTTAAAGAGGGGCATCTGTAGACACCCCAATTTGGCCTAACGATTATTTCAAGTCCCACCTTAAGGACCATCCCGATGATGAATGGATACAGTGATTGCCGATTGACTTCTTGTAAACCCATAGATTTTTGGTGAGTACTTCTATCCAGAGCCAAATAGCCTTTCAAGACAGAAATACAGTATCCAAGGAAAATCCATCTTTCGGTCGTAACATTGATCTCACGGCCTCAATTTCATTGTTTCACCCGTGAAACATGTTGCTTGAAAATCTCCCTAAAAGATTGATTCCTTGGCAGCCAAATCGATTCTTCGGCCGCCAGATCCATTGCTCGGCTGCCAGATCTTCTATTTTAGAGATTTTGGAACGTTCTGTCAATCAATTTATTTGATCACCAAAACCCTAGCAGCCTTTTTCCGATGCGTTCTGGCTACGAAGTAGATTTCGTCCAGAGATCTTATTTACCTTATATTCCTTATTGATTCACGTCATTTGATTGGCCTGAGTGAGTCACCAATTGCCTTTATAAAAAGGCCCTTAGGGTTCAAAACTAACACAGATAATAACCCTCTCTAGCCACTCACACACTCTCTCAAATTCCCTCTTTAAAGGCGCTAACATTCCAAAGGTAGCCGCAATCCGACGATTAAACCCTCGAAGTACAAACTCTAACCCTAGGGTTTTCGAGAAGCAAAATCAGTCAATCACCCTCAATCCGAAGCAATCAAACAACTGAGGGATCAAGGTGGTGAGGCCCAGGGGCCTATAGTTTGATTTAATTTCAACTTTTATACATTAATAGTAGTGCTTTGACTTTCTGCTAATCTTTTAGTCTGGTGTGAGGAAGAACATCGGCTGGGACTCCGTTCCCTCGGCAGATACATCGATCCAGGAGGATCCCTCGGCTATGACGTCTATTCACCGGCCGCGAGATCCATCTCCCTGGGACAGCCTGTTTGGTTCTACTTATTTTGCTTGCTTTCAATTATCGTACTGGCTCACCTTATTCACTATTAAAGGCTTAAAACAGGTTATTTGTTAGAATTAGATAAAGCATGTATTAATCATATGTTGAACAACTATGGGCCAGTCTCATGACTGGGCAAAGAGAAGTGCCTAAAGCCTTCCCCTTATTGTACTTTTGGCTCCCATACCCGGAATCTCTACTTGTTTTTCCTAGTTTTATAAACTTGGTGGCGACTCTGTTTTGATGATAACCGCTATCGTGTGTGGCGATGTTCCTAGCCATGAGAATATCCACGATCTTGGTTTATGAGCCAATGAACCAAACAAACAAACGATGATCAATCTATATGGCGATACCCCATTTGGGAGGTGTCTACAGGTATATCATCCCTCGCTGATGCATTCAGCCAGGCAGGTGGGGCCAGTGTGCCTCTGGCGCCGCAAGCAGTCCAAGTTTGTCTGATAGCCACCGCTACATGAGTGAAAAGACAAGTAAAGAGCCATATAAAACTTGTGCGGAAAAACAAGTAAGGAGCCCCGATATAGCCTTAGCTGAGAGTTGAGGTAAAAATAGAATGTGTGAGAACCGGAAAAAGGTGAGCTGAGTGAGAGTTTACCTGTAATAAGAGTGGACTACCACTAAACGTGTTTATTTGGCCGGTATAAACCAAATCCAAATCCATGAGCGTTTCCGCAAGAACCAGTGGCACCACGTTCCTTCGAGCGCCCATCTGAGTGGCAACACTCACCAGTGAGGGATTAACCCATCCATCTGGAGACACTAGTAAGTACAAGTGTGATACTTCATGTAGATATGTAGAAGTAACTGAGACTATCAGCTAAAAAAACTAAGAATGGTAGCCTTGTATGTCCCTCCTTTTTAGACTTTGACTGGTAGTTGAAGTCCCTTCGTTAACCCTAACAATAGATTAAAGCAAAACAGATCTCTCTCTCTCTCTCCAACCCAATTCACCCATGGCGGAGAAGCAAGAAAATCTACACAAGTTGAAATTAGTAGAATCTCTAAAGAAAGCCACAAAAGATCTACTATCCAAACCCCATATTCCAATATACACCTACACTAACTTAGCCACCATCAAAACATATCTTGAACTCACCACTGAATTTGACCCAATTCTCAGCACTGACCCAACTCTCTTTAACCTCTCCCACTTAGTTTCCAACCTAAAAACCGAACTCAATAACCTCCAAAACTCCCAAGGTTATAGCCTTAAATCTATCTTTCACCGCCTAATCGCAAATTGTGAGGTCTCTCGCATTGTTGCATCCATTGAGGCTGAAGGTCAAGCGTGGGTTGATCAAGAAAGTATAAAAAATCTTGTTCAAGTTTTAATCGATTCGAATGACGATGAAGAAGAGAAGGTAAAGGCATTGACACGATTCGAGAAGCGGGTATCGAATGGCTTCGATAGGGAATTGCAAGAAATGATTTTGAAAGCAAAGGTATTCTCGATTCTTGAAGCTATATTATCTAAATCAAAATGTTCGATCACGGTTTTTGAGCAATCAGCCAGGGTGATAGTGGCATTGGTTAAATTCAATAAGGATGTTTTCGTGGGACAAGTTTTAATGGGTCCGATTATTCGAAACGTGGTGACGATGGCATCATACGGTTCGATTCGAGTTCTTTCATCATTCGTCAAGTTGATCAGAAGTCCCTTGGTGTATGAAATGGAAGCACATGGCTACATTCCAAGGATTATTAGCCTCTTGTATTCGAGCGATTTGTCGATTGGAATCGTCGCTCTGGAATGTGTTTTCGAAATAGCGCTTTATGCGACGAAAGAAGCGGTAGAGGCAATGATTCAAGAAGGGTTGATCAAGAAACTAGTGGAATTGCAAAGATTAGAAAGCACTGGCGATTCAATTGATGGTGGTGGTGGTGGTGGTGGTGGTGGTGGAGGTGAAAGCAGAGGACTCTGTGAAGAAACAGAGGAGGAGAGAAAAATGGGGAGGGGAGAGAGGAGATTGATGGAGGAATGGACATTCACAAGCTGTGTTACAAGGTTTGTGGTGCAGCTGGAGATGGGGGAGGGGTTGGAACTGGGAGAGAAGAGAGAGTTGAAGCAAGAGATATTGAGGAGAGTCATAGAAGCCTCTGGTTCTGATGCAGAGTCTACAGCTATTGTTTCTGAAGTATTATGGGGCTCCTCTCCTTTATTACGTTGACCTTTTGAAGCATTTTGGGTATCGCTAACTTTTCACTTAAGACGTAGAATTTGTATGTAGGAAAGCAGGTAAATGGGGATTTATGGAGTAGGTTTATTTGGGTGCGACTAATATTACAACAACTTTGAATTTACCCCTTGGTCCCGTTTAGTTACACGGAAAACATGGGAAAATCAACTTTTCTGTAACTTTCTACTAGCGTGCAACCCGTTCTATGCACGGGCAAAATCAACTCATTCTAGCGTTGTGTTCGTTCGAACCTACTTTTATTAATTGTCCTGTATATCGAACGGGCACAACGCTAGAATGAGTTGATTTTGCCCGTGCATAGAACGGGTTGCACGCTAGTTTATGCAAAAATATAATGCAAGTATGTGAACATTAAACACAATTACTGCTAGCAATCATGCATAAAATGATGAAGCTGATAGATAATGTCCTTGCAACTTAAAAAGTGTTTTAAGAAACTATTTACAAACTAATCACAATTGATTTGCTAACGTTGCTGCCGCCACCGATTTTGCCACGATCTAATACCTAAGTACTCTTCAATAAGATTTCGTAAATCAATTGTGTTAGCTCTCACGGAGAACATCCATTTTGAACAATAGATGCCTATCTTTACTATCCGCGTAGATTGTGAAGTCGAAACCTGTCATTCGATGAAAAATATAGTGTTACTTACAAAATTTCCTAAGCAGTTTTCTTTTAATGCAATAATAAGCCACACAATATCGAATAAATAAATTTACTTATTACCTGTTGTACATCTGTCGCTTCATCAGTCATAACACTCTCATGTTGACAATTTTCCCAAAGTTGAAATACTATTTTTCTATGGGACATTCCTACATAATAACAAAAAGATGAGCAGCATAGATGTATATACATGTTTAATAAGATTTATAGATAAAACAGTGGCTATTAGCATGGTAATGTATAGATGTATATACATGTTTAATTGTTACTACAGTATATAACAATTCGATTGATTTTAGTAGATTCATTCTTGGCCATAAAATTCGTTACTTGCTCTCTCTCAAATTCAGTTTATAAAAAATCAAAATTGTAACAATTGATGATTGACAGGAAAAACTGTAAGACTAACCGATATTTGGATGCCCGATGGGAAGCATTATGTTTTGATCAGTTGGTTGATCTCCATTCAAATTTTCCATGGTAGCTTCTATGAATTAAGTAACAAAAAATCACATAATTTTTGGTTGAAAGAAAAAACTGTTTAAAAAAGATTAACAATATTTAATTGTGGAAAAGGTACCTACCAGTTGGATTTGGCTCATTCGGTGTTGGTAGTAGAATATTGACAGATTGTCCTCCAATGGGGATGACATGAGCATTCTCACTATTGCGGTCGTTCCGGACCAGAGAGGGCGCACGCCGCAATCGTCTTAGATGCAAGTATGCACTTCCCAAACGTCGCGCCTCTCTTTCAATTTCTAAGGAACGTTGATTCATTAATGGGTCGTTACGTTGAGTCATTAATCTTCTCCTGCGCATGAGTCGAGCCATTTTGGCTTTAATTCTTTGTTCGTTTATGTCTCCACCATACACCGCATCCATCCTGAATATATAAATTCCAGTCTATAAATTTTTAACTATAAAAAGTTCCAACTGGGTTCAAACTTTACTATAACAATTAAAGAAATAACTCTTGGCGGTTAAGGAGAGAGAGGGAGAGAGGTGTACGTGGGCGGTTGCTGATCATGGTAGGATCAACTATCAAGCTCTCAGCAGTTTTTCTGGTTTTTTTTTTTTGACAAACTCTCAGAAAGAAGAATTGAACGTGGGGTTTGTTAGGAATTAAACGTGGGGTTGGAAAACAAAGGAAAAGGGAATTTGAACGTGTGAGACAAATCGTGGGGTTTTTTTTTTTTTTTAAATTGGATGATATAGAAAGTGTGAGACAAATAACATCGTGGGTTTTTTTTTTTTCGTTTTTAAAGAAAGTGAAAAATCTAGGAATTAAGGATTGGGGGTCTGGAGGCTTTGGGAGGTCCAACTACATTCCTTTAAGATATTGATAGATAGATAGATGGCACATAGAATGAGTGAAGCATTCAGTCGAACACGAAAAAGGCAGTCAATTGTCACTGTATGACCTACACTTTCCAACTAACCAAATCTATGAGTGAAGCATTCAGTCGAACACGAAAAAGGCAGTCAATTGTCACTATATGACCTACACTTTCCAACTAACCAAATCTTCTTTTTGGAATTCAATTACTGCATTTATTTATGCACGGGAAACAAATCCATCCAAGTGAATCTTTTTTTTAGAATCCAAGAAATGCACAGAAAACAAATCCAACTAACCAAAATCCATTTATTGTACACGAAAAACAAAACACAGCTTTAGGCACAACAATAGATAAAGCAGAGAGGAAATCATACCTTGTGGTTAGCAGAATTGAGTAGTGCGAGTTTCGAATTACTTTCAATTGTTAAAATCTTAAACCTACCAAATGAATTTGCACATAAAGGATGAGTGAAGCATGGGTTATGAACTCATAATACAAAAAAAAATGCATCCGAATCCCAGAAATTTCATAAAAAATGACATCGTAATTGTTCAGTTCAAAGAAAAAGAAATTGAGAATGAGCATACTGCCATGAAAGGAATTCAACCACCTATGACATCAACTAAAATTTTACTGAACCCAAACGGATAAAAGGAACGAAACAGTTTCTCGTTTCTCCACAATAACATTCATAAGCCAACTTGATATACCCACCAGGTCAACAAAATCATGCTTATCAAACCTTGAAAACAACATCAAAACCAAATTCATACCGTAAACCCCAATACCCAGAATTCAGACAAATTACAAAACCCAGAAGCATTGGTGCATACCCAGTTCACAAAACAACAAATTTCTACACAACCAGCAAAAACTCAAGAGAGACTGATAGTCAATTGTACCTACAATTTTAGGGGGAAATCGAAAAGAAAATGAAATTGGGGGAAAAAAATTGAATGGGTCCAATCTATCAATTCTGTCGAATCAACTTGCTTGGTTGAAATTCCTGAAGGCCTATGATCAACAATTGACTCCCATCTCTGAACCTCATCTCTGGAAGACGGCCCTCGTCGCTGAACCTCGCCTCTGAAAGTGCATATGAGAGAGAATTTTAGATGGGGAAAGACAAAAAAAGAGGGAGAAAATGAGTGAATGAGGGGTAGTCCTACCAGATGGAGTGAGCGGGGGGTGGGGCAATGGTTGGCGGCCAAGCAGCTCTGAGAAAAAATTGGAAAATTGCGGGAGGAGTGAAGAGGGGTATTCATAGCCCATAAGAAAGTGAGTGAGAGAGAGGGGTGGGGTTGTGGGAGAGAGAGAGCGGTTGAGGAGTTGGGAGAGAGAGAGCGGTTGAGGAATTGAGAGAGAGAGAGAGCAAGAGATGGATGCCGGCATGCGTGTTTCAGGAGTAGTGGGGTTTTGAAGTAGTAGTGGGGTTGGGAGATACGTGTTTTTTCTTCCCTCTCCCAATGTCCCACATTTCTCTCCTTTTTTTAAAAAAAAAAAAAAACTTAAAATTATAGGAATTTAGGGATTGGAGTTTGGAGGCTTTTGGAAGGTCCAACTACATTCCTTTAGTATATTGATAGATGTGTTCAGAAACCCACAGCTTCAACTTTCTCGTTGAAAAACATTTTCTTGCGAAATAGATCTTGCTAAAATGAAGGAATTCTTATTTCCTTGCAAGATTTCTTATCAATAGAACACACACGAGAAAATAAATTTCATTTTCCTTTATTTCATCACACCTCACTTTTCCTGAAAACTAATTTGCTACACAACATTTCTGACAACTGAATAGAGCCCTTGTACTTCAATTTGTTGAAAGTTTTCTAGGTACAAAGTCAGAATACATACCATTTTATTTTCCTAATTTTTTGAGGCTCCATTCCGCTAAGCTTATTATTTTTAAGTGTATTTACTTTCCGCTTTATGAAACAGGTTATTCTCTCATAATATATCACCTTTAATTCAAAAAATAAGTATTTATTAAAATTTTCTTAGTAGAACGAGGCCTTAAGGTGGTTACTTAGGCTGCACCACGTTTTTAATCAATGGGGAATCCACAAAAGTTACCATCTGAAAGAACTAGTCATCTGAAAGAACTAGCCAGAGGTTTGTGAAAGCGCCCATGGTGGTGATGGGTTCACCGGCGGTGGTTGCGCCACTGCTTGAATGGTGTGCTACCACTGCTGCCCTGCCTGAATATTGCGGTGGTAATGAGGTGGCTGTTTGGCATGGTAGATATGGTGTGCTACCACTGCTTGAATGTTGTTGTCTTAAATTAGTGGGGTTTTGTTTTTTTTTTTTTGTATATGTGGGAAGAATTTATGCCATTTACATCCCTATCCAACTCATTACCAAGGTTCTCAACTTTTTCTCTGTAGCAGTTCTTTCTAGCAGCGAAAACCAAAGATTTTATTAATAAACAAGAGAACAGTACAAGCGAGAGAAGCGGGGATGTCATTTATTCATTCACAATGAGTGAATGACATCCCAACTATGTTGACACCACATACGCTTGACAATCATATACCAACCCGACTCCCAAGAGGTACCCCGGTTGGCAAGTCTTCAATCGTGTAGGTGGACAAAAATGAAGGATGCTTTACGTAGCACAAGTTTATAACTGCTATTCGTCCCTTTCCACCAGAACCCTAGCTCGACGTCAGAACCCTAATCTGTAAAATAGACAATGGGTGAGCGCACCTTTGCCTCTCGTGGCAAAAGCCTTCCGATGCCTAAGTTAGTATCACGTACTGGTATAAACCCTAATTATCAGTAGGGGAATGTGATTGAATGCAACGTATTGCATACCTTTTTCCTCTAGGTTCACCTTGTATTTATAGATGTCAATATGCTTGCTTTCCAAGCATCCTTATTGCCCTAGGTTTCCTATCTCGTACAGGAAACCTAGCCTTTTTTAGATCCTCTTTCCCAATCAACCAAGATCCCGCACTCGTAGGGATTCTTCTCCTTATGGGGCTTGTTCCATACTAGGACTATTTCCTTAGTTATCCTAACCTCTTTTCTCTTCTGGAATACTCCTACCGCCTTATCACTTAAGGCTATCTTTTTGAAGAATCTCCCTCTGTTCAGCCATATCAATGCCGAACAGACTGCCTAGACCAATGACTTCACATGTCATTGAACGTCATCAATGGCTTGGACCATTGACTTCTCATGTCTTTGGTCCTCACCGCCGAACACTGCCCTCATTGGTAGTATGACCTATCTTATCTACCACATGTTCGGTCATTAATTGCACTTGTACCTTCCTACAATTGCTCCGTAGCTTTGCTCGTTATCACTGTTCGGGGACTGCATGTAAAGCTAGAAACGGATTTTGAGCCGAACTTTTTAAGTCCCGTGCAGTCATGGCATCTAAATTCATTGAAGCCTTTTGGCGTCTCAGTCATTATGCCTTCTCAAGGCATGAATTCCACGTGGCATACTTCGTACACCTTGTATTAGATTCAAACTGACGTTCTAGCCTAACGGCGTCAAAATGGTATCCATGCTAGTCTTCATGCTGTTACCTTTTGGTTAACGGAGTGAGAGGCAACGTTTTGCTTCATCTCACATCTTTATACCCCCTTCAAAGGTTCTTTTAGGGCTTTCACCCCTATTTCAAGATCCTCCTTCTCTCTCTTACTCAACCCAAGCAAAAAAATTCCTTCTCCGCCATCGCCGCAGTCTACAACTTCGAACATACCTCGAGCAATCGCTTCATCAACCTCATAAGCTACTTATTCCTTCTTCTCCCTCTGTTAGTGTCTTAGATTTTCGTTCTCTGAATTAACCTTTTTAGGGTTTTGATCGTGCCCATTATCAGATTAGTTTCTATTTCTTGAGATTTCCCATGGCTGACGAAAACAAAAATGCCTTCAAACCCAGTAAATTTAGGAAGCTCTGTGAGACCCCTGTAGCCATGGCTGCTTTTAGGTCTGAGTACAATATTCTAGATAATGTAGGGCTCGAACTTGCCCCTTTAGGTGCAGACAGGGACGCAAGTTCGTGGGATAGAATGTGTATCCCCATCGTAGCCATTGTCGAGGGTGGATTTCGTTTCCCCCTTCACCCACTGCTTCGTCATGTTTGAATTGGTATCGTCTTACTCCCATGCAAGTTTCAACAAACGTATTTAGACTGGTAATAGGAGTTGCAGACTTGAACAGGATTCTGGGTACCCAACTAGGAATTTGGGATATTCAATGGTGGTATAGCATCGTGCTAAACCCCGAATACAACACCAATTACTTCAAGGTTAGGAAAGCAGAAAAGCACCTTGTGCTAAACTTGTTGGATTCTACTTGAGACCATGAAATTGACTTTCTCTACGTCACTGAAGCTTTAAGCCACTGGGGGAAGATGGTCAAGTGGTGGGCTTTTATTGCCTCAACGTATGGGGTCACCCACGTATGCTCCTAATTTGCTCCATTTTTTTGCTCTTTTTTGTTTGACATTCCTCTTTGTTGTTTTTGTTTATAATTCGTTTTGTGCTTATACTTTGCAGCATCCAATGCCAACAAGAGGCCGAGAACAGAACCCAGCTACGTTCGAACAGCGGAGATCAACAGGATTCTCAAATACACAGGAGAACCTAGTACCTTGACAGCTGGTCGAGGTCGAGATGCAGATGTCCTGCTGGGATACCACCTTGCCTACAAAGGCTTCATAGATAGAAGACTCAGCAACCCGAGTACTAGCGCTACTTCAACTTCATTGGCTCCCCAATCAAGAATCCTAAGGTCCAGTGCTGGAGTGACAGTTGCTGGGTCAACCAGGTGAAGTGCCTATCTCTGAAGGCATACCGCTAGCTCATTTGATTCTTAGAAGATCCTCCCAATGACAAGTCGACCGGTCAGCTTCTGAACGAGATACCACCCAATCCTCATCGTCTGGGTGCTCCCCATCTCTACCATATTCAGGTACGATGTCTCGTCAACCAATGAATCTCAGTTCTCTCCTATCCGTGTCCGCTTGGGGGTGCGGTGCTGGCCAGGCACCCTCCACTGGGCATGCCCCCCCGCCACCCTGTCATAATGGGGGGGCTCCACCCAGTCCACGTCGTCTCCTCGGGAGTCTGACACCGTCCTCGTGGCTGATGACGCTCATCGAGACAAACGTTCTAGGACTGAGGACCTAGTCATTCACACCGCTCAGAATGACGTACCCAGCAACCAGCCAGTTCTTCTGAGACTGCACTGGCTCTTGCTCAGGGGCTACTGTTACCAGTGGACATGGAAAAGGAATCTAGATCTCCATCTGATCGGCTAATATCCACTGGTCCTGTCAGTGGTATCAAGGTACTTATTCTTGAGCAAATTATAATTCCTCCTGTACCACAATGAGTTTTTACATTTTCTTTTATCCTTGGTATTTCTCAATTTATCTAGAAGATGGTGGTGCTCGGCCAAAATTTGCAGGAGATTGAACCTGAGCGGAACAGGCTCCTAAGAGACAACACGCGGCAGCTGCAGACTATTACAAGGCTAGAGAGAGAGAGAGAGAGAGAGAGAGAGAGAGAGAGAGAGATAAGGCAAAACTGGACATGGATTCGATGAAGGTTATAGGGGATGAAAACAATTGGTGCTTAGAACAACACTAGATTGCAATGGCTTACTCGTGCCTCTTCACCGGAACCCTAGTTTGTCATCAGAACCCTAATCTGCAAAACAGACAAGGGGTGAGTGCACCTTTGCTTCTCGTAGCAAAGGCCCTCTGATCCTAAGTTAGTATCACGTACTAGCCGAAAACCCAAATTATCAGTAGGAGAACAATATGAGTGCAACGTATTGCGTACCTTTTACCTCTAGGTTTACCTCGTATTTATAGATTCATAGATGCTTGCTGCCCAAGCATATCTCGTATAGGAACCCAAGATGTCTTGGATTCTCGCTCTTTTATCAGTTCATTACCTTAGTCCTTTTAGGACTCTTTTCCATAACTGACCAAACATCCCATTCTTGTTGGGTATCTTTCCCAGATCCTACATTCTCGGGATCTCATTCCTTAACGGAATACCACTATTTCTGGACCCTTCCAAAGTGTTCCTTGCACCTAAGGCGGTCTTCCCAAGAATTCCCCTCCTGTTCGGCCTTCTCATTGCCGAACAAGATACTTGGACCAGTGACTTCACATGTCACTGGTTCTTTATCTAACCCTTAGACCAATAACTTCTCATGTTCACTGGTCCAAGGTCCTGCAAAGACTTCCTGGACCAATGACTTCTTATGTCACTGGTCCATGTCACCGACCACCATATTGCTCGGCGACTGTACCTATACCATGGCCCCTCGTACCATGAGTTCTTTCCCTTATTCGGCCGGAGCAGTCCATTTGGTCCAGCGACTCCACATGTCACTGGTCCTTTTCAACTACTTGGACCAACGACTTCTTGCATCTTCTGTCTTATCTGTCGAACATGCTGCTTGGACCTATGCCTTCACATGTCACTGGTCCTGTATCGCCGTCCACTGCCTTGCACGGCGGTTTATCTTATCTTACTTACATCGTGGTCCCACGTACCACTTGCTGGGCCCTAATTGGGCTTGTTCGGAAATACCTCCCTACAATTGCTCTTTACTTGTTATTTTTTCTCAAGGACGAGCAAAGCTCCCAAGAACCAAGCAAATTCATTTTGTTCCTGCACTTTATTTTACAAAATTGGTGCAACTTTCATCATTAGTCCTGGCAAAACGTCTCATCCTTTGGGCTGGACAGGCTTTTCCTACCCTTACTTTTACAGGTGGCACTTTTCGTGTTACCTGCACTCTTGCTAAGTTTGTTCGTACTTAGCAATAACTCCAATTTATTTCATACTGTCGCAGTTTTCTCGATATTCAATCATGGCTTTGGCCCAATGTTTTTTCATACTTTAGCAAATTCCCACCAATACTTTTAGGAGTACTCGTACTCATCCCAATTCTGGGCCAAACATGGCCATTTCAGGCATTATTCAATGCCAAGATCTAAGTACATCAGGATTTGATTTAGATCTCATCCGTTGCTGGCGTCAAAGCATTGTTCGTTACTCGGGCCCCAAACTTTCTTCATGCTTGGGCCTTTGTCTAACAATCTTCGCTTGTCATGATTCAAGCAATGTTCGCTGCTTGGCCCCCAAACTTCTTCATACTGGGGTCTACTTTTGACATTTCCTCATTGTCATAGTTCAAGTTTATTCGTACCTTTTTTCAATTTTAGCTTGTAGTCACCCAAGTTTTCATGCTTGGTATTGCCCAAGCTCAACCATGCTTGGCAAACTACCCAAATTTATCCATAATTGGGTATTTTTGAGTTCGATCATACTCAAACAAATTTCGGTGCCGTTCACGATCATGGCCTAAGTTTACTTATACTTAGCCAAACTTTGAGTTTGATCGTACTCAATCGGATTGTGGCATTTTTCATGGCCTAGGTTTATTCATACTTAGCCCAATTTGGAGTTTGTTCGTACCCAACGAATATTTCTGACGAATGCTCTTTGCTCCCCAATATTGAGAACAAGTATCCTTAGCTTGTTCTTGTTAGGACCAAACACATGCAATATACATGCTTTGTAACGACCCTGATTTTTAGTCGGTAAAAATTTCGTTAAATATTTAAATTTTATTTTTATTACTTGGATTTACTTTTAAATTTCTATGATTTGTCAAAATTACATTTTTGCCCTTCAAATTTGATTTCTTGCGCTTTAGCCCATTTGGTAAGCCTAGTTAGTTTCTAACCGACTTGTTGTAGAAACTAAACTAGGAAATCATTTGGTTACTTTTCCCTAACCGTAAAATGACCGTTTTGCCCCCCCTTGGACACTTTGAACCTTTTGAACCCTAGAACAAGAATTGATTATTCATTTTCTTTTTAATATTTTTGGTTTTATTCTTTGTCCATTGGACAATAAATGTTAGGGAAACTATTATCCATTGGATAATAGAACCCCAATTGTTTACTTTAAAAGTATACTTGGTCAAGGTACTAAGAATATTAAGAAAAAATACTTTTTAATTACTTTAAAGTACTTCTTGGATTATTTTAGTATATAAATAACCTAATAACTATTATCCATTGGATAATAGAAGTTAGGGGAATTTTTACCCAATGGATAAAAGGAAGTTAGTCTTTCAAAGTACCATGTGCCAATTAGTTTGTTGAAACTTAGTCTTTAAGTCTCTTGATTCAAGTACAAAGTACCACATTGTTTCTTCTTTCATTATGCATAATAGTATATGTGTGTACTTGAGAGAGAGAGAGAGAGAGAGAGAGAGAGAGAGAGAGGAGAGGCCGGTTGAAAGGGAGGGGAGAGAGTGAGATTCGGCCAAGAGAGAGAGGAGGGAGAGAGAGAGAGAGAGAAAAAAAGAAGAGAAAGAAGGTAGTACTTGGCTTGATCTTTCCTTGTACTTCATATCTTGGTGTATCTTTCTTCCTAGCGAAGTAACTAACCCTCCATTAACCTCCATTGTCCTTCTATTATTGTTTAAACAAGAATCTTGTACAAATTATTCTTCTTGCCCACCATGTCTCCCAAGACCAAATCCAAGGTACACCAACTAGCCATGCAAGCCTAGGTTGGCCTTGATCTTTCAAAGATCTCTTGCCAAGTGTCAAAATTTGAGGAAGAGTGAGAGGGAGGGGGGCCGGCCTTGAGGGAGAGGGAGAGGGCATGCCTTGGCCTATAAATAGAGCCATTCTCTTGCCATTTGAACACACACCTTCTCATTTGCTCTTCCTTCTCTCTAGAAACCATTCCTGGCAGCCTACTGCCCTTCGGAATTCCTCAGTTTTCTCCTGTTTTGATTAGTTTATAGAACCAACTTCCTTCGGGAAAGTTGTAGAACACTTCGAGAGCTTCAAGTTAGGCTCAAGAACCACCCCAATCGGTCAAGAAATGACCAAGATATTGGCATCCGAAGTTCAGTGAAATTCTCGGATTTCCATTTCCAGACAGCTTACTGTCTTCTCCTTCATCACCATTTTTCTCCTACTTAGAGTAGTTTCTAGGATCAACTTTCTTCATGAAAGTTGTAGAGCATTTCTTGAGCTTCGATTTCGACCCAAGAACAACTGTATTCGGCCAAAGATTGACCGAGCTACTGCCCTCCAAAGATCAGTCCAGATTTGGAGTTTCACCGCCCGTAGAACTTTTCAACCTTGCTTATTCGGCCCCGACTAGTTTCGGATCAAGGTAGGATACTCTTGCCCTATCCCTATGTATATGTAAGATCTCGTTATCTTCCATTTCAAAGTAAGTTATCTTTATTTACTTTCCATATCAAGTACTTGTATTTTGATCTTTACGATGCTTGTGAGTATGCTTATATGTGAATTGCTTGTATTACTTGTGACACGATAAAACATAAGTGATTTATCACTCCAAGGGCATCCGAATATGTGGCGTTATGCTTTAAGCATTGATTTAAACATGATTAGCATTATAGAGTTGGATGATCTTGTTTGTTTACAAGGAAATGATTTATGCTTACCTTTGTCCTACGGCGGAGTCTTTGTATGTAAACGTGACATGAGAACCGAGAAAGTAGAAACATGGCACCTAGGGTGTGGTTTATGAAAGGATAAGTTTTTCTGAGAAAGAAAGTATTTTTGAAACTACGGAATGACTAATTTGGTGGTATTACGTGAGATGTGTTTGAAAACCGTAATGTGGCCGGACTTGGTAGCCCATTGCGTGGGTTGTGAAAACCACAATGTGGCCAGACTTGGTAGCCCTTTGTGAAGATTGCCAATAGGGCCGGACGTGGTAGCCTTATTGGTAATATGGCTTGGTTATCCGTGGAAAGGAGCCAATGCAAGTTTTGCGTGCCAATGGGAACCCAGCGCGGCGGAACCGAGGTTGGGTGTGTGTGTGCTTGGTTATCCGCGGTATGGAGCCAATGCAAAGGATTTTGAAAGGCTTGGTTATCCGCGGTACGGAGCCAATGCTAAGGATTTTTGAAAGATTGATTTGTAAGTGGAAAACGTTGACATGGTCTACGACGAGTCGCGTAGGAGAAACACGAGAATCTTGGACACCAACGATAGATGATTAACGAATTTGAATATGTGATTGTTAGTAGTAAGGATGGTGGGTAAGAATTTCCTATTGAGCGTTATAGCTCACGGTGTTACCTTTTGGTGACCCTGACATATTATATTGGTGGTG
This sequence comes from Rhododendron mucronatum var. ripense, assembly GCA_019656295.1. Lineage (NCBI taxonomy): Eukaryota > Viridiplantae > Streptophyta > Magnoliopsida > Ericales > Ericaceae > Rhododendron > Rhododendron mucronatum. The sequence continues at coordinate 6,720,255 of BPLT01000004.1, read as the reverse complement.
ACGCCGGTATAATGTGTCAGACTTCATAGATGAGCAGGGCGAGATCTTCAGCTTGGACGCGTACGGAGCCGAGAAGCTGGCTAGGATGGAAGAGCAGGCGAAGCTGTAGTTAGGAACCCTAGTTTCCTTCCCTTTTGTAATGAAAGTACTCTTTTGAGAGTTATATTGTAATAAGAGCCCGACTCTTTTCTTTAAAGTTTTCAATAAAATTGTTTATTTAACGTACCCAAAATTCGGGGCGTTACATGCTTCTTAAGTTTCTCGTACTTAATATTGTTGTGCTTACATGCACACACCCTAGGTTCATGTATTTATTGATACACACTTTTTGTACTGTACTTGCTCGCCCAAGTTTTTCGTACTTGGCAGACTTTGTGTGTTTTTTTCGTACACAATTAAGTATTTCATACTTAACTTATTTTGATTGCTCTTTAAATGTGTTCATACTTGGATAACCATCTATGTATTGCGTACTTAGATAATGTTGCATATTCACGTATGCAACTCAAGTATTTCGTACTCGAAAAAATTTCTAAGTTTATTCGTACTTAGATAAATCTGTATAATCTCGTATGCTCCCCAAGTTTCACATACTTGGGTAAAATTCCTAAGTGTAATCGTACTTAGGTTATACTCATAAGTTTCTCGTACTTTAGACAAATGCCCAAATGTATTCATATTTGGTAGAATTTTGCACGATCTCGTATGCATTCCAGGTTTCACGTACTTGGAAATCTTCCTTGCATTTCTTCGTATGCAACCCAAGATTGCTCATTCCTAGGAAAAGGTCTAAGTTTATTCATACTTAGATCCAAGTAATTTTTGTACACGGAAAAATTTTTGTATAGACCCAAAATTCATATGGACCCATGCTATGCTCCCCAATACAAAGGGAGGAGAAAGAATAAGGCCATGCTTCATATTCCAGCATAAAAAATTGCAAAAACAGAGTGTTTCATCAAAACTCTGTGAATTTTATTCGTAATTCAAAACTCTTCGAATTTTTATTCATAATTTAAAACTCTGCAAATTTTATTCATAATTCAAAACTCAAACCTCAACGAATTTTATTCATAATTCAAAACTCTGCAAATTTTATTCGTAATTCAAAACTCAAGGGGGCATTACGCGTACCCCTTGCAACTAGCAAAGAATAAAAAATAAGGGAATTTTATTCGTAATTCCCACACAATCACGATGTGCATCCTAAAATAGAAAAAATCAAACTGAAGACTTTTAAACAAAGAAGTTCCTCAGATTATGGACATTCCAGGGCCTTGGCACCGGGTTCCCGTCCTGGTCTGCCAATCTTTAAGCTCCTATGCCCACAATTTTAGTAACTGGATATGGGCCTTCCCAATTGGCCCCCAACTTGCCCTTGTTGGCCACCTTGGTGTTGCCAAGCATCTTACGAAGCATAAGGTTTCCAACACCAAACTCTCGTGGGTGGACATTTTTGTTGTAGCTTTACATCAGCTGCTCCTGATATGAGGCCAAATGCACCAGAGCCCTTTCTCTTCGTTCCTTAGCTAGATCCAACTCGATTTTCAGGGCTCTATCATTGCCTCCACTTTCAACCAAAGTGGTCCTGTTGGTCAACAAACCCACCTCCAATGGAATAACAGCCTCTGTTTCATATGCTAATAAATAGGGGTCTCTCCTGTAGACCTCCAAGGAGTTGTTCGGTGCACCCACAGGACCAGTGGCAATTCGGCGGGCCACTTACCCTTTGCTTTGTCCATCTTCTTCTTGATCCCATAAAGTTTGGTTTTGTTGGATGCTTCTGCTTGCCCATTACTCTGTGGGTAGGCTGGGGTTGAGTAGCAGTTCCTTATTCCGTACTGGGCACAAAAGGTCTTGAACTTCTTCTGAAATTGGGACCCATTATCCGTAATCAACGAATAAAGGACCCCAAATCGAGTAATAATACTTTTCCACACGAACCTTTCTATCATAGGTTCAATGATCTTCGCCAATGGCTCTGCCTCAATCCAGTTGGTGAAATAATCTGTTGCTACCAACAGAAATTTCCTGTTCCAGTTGCCTCCATCCCCCATTGTGCGAATGGCCAAGGACTTGTCAACGGCACCAGATCCTTGGCTGGTGTTCGGATCATTGGTGAGAATTTTTGACATTTCTCATAGATTTTCACATACACCTTTGTATCTTCTTTCATGTGTGGGCATCAATATCCTTGGGTGATTTCTCAGTGGGCAATGGACTTGCCCCCAGCATGACTTCCACATGTTCCCTCATGAATCTCGTGGAGGAACTTCTGCACCATTTTAGGGTACACACAGAGTAAGTACGGTCCAGTGAAGGACTTTCTGTACAACTTTCCTTCTGGTGACAGCCAAAATCGTGCAGATTTTGTCTTTATCTTATGAGCCTTTTTTTTATCTGTGGGGAGTGTCCCATCTCATAAGAACTCCACTATTGGATCCATTCAACTTAGTCCTTGGTTCACGTCCAAGACCAATTCCACTCTCCTTCCAATGCTCAACTCAACAAGATAATCTACTGCCACCCTTCTATTGAATTCAGTAGGCACAGCTGCGACCAACCAAGCAAGTGAATCTGCATGGGCATTCTACCCAGAACTTATTTGCTCAATGTACACCCTCTCAAAAGTGTCGAGTAGATCCTTGGCGGCCTCCACGTAGGCTGCCATCTTTTCATTCAAGGCTTCATATTCACCGGACAACTGGTTCACCACGAGTTGTGAATCACAGTACACTCATATTCTTTTTACCTTTAGGGTTTTTGCACTTCTCAACCCTGCTAAGTGTGCCTCGTACTCTGCCACATTGTTGGAAGCACTAAAACCCAGTCGAAGGGAGAATTCCATCATTACTTCCTCAGGAGGAAAGAGCACAATCCCAATCCCTGATCTGGTGTTGCATGCGAAACCATCAATGAATAGCTTCCATTCTAAGGGATCCTATTTGGTAGGTGCCTTACCCTTAAAGGTTGATGGCTCAATTAGTTGCTCCTCTCTTATAGGAGGCTGTGGAGCCACTACAGGAGAAAACTCTGCTACGAAGTCTGCCAATACTTGTCCCTTTATCGCGGTGCGCGATTGATAGTCAATATCGTACTGACTCAATTCTACCAACCAGATTGATATACGTCTCGAGAAATCTGCCTTTTGTAGCAAAGATTTCAATGGAAATTCAATGTAAACCACAATTCTATGACTGTAGAAATAATGGGGCTTGCCGCTGTTCTTAATGCCAGGACCAATTTCTTAAGGGGCAAATATCTCATTTCTGCATCTAGCAATATCTTACTCACATAGTATACAGGGGTTTGCTCGGTCCCTTTATTCCTCACTAATACTACACTTATAGCATGCTCAGACACTGCTAAGTACAAAATTAAAGACTCACCCGGTTTAAGAGTAGACAAAAGCGGGACCGCTACCAAGTACTTCTTCAGGTCTTGGAATGCCTCTTCGCATTCTCCTCCCCATTCGTATCCTTCTCTCTTTTTCAGCAACTGAAAGAAGGGCCTACACTTATCACTAGACCGGTTGATGAATCTGTTAAGGGCTGGTCTTTGGACCTCCTTCGTGGTCCTCGGACTTTGGAGCCTCTGCAAAGCTATTATTTGATCGAGATTTGCCTCTATCCCTCTTATGGTCACAAGGTGACCCGAGAACTTCCCTGAACTAACTCCAAATGCACACTTCAAGGCGTTGAGCTTCAGTTTGTACTCCTTCAGAATTTCGAAGGCTTCTTTCAAATCAGCTATGTGCTCCTGCCGAGCAACTTCTTTAGCGTAATCATTGCCAACCTTTGGTACGTTCCACCGGCATTCCTCAAACCAAAAGGCATGACACTGTAATAGTACAGCCCTCTTGGTGTGATAAAGGAAGTTTTCTCTTATCGGGCCCATACATGACAATCTAATGATACCCCCGATATGCGTTGAGGAAACTTGTAACGACCCTAATTTTCGGTCAGTGAAAATTTCGTTAAATATTTGAATTTTATTTTTAATACTCTTGTGGTTTGTCAAAATTAAGTTTTAGCCCTTCAAATTTCGTTTCTTGCACTTTAGCCCCACTTAGCAAGCCTAGTTAGCTTGTAACCGTCTCGTTGGAAAAACTAAACTAGAAAGCCATCTAGTTACTTTTCCTAACTGAAAATGGACCGTTTTGCCCCTCTTGGACCTTGTGAACCTTTTTAACCCTAGACTAAGAATTGATTATTCTTTTTCTTTTAAATATTTTTGGTTTTATTCTTTGTCCATTGGACAATAGAAGTTAGGGGATTTATTACCCAATGGGTAAAAGGGTTAGTCTTTCACCAAGTACAAGGATTTTAATAAACTAGTCTTTTACAAAAATCCCATGGGATGATGTACAATATTTTATTGGAGGATTTTAAAACCTAAGATTCCTAGGTACTCTTGTATTATTCTTTATTGGGGTTTTGGTACACAATTAAATTAGTTTATTGGGGAGTAAAACTACCTAGAGTACACTAGTACACATGTGCCAATTAGTTTGTTGAAACTTAGCCCTTAAGTCTCTATGCTTAAGTACAAAAGTACCTTTACTTTATTTGTTTTCTTGCACATGGTTGTGTGTATATATATATATATATATGTGTGTGTGTGTGTGTGTGTGTGTGTGTGTACCTATGTGAGAGAGAGAGAGAGGAGAGAGAAGCCGAGAGAGGGAGGGAGAGAGAGAGAGAATTCGGCCAAGGGAGGGGGGGGAGAGAGAGAGAGAGAGAGAGAGAGAGAGAGAGAGAGAGAGAGAGAGGAAGGAAGGAAGAAAGAAGAAGGGATTTGGTTGTACTTCCATGATCTTCCATTATTCTTCCAAATCCTTGGTGTGAACTCTTCCTAGCCAAGAATCTAGTCCTTTATTGTCCTTCCATGATTTGTTTAAACACTAGAGTTCTTGTTCACACCTCTTATCTTCCAAGAAGGACCAATCTAGCCATGCAAGCCTAAAGATTAGCCTTGATCTTTCTAGGATTCTTTGACAAGTGTCAAAATTTGAGGTAGAGAGAAAGAGAGGGGGGCCGGCCTAGAGAGAGGAGAAGGAGCGAAGGTTTTGCCTATAACTAGAAGCCATTCCAAGCTTCAAAGATCACACCTTCAAAGCTTTGCTCTTCCTTCTCTCTAGAAACCATTTCTGTTTTTCTGGGCAGCCTACTGTCCCTTTGGAAATCCCCAGTTTTCTCTTGCTTCGAGTAGTTTTTAGAGCCAACTTCCTTCTGGAAAGTTGTAGAACACTTCGAGACCTTCAAGTTAGATCCAAGAACCACCTCAACCGGTGAAGAAATGACAAAGATATTGTCATTCAAAGTTCAGTAAAAATCTCGGATTTCTATTTCCAGACAGCTTACTGTCACTTCTTTTATCACCATTTTTCTCCTACTTAGAGTAGTTTCTAGGATCAACTTCCTTCACGAAAGTTCTAGAGAATTTCTAGAACTTTGATTTGGACCCAAGGAAAAGCATATTCGGCCAAAGATTGACCGAGTTACTGCCATCCGAAGTTCGGTCCAGATTTGGAGTTTCACCGCCCGTAGAATTTTCCAACTTGCTTATTCGGCCCCGACTAGTTTCGGATCAAGGTAGATTATTCTCTACTTATTCTCCATAGTATAACTTTTGTTATTATGATAAGGTTATCTATTGCTATCAATGAAAATATTCAAAAGGTGTTTCTTGAAATAATGAAAAGGATGGGGAGTATGTTAAACTCGTCAACTTATGATTTGAGCATGCTAAATAATGTAGAGTTGGATGATCTTGTTGAATGTTATATGATTGTTGATGTGGAAGTCCTACCGCGGAAGTCTTGTATGTAAACGAGACATGAGAACCGAGAAAGTAGAAACATGGCACCTAGGGTGTGGTTAATGCAAAGGCGTATTTGAAAAGGGTGAAATGTTTTGAGAATCCGCAATGTGGCCGGACTTGCCCGTTGCATGAGGTGTGTGTGTGTGTTCCAATGGAAATCCGGAATAGCGGAACCATTGTGAGGTTGTGTGCATTCCCATGGGAAACCGGACCGGTGGAACCATGGTGAGGTATAGCTTGGTTATCTGCGGAGAGGAGCCAATGCAATGTGTGCCAATGGGAACCCGGCGCGGCGGAACCATTGTGAGGATACTCGGGAACCCGGTGCGGCAGAACCGAGGTTGGGTGTGTGTGGCTTGGTTATCCGCAGTACGGAGCCAATGCAAATGATTTTGAAAGGCTTGGTTATCCGCGATACGGAGCCAATGCAAAGGATTTTGAAAGATTGTTTTGTAAGTGAAAATGATTGACACGGTCTACGACGAGTCGCGTAGGAGAAATCGGGAAATCTTGGACACCAACGATAGTTGAATATCGAATGTGGATGTGTTATTGTTCTGTCTATTATTTGCGATCTATTGTTCGTAAGTTATGGGTTAGTGGGTAGGATTTACTCTATTGAGCTCTCGTAGCTCATGGTGTTACCTTTTGGTGACCCTGGCATATTATATCCGTGGCGACGCTGGTATAATGTGTCAGACCTCATAGACGAACAGGGCGAGATCTTCACCTTGGAGGCCTTTGGAGCTGAAGGGCTGGCTAGGATGGAGGAGCAGGCAGAGCTGTAGTTAAGAACCCTAGTATTCCTTCCTTTTGTAATGAAAGTACTCGTATGAGAGTTATGTTGTAACAAAGAGCTAGACTCTATTTTGAAATTTCAATAAAATTGTCTTATTTAACGTACCTAAAATTCGGGGCGTTACAAAACTCATCCGCCCATACCCAGCGGTTGCATCCACAAGTTGATATATCCTTGGGAGGGGGAAACTGTCCTTTGGACAGGCTTTGTTCAAATCCGTGAAGTCCACACAAACACGCCACTTTCCATTCTTTTTTTTTACCACCACAATGTTAGACAACCACTCAAGGTAGTAGACCTCTCGTATGGCCTTTGGTTCTAGCAAACTGTCAACCTCCTCGATAACAGCGTCTATGTGTTGTATGGCTGACCTTCTCTTTTTCTGCATCACGGGCTGATGTTGTGGATCCACATTCAAGTGGTGGCAAATCACGTTTGCATCCACCCCAGACATCTCTTTGGTACCCAGGCAAACACGTTAACATGTTCCTTAAGGAATCCCACCAACTCTTCTCTTCTTCCTTGTTCAGGTTTTCCCCAATCAGGAAATACCTCTCTGGATCAGTCTTGTTGATTTGAATCTTGATGATCGGCTAGTCTGGAACCTCGATGGCTTGGACCAATCTTGCTTTGGGTGCCTTCTTGATTATAGAAATCAAGCACTGGTGGGCAACCTTCTGGTTCCTTCTAATCCTTTCAATGCCATTAAATTTTGGAAATTTTACCATCTAATGGTAAGTGGAGGAAACTGCATTCATCTTGTGCAAACACGTTCTTCCTATAATCATGTTATAAGAAGACGACACATCTACCACCAAGAAGTCGATTCGCAGTACCATTGTTCCTGCCCGAATAGGAAGCGTTACTTTGCCCAATGGCCAGACTGCTCCTGCTCTGAACCAGACCAAAGGGGTCATTGATTGTACTAGATCCTCCTGGGTCAATCCTAGCTTTTTGAAAGCATCGAATATAGCACCTCTGTGCAACTTCCTGAATCCACCAGGATCCTCTCCATGTCATACTCCCCAATTCGTAGGGTTATGACCAAAGCAACGTTATGGGGCACCTGGACTTCACCCAAGTCCTCATCCGTGAAGACTATGCCCTCGTTGCATAGTTCTTCATCATGTCCTCTTTTCTTCCCCAACTGCATCACATGTTGGTAGTGCTTAATCTGCCTCTGGAGCAATCTCACCTCATTTCTCGTATAAGGCTCGGCCAATCCATGTATCATATGGATTATGCCCCTTGGATTTTGTTCGTAATCCAACTCCATTGCTTTCTCTGCACCCTTGTGCTCCTCCTGAATGAACTCTTTCTGATAACCTCGAGAAACTAAGTCATTGAGGTGCTGCTTAAACGTCTCGCAGTCCTCCATCATGTGACCCCAGTCCCTATGGTAGCTGCAGTGCTGATTTGCAGCCCGCTTTGTAGAGACCCCGTAAATTCCTATAAATGATTTTAATGTTTTGCAAGAAATAAAAGGAGGAGATTGATTCAAAATATCGAGAATTGGGGTTAATATGTTAAAGTGGTATACTTGGAGGGTGAATGTGTGATGTGTGCATAGTGTGTATAAAGCATACGTGTGTGAGAGGTAGGGAATATAACTTTCCCATTTTTCCTCTTTTCTAGCTCACTCTCCCGTCCATCTCTCTGTCTCTCAGTCTCTCCCTCTCTTTCTCACTCTCACTCTCACCCATTTTCCACCAAACCACCTCAAAACTACCTCCAATCTTTCACTCCTACACGTATTGTGGCCCATATTTCGCTGGTTTGAGCTCGGTGGAGGAGTATCCCATCTGAAAGGCTTGGAGCTAGGGCTCGAAAAGCTCTTTGATTTTGTTCTTTAATCTTGAGATAGGGAGTTCTAACTTTCCATATAGGTTTATGACTTGTTTCCTATAGCTTGATTCTTGCCATTGAACATTTTTGTTATTGTTGATGTTGATACTGTTGACAAACTCATGAAAGTCTGTTGAAAACCTGTTCGAATAGCCCTCGTTATCGATAACATTTTCCATGTTATCGATAACATTGTGTCCCAAAACCCAGAAAACCCACTGCTATCGATACCCTTTACCTTTGTTATCGCTACCCTTACGTCTAGAATGACAAAGACCCCATAATTATCGATACCTTTCTTCATGGTATTGATAACATTACGTTTTGACTGATCTCGACCCATTGCTATCGATACCATTCTTCAAGGGTATCGATAACACCTTGTATTTGGACAGTTTTGCTGGTCTTAATCCCTCCTTCACTATTTTGGGTTCCGGTCACTTCTAATCCACTCCGAACACTTCCCAAATGATCCCTAACATGATCACCTGCATCTAGCGACTTCATTAAACGTATCCATGGTTTTAATGCTCAACTAGAAATGATTTCACGAAAATTACATTGTATATCTTGCGTTTGGATGGTATTATCATGACGATAAAGGGATTTCGAAACTTTACAACCACAACGAGAACATTCAGGACATCCCAAATGGTTAGAGTGCCTGGCAGAGGACATCGGGGTCCTTTAATTGGCCCAGCATGAGCTATATGCTCGTATTTGATTATTCAGGACATCCCAATGGGTAAAGTGCCTGACAGAGGACATTGGGGTCCTTTAACTGGCCCAACAGGAGCTACGGCTCACGAGACTTGTACAAGACACGTTTGACACATGGTATTTTCAGAGGCTATTCATTGAGACACATGATTGGTTTTGAAGACGAAAGATTGGAGTTGGATTGTTATTGTTACCCTTCCACTAGATCTTATGGCCATTGTCCATCTTGTCACCGTTCCTACATTTCATATGCATACATTGTTAGATTAGAGCTTTCTACTGGGCTAGTGTAGCTCAAGCCTTACATTATTTTTCAGGTACTAACCCAGGGCAATAGATTCATGTTTGGAGTGCTTAGATGTGGACATACTTTTGAAAGCTAACATTGAGGAGTTACTAAGTCATCTTTGTAAGTTATTTTTTGGAAGATCTATTCGTAACTCTATTTGTAAATCTTTTGATTAAAGACTATTGTAAGCTCTTAATTCTCTTGTGATGTTCAATACTTATGTTGATTTAGGCTGTGGAGCCAATTATGTAATCATTTTGGAAACTTTTGGATGTTGAAGTGTGATTATGGAACTGGGAATGTTAAACTCTTTTGGGATATTGTACGGATTAATGTGACATTTTATTTATAAAAATCCTTCCATATTTATGTTGAAAATCGAGGGTGTGACACGCTTTGCGTCTTTATTTCCTCTCAAGCTTGGGGCCAATTTGAAGTAAGGCTAATTCTTTATTCAATAAAGAACCCTATAGATTCGTTCTTTCCAAACCATATTTATTGAAAAGAAGGACTTGGGGTCAGGAGCTTGTTTCTCCTTGTACGGCTCTTTCTTACCTGCCCATAATCCTTCCTTTCCCTGTAAGTTTTGGGCTATGATTTATCTACCTTTTTCGCAGGCCCCTAGGCTTGCTCGGTAACCACCTTGTCGTCTTACCAGAGTATGCCATCCTCGTTCCTGGCATGCTGCTCAATCCGTTCCATTACCTTTGCCAGTGTTCCTACTGGACTCATGTTCAATGACTTTCGCAGCTCCCCCGAACAAGCAGCCCAGTCTTGAACGTGGCTATTGCATACTCCTCACTGCAACTTTCAATCTCGTTGAAAGTCTCCCATTACTTTTTTGCATAGTCCCTGATCGGCTCGTCCTCTCCTTACTTCATAATGGAGAGGCTCTCAAACGTTTAAGGCGCTTTCCTGCTCGTCAGGAATCGAGCAGTGAATTCTTCGGCCAACTGCCTCGATCCTCAGATGGAGCGCGGACCCAACTTATGGAACAAAGGCAAAGCTACCTTACCCAAACTCGATGGGAACATCTTGCACATAATTGCATCATCCCCCTCATGCATAAACATTGCCTGCTGGTAGTGCTGTATGTGTGCCATGGGATCTGCATTTGTCTCGAAAAGAATAAACGTTCCGTGCTCCACCCTGCTTTGTAGTCTTGCCTCCTGTAACTTTTTTACAAAGGGGGAGGATGCAATATTGCTAAGGGATGCCTTTTGTGTTGCTTTTCATGCTGTCTTGGTCTCGTCTTTTAGTCCTTTTGTCTTGTTGGATCTATTCTTTTCCCAATCGGATTCAGGTCTCTCGTACCTGTCCTTATGGTGTTTGCTGGTCCCTTCCTCCTCGGGGGTGGGACTTCGACTTCTGCTCCTCCTTTTTCGTGAAGAAACACTTCGCCGCTCTAGTGTTCGGCTTTTACTTCTGCTCCTCCTTTTCGTGGAGAAGCTTTATATTGCATTGGGGTGGGGCTCCTGCTCCTTCTTCCTCGTGAAGGAGCCTTTTTGTGGACTACCAAAGCTAGCCTATCTCCCCTGGAATTCCTTCGTGAAAGTCAAGAATCTTCTGGGTGTTCTCGTACCCATTGTAACTCTCGAATCTCGTACTCTTTTTTTTTTATTAAATCAGTGTATTCCTTGATTTCCGGTCTCTTTTTGTCTAGGATATCTTCATTGTTGTGCACACTCCTCGAGTGTGCGACCGACTCTCTCCCATGGTGGGACTCACTCCTTCTAGTGGATTCTGTGGCTGTCCTACCCTCCCTATTCTTGGAGTCATCATGGACAGTCAAGGGGTGGTCCTTGCTCGTGGTCCTCTTGGTACACCCGCCATCAGGCTTCTTCAAAGCCTTTGGTGGGGATTTATCTCCTCCCCCACCTAGTTGGCTCTTTGGATCAAGCGGCATCAATGGATCTCCTTCCACCATGGTCATTATTCAAAGGGAATTCTTTCGTTTCCCATAGACTGTAACGCCCCTAATTTTAGGTTCGTTAAAGGGATAATTTATTACAAAAATTAAATAGAGTCACCGCTCATTATTACAACATAACCCCCGTAGGAGTATTTAAGTCACAAAATAGGAAACAAATAGGGAACTAAGGTTCCTAACTACTGCTCCTCTTGTTCTTCCATCCTAGCGAGTTCTTCGGCTCCATATGCCTCCAGAGTGACGAGTTCGCCCTATTCATCCATCAAATCTGACATATTATATTGGCGTCGCCACCCATATAATATGCCAGGGTCACCACAGTGTAACACCATGAGCTACGGAGGCTCAATAGTAAAAATCCTACTTACTAACCTTAAACTTATGAATATAGGATCACAATCAAACATCGATTTCCACATGATATGTATATAAGCAGCTACAAAGACAATAACATTTAGCACATCCATAATCGCCTTACAACTAGCATTGGTGTTGGCTCATTGTTAATCGTGTCTCGTGATTACTACCTTTCTTTTCCAAAGACTCCCTTTTAACTCACCCAACCTTGGTTCCGCCGCTCTAAGTTCCTGAGTATCCTCACAATGGTTCCGCCGCACCGGGTTTCCATTGGCACACATTTACTTTGGTTCCTCTCCACGGATAACCATGTTACTCACCCTACCTTGGTTCCGCCGCGCCGGTCTCCCAAGTATCCTCACTATGGTTCCGCCGCCCCGGGTTCTCATAAGCACACACACAACTCACATAATACCCTCGAGATGGTCATTATGTAGTTTCTAAGATATCTTCTTTTTCGGAAAACGTATTCCTCTTGTGAAACCACACCCTAGGTGCCATGTTTCTATTTTCTCGATATTTGTGTCTCGTTATCATGCAAGACTTCGCGGTGTAAAACTTTACTTACGAACATGCATCTCATAAGATTTATTTCACAAGATCAGCCAACTCTAAGCTACATAGCATGCTTGAAAATATTTGAACACAAACCATGCATTCCAACTTTTAACAAAGATAACCTTATATACTTAAAAGAGATATGATCAAAGTTACTTCTAAGAGACGTTTCATTTTCCAACATACGATTCTTTAAAAATATATAGAGTTGGTGGACTAGGATAACTACCATTCTTCTTGGCGGTGGTCGGCTACGGTAAGTTGGTCGTCGGTTTTGAAATCGGCGGAGTAACGGCGTCCGGTTTGCTTCGGAAGGAAAAAAGTTGTACTTCTTTTCCTAGAAAAACCTTCACTAACCTAAGTAGACTCCTTTAAGGATCTATGGGTGGTATTAGGAAGTGGTTTGGTGGTTTTCTCAAGAACACTCAAGAACAAAGAAAGTTCTTGAACTTAAGAACAAGAATACTTGGAATTCTAGAGAGAAGGAAGAGCAAGTGCTTGAAGGTGTGAGTTTGAAGCATTGGATGGCCTTCTATTTATAGGCAAGGGCTCCCCCTCTCCCTCCTTGGTCGGCCCCCCTCTCTCTCTCCTATTCCTCCATTTTTTATTCCAAAAAGTTGAGTTCACATGGAAGAATAAGGCTAAAATCCTAGGTTTGCATGGCTATGTTGGTACTAGATTTGATTCTTGGAAGAATATGTGGTAGAAAAGAAGCTTGGTACAAGATTCTATGTTTAAACAATTGAAAGATGTACCAAGGAGTACAATGGGGTTAAGATTTGGCTTGGAAGAGTAAGAATCCAAAGATTGGAAGTACAAGGGTCAAGTACTAGCCCAAATCTCCCTCCTCCTTTCTCTGCCAACCGGCCCCCCTCTCCTCTCCCCCTCTCTCGGCTCATCTCTCCTCTCTCTCCCTCTCACTCTCTTGCCAAGGTACAAAAATGCAAGAAGAACAAATGAAAAAGTAATACTTTTTGTACCTAGAATCAAAAGTAGTCTTTAAAGGCTAGAATTTTCTATTAAACTAGATATAAGCACATGGTACTTAAGGCAATAATCTAATCTACCATGTACTAGAATAATATATATCTATGTACCTTGTACACTAGGAAGAATCAAAAACCCTAATAGAAAATAAATAAAAGTACTTAGGAGAATCTAGTACTAAGTACCTTTCTCATAAAGTAATGTGAACTTAGTCACATGGTTTAAAAGAAAAGGTTAAATTAATAACCAATGGTACTTTGGTGAAAGACTAATCTTTTATCCATTGGGTAAAAATTCCCCTAACTTCTATTATCCAATGGATAATAGATATTAGACAACTTATATACTAAAATAATCCAAAAAGTACTTTAAAGTAATTAAAAAGTCTAATTTTTTTTTATAAAACTAGTACTTTAACCAAGTATACTTTTAATATAAACAATTGGGGTTTCTATTATCCAATGGATAATAGTTGCCCTAACAATTATTGTCCAATGGACAAAGAATAAAACCAAAATAATTAAAAGAAAATGAATAATCAATCTTTAGTCTGGGGTTCAAAAGGTCCAAGAGGGGCAAAATGGTCCATTTGAGGTTAGGGAAAGGTGACTAGATGGCTTTCTAGTTTAGTTCCTCCAACCGGATGATTAGAAGCTAACTAGGCTTGCTAAGTGGGGCTAAAGCGCAAGAAATGAAAGTTGAAGGGCTAAAACGCAATTATGACAAACTACCAGAAAATTAAGCAATACAAGCAATTTAAATAAATAACTCAAATAATAAATAAGCTTTTATTTATTGAAATTCAGAGTTATTACAATCTATCCCCCTTAAACAATTTCGTCCTCGAAATTAGGTATACGCTCGGACTCAAACAGGTGGGGGTACTTCATCTTCATGGTTTCTTCCCTTTCCCAAGTGGTCTCTCCAGCTCCTCGATGTTTCCACAAAACTCGAACCAACTTGATGGTCTTGTTTCGGATCACCTTTTCACTTCGATCTTGAATCTCTATCGGCTCTTCTTCGTATGTTGCATCTTCCTCGATGGAAATATCCTCCCAGTTGAGAACATGAGTGGCCAAAGCGAGGTACTTGGGAAGCATCTATACATGAAACACATTAGGCACTCGATCCAGCTGGGGTGGCAGGGCTAGACGATATGCAACTTTCCCGATCTTCTCCACAATGTCAAATGGTCCGATGTAGCGCGGGGACAGCTTTCCCTTGTTCCCAAATCTAATAACTCCTTTCTTTGGTCTGATCTTCAAGAACACATGATCTCCCACTGCAATGGTTAACGGTCGGCTCCTCTTATCCGCATAACTCTTCTGTCGACTTTGAGCGGTCTGGATCCTTTGCCTGATGGTCTTGACCTTCTCCGTAGTATCTCGCACTATGTCAGGCCCGATCAATCCTGTTTCTCCAGCATCTGTCCAACAGAATGGCGATCGACAGGGTCGACCGTATAGAGCTTCATACGGTGCCATCTCGATACTCGCCTGATAGCTGTTGTTGTAGGCAAACTCCACCAATGGTAAGTGCTGCTCCCAATTTCCAGAGAAATCCAAGGCGCAAGCTCTCAGCATGTCTTCCAATGTCTGAATAGTCCTTTCTGTTTGTCCGTCTGTTTGAGGGTGAAAGGCTGTACTAAGCCTTACATCCGTTCCCAATGCCTTTTGCAGTCCTTTCCAAAAGTGTGAGACGAAACGTGGATCCCTGTCAGATACAATTGAGATAGGTACTTCATGTAGTCGTACAATTTCTCGAATGTACAACAGGCTCAGCTGTTCTACGTTCTCTGTCATCTTAACAGGCAGAAAATGCGCAGATTTGGTGAGTCGATCCACTATCACCCAAATGGCAGTGTTGGACTTGGCAGATCTTGGTAATCCAGTGACGAAGTCCATCGATATGTGCTCCCACTTCCAGGTCGGTATTGGTAAGGGTTGCAGGTCTCCTCCGAGTTTCTGGTGTTCCGCCTTGACTTGCTGACACACGAGGCCGGTTGATACAAAATGAGCTACGTCCTTTTTCATTCCTTCCCACCAGTACGTTCTTTGCAGATCATGATACATCTTTGTACCGCCAGGGTGAACTGCAAAGTTCGAATGGTGAGCTTATCGGAGTACGTCTTCTCGAAGGGTTCCAATGTTAGGTACAAATACCTTTCCCTTGAATCTCAAGCTGTTATCATCCTCGATAGTCCATCCTGGCACCGCCTTTCCTTCTCGGATTCGATGCCGGATGAACTCACAATCTTGCTCGAATGTTTGAGCTAACAAAACTTCCCGGTGAAGTGCTAGTTCTGCAACCAATGCGTACAATCGAGCGTTCCCGCCTTCCGATGATGGGCGTAAATTGAACGCGTTGAGAGTGTCCACCATTTCCCATTCCTTGATGGCAGTCTTGACTTTCTGTGCTCTTTCCTTTCGACTCAGAGCGTCAGCTACCATGTTGGCCTTGCTAGGGTGATACTGCAGCGTAAACTTGTAGTCCTCCAGGTATTCCATCCATCGGCGCTGCCTCAAGTTCAACTCCTTCTGAGTGAAAAGATACTTGAGACTCTTGTGGTCGGTAAAAACTTCGAATTGCTCTCCCCACAGATAGTAACGCCATGACTTGAGGGCGAATACTATTGCGGCCAATTCCAAGTCGTGGGTGGGGTAGTTCTTCTCGTGCGGTCGAAGTTGTCGAGACCCGTAGGCTACTACCTTCCCATTCTGCATCAGCACACATCCTAATCCGTCTCTTGACGCGTCGCAGAAACCGTGTAATCTACACCATGCTCAGGAATGATGAGTATTAGTGCGCTGGTCAGTCTCTTCTTCAACTCCTGGAAAGATTTTTCACAGGCTTCATCCCAATCCAGCTTCACTCCTTTCTGAGTTAGCCTGGTCATTGGTTTGGCTAAGATTGAGAAGTCCGGTATGAACCTTCTGTAATACCCAGCCAATCCCAAGAAACTTCTGCTTTCGAACACGGAGGTTGGCTGCTTCCACTTCAGCACTGCTTCGACCTTGCTTTCATCCACTGCAATTCCATCCTTGGATACTACATGCCCCAGGAACTTAACCACCTCCAACCAAAACTCGCACTTGCTGGCCTTGGCATAGAGTTGGTTATCCCGGAGTATTTGTAGTGCCATCCGAAGATGTTCTTCATGCTCCTTCTTGTTGGCGGAGTATATCAAGATGTCGTCAATGAACACCACTACAAACTTATCTAAGTAGGGTTGAAAAATCTTGTTCATGAGACACATAAATACTGCCGGAGCATTGGTCAGTCCAAACGGCATTACTACAAACTCGTAGTGGCCGTATCTGGTGCGAAAGGCTGTCTTGGCGATGTCTTCATCCCGAATCCTTAGTTGATGATAGCCTGATCGGAGATCAATTTTAGAAAAGCAAGTTGCTCCTCTTAATTGATCAAACAGGTCATCTATCCTAGGCAATGGATATCGGTTCTTGACTGTGACTTGGTTTAACTTCCTATAGTCAATACACAGTCGGAGGGTTCCTTCTTTCTTTTTCACGAACAAGGCTGGCGCTCCCCAAGGCGATGTGCTTGGTCTGATGAATCCTTTGTCCAGCAGCTCTTGCAATTGGGTCTTAAGCTCCTTCAGTTCAACAGGGGCCATTCGGTATGGGGCCATGGAAATTGGGGCGGTTCCCGGTTGAATCTCTATAGAGAAGTCTATCTCTCTTTGGGGTGGTAAGCCAGGAAGTTCTTCTGGGAAAACATCGGCGTACTCACAAACGATGTGTGGCAATCCCAGTTCCATCCTATCGGCTTCTTCCATTTGGAGACTAGCTAACCATCCAAATAACTGGTTCTCCCATCTTGATCTCCTCGTCGTCGAACTCGTGGCTTCTCTATCCCCCTTAAAACGGAAACGAGTCCCTTCTGGGGTGTAAGCCGTCACCGTCTTCTAATGACAATCTACGACTGCTCGATGGGCTGATAGCCAATCCATTCCAAGGATTATGTCGAAATCCGCCATGTCGATTACTCGAAGGTCGCAGGTTAGGCGTAGGTTGGCTACTTCTATCTCGCACCCTCTACACACTAGACTAACAACTATACTTCCCCCCATTGGCGATGTTACTCTCGTACATTTACCTAGGGGTTCTGTTTCTAGTGCTAGAGCAGATACGCAAGCAGTAGATATAAACGAATGTGATGCACCAGAGTCAAACAAGGCTTGTACGCATGTACTATATAACAGTAGCGTACCTTGGATCACAGATGGATCCGGCTCTTGCTCCTCGGTCTGCAGCGCAAAGATACGCCCTCCAGTGCCTTGCTGTGCTCCCATGGGCTGCTTTCCTTTATTCTGCCCATTCTGCTGCTGAGCTGGGCCTCCAGAGTTTTGCTTCACGAAGCTGGCTTGCCCGGGCAGTTGAGCCTTCTGGTTCCCGAAGCTTCCATTCCTCTCCTTCTGGGGCTGAGGGCAGTCACGCTTGTAGTGACCCATAGCCTGGCAGTTGAAGCACTGGACTGATGTTTGCCTTGGCCATTCTTTTGCGGTTCGCCACGCCCTGGCGTAGTGTTCCTCCAACCTTGGTTGCTCTGACCCGAAGAAAAGGTTTTTGCAGGATATGGTCCACGGTTGTTGTTGGAGGTCTGGGTTCGGATAGGTCCACCAGCATTGCCTGCCGCCTTCTTCCAGCGGGTCTTGAAGTCATTTTCTTCGCTCTCCAGACGAAGGGCACATTTCACCACACCAGTATAGGTGGGGAAAGCCTGAGCTACCACAACTTTTCTAGCTATAGTCAGCCCCCACTCAAACCTCCTTGCCTTCTTGTCCTCGGTGGAAACAGCTTCTTGAGCATAGCGGGACAGCTCTTCAAACTTAGCCGCATACTGGGTGACAGTCATGGTTCCTTGTTTCAGGTTCATGAATTCTTGCTCCTTGGCCAGGCGAAGGGGCGTGGGAAAGTATTTTTCGAGAAACAGGGTCTCGAACTGAGCGAAGGTCATGGTGGCTACGGCATGGGTTGCCTCTATCAGATCTCACCAGTAGCGGGCTTCTCCCTTCAGCTCGTACGTGGCTAAGGCCACACGGTCTTCATTGCGGGTGATCTCCAAGGTATCCATGATCACCTTGATCTCCTTTAGCCAGGATTCAGCCACAGTAGGGTTGGTATCTCCATCGAAAGTCGGGGGTCGACGCTTGCAGAACTCATTCATCGCCCGAGTCCGAGTCATAGGTCCTTCGTTAGGGTTCGGGTTTTGGCGGGCAGCATTGAGAGCGGTCACGAGTGCTTGCATGACTTGAGCGAGGTCGGGGTTAGGATTAGGGTTAGGTTTAGAAGAGTCATCGGTTTCATACCCTAGTCCACTGCGTCGATTCACCATCTACGAGCGAAAATTGAAAAGGGGAAGGTTTAGTTTTAACTAAACTATTTTCTTTTGCACAAGGTAAAAAGCAATCAAATATTCAACAGTACCTTTAAAACAAAAGCATCTTCTCATAGATAATGAAGGATTACATCATAAAGCATAGAGTTTTACTACAAAATAAGCATACCAAAACAAGCTTCCTACTACAGGCTAAGGCAATCCTACACATCATACTACATGGTTCTTCTAGTACAAGTGCTTGAAAGGCAACTCAAGCTTTCGGAACCTTATTCTACTGCTATTACCCTACTAGCTAGGTGGAACGACTCCAAAGAATGCTTTTAGCTGTATCTTCCACTCCCTTTCCCTAGTTTCGAGCCAACGCTCTCCGTCACGGCGAATCTTCTCCGCGAGCTCCTTGAATTGTGGGTCCTGAGGGTCGAGGGTCAGGTACTGGTCCTCGGTGGTGGCAGGTGACATCATGATGATCTCGTAAAACTGGTCGCCAGTCTCAGGGTCACGGATCCCTGGGTGAGGCATCGGTAGGAGACTCTCAGGTGCGAGTAGCGTCTTATAGTACAGGAGGTCAGCTACAGTAGTCTCAGCAATGAAATAGCTATCCATATCTACAATAGGGAAAGTTATATATTAGACTTAACAGTGGAGAACGGAAATCGTATACAATAGGTACAAGTATACACAACAGTGATCACAATAGATAAAGCACAAGTCTTATATTACTTAAAACAACGAGTACATCATAAACGGCTTATAAGCCTAAGCTGCCTACGGCATTCTGCTTACAAAAGATCCTACCACATTCTGCTTCTAACAAAAGATCCTACTACTTGTTAGGCTTGTTAGCTAGTCTAGAAAATAGATGGAAATTCAACCCTATATGCACCTATGTCGTCCTCGTAAGGTGGCAGCGGCACATCTCCAGAGTCAGCGGCTATATCCAATTAGTCGGGCATAACCAAAGCTAGCGGTATCCCTCTGTGAATCAACATCTCTTCATCGTCGGAATCCCAACCCATTGGTCCTTCTTCTTCCAACTCTTCAGGGTCTTCTTCGTCGTCGTCAGATGGCAAGTCTGGATTCGGCATGTTCATCAGATGCTCCCAGTCAGCTTCGTTAATCAGAGGATCATTGAACTCCTCGGGATCCTCTTCATCGGAATCCGCCTTGGCATTTTCCTCAAGATCCTCCTCTTCAGGGTCTGCTTCAACATCCATGTTGACGAGGGGTGCTGCGGCTACTGCTTCATTACCGTTTCCTCCTACTGGGAGATTCACATTGTTGGGGGGTGCGATTTGAACTAGGACGGGTATGGCATCAAACATATCTTCCTCCTCTTCATTGATGGGGAGGATAAGGGCGCCATGCTCCTGATAGAAGTCATGAGTGTAGGGAAAAGCATGAGGAAAGCAAGGATCCTCCACTAGTTGGCTTGTCATGGACCGTACGGTACTTGCGAGTTGGTGAGCTTCAGCTAGAAGGTTGACTTGGTAGGGACTCAAGTGATTCATCTACAATAAAGGAGACTACCTATTAGACTTATCAACAAGGTATACATAAAGACAAGTCTTATCCATAGCATAACCAAAATACAACTTAGATAGAGGGAATCGTATTCCTTAATATCTTATATCCCAAAGGATTACAACGGCTTTTAAAATTTATTGGGCTTCCAAATCTTCTATAGATCTTCGAAATCTTCTTATTTGCCGGGCTCCTTCCTTGGCTACCTTCATGGCGTCGTCGTGCCATTGGCTCCTTCCTCCTCGCTTCCTATCTCGGTGTTTGGCATCGGGGGTAGGACGCCAAAATACTCATAGAAGTTGGATAAAATAGGAAACATCTTGGGAAACCAAGGGTCTATCTCTAAGGGATGAGGGGTATTCCGATGCACTCTTATGAAGTCAAGCTATTCAGCACGCACTATGGCAATGAAGTTGGGATCTTCCAAATGCTGGGCTGTGATTCTTTCTACGACATTTCTGGGTTGATAGGCTTCGACTAACAGATCGATCGAGGTTTTCATCTACAAGAGAAATTATATGAGACAAGTTTTGAAAATAAATAGTTTTGGTAACAACTATAGGAAAAACTTTTCAGGTTCTATGTTCCACATTCGATCCTTGATTCAAGTCATCATCCAATTGTTCGGGAATTCCCAGCTCGGCGGTACTGCCAATTTCCGAGCCTTGCTTCAATCCGAAGATCGTTTTGACAGAATTCCACCCAATTTGGGATGTTAAACTTAAAAATCGAAGTCACATTTGTGCAACGGTCAAACTTATCTCAAGGTTCTACATGGTTCTACCCATTCTACCCATGGCCGAGGTTTTGAACCTAAAGCTCTGATACCAAGTTATAATGCCCCTAATTTTAGGTTCGTTAAAGGGATAATTTATTACAGAAATTAAATAGAGTTACCGCTCATTATTACAACATAACCCCCGTAGGAGTATTTAAGTCACAAAATAGGAAACAAATAGGGAACTAAGGTTCCTAACTACTGCTCCTCTTGTTCTTCCATCCTAGCGAGTTCTTCGGCTCCATACGCCTCCAGAGTGAAGAGTTCGCCATGTTCATCTATCAAATCTGACATATTATATTGGCGTCGCCACCCATATAATATGCCAGGGTCACCACAGGGTAACACCATGAGCTACGGAGGCTCAATAGTAAAAATCCTACTTACTAACCTTAAACTTATGAATATAGGATCACAATCAAACATCGATTTCCACATGATATGTATATAAGCAGCTACAAAGACAATAACATTTAGCACATCCATAATCGCCTTACAACTAGCACTGGTGTTGGCTCATCGTTAACCGTGTCTCGTGATTACTACCTTTCTTTTCCAAAGACTCCCTTTTAACTCACCCAACCTCGGTTCCGCCGTGCCGGGTTCCCGAGTATCCTCACGATGGTTCCGCCGCGCCGGGTTCCCATTGGCACACATTTACTTTGGTTCCTCTCCACGGATAACCATGTTACTCACCCTACCTTGGTTCCGCCGCGCCAGTCTCCCAAGTATCCTTACTATGGTTCCGCCGCGCCAGGTTCCCATAAACACACACACAACTCACATAATACCCTCGAGATGGTCATTATGTAGTTTCTAAGATATCTTCTTTTTCGAAAAACATATTCCTCTTGTTAAACCACACCCTAGGTGCCATGTTTCTATTTTCTCGATATTTGTGTCTCGTTATCATGCAAGACTTCGCGGTGTAAAACTTTACTTACGAACATGCATCTCATAAGATTTATTTCACAAAATCATCCAACTCTAAGCTACATAGCATGCTTGAAAATATTTGAAAACAAACCATGCATTCCAACTTTTAACAAAGATAAGCTTATATACTTAAAAGAGATATGATCAAAGTTACTTCTAAGAGACGTTTCATTTTCCAACATACGATTCTTTAAAAATATATAGAGTTGGTGGACTAGGATAACTACTGTTCTTCTTGGCGGTGGTCGGCTACGGTAAGTTGGTCATCGGTTTTGAAATCGGCCGCCCGCCTAGCGTCTCTCCTTACACCTAAAACGGATTCCCACCACTCGTTCACCTCACCAGTAAGTTGACAAGCTACTATACTCACCCGTAGGTCATCCTCTGTAATCTTGAGGGCATTGAAGATCTTATGAATTTGTGAAAGCCATTGGTCGGCCACAAGGGGGTCGCTACTCTCCCCATCAAATTGAGGTGGATTTCTACGGCTAAACTCTCTCATGGCTACGATGGCCCGACTGTCCGCGTTATCCCTAAGAGGTGGTTGCAAAAGATTAGCTGCCGCAAGTGCCGCTACAATATCCCTAGCAAGCTGATTTTGTCCGGCCCCCATTCTTGAATTCCCAATCCTACCCCGTCTATTCTCGGGTCTCGGAGGCATCTCACTACAAGGAAACAACGAAAAGATCATCAACAAAGGAATAAACTGCGAATCTCCAACTCCACCAATCCAGTCTAATAACTCTATGCCAATATACGGTAATATAAATGCAATGCCACATAGTTGGATGCATGTCAATCACTCAGCAGCACACAAGTCATGTCGAAATGCAATAAATTTTTTTTTTGAACCCATGAGACTCAAAATCTCCCCACGGTCTCAAGGTATTCTAAACTTATGCTCTGATACCAAGTTGTCACGCCCTCGATTTTCAACATAAATAAAGATAGCTTTTCATAAACAAAACTCCTCACATTATCGTACATAATACCCCAAAAGAGTTCACCATGCCCTAATCATTAAATTACAGATTCAACTCCAAGAGTTTGAATATATTACATCATAAAAAGAAATAGAGTTAAGGTTCTATTACATTCCCAAAACATATTTTATCAAAAGTCCATGAGTCTCTTTGCCACTTCTTTCGAAAATATGCACTTGAATGCATGCACTTCACTCCATTCTACTGCTCCGGGTTCACACCTGAAAAATGATAGGTTGAGCTACACTAGCCCAGTAGAGAAATCTACACAACCATTATATGCAAATGGGATGACTGGTAGAATGAATAATGGAAACAAGGTAAGGTATCTCAAAGTAGAAACAAAACATGACTAGTGATTGTCCCAATATCGACGACATAGATGAAGTACCGAGACTAGACATCAGGACTGTAGGCTAAGCACAACATCCTATTCCGAATACTCTATCTGCTCATCAACTTCACTTTAGTCATAACGTCACATGTTTTAAAAGAGAGACCTGTTGATACATGACTCAATGATGTTGTTTCAGCAACCAATCACTTCTCTCGTATATTCATCAAATAAACCCTTACGTTTACTCATATATGTCACCGTCGCAATCCCACATCACACGTCATGAACGAATGCTCCTTCCGAGCTATTTATGGAGTCCCGTTACTCCTTAAAAATACCTTCCTCACTAAAGGAACTAAATTGCATCACGTAGTATAGGTCATCGTACCACAATTTCTCCAATTCACCTCACAACTCAGCCATTCATCTCAATCACACATAATGAATTCACAACAAAGACTTACTCACAAAGAGGTAGTACGGACAATTTCATCTCAATCAACTCACAATCATAACGTTATTAGTCTCTCATCACCATACAAGCACTCACATATCAAAAGATATTCTCTCACAACGATTCATAGATTTTCACCTTGCAACTTGTAAAATCGTATAAGTTACGCAAGACGGATACCACATATCAAACAGAAGGAAATGTCTCAAGTACCCGCGCCTAGTGTTGTTTAACTCAAAGAAGTGTTCTGCGCATTCGTTTCTCACATCACATGTCAACACATGCGACTTTCGCCTACCTGTATCCCTTATGTTCTCTAAACCTTCGTTTCGGTGTCAAACGACTCATACGGAACCCAACGACCACTACCAAGTGTTAAGTATACCACTAGCCTTGTCAAATCATTCAACTAGTACTCAGGAGAACCTAAGAACACCCGTGTCTCACCCAAACGATTCTAAGGAAAAGGATTTTCCAACATCTACGAACATATCTATCTTATTTTGGCTACCAAATCTTATTGGTTAAGAATTAGGAGATGAGATCACCACCATTGGAAAGTAGACTTCCGGCACATGAATTTCGATATAAAATTTGCCCAAAACGGAGTTCGGATGAAAAAGTTATGCCCTTCCGAAGTTTTGCCAAAATGATGAATTTTTCATTTCCTACCGGTAGGACACTTTTTCCTACCGGTGGGAGACCACATTTTCACGAAAATGACTCTACTGGACAGCGTTTCTACCGGAAGGGCCAAAATTCCTACCGGTAGGACTTGGGTTTTCAGTGCACGACTTTCAGATTTCACCAGAACAATTTCAACAACAAAACCAACGATCTAGGACACGATTCAAACACCAAATCAACACATAAACATATAATAGAGGTGAGAAATCCCTACCTCGAAGTTAAAGAATGAAACCCAAGCTCGATCAAGCAAGCCCTAGCTCCGAAAACCTTGAATCAACCGAATAATCCTCTCCGAGCTCAAACCCACGAATTTCCAAGCTCTAGAACACTTGAATGCGAAAACTTTGCGGCGGATCGAGGTGGGTTCGAGGTATTTTGGGGTGTTGGGGCGTGGGAGTTAGAGAGAGAGAGAGAGAGAGAGAGAGACGAAAGCGAGAGAGAGATCGGGAACCGAGAGAGAGGGTTGGGGATTTTTTTTTTTTTTTCCTCTACACCCTCACACACCTATATATATAATAGGGCACACACCAACCACACTTTTACTCCCTCCACTCTCAATTCTATCACATTGACCCCATATCAAATAAATTTAACAAATTTCACATTTATTCGATATTCTATCATTAATATAACCTTTAAACGATTTTTTTTAATTTAAAAATACGGGTCTCTACAGTTTGGGGTTCAAAAGGTCCAAAAGGGGCAAAATGGTCCATTTGAGGTTAGGGAAAGGTGAATAGATGGCTTTCTAGTTTAGTTCCTCCAACTGGATGATTAGAAGCTAACTAGGCTTGCTAAGTGGGACTAAAGTGCAAGAAATGAAAGCTGAAGGGCTAAACCGCAATTATGACAAACTACCGAAAAATTAAGCAATACAAGCAATTTAAATAAATAACTCGAATAATAAATAAGCTTTTATTTATTGAAATTCAGAATTATTACATAGACGGTGCCAATTTTAGGGGGATGAAAACAATTGGTGCTTATAACAGCACTAGATTGCAACAGTTTACTCGTGCCTCTTCACCGGAACCCTAGTTCGTCGTCGGAACCCTAATCTACAAAACAGACAAGGGGTGAGCTCCCCTTTACTTCTGGTAGCAAAGGCCCTCCGATGCCAAAGTTAGTATCACGTACTAGCCGAAAACCCTAATTATCAGTAGGAGAACAATATGAGTGCAACGTATTGCGTACCTTTTACCTCTAGGTTTACCTCGTATTTATAGATTCATAGATGCTTGCTGCCCAAGCATTCCTCTTGCCCTAGGATTGTTATCTCGTATAGGAACCCAACATATTTTGGATTCTCATTCCCTTATCAGTTCAATACCTTAGTCCTTTTAGGACTCTTTTCCATAACGAGCCGAACATCCCATTCTTGTTGGGTATCTTTCCCAGATCCTACATTCTCAGGAGCTCATTCCTTAATGGAATACCACTGTTTCTAGACCCTTCCAAAGTGTTCCCTGCACCTGTGGCGGTTTTCCCCAGATTTCTCCTTCTGTTCGGCCTTCTCATTGCCAAATAGACTACTTGGACCAGTGACGTCATGTGTCATTGGTTCTTTATCTGACCCTTGGACCAATAACTTCTCATGTTCACTAGTCCAAGGCCCTACACAAACTTCCTAGACCAATGACTTGTCATGCCATTGGTCCATATCGCCGACCACTATGTTGCATGGCGACTGTACCTATACCATGGTCCCTCGTATCATGAGTTCTTTCCCTTGTTCGGCCCGAGTAGTCCATCTGTTCCAGTGACTTCACATGTCACTGGTCCTTTTCAACTACTTAGACCAATGACTTCTCGCATCTTTTGTCTTATCTGCCGAACAGGCTACTTGGACCCATGCCTTCACATGTTACTGTAGACACCCCATTCTGGACTGTCCAGATTAGTCCTTTTACTTTCTTTGTTGACCCGATGATGATAAACGGTCGAGAACAGTTCAGAGTCGATGGGAGGATTTGAGCTTCGAGCATTGGACCCTCCTCTTTCAAAGCCCACCTTCAAGCCCACTTCAAGCCCTTCAAATCTCGAGCCAAATGAGCCTCAGCAAAGCCATACCTTGCTTACGCCACCTCCTCCTTGGCGTGCGCCAAGTATTTGCCACGTGTCGATCATCGACTGTTGACTGAGTTTGACCTGGCGCACGGTAGGTGATAGGTGGCGTACGGAGGCTTCAGACCAGTCAATTCATCGCTTTTACAGCACGCGACCGAGACTTCTGCGGCTCCAAAGTACAGGGAGCAGTGCTCCTAATGATTATTTCCTGCTGGACCGGCCCTCACTCTCTCCTACACCTAGTCCCATGCATTTAATGCATGGGAGGCTCCTCACTCAACCCCAACCAGCCCTAACCAGCCCTAAACCCAGCTAATCAGCCCTGGTTTCAGCCCCTCTCTCCACCATAAATACCCCCCCTTGCATTCATTTGCAAGGGGTTAACAACATTAACTCTCCAAGTCTACTCTCCCTTTTCTCTCTTTGTTCTTGCTCTCTCATTGTAAAGAGTGAGAGATAGAGAAGCTCCACACCCCCTCTCCCTACTGATCAGTTGTTATACAGCCCCCATCTTCAACCAAAGCTCACCACCATCCTTCCTCTCTCTTGCACCAAAGGTATACCACCTTCGTGCTGCGATCTGTTTTCAACCCCTGAGGGGAACCAGAAGGGTTCTGGCTAGTAACTGATACTAGTCCAGGCCCCTTTCTGGTAAAATAAATCAGTCGTAGGAGCCAAGCCATGGCGCACGCCAGCTCCTCTTAGCCGTACGCCACCTTTGGCTGTACGTGCACAGCTGGCGTGGGGATCATGAAGGGCTCATTTATTGCTCATTTCCTTTATGTCATCACCTTCTAGCATGCTAATAACCAGTCTATTGCTTTCTGTATCTTAGAGCTGTTCAAATGTAGTTTTCAATACTTGTACCATTTTTATTCTCAAGGCCACTGGGGTATGTCTGGTCATGTTCCAGAACCCAGATGATGTAAAGCCAAACACTGGTTCACATGCAGACTTGGCGTACAACTCCCATAGGGTGGCGTACGACACGTTTGTAAAAGACCAGTGCCTGGCCCTTACATCCCAGTTCAATCCTGGCCTCTTGTTCCTCCCCACTCTGTTTACGGGGTCTGTCTTGCTATTTTCCTGGCTACTGGCCACTCCTTATGTCTGTACATATGTATAATCCATGTTATAAACTGCGTGGTTTGCCCTGGGTGTGCACTGGTCCCTTCCAGAGCCCAGAGGATTGAGAGTAGGAGCTGTAAGAAATCGGTGTGGTAGTGTACGCCAGTCTAAAGGTGGCGTGCGCAGGGTTTGCTGGCGCGCAGTGGCTTGGCCATGGCGTGCCAGCATGTCGCCTGCTCACGCACCCGACGGGCAGCGTACATCACCCCGTTGAACTTCTGGCAGTGCTTGTTCTCAATCTATGTTCTTACATTTAATTCAATTCAAGCAAGCAAACTAGCATCCATAAACATTTTTGTCATATAAGCTGCAACGTGTTACAGTTTTAATCCCTATTAACTGTTCCCCCGCCCTAACTGGCCAAAAATGACCAAATGAGAGAAAAATGCAAATGTTTTAATAAAATGCCCGAGTAGAGACCGATCCCCGGATTGGGCGAGAGGGGTGCCATAAAACCCTTCCCCTCTCGTAACCTGGCTCCCGAACCTCAGATATCGAAGGTGACGACGGACCAGTCTACGCCTTTTCAAATCAAGTCAAACCTTTTTCAAATCAAAGCAAAACGTAGCAAACGTTCTCGAGTTCGGTTCCTTGGGTATTCTTCCGCTAAAACCCGAGTGGCGACTCTGAATCGAAGCGTTTCGCCGCGCTATTTTCAAAGAGGGCCGCCCCCAAAACTAATTCGTTCGAAACCAAAATCGAGCGATTTTCGGGGCGTGTGCCCACAGTGGCGACTCCGCTGGGGATCATTGCATTGATTAATATTTAGGCATTAATACATAAATGAACAATCTTCACAAGTCTGGCAAAACAGTACGCTCCGCGCTGCTGAAGAACGGAATGGTAACGTAACGGGATCTCAGCATCCGACCAATCCGAACTGGGGCTTGGTTATTGTTCACTTGTGTAGTTTTGTCCAAATATTGATTAATAAAAGTGAGCCAAGCTTCAAAAGGCATTTCCAAACTTTTGCATTTTTTTTTTTCTCTCATTCGATCATTTTTTTTGGCATTTTCCATTTGCATCGATGTTGGATAAGCCCCGTTGAGGTGTTTTGGGTAACCGGCACAGTTTACTGGAGCCCGGGGTCCTCGAATGCCCAACACCCTTGGACGATGATGAGTCGTAATACCGTTCGACCATTGCTTTGCTGCACGCA
The DNA here is from genome assembly GCA_019656295.1 of Rhododendron mucronatum var. ripense. NCBI lineage: Eukaryota > Viridiplantae > Streptophyta > Magnoliopsida > Ericales > Ericaceae > Rhododendron > Rhododendron mucronatum. The sequence continues at coordinate 6,691,533 of BPLT01000004.1, read as the reverse complement.
TTGCAGTGGGAGGTATACCGCGGCTCTAGTCAGAGAAACCCCTTTCAGCCAAAACCAGCCTCGTCATGCGTACAAAGCACTAGAACCTTTCAAGCTAAGACAGGGACCTACAGGATAGGATTACTTGCATCTAACCCCCATAAACTGTCTATGTGTTATTGCTTTCCTTATCGCATGCCTGTACATACATACATCCCGCTTTGCGTAGGAGCATGCTAGGGCGGCTTTTAGGTAGTCTCTTCGAGTCTGTCTCATGCCGATCAGGACGCTGCCTGGCCCGATGAAGAGTCGTGTATCTTGATGGTGCACGTTATCAATTTTCAAAGTCCTTGGATCAATGAGACTTTGAGAAATCAATACTTTCTAAGCCCTTGTCTAACGCCTAGTCGAGGTCTCAAACAGAAAACTAGGAACAACGGAGAGAATGCCGTGATACTTACACCATCCAGGTTAAAGTGCTAATCACTTACACCATCAAGCCTGCTTACGCCACTTCGGTTCCGGTATCACGTCATCTACACCGAGTTGTTCCGACCTCCAAAGTTGAAACTTCGAGAATGGAGTAGTCAAAGGCTTAGACTATTTTGACATCTTTTAGTGTTAGTCGATTCAAACAAGGATACACCGTCGAAAAGAAATCTGAGCATTCTGGCAGCATCCGAACGTCATGAGACAAACTCGTTTCTAGAGTCTAGGAGGACACTGACGACGATGATGTGCGCATTGCATTTCTTCAAATTCTTTCAAAAGCTTATTGCAGGAACGCCACTGAGTTCTCATTTACTTTGCTGTCCAAAGCTCTAGGCCATCACCTTCATCGATCATCAATCCAAAATGGCAGCACAAACAGAGATGGCTGAACTGCAGAGGGCTATACAGGAACTGAACCAGAAAATGGACAAGCAAATGGATATGGTCCAGGGGCTGGTTGACCTTTTTACTTCCGTCATGTCAAAGCTGGATCAGGGGCTAACCAAGGAATCCTCTCAAGCCTGCCATACTCCTGCCGTCGGAAAGTGCTCGAAGGACATGTTCAAAGACCTGGCTGAGTTTCATGAAGGCAGGACTTACCCGAAGGAGAATGTTGGATCCTTTTTCAAAGCCCATGCTGAAAGGGAGGATATGTGCAATAAAGAGATCAATCCCAAAGGCAAAAGGGTGCATCATGTTCCTCAATCCGATCGTCGGAACCCACCAAGGACCTTGAAGTTGGCTTCCTCAAGCCCCTCCTTCCAACTCCTTCACCTCGAACGTTCCCGGCATCTTACGATTCAAGTGCCTATTGTGCTTTCCATCAAATGCCTGGCCATCTCACTGATGCCTGCTACCGCCTTCGACATGCCATTCAAGATCTCATCGACAATGGCATCATTCCAGCTCCACTCCCATCAAAGCCCGATGTCATTTCCAAACCCGTGCCTCAACATGTTAGTCAGATATCTACCAGCTCCACTCAAATCAACCCTATCTCCACCATATTCAATCAATCCAAACCAATTGTATCTCCCCCATCCGAACCCGAGGTTAAGCTAATGGCCATAGGTGCAGTCAAGGTCCACACTGCCAACACCTGGGTTGACAGTGATGAGGAGCCTGCAAAGGAGAAATTCAAGAGGAAGCTTGATCAATCAAAGGAGAAGACGGACATGCTGTGGTCCTGTAGTCATGAGGACTTTGGGGCTGTTGTTCAAGAAGTTCCTTCAAGTGGGTCGGATTGAAGGAGCTGAAGAATCTGAAGCGCTGTTGCTTGGGCCTGTTGTCCTCTAACTCCCACCTCTCTGCAAGGAAGTCAAGGGTAACTATAAAAGTTGCATTTTCAAATCGCGTCTAATTTACATTGACACTTTTGAGTCTGGGTCTGACACAGTGTCTGTCAAGTCGTCTAAGTCTAGCTCTAAGTTGGAGTTTGTGTCTCTTAGCTCTAAGTTGGAGTTTGTGTCTCTTGGCCCTCCATGTCGTAGCTTCTATCCTCAACTCGAGTCTTTTTGTTGTACTTGGCAACCCCGAGGGTTTTATGATATGCTTTATCTTGCTTCTAAGTATTTTGCCGGCTTTTGAATAAACCGTGTCGACCCTGACGACGAAGGGATAGATTTCGATGGGAATCTCCCCAAGGAAATGTGTTCCCTCGCCGAAAGAGAAGACGAAAGGCATGCTCAGCCTCTAAAAGAAAAAGTAATTTCTAATAAACTTGAAAGATGAGGTAGACCCCCAGGAGCTTCACATTGTTTCAACGCCGTCTCCAGAAGAGCTTTGCGCCATTCAGACCTGTTTAAAGAATTCAACAACATCTTGGCATGGTCTCACAAAAACACGCCTGACGTTGATCGTGAGATAAAGAAGCATTGAATCCCCTGCTACCGGATGCCAAGCGAGAAAGCAGAAGCTCAGAAGGCTCCAGGCCTTGTACCATGTTCAAAACAGTAACAACATCATTCATATCAAGCGCACATTAAAAAAAAAAAAAAGTGGCCTAGAGCGAGGCATTTCAAACCGAATCAGTCAAGACTCTTTCACTATCAAAGCCATTCTATTTGGGGCTACAATCAAAGATCATCGATCTCGACAAAGTTCAATACTGTGGTCAGCATGGATCAATTCAAGTTTTGCTTTTCCCTGAGAGAAGCTCGTTGGGCTGAAAACCACAAGGGTGGGCAGTTCCAAGCAAAAGTTAGAGCAGCCTGCTAAACCGAAAACCTAAGGAGGCGGTCTAGGCAAAAATAAATAGGCAAAAAGTCGAAAGCTCGCTAGACTGAAGACCCAAGTGGGCGGTACTAGGCAAAAGTTAGAGCGTAAAGGGAGAGGTAAAATACACTAGTGAACCTTGGCCCGAACTACGTTTTGACCTGATTCCCCAAAAGGGGATACGTAGGCAGTCTCTCTCTTCGAGACTCGGTCAAAATCTATCAAAGGAATTTCAAGTTTTGGCTTTGGTGCATCATGTTGGCCGCCTGACCTATGTTTTGACAAATCCTTCCTTGAAGTTCGGTTGCAATCCATCAATTGGATCAAAGGCTTCGGTACGTCGCCATAGTCAAGAAGAAGACAAGCTTCATTTGTGCAGAAGGGGGGAAAACCTTTCATCTTTCAATTTTATTTCAAACTACTTATTCAATTTCAAAGCTGAGCAAAAGTCTTAAAATATCTAAAGCATCAAAAACAGAACGAAATGCTTGCGAGGCCTAACAGCTCACAGTTTATTCCAAGTCAGTAGAGTCTAGTGTAAGCAACCGCAGCGGGCATGTAGTCATGCACGCTAGTTTGAGGTTCATGCGCTTTTGTTCAAAGTTATGCGCATTGGTTTCAAACCTGAGCACACTTCTTCAATTCGGGCAGCATTCAAAAGCAGTCAGCTACTACCGCCGATTCATCAAGATTAAAAGTACCTCAAATGTCATTCAAGGGGCTTTTGCCAAGTTTTTCTATACCATGCAAGTCATGCCGACCTAATGTGACTGCATGGAGGTGTCGGTTTCAGTCCGGGCCTATATCAAGTCATCCCTTTGCGTCTTTTTGTCCATCTTTGCGACATTTTTCAAGTGTTTCAGTCTGTCTCCCATTCTGGGGCTTTCTTCTCAATTTTGTTTGTTCGTACAGGTCATTGTACATCTATTTGACCTTACGTAAGTGTCAGTTTCATCTGTCTACGGGATATTTGAATTTTGGCTCATCGATGCCTAAAATTTCATTTTTCCGCAAATCTAAGAGTTTGCATCGCATCCTGGGGCTCTTTATCCCTTTTTCAGTCGAGCTAGGCAAGTCTGTACATATATGTGTGTCTGTATGTCTACTCAGCTCACTTGTCAATGCAAATTAGATATTAGTGGTGGGTTTATACGCTTTTCCTCAAAGGAGAGTCAATAAACTGAAAAATGCAATTTTTACATTGCTACCCTAGCTTCTATCTTCTATCCAAGTAGTGGAATCGTGTGAACAGCAAGAGTACGTCAGCCCATGGCAAAGCAAAGCGTATCTATGGGGTACATCCGCCTAAGCATCAAAGAAAAAGCAACCATGTCCAATACCGCTACTAAATGTCAACTGAGGCACACCAGCCCGCTCAATGCCCCTCTATCTTGGCACGCAAGCCCGAAACTCAAAAGCAGAAGGCAGTAAAGTAAGGAAACTCAGTGGTAGTCCTCAGGCATCGTCGTCCTCTTAGGAGCCGCCCTTAGCTTGCGTCTGCATTTTCAATTTGTGCATGCAATTTGGTACATATGTATTTGCACATTGTATATCAACTGTTGAAAACAGGAAAAGTCTATCAAATGCCAAAGCATGCTTATCTAACAGCGAAGGCAGCAAGTAATCAGGCTTTTGCGGGTTCATACCTGGGATCTAGTCACTACTGGAATTGGAGCCAGAGCCGCTCCTCTGGATGGTGCAATTGTAAGGAGGGTGCCACATGCCGTTCTCCCTATCCATTTTCTCCATGGCAAATGTCAAGCACACAGCCTACTCCGCTAGCACCTGGAGCACACTTTGGTGATTAGAATACAATTCAAAGCAGCAATGACTCGTGCAAATCCAAGTTCATTGACGGCATGCTCATTCTGAAGAATGATCCTCCGGTTTTGCCAAGTCAACGACGGTCAGCCATATTGTCCTTCAGATCAAATCAATCCAATCAACGACGGTCAGCCATATCGTCCTTCAAATCAAATCAATCCAATCAAGGACGGTCAGCCATATCGTCCTTCAAATCAAATCAATCCAATTCAACGACGGTCAGCCATATCGTCCTTCAAATCAAATCAATCTAATTCAACGACGGTCAGCCATATCATCCTTCAAATCAAATCAATCCAATTCAACGACGGTCAGGCATATCGTCCTTCAAATCAAATCAATCCAATTCAACGACGGTCAGGCATATCGTCCTTCAAATCAAATCAATCCAATTCAACGACGGTCAGCCATATCGTCTTTCAAATCAATTCAATCAACGACGGTCAGCCATATCGTCCTTCTCAAATCAACGACGGTCAGCCATATCGTCCTTCTAATCAATTCAAATCAACAACGGTCAGCCATATCGTCCTTCAAATCAATTCAATCAACGACGGTCAGCCATATCGTCCTTCTCAAATCAACGACGGTCAGTCATATCGTCCTTCTCAATTCAACGACGGCCAGCCATGTCGTCCTCAAAGTCAATTCAATGCAACGACGATCAGAATGTCGTCCACTTCAATCCATCAACGGCGATCAGCCATATCGCCCGCTTCCAACCCTTCACGACATTCAGAATATCGCCCGCCGTTCAACTCAGCGGCCGCCCATCCAATCAATCACCATAACGGCGGTCTGCACGTCTAATCAGTCTATAACAACCGTCCGCCTATCCTGATCCATATCTATGTATAGCAAGTGCAACTTCCAACAGTCTTATTGCTCTGTCTCGGATGGTCTTTGATAAGGAGATTGGCTCTGGTTCCCAACAGATGGAATTTAACCTACCTGACACGACCTACCCGTGGCTGTTGAAGTTTCTGTAGGCCGAAGAAGGTTCAATCCCCCAGGGTAATGATTTGTCCGCAACTGATTAATCCCCAGGAGAGTCCGCCTCGGCATTCAATGATGGTCTGCCCATCCCCGTTTCCCAACAAAGTTCAAACCCTCTTTCAATCAAATCAACGATGGTTTAACGAGTCATCCCTCAACGATGACCCACCGTCTCAAAATCAACGATGGTTTAACGAGTCGTCCCTCAACGATGACCCACCGTCTCAAAATCAACGATGGTTTAACGAGTCGTCCCTCAACGATGACCCACCGTCTCAAATCAACGATGGTTTAACGAGTCGTCCCTCAACGATGACCCACCGTCTCAAAATCAACGATGGTTGAACGAGTCGTCCCTCAACGATGACCCACCGTCTCAAAATCAACGATGGTTGAACGAGTCGTCCCTCAAGGATGACCCACCGTCTCAAAATCAACGATGGTTTAACGAGTCGTCCCTCAACGATGACCCACCGTCTCAAAATCAACGATGGTTCAACGAGTCGTCCCACAACGATGACCCACCGTCTCAAATCAACGATGGTTTAACGAACAGAATATCATTCGATAGGTCCGTCCGTCTGCAACAAACTATTCCCCAGGAGACTCTGCCTCGGCCTGACCCGAACAAATACCTTCCCTTCAGCCTTGCTTCAAATGCATCTTCCAGCACCCTTATTGCTTTGTCTCGGATGGTCTTTGATAAGGAGATTGGCTCTGATTCCCAACAGATGGAATTTAACCTACCTGACACGACTTACCCGTGGATGTTGGAGTTCTTTGTATCGAGGACGGTTTGGTCCCCATCAACGACGGTCCACCCGTCCAATTTCAATTCAACGACGGTCCACCCGTCCAATTTCTGCCCTCCGCAGGCAGCAGTCTTTCTCAAATAATCTGTATGCTTGTATTCACCAACCAGGTTCTTTAAGATTCCCGTCTCCTATATCTTGCTCGGGATAGTCCGGAGTAGGGTGTCTAGACAACCTTTGACGTTACTTGTCTCCACTCAACCAAATGGTGCTCCAAGTGCCGTCAAAGGGGGGCTTCTGTAGACACCCCATTCTGGACTGTCCAGATTAGTCCTTTTACTTTCTTTGTTGACCCGATGATGATAAACGGTCGAGAACAGTTCAGAGTCGATGGGAGGATTTGAGCTTCGAGCATTGGACCCTCCTCTTTCAAAGCCCACCTTCAAAGCCCACCTTCAAGCCCACTTCAAGCCCTTCAAATCTCGAGCCAAATGAGCCTCAGCAAAGCCATACCTTGCTTACGCCACCTCCTCCTTGGCGTGCGCCAGGTATTTGCCACGTGTCGATCATCGACCGTTGACTGAGTTTGACCTGGCGCACGGTAGGTGATAGGTGGCGTACGGAGGCTTCAGACCAGTCAAATCATCGCTTTTACAGCACGCGACCGAGACTTCTGCGGCTCCAAAGTACAGGGAGCAGTGCTCCTAATGATTATTTCCTGCTGGACCGGCCCTCACTCTCTCCTACAGCTAGTCCCATGCATTTAATGCATGGGAGGCTCCTCACTCAACCCCAACCAGCCCTAACCAGCCCTAAACCCAGCTAATCAGCCCTGGTTTCAGCCCCTCTCTCCACCATAAATACCCCCCCTTGCATTCATTTGCAAGGGGTTAACAACATTAACTCTCCAAGTCTACTCTCCATTTTCTCTCTTTGTTCTTGCTCTCTCATTGTAAAGAGTGAGAGATAGAGAAGCTCCACACCCCCTCTCCCTACTCATCAGTTGTTATACAGCCCCCATCTTCAACCAAAGCTCACCACCATCCTTCCTCTCTCTTGCACCAAAGGTATACCACCTTCGTGCTGCGATCTGTTTTCAACCCCTGAGGGGAACCAGAAGGGTTCTGGCTAGTAACTGATACTAGTCCAGGCCCCTTTCTGGTAAAATAAATCAGTCGTAGGAGCCAAGCCATGGCGCACGCCAGCTCCTCTTAGCCGTACGCCACCTTTGGCTGTACGTGCACAGCTGGCGTGGGGATCATGAAGGGCTCATTTATTGCTCATTTCCTTTATGTCATCACCTTCTAGCATGCTAATAACCAGTCTATTGCTTTCTGTATCTTAGAGCTGTTCAAATGTAGTTTTCAATACTTGTACCATTTTTATTCTCAAGGCCACTGGGGTATGTCTGGTCATGTTCCAGAACCCAGATGATGTAAAGCCAAACACTGGTTCACATGCAGACTTGGCGTACAACTCCCATAGGGTGGCGTACGACACGTTTGTAAAAGACCAGTGCCTGGCCCTTACATCCCAGTTCAATCCTGGCCTCTTGTTCCTCCCCACTCTGTTTACGGGGTCTGTCTTGCTATTTTCCTGGCTACTGGCCACTCCTTATGTCTGTACATATGTATAATCCATGTTATAAACTGCGTGGTTTGCCCTGGGTGTGCACTGGTCCCTTCCAGAGCCCAGAGGATTGAGAGTAGGAGCTGTAAGAAATCGGTGTGGTAGTGTACGCCAGTCTAAAGGTGGCGTGCGCAGGGTTTGCTGGCGCGCAGTGGCTTGGCCATGGCGTGCCAGCATGTCGCCTGCTCACGCACCCGACGGGCAGCGTACATCACCCCGTTGAACTTCTGGCAGTGCTTGTTCTCAATCTATGTTCTTACATTTAATTCAATTCAAGCAAGCAAACTAGCATCCATAAACATTTTTGTCATATAAGCTGCAACGTGTTACAGTTTTAATCCCTATTAACTGTTCCCCCGCCCTAACTGGCCAAAAATGACCAAATGAGAGAAAAATGCAAATGTTTTAATAAAATGCCCGAGTAGAGACCGATCCCCGGATTGGGCGAGAGGGGTGCCATAAAACCCTTCCCCTCTCGTAACCTGGCTCCCGAACCTCAGATATCGAAGGTGACGACGGACCAGTCTACGCCTTTTCAAATCAAGTCAAACCTTTTTCAAATCAAAGCAAAACGTAGCAAACGTTCTCGAGTTCGGTTCCTTGGGTATTCTTCCGCTAAAACCCGAGTGGCGACTCTGAATCGAAGCGTTTCGCCGCGCTATTTTCAAAGAGGGCCGCCCCCAAAACAAATTCGTTCGAAACCAAAATCGGGCGATTTTCGGGGCGTGTGCCCACAGTTACTGGTCCTGTATCGCCATCCACCACCTTGCACGGTGGTTTATCTTATCTTACTTACACCGTGGTCTCACGTACCACTTGCTCGGGCTCTAATTGGGCTTGTTCGGGAATACCTCCCTACAAAGGTGAAGTTGGAGACTGCAGAGGACAACCTTAGCCAGACTCTATCCGAGATCAACAACATCAAGAAGGCCGCTTAGGGAGATGGGTATCAAAAAGGTTTCAACATGGCAATGGCCAGTTATGTCGAACAGATGCCCGCTATCCAGGATCAGATATCCGCCACATGCTGGGAGGCATGCTTAACAAAAGCTGGAATTGCAGATGACTCCCCCCTGTGGGTTGAGAATGATCTTCCGAGCAATCGCACTCTCGCATTCCCATGATCCTATGCAACACCAAGCTGATGATGTCGAACAACAGATTGACGAGTTTGCTGATGCTACTGAGAGTACTCCTAATGAATCTCTGGAGGCCACCTATTCGGGAGGGAATCAATGAGCCCATCAACCTAGAAGAGCATGCTGCGGCTGGTGGTACAAGTACTGAGGTTAATGCAGAAGCTACAAACGAGTCTCCTCCAGAGGTCCAAGATTTGGACTAATTTGGTAAGTACTCTTCCTAACACTTAGAACAAATTGTTGGTCCTGTGTGACCGTAATCTTTAGCCCTGCGTGGCACCAGTATACTTTTTAAACCATTGGTAATACATTGATAACATAGGTATTCGGCCCCTTGTGGCATAACAGTGTGTTTTGGTGGCCGTGCATGGCCTTATATGTTGCTTGGCACTTCATGGCCTTGGAATCACGTTCTATTTGATGCTCTAAGTATTTCATATCAGCATTGATAAATGCCTTACAATTCGTAGTTTTAACAATATACTTACCAGGTTTAGTGTGTATGCTCGTACACACTTGTTCGTTTTAGATGCATATGTTCAAATGCATTTAAGTATGTGCTCGTATGCTACAATTGTTTAAGTTTCTTATACTTTAAACAAAATTAAGTCTCTCGTACTTAAACAAAATCAAGTCACTTGTACTTAACTATTGGGCAATTAAGTCTCTCGTACTTAACTATTGTTCCCATGTACCCCAGTTACTCATACTTGGCCAAAACCATTCATGCCCAATCCCTGCTCCCCAATACAAAGGAGAAAAAGGGAAACGAATTCAAGATTCGTATTAAAATGTAAAAGAAAGAACAAAGTGTCACAAAATTTCAGATTTATTTGAAAAAATAGGATTTTATTCATAATCTTGAAACTCAAGGGGGCATTACTCGTGCCCCTTGCAACTAACGAATAATAAAAAACAAGAGAATTTTATTCATATTTCCCACACAATCACGTAGTGCATCCTAAACAGAATGAAAATAAATTAAAGCCTTTTTAAACAAAGAACTTTATCAAATTATGGACATTCCAAGGCCTTGGCACTGGGTTTCCATCCAGATCTGCCAATCTATAAGCCCCTATACCCACAACCTCAGTCACTCGATATGGAACTTCCCTATTGGCTCCCAACTTGCCCTCGCTTGCCACCTTGGTATTGCGGAGCACCTTTCGTAGTACAAGGCCCCTAACACCAAATTCACATGGGTGAATGTGCTTGTTGTAGCTTTTCATCAGCTGCTCCTGATAGGAGGCCAAATGAGCTAGAGCCTTTTCTCTCCTTTCCCCGGCTAGATCCATCTTGGCCCTGTCATTTCCCCCACTTTCAACTAATGTTGTCCTGTTGGTCCGCAGATCAACCTCCAATGGTATAATTGCCTCTGAACCATATGTTCTCTCCCATAGACCTCCTAGGCGTTGTTCGGTGCGCCCATAGGACTAATGGTAGCTCATCGGGCCACTTTCCCTTTGCCTTGTCTAACCTTTTCTTGATCCCATCAAGAATGGTTTTATTAGATGCTTCAGGTTGCCCGTTACTCTGGGGGGAAGCTTGTGTTGAATAATATTTCTTATCCCATAGTGGGAGTAGAAAGCTTTGAATTTCTTCTGGAATTGTGCCCCATTATCAATAATTAAAGAATAGGGAACCCCAAACCAAGTAATTATGCTCTTCCAGACGAACCTTTCTATTATAGGCTCTATGATTTTGGCCAGTGGCTCTGCTTCAATCCATTTTGTGAAGTAATCTATGGCTACCAACAGGAATTTTCAATTTCCAGTTGCCTTATGGAGTGGACCCATGATGTGCATTCCCCATTGAGCGAATGGCCAAGAGCTAGTTAATGGCACCAGATCCTCTGCTGGTGTTCTAATCATTGGTGAAAATTTTTGGCACTTCTCACAACTTTTCACTTAAACTTTGGCATCCTCTTACATTTGTGGCCACCAATAACCTTGGGTTATTGCCCAGTGGGCTATGGACCTGCCGCCTGCATGGCTCCCACAAGTCTCTTCATGAATTTCGTGATGGAATTTTCGCACCATCTCACAGATAAGGACTTCCTATATAACTTCCCTTCTGGGGACAGCCAAAATCTCGCAGATTTGGTCTTTATTTTATGAGCTTCCTTGTTATCAAAATGAAGTATTTCTTCTTGTAAAAACTCCACAATTGGATATATCCAACTTGGTCCCTGGTTCACGTCCAAAACCAACTCCACACCTCTTCTAATACTAGGCTCAGCAAGATAATCTACTGCCACTTTTCTTTTAAACTGGGTTGGCACAGTTGCGGCCAACCAAACCGGTGAATCTGCATGGGCATTCTGCCCAAAACTTATCTGCTCAATGTATACTTTCTCAAAAGGGTCAAGTAGATCCTTGGCGGCCTCCACATAAGCTGCCATCTTTTCATTTCGGCTTCATATTCTCCAGATAACTAGTTCACTGCAAGCTGTGAGTCACAGTACACCCTTATTCTTTTCTCCTTTAAGGTCTTTGCACTTCTCAAACCTGCTAAGAGTGCCTCTTACTCTGCTATATTGTTGGATGCACTGAACCCCAGACGAACAAATAGCTCAATCATTACTCCTGCAGGTGGAAAGAGCACAACCCCAATTCCTGAACCAGTGTTACATGCTGAACCGTCAACAAACAACTTCCATTCCAGAGGATCCTGCTCGGCTGGGGTTTTCCCCTTCTTGGCAGCTATCCCAGTTGCCTCCTCCTTTCTCATAGGAGGCTAGGGCACCATTGCAGGTGAAAATTCTGCCACAAAATCAGCCAACACTTGACCCTTGATTGCAGTGCGCAGCTGAAAGTCAATGTCGTATTGGCTCAACTCGATGGACCAAGTTGAGATCCGTCCTGAGAAGTCTGATTTTCGTAGCAATGACTTCAATGGGAAGTCGGTATAGACCAGAACCTTATGGCTCTGGAAGTAATGAGGTAACTTCCTCGTGGCTGTCCTCAATGCCAAAACCAATTTCTCTAGGGGGCAGATATCTCTTTTCTGCATCCAGCAACATTTTACTCACAAAATATACTGGGATTTGTTCGGATCCTTTATCCTTTAAAAGAACCGCACTCACAGCATGTTCGGAAACTGCTAGATATAAAACCAAAAACTCACATGGCTCTGGGGTTGATAGAAGTGGGGCTTTTGCCAAATACTTCTTCAAATCCTGTAAAGCTTGGTCGCACTTCGCTCCCTATTCATATCCTTCCCTCTTCGTTAGCAATTGGAAGAAGGGCCTACACTTGTCACTTGACCGGCTAATGAATCTATTGAGGGCCGCAGCCATTTTAGTTAGCCTTTGGACCTCATTGGTTGTCCTGGGTCTTTGTAGCCTTTGCAAGGCCGTTATTTGATCAGAATGTGCTTCTATCCCTCTTATGGTCACAAGGTGGCCCAAAAATTTCCCAGAACTAACTCCAAATGCACACTTCGAGGTGTTAAGTTTTAGTTTGTACTTCCTCAAGATTTTGAAGGTCTCCTTCAAATCTGCTACGTGTCTTTGCCTGTTTTTACTCCTCACCACCATATCGTCTATGTAAACCTCCATGGTTTTTCCAAGCAAGTTTTTGAACATGATGCTTACCAGCCTCTGGTACGTTGCCCCTGCATTTCTTAGCCCAATGGGCATGACGCTATAACAGTACAACCCTCGTGGTGTAATGAAGGAAGTCTTCTCCTGATCAGGCCCAAACATGGCAATCTAATGATATCCTCTACGGCGAGGAAACTCATCCGTTCGTATCCAGCAGTTGCATCAACCAACTGGTCTATCCTTGAAAGCGGGAAGCTGTCCTTTGGACATGCTTTGTTTAGGTACGTGAAATCTACACAGACATGCCACTTCCCATTCTTCTTTCTTACAACCACAATGTTGGATAGCCACTATGGGTAGTCTACCTCTCGTATTGCTTTCGCCTCTAACAAACGGTCTACCTCTTCGATAACAGCATCAACATGCTGCATGGTTGCCCTTCTCTTCTTCAGAATCATAGGCTTATGCTGAGGATCTACATTTAAGTGGTGGCAGATCACTTCTGCATCTACTCCGGGCATCTCCTCTAGTACCCATGCAAACACATCAACATGTTCTTTTAAGAAACCCACCAATTCGGCTTCCTCTACTGTTGGCAATGATTCCCCAACTAGAAAATATCTTTCAGGATCAATCTTATTGATCTATATTTTCTTTAGGCCTTCTACTACTTTTTCTGCTGGATTTCTTTCGACGTCCTCGATAGTCGGTTGATCCGGTACTTCTACCGTATGAATATTATGGGTCTTTGGGACCTTTTTGATGATGGAAATCAGGCACTGTTGTGCTCCCTTCTGATTACCCCTGATCTTTTCAACCCCATTAGATCCTGGGAATTTTACCATCTGGTGGTAAGTAGAGGAAACAACCCTCATCTTATGTAACCAGGTCCTCCCTATAATCGCATTTTAGGAGGATGGAACATCTACAACCAAAAAATCAATCCTCAGAACTATTGATCCTACCCGAACAGGCAGTGTTACCTTCCCAAGAGGCCACAATGCTCTTGCACCAAAGCCAAACAAGGGTGTTGTTGATTGCTCTAGGTCTGCCTAGGCTAATCCCAATTTCTTAACTGCATCATAGTACAATACCTCTGCGCAATTCCTTGAGTGCACCAAGATTCTCTCATTGTCATACTCCCCAATTCGTAGGGTAATGACTAAAGCATCGTTATGAGGAAGTTGGACTTCCCCCAAGTCTTCATCTGCAAAGACTATGCCTTTCGTTGCATATGTCACATTCTCGTCCCTTTAGTTTCCCAGCCGCATAACGTGCTGGTCGTGTCTGATTTGTATTTGGAACAATCTTACCTCATTTCTCATATAAGGTGTAGCCAATCCATGTATCATATGGATCACACCTTTCGGATTTTGTTCGTAATCCATCTCCATGGCTTTCTATTTATCTTTGGGGTCTTCCTGGATAAATTCTTTGAGGTAACCTCGAGAGACTAGATCATCGAGGTGCCTCTTGAACATCTCACAGTCTTTAGTCATATGACCTCAATCCTTGTGGTAGCTGCAATGTTGACTCGTAGCCCACTTTGCATCTTTATCTCCTCCCAAACTTGGGGGTCATTTGAAGTAAGGCTGATTCTTTATTCGATAAAGAATCCTATTGATTGGTTCCTTCCAAACCGTGTTTATTGAGTAGAAAGACTTAGGATCAGGTGCTTGCTTTTCTTTGTACGGCTCTTTCTTAACATGCCCGTACTCTTTTCTTTCCCTATAGGTCTTGGGCTCTGGCTTATCCACTTTCTTTGCTGGTATCTTAGGTTGTTCAGCGACTGCCTTGCCATCTTCTCAGAGTATATCATCTTCCATTTTGGCATGTTGCTCAATTCGCTCCATTAGCTTAGCTAGTGTTGCTACCGGGTGCATATTCAATGATCGGTGTAGCTCTCCCCGAATAGGCAAGCCAGTTTTGAAAGTAGCAATCGCATACTCTTCACTGCAACTTTCAATCTCGTTGAAAATCTCCCAATATTTCTTAGCATAGTCCCTGATCGGCTCACTCTCCGTATGCTTCAATGTGGAAAGGCTTTCAAACGTCTTTAGGGCTCTCCTGCTTGATATATTTATTAAACGATGACACGGTGGATGATGTTTAATTGCGTAGTGTCCTCGTAGCCAATTAGAGTGCACCTTTTTAGGTGTGGTTTTTGCCCTCCCTTTTTTTATAACTGCACTCCCCTGTTTATCTTTTAGCTATGTAAAAATTGGATTGGGAAATACTGTAGTGCGTTGTGTGTAGTTTGTCATTACATGTGCCAAAACGGGAGATCATTAAAGCGCAGTTTTATAACTTTACATGAATAAAGACAAACCCAAAAAATAGTGCGATTATTAAGAAAAGGAGTGCAAAAATCACTTCTTTTTTTTTTATTTAGCTATTGACCTCACTCTTCTTTAAAGGTTCCATTGATGCATATGATGAAGAACAGTACGACTGAATTACTTCTTTTCCTTTTTTTATCTTCGACTGAATTACTTGGATCGGCCAGAAAGACTTGGTCATGGGTAATGGTGTGTAACGACTCACGTCAGTTAACTTAACAACAGTGCTAAATTTTTATAAAAAAAAAACACTGTTGGAACCACAAATACTTGCACACACAAGTGCACACCACGTGCAAGTCTTGCACGTGAACTTGTGGTACATGTGTTTGTGATTCTAGCATTTTTGGCCCATCTACTAACTCTTAACATAATCATGTGACTCAAAAAGATAATATCGAGTTGTAAAGTAACTGCTCACGATTTGTTATATACAAATTACATTTCCTATCACTTTTCCGATGTGGGATGTGAAATTGTCCCCCACTTTAAGATCGCAACGTTCTCCTTGCGCCAAGTACCCTCTTGAGCACATCAAGCTTGTCATCGTATGGGACCCGCCCAAGCACGACAAACACTTCAAGTTTCTTACTTGTCGAGCCCACCCGAGCATGTCTCCTCTCGGCACCTGTCCCACACTTTTAGTTGGTGTAAGCTAATACACCTAACGACTCATGTCAGTTGACCTATTAATCCTTACGCCTCGGTTGGATGTGGGTAAAGGTGGGCAGATGGCACCGTATGAAGCCCTGTATAAGAGACCGTGTCGATCACCCGTATGTTGGACCGAATTGGGAGAAGCTACGTTGGTGGGACCGGACATGATCAAAGAGACTACCGAAAGTATGAGAACGATTCGTCAACGACTTTTAGAGGCTCAAAGGAGAACAACCGACCAAGTCAAGGTGATTCGCCAAAGGTTGCTAACTGCTCAAAGCCGACAAAAGAGCTATGCCGATCGTCGTCGTCGCCCATTATCATTCGAAGTGGGAGATCATGTGTTTCTCAAAGTATTGCCACGTCGAGGCTTGTCACGTTTTGGAAAGAAAGGAAAGCTTTCACCACGTTATATCGGTCCGTTCGACATTATCGAGAAAATCGGGGAGGTTGCGTACCGCTTGGCTTTACCACCAAAATTATCGAATGTGCATGACGTGTTTCACGTATCTATGTTGAGGAAGTATGAACCGGATCCGTCACATGTTTTAGAATGGTCCGAACTTGAATTGGAAGCCAACGCATCATATGGAGATGAGCCGATACGCATCTTGGATACGCGTGACCAAGTGTTGAGGGGTAAGACGATACCACTAGTGCGAGTATTGTGGAAGGGTCAGGGTGGCGAGGAGTCGACGTGGGAACGAGAAGACGAGATTAGGGAGAAATATCCGCACCTATTTTCGGAATGAATCGATGTTATCGAAATTTTATACTATTTGACTTGTCGCATATCATTGAGGATCATATTTGTTGCATATCTATGTGGTGCATGACTTAGATGAGTATGGTTATTAAAATTTCGAGGACAAAATTTCTTTAAAGAGGGTAGGATGTAGAGACCCATAAATTCGTAAAAATTATTTAAATGTTTTATAAAAGATGAAAGGGAGGAAATTGATTTGAAATATCGAGATTTGGGGCTAATGTGATATATTGTTGCATTGGAGGGGTGAATGTGTGATGTGCGTATATATGTGTGTGGGGTGAGAGGCAGGGAATTTTAATTCCCCATTCACTCCATCTCTCCCGTCCTCTCTCTTCTCTCGGCTCTCACTCTCTCACTCTCACTCTTACCAAATTTCACCCAAAACCCACATAACACACCCTTTAATCCATCATTCCTTCGCGTGGTGGAGTTCGTTTCTCGTTGGTTTGAGCTCGGTGGAGGTAAATACCATTCAATTCCAAGATTTGGGGTTAGGGCTTGGAGGAATTCTTTGGCTTCGTTCTCCAATCTTTGAGGTAGGGAGTTCTAACTTTCACTATATGTTTATGACTTGTTTCTTGTACCTTGATTCCCATTTGTGATCGGTGTTGTTGTTGTTGATGTCGTTGCTGCTGAGAAATCCATGTAAATCTGTCAAAATCTGCTCGTAGGCCATTGTTATCGATAACATTTTCCTTGTTATCGATAACACCATGTCCCAAAGCCCAGAAAATCATTTGTTATCGATACCTTAGCCTTTGTTATCGATACCTTTGTGTTTCAAAGCCCAGAAAATCGTTCGTTATCGATACCTTTGGTCATTGTTATCGATACCCTTGCGTCTGGAATCATTTCTGACCAAATGGTATCGATACCATTTTTATTGGTATCGATACCTGTTGCTTATCTCCAGATTTCACTGTTTTCTTCATTTTTCACCGTTTTGATTTCCGATCGCTTCTAACTCATCCAAACCCCTCCCAAATGATTCTTAACTTGATTGCTTGTACCTAGTAACTTCGTTGGACGTATCCATGACCTCAACACTCATTTGAACATGATTTAACGAAAATTGCTTTATAGACCAAAGTTGGACTTGAACGGTACGAATTGATTGGAAAAGGATTTTGAAAATTTACGGACACAACGAAAATATATCAGGACATCCCGAATGGGTAAAGAGCCTGGCAGGGGACATCGGGGTCCTTTAATTGGCCCGGCATGAGCTATATGCTCGTATCAGGACATCCCAAATGGGTAAAGAGCCTGGCAGGGGATATCGGGGTCCTTTAATTGGCCCGGCATGAGCTATATGCTCGTATCAGGACATCCCGAATGGGTAAAGAGCCTGGCAGAGGACATTGGGGTCCTTTAATTGGCCCAGTAAGAGTTTCGGCTCATGACACATGTGCGAGATACATTTTGATTCATGAAGCTTCAAAAGGTTATACGTTGAAACACTCAATTGGTTTTGAAAATAAAAGTCTGGAATTGGATTCTTCCTATTGCTATTTTAATTGGTTTCGGTTGCCATTGTTTCTAGTTGATTGTTCCTGCATTTCATATGCATATATTGTTAGATTAGAGCTTTCTACTGGGCTAGTGTAGCTCAAACCTTACTTTACTTTCAGGTACCAACTCGGGGCAATAGTTGCATGCTTGGGGTGCTTGGCGTGGACATGATTTTTTTTTTACAGCTAACAATGAAGAGTTATTAAGTCATCTTTGTAACTGATTTTTTGAAAAATGTATTCGTAACTCTATTTGTAAATCTTTTGATTTAAGAAATATTGTAAGTCCTTAACTCTGATTGATGTTCGGTACTTATGTTGGTTTTGAGGCCGTTGAGCCGATGATGTATTAATTGGAAATCCTTTTGGACTTGGAAGTGAAATTGTGGAAATGGAAGTGACAACCTAGTTTGGGGTATGGTACGAATGATTGTGAGGTTTTATTTATAAAAATCCATTTATATTTATGTTTAAAATCGAGGGCGTGACAGATGTGCCCCGTTGAAATTACTTTATGCTCGAGCCATTGTGCCGCTACATACATTGTTCCACCTTTTGCTTTCAGATATTGACATAGCAGCATATAAAAGTTGCATCATCTATTTATTAACTCTTTTTAAAAAGAAAATCAATAAAAGAATGTATAAACCAACCACTAATATCCAAACTTGCATTGACGAATGATCTGAATCAACGAATATGTGTGGCCCGTGATCCTCGTTCCGCTTTCCACCTCCGCTGGTGTGGCGACTGCCTAGCCTTCTCCGCCTAGCCTGCACAGTGAACGCACGACTAAGACCTGGCCGGGGATTGCCCGGCAAGGCCCTCCGGCGTGAGGATGAGTATGTGCTGAGAGAGAAGGGAGAGACTAGGGTTTTGAGTAAGCGCGTTTATGAGTGCGTACCTTCCCAAAGGCGTTAACCTTTGGTATTTATAGGGTCCCCTTGACTTGCTCTCCAAGCACAGGCACGTGCCTTGTGCGGGCTAAGTAGCGTCATCGTGACGTCACCGTCCAGATCTGGTAACCGCTTTTGGGGGGTGAGCTGGCTTGACCCATGTGCGCTCATGATTATCAGGCGTAACCGTCTTCGCACGTGGGTGGGCGCGTGACCGCACGGGTGGCCGAGCGTGTCAGGTGACGAGGAATGCCGAGCACGAGGGTGGACGAGGCCGAGGGCGCGCGACCCGGGCAGGAGTTGTCTACGGCATCGCCAACCGACGGTGGCCGAGCCCAGTAGATGAAGAGGTGAGCCGAACACAGAGGAGAGGCCAAGCCCGGATGGAGTCGGGCCAAGTGCCGAGCATAGATGTAGAGCTTTCCCGTCGCCGGACGCGAGATAAAGGCGAAGCCGATAACCGGAAGGCCTCGGCTCAGGCCGAGCGCGAGAGGAGTGGACCGTCCCCCTCTACGGAGGCCGAAGACGGCAAGGAAGTGGTAGTGGTCCACTTGTGGAACCACAGTTGAGCTCGGACTGCTACAATAGCCCCTCAATTTCTGCCGTCGCCGCGTGCACGGCTGATATTGATGTTAAGCATTGGCCGAGCGCAACACATGCCGAACATACGTCTGATTGCTTGGACGAATTTGGAAAAATATTCTGAACGCCGAACGTGATCCACAACCGTTGAGCAAAACTTTGCCGAACGCCGTCAACGCCGGACATGCAATATATCTGACAGGTAGGATTCTGCCGAGCCCCAGCATTTTTCAACAAACCGTCACAGAAATCCAATGGCCATGTGCCAAGTGTTCCTCTGGCTGTGTGCGGCTGTCAGGGCGACGGCTGGCACGCGTACGGCCCTGTAAGCCCATTCTGCTACCGCCACGTGTCGAACCTTCACTGGCCAATCGTTCGGCGGTGTAATGATTTGGGCGGGAAACTCGAGTTTCCAAACCCTAGTTCTATTTAAAGGGCGACGAGGGGAGAGAGAGAAGTTACAGACTCTCTCTCTCTCTAGAACGCCATAACCAGAGCTCTGCTTTACGTCCGTTTGCCTTCTGCTTTTGATTTTCAGCAGAATCAGCATCGAATCTCGTCGAAACTTCCAGGTAAACGCTCGAATCTTGCTTCTCTCTGCTTTTCTGCAATTTTTACGCCTTTTTTCGTCGTTTTTCCTGGGTTTAGGGGGTTTTTCTGTTCTGAGTGAACAGTACGAAGGAGATGGACGACTATTCATCTTCGTCTTCAACATGTTCTTCCGAGCCCCAGCAAAGACGCTGGTTGGCTTGGAAGGTGCTGGGACGTACCGAGCATGTCAGAGCCGAGCACGTCCCTGCCAGCTGGTAGTGTTTGGCCGACGCCGAACCCGGTAGGTAGAGTCCTAGGCTTCTCCCGAGCTTGAGTCCATGTAAGATGTAGATAGGGTGGGCCAGTAGAGTAGCCGAGCGTAGGAGATCCTCATCCGTCGCCGACGATAAGGTTTCTCATTTTCTTGTTTGTGTTTGATAGGTCTGGCTCACCCGGTTATAGTCATCTCATCCGACTCTGAAAGCTCAGGGGAAGATTCTGCAGCCTCTCTGATCCGCCAGTGCGTGGAGAGATACAGAAGCCGACACCAGGACTCTTCCATTGCTTCAAACATGTCTGACACCAGTGACTCGAACGCCGAGCGCGTCTTCGAATACAGGGACGACGACTTCATCACCGAGCCTGAAATCTCCCTGACGCCGTCGACCCATTCTGACGCCGAGCCCCAACTTGGGCCAGAGGCCGAATCTAGGCTGCGTCCTCCTGCCGCTGGTACTTCCGCCGAGCACAGTGAGGCTCGATCCGAGAACAACGAGGTCGCCGACCTTTATGAGAAGGGACAGGTTTGCCCACACGCCCACTACTTTAGTGGAGACCCTCTGGAGTACCAGAAATTTTGCCGAGACTACGACATTCCCGACGACGTAGTTGTTAGCCAAGTAGCTAGCAACAGAATAAAGGACAGGAGGGAGCACCATCCCGAGCATATCACCATACCCCTGATGGCGATCTGTGAGGCTGGGTTAAGGTTCCCCCTCCATCCATTCTTGAGGGAGGTCCTTGCCCGGTTCAGCATCGTTCCTCACTATTTTGCCGTCAACAGCTTTAGAATAGTGATGTCTGTGATAAAGCTGAAGGAGCTCCACGACTTGGAGTTCACCGTCGCTGATCTTTTTCATACGTACATTATGTCTAGGCACGGCCAGACCGAGCGTAGATACTTGTCGACGCGCGGCAAGAAGCAACCGTTGGTAGACGGCCTGCCCGACACCGACAAGTGGGCAAACTTATACGTTGAAGTTAGTGGCAATTTTGAGTTCGGCAATCAGTCGAACCGTAAATTCAGCGTGCCAAAAATAAAGGATTTCCGAGGTAGCTTGTCAACTTTGTTCTATGCCGAACATAGGGAATTTGCATGATTCTTTCTAACGTATTTTTTTGTTTCTTTCGTAGATCACCGAGCCATTACCAAGACCCAGCAATCCCTGTCTGTAGAAGCACACGTCGACGTTCTTCTTTCCCAATCCTGCAGAGACGCGCCAACCTTGCTCGGTTACGAGCCGTCCTACAAGGGTAAGTTGAGGAGAAGAGGGAAGGAGGCTTTGCCGAGCGCAGGGGGGCAAGGGCGAGGGAAGAAGGCGACAGCAACTGGAGGAAGTAAACCGCCGAGGGTGAAGCTGCCCACTTTTCGGAAACCAGCCGAGTTCTGGTTTGGAGAGGGTGATCCTACCGAGCACCTAGAAGCTAACATTCCTCCACGAACACTCGCTCCCGAGCACGCAAACGAAATGGGCCGACGCAACGTCGTTCGAGTCAACATTCGTGATGGAAAAGCCGTTCATAAAGATACCGTGTTGGCCATGCCTGCTGAGAAGAGGCAGAAGGTCACCCACGACCTGTTCCAGACAACGTCACCGACGACGCGCCCGGGACCACTTGAGCGGACTGAATCGTCGGCTGCTGGTGGTTCCAGACCTGCCCTCCTTTCTTTGGGTTCGGCTGACGCCGTCGCTGCCCAGGAATTTGCTCCTTCATTTGCCCTTACCGACGGCAGGGTGGTCACCGTCGAAGATTCTGTCAAGGTCGAGCCTCAGTTGGCTGCTGCAATGCTCCAGGGGCTTGCCTTGCCGAAGGACATGCAAAAGATTCCTGAGGGGCTGCAGCCGAGCCTAATCCATGCTGCCGCTCACCTTGTTCAGGTACGGTCCGTCCCCCAGACGCTCTTCCCTTGATCAGTTTTTTCCAAAATTGCATGCTTATGCTCTCTGCTCGACAGGCTGGCCAGGCTTTGCTTCGCTCCTCCAAAGATGCCGAGCTTGTTGTGGCCGAACGTGCCCGCTTCCATGAAGACCTGAAGGTCGAGCGGGAGAAGGTGAGAAGCTACCGAGGTAGCTTGAAGATGGCCAAGGCTCAGATAGCCGAGCTCGAGAAGGAAAGGGACGAGATGGAGAACAAGTTGAAGAAAGCCGAGCAGGAGGTGGCCAAGGTGCTGAGGAGGGAGAAGAGGAAGATGAAGGAGGTCGATGGGGCGGCCTACCAAGCTGGTTTTGACCGAGCAGGCGCCGAGTATATACGCGATGCTCGGTCGATGGTCAACGATGCAATACTGATGAGGGTCCCCATCGCCTACAGGACGGGGTACAAGGATGGCGTGAAGGCCGTTTGTGCGGTGGTGCAGCCGGGTGCCGAGGCTGACTTAATGAAGTCGATACCAGCAGCAGAAACTCCCGAGCTCGTCCTCCCGTATACCGAGGAGGAGTGCGCACCTCTCCCTCCGGAGGAGTTTCCTGAGAGTGATGACGAGGTTGAGGACCTCACTTTAGCTGTTGCCGACGACGATGCTGCTGGTGGCAAAGTCGCTAAGACTACTGATGTTGCCGACCCCAGTTCTGCTCAGGCCGAAGGCGATCCGATGAATGTTGATAAGGACGCCGAAGCCGAGGCCAATGCCAGTGCTCCACAAGTTGACGCAAATTTGGCCGAAGCTGGCGCTAATGTTGATGGGTCTGCTCAAGTCTGAGGGGCACGCTTTGCAGGTACCGGCTTTTGGGTGGCCGGTTACCGTAGTTAACAGCCCTTAGTTCGTACTTTCTTTTTTTGAATTTTTGTTCTTCATGGACTGGACGGATCCGAGCTCGGATTTTGCCGTACCAGATGTAAACAATGTTGGATGTAAACTTTTTGCCGAACTTGAATGATGCTTTTTCTTCTTGATGGATGGCTATATATTTGCATTCTTCTTTAGTGTTTGTTGTTTTTCAACATTTCGACGCTTGGCCGAGCCTGACCTATTGCTTGGTGTTGTTTGAAGTAGTTATCCGTAGCCCCCACTTTGGTCTAGGTTCGGCTATGTAGTTGAGATGTGGCCGAGCCTTGACCGAAGTAAAGTAGGAAAAGTAGGGGAGACGTGCCGAGCGTACTGATAAGCCGAGAATTGGGTAAAGCTTGGAACTTTAACTTGTGCTCGGCAAAATGTCAGCCCCTGGCGAGGTTCAGGTGATGTAATGCTCGGGGGTGGTTTGCTCACCAAAATGTGAGTGTAACCAGGCTGTGGCCGACCTTGCTGTCTTGCCAAGCCGAACCGGAGCCCAAAGTCCAGCCAAGTTGGGTGGCCGTGGGCTCGGTGGACCTAACGTCCGTTCTGCTTCTTTGGGCAGTAATAGTGGCCGAAGCAGGTGGCATAAGAGCCGTTTGTGGTTGTGACCGAGGTCAGCGTTTGTGGTTGGCCAAGTTAGCCGAAGTAAAATGAAAGTAAGATTGAGGTGCCAAATAAATAGGTTTCCTTCCATTCAACGAACATGCGGTACAAGTGGAAATGGAAAAAACTCAGGCCGAAGCCAATAAAGAAAATAACATAGGCAGTGGCCGACGCCGAACATGAGATACTTTGTTGGGGTCTTCTACATGTATGCCTTCTTGAGGTTCTGTGCATTCCAAGGGTTTGTGAGAACCTTGCCATTCATGTCTTCAAGTACGTAGGCACCTTCACCAGCAACTTTGACAATACGAAAAGGCCCCTCCCAATTGGGTTTGAATTTCGTTTTCTTGCTAGCTTGCACAACTTTGCGCCAGACCAAGTCGTCTGGCTTGAATTTCTTGATTCTCACGCTCCTGTTGTACCCCCTTGCCACTTGTTGCTGGTACTCGGCGAGCTTCAGACGAGCGTCATCACGCTTTTCTTCGGCCAAGATCAGCTCTCGTGCTACAGCATCATTATTTGTGGCTGGATCAAATGTCTCTGTCCTGAGGGTGGGGAACTTGGATTCCAATGGGATCACAGCTTCCATGCCGAATGCCATCGAGAATGGTGTCTGGCCGGTGGAGCGCCTTGGCGTGGAGCGGTAGGCCCATAGGACACGGGGCAACTCTTCAGCCCATCTCCCTCTTTTGGAATTCAACCGACGTTTGATGCCGGCGCACACAGTCTTATTCGTGGCTTCGGCCTGGCCGTTTCCCTGGGGGTACGCGGGAGTGGAATTGAAGAAGCGTATACCGAACTCTGCGCATAGGCTGGTGAGGTCTTTGCCGACGAACTGAGTGCCGTTGTCAGAGACGATGGCATAGGGCACACCAAAGCGGGTAACAATATTACGCCAGACGAATCGTCGGACGTCTGCCTCAGTTGTCGTGACGAGAGGTTCGGCTTCAACCCATTTAGAGAAGCAATCCGTTGCAGTGATCAGAAACTTGAAGCCCCCGGGTGCCGTCGGCAGCTTGCCCACAATATCGAGCCCCCATTGGGCGAAGGGCCAGGGGCTGGTAATTGGAGAGAGATTCTGAGCCGGCTGTTTCGGGATTGGGGAAAAGAGTTGGCACGATCGGCATCGGCGGACGGCCTCTTCGCAATCCTTCTTCTTGTTCTTCCAGAAGTAGCCTTGGCTGATGGCGCGTTGGCAAAGGGAGCGGCCGCCAGAGTGGCAGCCGCAGCTGCCTGAGTGAAGTTCGGCAACAATTTCAGGTACTTGAGAGGGATGGACGACGAGGAGATAGGGCCCAGAGATGGATTTCCTGTAGAGTTGGCCGCTATCAGAAAGCCAGTAGTAGGCGGCCTTGTTTCGCACGCGGAAAGCCTCCTTCTTGTCTTCGGGGAGGACGTCGTGCCTGAGGAACGCGACGATTTCATCCATCCAGCTGGGGCCAAGTTCAACATTGAGGATCGCTGGGGCAGGCTCGAAAGACGGCTGTGAGATACTGCCGAAGTTGATGGTTCGGAACTCCGAGGCTTTGGATGCCGAGGCGAGCCCAGCCAGTGCGTCAGCGTGTGCGTTGTGCTCGCGGTTAATCTGTTCGATACTGAATTGACTGAAGTGGGAGATGAGCTCGGCGGCTGCTGCTTGGTACTTCGACATGCGAGGGTCTCGAGCTTCGTAGTCACCGAGTACTTGATTGACGATGAGTTGGGAGTCACAAAGGACAATAAGGCTGGCAGCCTTCATCGCAATTGCGGAGCGTAGGCCGGCGAGGAGTGCTTCATACTCGGCTTCATTGTTGGTAGCGGGGAAGTCGATGGTGATGGAGCTTTCATGAAGTGCCCCACAAGGAGAAACTAAGACGACCCCTGCGCCGGCGCCGTTGCTGTTGGAGGCCCCGTCGACGTTCAGGCGCCAAGTCTCGCCTTGAAAAAGTTTCCAGGGTGCATCCGCAGAATTGTGTTCGGCTAAAGCGGGTGGCGGTGCGTTGAGGATCGCCGTATCTTCTGGTGTGAGTTCCGCGATGAAGTCAGCCAAAACTTGTCCCTTTACTGCCATCCGTGGCTCAAAGCGTATGTCAAAATTCGCCAATTCGACGGCCCACTTGCAGACACGGTTGGAGAGATCTGCCTTACGGAAGAGAGCTTTGAGAGGGTGCTCGGTTAGCACAGTAATCGTATGGGCCTGGAAATAAGGCAACAGTTTTCGAGCCGCTGAGACCAAGGCTAGAGCGAGCTTCTCCAAGGGAAGATAACGTGTTTGAGCGGGAAGAAGTGTTTTGCTGGTGAAGTAAATGGGCAAGTCGTTGGCCGCCTCTCGCCGAACAAGCGCCGAGCTGACGGCATGAGAGGAGACAGCAAGGTACAAGTAAAGGGTCTCGAATTCTTTTGGTTTCACGAGCAGCGGAGCCGAGCTTAAGTACGATTTGAGGTCGGCCAAAGCAATGTCGCATTCTGGAGTCCATTCAAAACTGCGTCGGCTCTTGCCCTTCAGAGCATGGAAAAATGCATGGCACTTGTCGGAGGATTTGCTGATGAAGCGGTTGAGAGCGGCCGCCATCCCTGTGAGCCGTTACACTTCCTTTATTGTTCGTGGTGGCCGAAGGTCGTTGACTGCCTTGATTTGGGTGGGGTCGGCTTCGATGCCTCGCCGCGTGACTAAGTGTCCAAGAAATTTTCCCTGCGCTCACGCCAAACGCACACTTTTCGGGGTTCAGGCGGAGCTTGTGGCGTTTGAGAACGTCGAACACTTCCTTCAATTCCCGAAGGTGGTTGGACGCTTGCTGACTTTTGACGACGAGGTCGTCAATGTAAGCTTCCACCGTGTGGCCGATTTGTTCGCTCAGCATCTTGAATATAGCGCGATTGAATGTGGCGCCGGAGTTTTTGAGGCCGAACGGCATCACGCGGTAACAGAAAATACCGTAGGGGGTGATGAATGCCGTTTTCTCCATGTCTTCTGGGTCCATGGCTATCTGATGATAGCCACGGTAGGCGTCGAGAAAGCTTAGCCGGGCGTGCCCCGCCGTTGCGTCAACCAGTTGGTCGATCTTCGGAAGTGGGAACCAATCCTTTGGACAGGCGTCGTTGAGGTTGGTGTAGTCCACGCAAACTCGCCACTTGCCATTCTTCTTTTTGACAACTACCGTGTTGGACAGCCAGGTTGGGTACTGTACCTCTTGGATGGCATTAGCTTCCAGCAGCCGTTTTACTTCTTCAACGACAGCGTCGGCATGTTCCGTGGCCGATCGCCGCGCTTTCTGGACCACAGGCTTTGCATCCTTCTTGACGTTGAGTGAGTGGCAAATGAAGTTAGGGTCAACCCCTGGCATTTCGTTGGGCGTCCACGCAAAGACTTCCATGCTTTCCTTCAGATACTCGAACGTTTCTGTTCGGTCAGCTTCGCTGAGGGAGGAACTGATCAAGAAGAAACGGGAGCCATCTTCATTGATGGCCATGGGGATGAGCTCCTCTTCGGCTTTGTCCTCAGCCCTTTGTCCGACGTCGTCGATCACCGCCATGTCCGGGACTTCAACCCATTGTACTTGTTTTGCTTTCATGGAATTGTGGAC
Source organism: Rhododendron mucronatum var. ripense (assembly GCA_019656295.1). Lineage (NCBI taxonomy): Eukaryota > Viridiplantae > Streptophyta > Magnoliopsida > Ericales > Ericaceae > Rhododendron > Rhododendron mucronatum. The sequence goes on along the minus strand of BPLT01000004.1, from coordinate 6,664,458 downwards.
GGCAGAAACATAACACTTCTTAGATGCCACCTGGTCGCCGCGCAGGTCCTCCTATGGGCCGCTGGCTCCGATGAATCGGACGACCTGGTGGTAAGTCGATGCGATCGCTTGCATGCTATGTAGCCAGGTACGGCCGAGAATGGCGTTGTACGGGCTCGGCGCGGTGACAATAATGAATTCGACGCTCACCGTGCGTGACCCGACAACGACTGGCAGGTATATCCGACCGAGGGGCCATACGGGTGCCCCATTGAATCCGACGAGGGGGACCTCGGCGGGCTGTAGGGCCGACTCTGGGAGTTCCAGTTTTTTGAACAGATCATAATACATGACCTCCGCGGAGCTGCCTTGATCAATAAGGACCCGTCTGACGTCGTGGGTACCAATTTGCACGGTGACGACCAGAGCATCGGCATGTGGGGTTTGAACGAATTCAAGATCGCGCTCGGTGAATGTTATGGTCCATTTGGGCAGCTCTTCTGGGCGCGGGCGTTTGGAACCAGGCCTCAGGGCGAGCACATGTTTAGAGGAGGAGGCTCGATCGATGTCCTGCCGAAGGTGTGTTTCTGATTCTTTCGTCACCGGGCCGTGTATGACGTGTATCATCGGCCTTGGTTCGTTGGGGTTGGGATTTCCAATAGGTGGACGGGCCGGAGTTTTTGTGCGGTCGATGTATTGGTCGAGATGGCCTTGGGCCGCCAGCCGTTCCAACAGTGCCTTGTACGGAGCGCACGCCGTCGTGTAGTGGCCGAGCTCGTTATGATACGAGCACTTTTGCCTTGGGTTTTGATCTGCCTGTCCATTATCCGTGCCGAGCTTGCCCTGCGGCCATTCGAACCACGGTTGCCGCATGATCTCTTTCAGGAAAGACCAGATAGGCTCTTTGAAGTGGGTGGTTTCAGCCACATAATCATGTTCTTTCGGCTGGCGCTTCTTCCCCTCTTTGATGTTGTGGACTTGCTTCTTTGGATGGTGTTGTTGAGTTGCGGTTGGCAGCTGAGGGGCCGTCGTCGGCTGAAATGTCGTTGAATTTAGAATTCCTTGAGCGGCTCTGTCCGCATAGAACTCTTCAAGTGCGCAAAAACGTTCGACCACACGCATCAACTCCCCCATGCCGTGCGGTGGCCGAATAGCCAGTTCGTCGAGAATTTTGCTGCCGGACTCCAACCCATTTTTGAAGGTTCGCGCGGCCCAATACTCGTCTATCCCAGGAATTTCATTGAAGAGCTGCCAGTACCGCTCGGCGTATTGCCTCAGTGTTTCATTTGGGAGCTTCCTCATTTGGGACAAGGACTCAGGCTCTTTTGCTGTGCGGTTGCTGGTGATGAAGCGGGTGTTAAAGGCGCGTTCGAGGTCGGCCAGGTTCCGTATGGATCCAGCGGGCAACTTGTTGAACCACTGGAGTCCAAGGGAGCCGAGGCTGGACGGGAACGCCTTACACTTGATTTCGTCTTTGGTGGTGCACAGCTCGATTGTTTGGCGAAAGTGAATCAGGTGGGTGTATGCCTCGCAGGTGGCCGGATCGAACTTTGTGAACTTAGGTAGATGGAAGGTGGGCTCGGCGACCGTGTTGACGATGTGGGAAGTGAAAGGGGAGATGCCAAGGTCTTTCAGTTGTCGCTCAAAGCCTGGACGCGGCGGTTTGCCGAACTCGTCCGTCCTCGTCCGCTTTGTGTCCTTTTCCCTTTCCGAGGTTTTCTCGCGGACTCGGCTGCGCAGCTTGTCCCGTAGATCTGTATGTGCGCGATGGTGGTGGGCCACCGATTTTTCTCCGTCACCGCAAGCTTTGTGTTCGTTGTCCGCCCCATCAATTCGTACACCCTTCCCATTCCGCCGAACGCGGTTCTCAGTTTCCAAATTTTCTGGTGGGATTTCCCCAAGTCGTTCAGACACGTGGCGTCGGGTCTCGACGGAATCTCGGCTGCGGCGCGAGGCCGTTGTGCGAGAGAATTCCGCGCGACCGGTCGAGTACGTGCTCGTGAAAGACTCAGTGTCTCTTGTGTGGGTCCGCTCGCGGTGGGCCTTTGAGCGATGCGGGCCAGATGTGGTGGGTTGTTTGTAGAGGATAAGCTCTCTGGCGTCGCCCGCCTCTGGAGTAGGTCCAAGGCGGTCCTTCGCGGAGACGCGGTGGCCCGCGTCGTAGGGTTGCTCGCGTGGTGGTGGGGGAGGCGGTGGAGGGGGCGGGTGAGAAGAGTTTCTTCGTCTCCGCCTTCCACCTCCGGTGGATCCAGATGCTGCGGGCGACGCAACTTGCAGATGCTGTTTCATCTGGGCCACCTCCGCTCTCAACGCCGCCAGTTCATTATCCCTTTCATCGTCCCTACGTTGCAGAAGGCGGATGTAGGCCGCCGTTACGTCCTCCGTGGCTGGAGACAGCCCGGAGCTGGGGGGAAGCGAGATGGACATGTGCCTCTCCGAAAACGGTGGGAGAATCACGTTTCCGCTGACGTCTTTGGCCCCCGAAACGGTAACGTCTTGTGGATCTCCGCCCATCGTGGTTGAGTTTGTCGTCTGTCTTTGGAAGAGGAAGGTGGTTTGGAGGAGGGTCTGAGCCGTCTGTGTTTCACGTCGGGTTCACCAATTGTGTGGCCCGTGATCCTCGTTCCGCTTTCCACCTCCGCTGGTGTGGCGACTGCCTAGCCTTCTCCGCCTAGCCTACACAGTGAACGCACGACTAAGACCTGGCCGGGGATTGCCCGGCAAGGCCCTCCGGCGTGAGGATGAGTATGTGCTGAGAGAGAAGGGAGAGACTAGGGTTTTGAGTAAGCGCGTTTATGAGTGCGTACCTTCCCAAAGGCGTTAACCTTTGGTATTTATAGGGTCCCCTTGACTTGCTCTCCAAGCACAGGCACGTGCCTTGTGCGGGCTAAGTAGCGTCATCGTGACATCACCGTCCAGATCTGGTAACCGCTTTTGGGGGGTGAGCTGGCATGACCCATGTGCGCTCATGATTATCAGGCGTAACCGTCTTCGCACGTGGGTGGGCGCGTGACCGCACGGGTGGCCGAGCGTGTCAGGTGACGAGGAATGCCGAGCACGGGGTGGACGAGGCCGAGGGCGCGCGACCCGGGCAGGAGTTGTCTACGGCATCGCCAACCGACGGTGGCCGAGCCCAGTAGATGAAGAGGTGAGCCGAACACAGAGGAGAGGCCAAGCCCGGATGGAGTCGGGCCAAGTGCCGAGCATAGATGTAGAGCTTTCCCGTCGCCGGACGCGAGATAAAGGCGAAGCCGATAACCGGAAGGCCTCGGCTCAGGCCGAGCGCGAGAGGAGTGGACCGTCCCCCTCTACGGAGGCCGAAGACGGCAAGGAAGTGGTAGTGGTCCACTTGTGGAACCACAGTTGAGCTCGGACTGCTACAGAATAAATGCGCGTATATGTACAAACTAACCTAGCTTGAAAGAAAAGGATAGAAAACTCCCATGATACGACGCGACCCTTTGGACACATAAAAAATAATGAAATTTTGGGTAATAACGAGCAAAAACTCAAAATTCTCCTAGACAGGGTGTGGGCAGCATGCCCTTAAAAGGGATTCCGTTCCCTTTCAAATGTCAGATCGAGGGAGCGCCAAGCTTGACGACAAACGTTCGCAAAATACAAAGTCGCCACTCGGGTTTGAAGGTCCGACACCCAAGGAACCGTATTTCGAAGCACTTGCCGCGCTGTTTAGATTTGAAAAAGTTAAGGAACCGTTCCGTTATAACCATATCTGGGTTCGAGAGCCAGGTTATGAGAGGGGAAGGGTTTTATTGCACCCCTCTCGCCCAATCCGGAGATCGGTCTCTACTTAGGCATTTGCGAAAACGTTTATTTGCGATTCTGTTTGATTAATCAATTCTTTAGCCAATTAGGGCAGGGAAATAGTTATCGGGGATTAACTGTAACATGTTTGCAGAATGTGATTGATAACATGGATGGCATGAAATGCTAGAAAATTAATGAGATAAAACTCAAAATTGAGATTGGATATCAAATTGTGCGTTTGTATGAATTTGACACAAACAATGGCCAATTTGCATACACAGATCTTTGTGCATGCAAGTTTACCATCGCGAGACAGACCCAAACAAACGCGCGAGGGTTGATGCCCTACCAGCAGGTTGAATTTTAACCCCTTCTGGGCTCTGGAATGACCAATGCTCACCCAAGGGGCAAACCAAACAGTCTACAGCAGCATAATATAAAGTTTAAATCAGTTTAAAAGCTAAAAGAGCCTTACAAATTAACAAAACACCCCATAAACAGTGTGGGGACAAAATAATGTCCTAAGGCCGAGCTACCCGTGCAAGGCCACTCACTGGTCAGAATCAATCTGGCGCGCGACGGTGGCGCTCTGGCACGTGATGGTCTGAGCCTTTTAACCAATGTTTGGTCTCCACGTTTCTAGGTTCTGGGACAGGTCCAGAATGATCCCAGGGTTACTCCAAAACAGCAAAAATACAAACTAACTACAAACTAGTAGTTTATACTAAGGAAATCAGTAAACAGGTTATTATCATGCTTGCCGAGTGATCTATACGTAAATAAATACACAAAAAAAAAAAAATAGCAAGACACCAATCCCAACGAGGACCATCGCGCGAGACCTGGCATAGTCGCGCGCATGCCTGGGTCCATTGCGCGCTGGTTCTTACCACAACGGTTTTTGAAACCTTGTCAGCTTTAGGACCAGAACTAGTATTGATTACCAGCCTTGGCCCTGCCAGCCCCCCTCAGAGATTAGAACAGAAAACAGAACAAAGGTAAGCTATACCTAAATTGAGTTTGAAAAAGTGCTTAAGCTTTGAATTGAATTGAAGTTGGATGCTTTTGAGTGGTAGAAACAAGTTGGATTGTTGCTTGGGATGTGAAAATGGTGTGAAGCCTTTTGTAATCCTTTGAATTTTGTAACCCCGTTTTTTGGAACCCTTTTAAAACCTTTGAATTTGTTGACCCTCTCAAAAGGATGAACAATGGGGGTATTTATAGAGGGAGTGGAGGTAGGTATGGGTTGCAAGTAGAGGAGTTCAGCAAGTCCACGAAGCCTGGCTGAGGGTGCATTGGTGGCCAACTGTCGTCCTTAAGAAAGGTTGGTGGGAGGTTTGGTCCGTCACACGATGGAGTAAGTCTGTCGTGCGAGGGTGCTCCCTGGCGCGCGATGGAGTCAGTCTAGCGCGCGATGCTCGCGCCCTGGCGCAAGTGCTTCAACAGTTAAGCTTTGACCATTGACCACACCTGGCAGGTTGACCATCACGCGCGGATCTGGGAACATCGCTCATTAGTGGGGTTTTTTGGCCTTTTGAAGTGGCTTAGGGATAGGTTAGGTTCAAGGTTTTTCAAACACTCAAAGCTCAAACACTCGTCATTCCCAGGGTGTTCTTGATCCGTTTCATCATCGGGGAATCAGAAACCGTAAGTAAACTAATTTGGAAGCCCAGATTGGGGTGTCTATAGTTGCCCCTCTTTGACGGCACTTGAAGCACCATCGACTTGGTACAAGTAACGTCAAAGATTTCTAGACACCCCTCAAGGCAATCCAGAGCAGAGAATACTAGCAAAGTAGACAAGTAAACTTTAAGGAACCTGATCGGTGGAATGGACAGATAGTCCATTGCCGAGGATGGAAGTAGAAGTGGACGAATGAATCGCTGCTTGTTGATCAAATTTGGACAGGACAGGCTGTTACAGCAGATTTGGACGGGACAGGCCGTCATTGCTGGGGAACAATTAGTTGCAAATGGGTGGACCATCGAACGATATTTTGATCATTGTTGTAAGGACTCGTAATTTCAGAAATTTTTTTTTCTTTGTAAACATTTATTTCATATTGTAAATGAGGGATATGTGAAATTTGTTTAGTTCAATTGATTTGGGGTTTGAATGATAGAATTACAATTAGAGGGAGTGCAAGTGTATTTTGTGTATATTCTAGTATATAAGGGGTGTGTTGGTTGTAGGAGATTAAAAATCTCCCATCTCACTCTCTCTCATTCCCTCCTGATCTCTCTCTCTCTCGGCTCCTCTCCCTCTCCCAATCGCTCCCAACCAAAACCTCTCGAAACCCACATAAACCCACCTTCATTTTACCCTCTCTCCACATTTTTGAGCTTGAATTTCGTGGGTCAAGCTCGGAAAAGGAAGAGCCGGTTGATTTCGAAGATTTCGGAGTCTAGGGCTTGCGTGGGCTCGATCTCTCTTTGGGTTTGCTCTCCAACTTCGAGGTAGGGATTTCTTGCTCTCTCTATATGTCTATGAGTTGAGTTTGTGCTTTGATCGTGCTTGAAATTGTTGGTTTGATTGTTTTGAATAGTTTCGAACATCTGCAGAAAACCTCTCGAACTGAGCTGTTATAGATAACATTTGCATAGTTATCGATAACACTGTGTTCCAAAGCCCAGAAAACCAATTGTTATCGATACCTCTTGCAATCATTATCGATTCCTTTGTGTTACCAAACCCAGAAAATCATCGTTATCGATACCATTTGTCATCGTTATCGATACCCTTGCGTCTGGAGTGCTTTTTGGTCAAATGGTATCGATACCATTTGGCTAGGTATCGATACCTTTGGCTTAGGGGCAGTTTTTCAGCTTTGTTCTAAAGTTCATATTTTTGAATTTCGATCACTTTTAACACTTTTAAAACACCTACAAAACATCTCTGTAACGCCCCGAATTTTGGGTACGTTAATGAGGCATTTATTACATAATAAAGAGAGTTTATTACATCATAAATGCTTCAAAAGGGTACATATAATCAACAAAGGAGAACTAAGGCTCCTAACTACTGCTCCGCTTGCTCCTTCCATTCTGGCACGCTCCTCAGCTTCGAAGGCCTCCAAGGAAACTGTTCATCTTGATTATCTACAAGGTCTGACACATTATACCGGCGTCGCCACCAATATAATATGCCAGGGTCACCCCAAAAGGTAACACCGTGAGCTAACGCTCAATAGGAAATTCTTACCCACCAACCTCACAACTAACAATTACAACAATCTTAATAATCACACATCGTTAATCGTCTATCTTTGGTGTCCGAGATTCTCGTGTTTCTCCTACGCGACTCGTCGTAGACTGTGTCAATCATTTTCCACTTACAAAACAATCTTTCAAAAATCATTTGCATTGGCTCCGTACCGCGGATAACCAAGCCTTTCAAAATCATTTGCATTGGCTCCGTACCATGGATAACCAAGCCATACACACCCAACCTCGGTTCCGCCGCGCCGGGTTCCCGAGTATCCTCACAATGGTTCCGCCGCGCTGGGTTCCCATTGGCACGCAACACTAGCATTGGCTCCTCTCCACGGATAACCAAGCCATATTACCAATAAGGCTACCACGTCCGGCCCTATTGGCAATCTTCACAAAGGGCTACCAAGTCCGGCCACATTGTGGTTTTCACAACCCACGCAATGGGCTACCAAGTCCGGCCACATTACGGTTTTCAAACACATCTCACGTAATACCACCAAATTAGTCATTACGTAGTTTCAAAAATACTTTCTTTCTCGGAAAAACTTATCCTTTCATAAACCACACCCTAGGTGCCATGTTTCTACTTTCTCGGTTCTCATGTCACGTTTAAATACAAAGACTCCGCGGTAGGACAAAGGTAAGCATAAATCATTTCCTTGTAAACAAACAAGATCATCCAACTCTATAATGCTAATCACGTTTAAATCAACGCTTAAAGCATAACGCCACATGTTCGGACGCCCTTGGAGTGATAAATCACTTATGCTTTATCGTGTCACAAGTAATACAAGCAATTCACATATAAGCATACTCACAAGCATCGTAAAGATCAAAATACAAGTACTTGATATGGAAAGTAAATAAAGATAACTTACTTTGAAATGGAAGATAACGAGATCTTACATATACATAGGGATAGGGCAAGAGTATCCTACCTTGATCCGAAACTAGTCGGGGCCGAATAAGCTATTTGAAAATCCACGGGTGATGAAACTAGCGAATCTGGCCCAAACTTTGGACGGCAGTAACTCGGTCAATCTTTGGCCGAATGTGCTTTTTCTTGGGTCCAAATCGAAGCTCAAGAAATTCCCTACAACTTTCGTGAAGAAAGTTGATCCTAAAAACCACTCTAAGTAGGAGAAAAATGGTGATAAAGAAAGTGACAGTAAGCTGTCTGGAAATAAAAATCCGAGATTTTTACTGAACTTTGAATGACAATATCTTTGTCATTTCTTCACTGATTGAGATGGTTCTTAAGCCTAACTTGAAGCTCTCAAAGTTTTCTACAACTTTCCAGAAGGAAGTTGGTTCTAAAAACTAATCAAAACAGTAGAAAACTGAGGAATTCCGAAGGGCAGTTGGCTGCCTGGAACTGGAATCCGAGATTTCTAGAGAGAAGGAAGAGCAAAGCTTTGAAGGTGTGATCTTTGAAGCTTGGAATGGCTTCTATTTATAGGCCAAGACCTTGGCTCTCTCTCCTCTCCCAAGGCCGGCCCCCCTCTCCCTCTCCCTACCTCAAGTTTTGACACATGGCAAGCAATCTTGGAAGATCAAGGAATAACCCTAGGCTTGCATGGCTAGTTTGTCCTTCTTGGAAGACTTGGTGTGAAAAGAGGTGTGAACAAGTATAATTGTACAAGATTCTAGTGTGAACAAATCATGGAAGGACAATGGAGATTAAGTCTTAGCTAGGAAGGAAGTTTCCCATGGATTTGAAGTACAATGGAAGATCAACCAAGGTACAATCCAATCTTTCTTCTTCTTTCTTCCCTCCTTCCTCCCTCTCTCTCTCTCTCTAGCCAAATTCTCTCTCTCTCCCCTCTCTCTTTCAGCCTCTCTCTCTCCCTCTCCTCCTTTGCTTTCTCATGGTACAAATATAAGTACATGTATTGCAAGCAGACAAATAAACCAATGGTACTTTGTACCTTGAGTCAAGAAACTTAAGGGCTAAGTTTTATCTTTTTAAACAACTAATTAAGCACATGGTACTTTAAGGCAATATTTTAACCTTCTAAGTACTTAAACAATATATATACATGTACTAATGTATCTAGGTGGTTCAAAACCCCATTAGAAAAATAAGTAAGTGTACTTAAGAATCTTGGTACCATGTACCGTAACTTTAAAATAATGTAGTACTTTCACATGTGGGTTAAAAGAAAGCATTAAACTAATTAAACCCCATGGTACTTTGGAAGACTAAGCTTTTACCCAATGGGTAATAAAATCCCTAACTTCTATTATCCAATGGACAATAGTTGCTAGGGTAATTATATAGCAAACTAATCAAAAATGTCCTTTAAAGTAATTAAAAAGTATTTTTCTTAATATTCTTAGTACTTTGACCAAGTATACATTTAAAATAAATAATTGGGGTTCTATTATCCAATGGATAATAGTTTCCCTAACATTTATTGTCCAATGGACAAAGAATAAAACCAAAATAATTAAAAGAAAAAGAATAAACAATTCTTGTTCTAGGGTTCAAAAGGTTCAAAGTGTCCAAGGGGGGCAAAACGGTCATTTTACGGTTAGGGAAAAGTAACCAAGTGATTTCCTAACTTAGTTCCTCCAACCGGATGGTTAGAAGCTAACTAAGCTTGCTAAGTGGGGCTAGAGCTCAAGAAATGAAACTTGAAAGGCAAAAATGTAATTTTGACAAACCACAAGAGTATTAAAATAAAATTCAAATATTTAATGAAATTTTCACTAATCGAAAATCAGGGTCGTTACAATCTCTAAGCTTGGTTACTCGTCCTTTGATGATTCATTGATTGTTCCCACTCTTCAAACCATCGTCAAGTGTTATACTAGTTTCGTTGTCAGTGGGAATGTACCGTAAAGCTGGTTAGGAGGACCGTATGCTATATGGGGTGCCGTAGTGAGTGTTATGGGTAGATGTGAGCATGTCTAATAGGATCTCTTGTCCTCTTGATTTGTTGAACTAATTGTTTCCAAATGTCGTTAGTTGTCTAAGGTTTAAGTATCGATACAGGCCGATTGTACGTCATATAGATCTTATGGGTTGATTGGTTACTTAGAGCATGGTGATATTGTGGGAAACTTAAGGGGCGGATGTGAGTGTGTCTAGTGGTCCAAACGATGTGAAGATGATGAAATAACTTGTGACCTCTCGACTCGTAGAATCTAACAATTCTTTTGATACTTGCCCTATGAGGTTCAACGTAGTAACAAATGGATAGAGTATTGTAAAATTATATGTAGGGGCTTGGTACGCTATGTAGGAAGCGGATTTGCAAATCAATTAAAAGGCATGAACTTGTATATCTGTGTAGTTATGTAATGATTGACTGAAGTTTTGTGGTATGACCGATAGACTGGCGATGAAATTGATTATGAAACGAGGACGATCATGAAAAGTGTGAGAAGTGACCCAAATGGTCGTTATTGAGGGAATAGACTAGGGGTGACCCTGCGCTCGAGGGAACTAGACCCGAGGTGACCCCACCTGATTATTATTATTGAGGGAATAGACTTGGGGTGACCCTGCGCTTGAGGGAACTAGACCCGAGGTGACCCCACCTGGTTATTATTATTTAGGGAATAGACTCGGGGTGACCCTACGCTCGAGGGAACTAGACCCGAGATGACCCTAGCGATTATCGATGGGAAATTTCTAACTAAAGGGAAAGATTTGTAATGAAAGGATTTGATGATGATGATGACTGTAGGCACGAGAAAGATTGTAGTATCGTATGAAGAATAATAAAACGATTTGAGGATTGGTTATAGACTAAGGTGGATAGACGTGAGTTCATTGATGTATCTGGTCTGAGGAGTAAAACGGTTAGTGACGTTCCAGTGAAGTCTAGAACTCTTTGATCGATGTGTGCAGCTCGTTGGTAATCATTCGTATTTTGGGCGTATCTGTCATTACTCACTCATTCATGGTGCATGATTCATCACTTTTTCATATAATTTGTGTAAAGAATTCTCTACTAGGCACGTGTTTTGCTCAACCCTTCTATCACTTTCAGGTACGGATTAGAGGTAGCGGCATGAAGTGTTATGCATGTATGACCTCATCTCCTTTTGAAAGATGACACCATGGAATCTCTCAGCATCTATTATAGACTTCATTTTGGAAAATGTAATGTAGTTAGATTCATTTTGTTTTGACAAAGGATATTTGTAATATTCGTCACTCTCTTAACTTTTGTACCTATAATCTTGGGCCTCGGAGCCAATGATGTAACTTTTTGAAACTCATGGATGAAAAGGTACAATTATGGAAGTAGACATGTTAAACTCTTTAGGGTATCGTACGGTTATGGTGAGGTTTTATTCATGGAATTCATTTATATTTATGTTGAAAATCGAGGGCGTGACAATTGTTGAGAGAGTGAACGCGGACGATATTCTGATCGTCGTTGTCGAATTGAAAGGGCGATATGGCTGACCGTCGTCGCTGAATGGACTAAGACAGACGACGTGGTTGATTGTCGTCGCTGAATGGACTGAGACAGGCGATATAGCTAATTGTCATCGCTGAATGACCTGAAACAGGCGACGTGGCTGATTGTTATCGCTGAATGGACTGAGACAGGCGATGTGGCTGACCGTTGTTGATGATATAGCTGACCATCGAGAATAACTGAGTCAAATGATATGGTTGACCGTCGTTGAGGATACGGGCGGATCATGCTTCAGGATGATCGTGCTGTTGCAAATTTGGCAAGATCGGCTGTCATTGATTTGGATGGGCGGATCTTCAGTCTAAATGATCGAGCCATTGCAGATTGGACAGGATTGGCTGTCGTTGATTTGGAGACGGGAAGATCAATGTGCAGAATAATCAAATCGTTGAGAAATTTGACAGGACTGGCTGTCGTTGATTTGGTGACGAGAAGATCAGTGTGCAGAATGATCAAGCTGTTGAGAAATTTGACAGGACCGGCTGTCGTTAAATTGGTTCAACATAAGATTTTAACACATCCTGCTATGAGAACAATGCCGCAAAAGATTTTCAATCGCATTCGTCAGCATACATATCGTGGATTCAGGGAGATTTCTTCGCATCCGTTGACCAACAGAACAACACCGCAGGAGATTGCATCGCATCCTTTGGCAAACAAATCAAGAGTTAGGGAGATTTCCATTGCCTCCACTAAACAAACAAAACAACAATGCAAGAGATTGCATCTCATCCTTCGGTAAACCAAGACTTGATGATAACCATTCTGGCATAACTCCCATAAATTGGCCACCTTCCTGTTTTCAACAATTGATATACACAATATGCAAAGATGTATACAATATGAATGTACAAACTGAAAATGCAAACCCTAGCTAAGGGCGGCTCCTAGGAGGACAACGATGCTTAAGGACTATCACTGAGCCCTAGTACTTTACTGTCTTTGGCTTCTGAGATGCGCACCCAGATAGAAAGACATTGAGTGGGCCGGCGTGCCCAGTTGACATGTAGATGCATTGGGCCTGCGAGCCCCTTCCTTGATGCTTAGGCAGACGTGCCCCAGAGATGTGCTTTGCTTGTTCTGGGCTAATGTACCCTTGTCATCCACGAGATTTCCACAGCTTGTGGATTACAGAAGCTAGGGTAGCAATGTAAAAAAAAATTGCATTTTTCCAGTTTATTGACATAAACTAAACAATAATATCTAATTTGCATTAACAAGGGAACTGAGCCAACACACAGACACACATATATACTGACGCGCCTAGCTCGAACGAAAAGGGAGAAAGAGCCCCAGGATATAACATGGACCTTTAGACACACACAAAATAATGAAATTTTAGGCATTAACATGCCAAAACTCACACTATCCCTAAACAAGTGAAACTGACACTTGAAAGGTCAAAATAGATGTACACTGACCTGTATGAACAAATAGAACCGGGAAAAGCATCCCAAAACGACAATGGATTGAAAAACTTTGAAAAATGCCACAAAGACAAACACAAGACGCAAATGATGACACATACAGTCCCGGACTGAAACTGACACCCCCGTGCAGACTATATTAGGTCTGCACAGTATGACAAAACTTGGCAAAAGCCCCTTTGACTAACATTTAAAAGCAGTAGCTGACTGCTATAGATTGTTGTTGGAATTGAAGAAGCACGCGCAGGTTTGAGACCAACGCGTATAACTTTTAACAAGCGAGCATGAACCTCAAACAAATGCGCGTGACTGCAAAGCTGCTGCAACCAAACTTCGTTGAACTTAGAATAAACTGTGAGCCATTAGGCCTTGCCAGCATTTCATTCTGTTTTTTATGCTCAAAATCTTTTAAGGCTTTTGCTCAGCTTTGAAATTGAAGTAGTAGTTTGCAATAAAATTGAAAGACAAAAGATTTTCCCCCCCTTCTGCACAGATGAAGCTTATCCTCTTCTCGACCACGGTAATGCACCAAAGCCATGGATTAAATTGATAGATTGTTGACCGAGTCTCAAAGCAAGACTGCCTACGTATCCCACGTTTTGGGGAATCAGGTCAAAACGTAGTTCAGGCAAAGGTTCACTTGAGTATTTACCTCACCTTTTACGCTCTAATTTTTGCCTAGAACCACCCATTGGGGTTTTCAGTCTAGCGAGCTTTCAAATATTGCCTTTACTTTTGCCTAGACCGCCTTTATAGGTTTCGGTCTAGCAGGTTGCTCTAACTTTTGCTTGGAACTGCCCACCCTTGGGGTTTTCAGTCCAATGACTTTCTCTCAGGGAAAAGACTTCTGAATTGATCCATGCTAACCAAGGTATTAAATTTATTGTTGTTGAGGTCGATAAAATGGCCACAGCCCCAGAGACAATGGCTTTGATGACGCAGGGTCAACAGTGCTTTGGTTGACATGCCCTGCTCCAAACCATTTTGTACACTTTCTTACTTGTGCTTGGCGGAACGCTGTTCCTGCTAACTTAAGCATGGTATGAGGCGCTGGACCCTTTAAGCTTTGCTTTACATGGTTTGGCACCCCAGTAGTAGGGGGATTTGATGTTCCTTTATCTCAAGGTCATCGTTAGGCATGTCATTTGAGAGACCCTGACAAAGCATTGACGAACTCTTCAAGCCAGTCTGACCGGGCGCAATGCTCCTCTGGGCACATCGTTGAACCATTTTGAACCTTTCGAGGGTCTACTTCATCTTTCAAGTTTATTTGAAAATTATTTAAATTTATAGGCTGAGCATGCCTTTCGTCTTCCCTTTTGGCGAGGGAACACATTTCCTTGGGGATGATCCCATCAAAATCTATCCCTTCGTCGTCTGAGTGGACACAATTTATTCAAAAGCTAGCAAGTACTTAGGAGCAAGATAAAGCATATGATAAAAAGAACCCTTAGGGTTGCCAAGTACAACAAACTCGAATTGAAAATATAAGTTATGACATGGACGGCCAAGAGGCACAACCTCCGACTCAGAGCTAGACTTAGACAGACTCAAAAGACTCTTTGTCAGACTCAGACAAAACGTCAATGCAAACTAGACGCGGTTTGGAAATGCAATTTTTATAGCTACCCTTAGCCTCCATGATGAGGGGGTAGGATCCAGAGGCTATCAGGCCCAAGCAACAGCACTTCGGCTTCCTCAGCTTTTTCGACCAAACCTACTCGGTGCTCCCATGAACAAGGGACCTCAGCCCGCCAGTCCACTCCTTTGTAAGCTCCTCATTACTGTCAATCTGGGTGTTGGCATTGAAGACCTCAATTGCCCAACCTACAACCATCATGTTAACCTCCGATTTGAACGGAGTGGATATGATTGGTTTGGGTTGGCTTTCTGGGACGATATAGTGGCTAGGGTTGAATATGGGGGAGCTGGGGTTGATTTGAGTGGAGATGATAGATATCTGACCAACCAGAGGGTCAGAGTGGTGTTAAGGCAAGGAGTTGGAAATGATGTTGGGCTTTGGTGGAACTTAAACAGTGCCATTGTCAATGAGATCTTGAATCTCATGTCGAAGACGATAGCATGCGTCAGTGGGATGACCAACATTTGGTGGAAGGCACAGAAGAGGTGAGGCTTGTAACCAGAAGGTAGGACTTTTGGCAGGGAAGTTGGGGTCAAAGGTTTGAGATGCCCAGACTTGACAAGTTTTTCCATCACTGCGGACAGAGGTGCCTCTAAGACAGAGAAACTTCGAGGCTGGGTTCGGGCTCGGTAGCTTTGGCCGTTTTGAACCTGATTGACATCGGCAGCACGATTGGAGTCAAAAGCCAGAGCATCGCTCCCACTTGAAGCTGTATTGGAGTAGTTGCTGTTACCAAACAGCGCACTACTATTTCCAGAATAGGACCACGGCTTCGCTTTCTGTGAGGAAGATCCTCCCCTAAGCAGAATTCCACTCTGTAGTGCATCCTCAATGGCCAGGCCAGATTCGAAAAAGGTCTCAAAGTTTGTAGATGCTTGAATGAGAACCAGGTGCCTGGCATAATCTGGTTGAAGATTGCGGGAGATGATGCGGAGTTGATCCCTCTCGCTCGGGTGCTCAGTCATTAGAGCGGCTTTGGCTCTCCACCTCTTGACAAAGTCTGCAAAGGTCTCCTTTACTTCCATCTTGGTGGACTCCAACTCATGAGTAGTCATCTTGAGCTGGGAATTGTAATTGTACTGCGCAACAAAGGCAGCCCCAATGTCTTCCCAAGTTCTTCTTTTCGAGATGTCGAGCGACATGAACCAATGGAAGGCAGGCCCAGAGAGAGTTTGAGGAAAAAGCTGAGACATGGCCTCACTTTCCACCCCTAGCAGCTTTAGGGCAGCATGATAGCTCAATAGATGAGTCTTCGGATCACCACTCCCGTCGAACTTAACCAAATCAGGCATCTTGAATTTGTCGGGAAGCCTAGCATTGGGGTACAGGCAGAGACGATCCAAGTCAATTCCTCCTGCACTGATCTTCTCGGATTTCGTGACGGCCTCTTCCAGCTTAGTCATCTTGACCATGAGAGTAACTATGTTAGGGTTTTGAACAGGCCTAACAACAGCGGGGTTTAGATTTGGTGCAGGCACACGAGCTTCTCTAGGAATGGGCTGAACAATGAGACGACCTTCACAGTTTGGATCCTCGACAAAGACGTGTTCTGCACGAACATCCTCATCGTCCTCGCCTTCCTCTTCGGCTGGTGGTGGAAGACGAGTGTTGATAAGGTTATTCAGGCAAGTGATGGAGGCATTAGTCTAAGTGGCCCTCTGTTGCATAGCAGTGATACTGTTCTGGAGGTTCGTGAGTGTAGTTTCCAGAGTGAGCGGTTGCGGTTAATCTGCCATGACAAGTTTTCAATGGAGCTTGATGAAGAAGCTGAAGATGGGAAAGCTGGCGGCATGGCTTTTAGCAATATCCATGGCGAACCCGACTGCAGAGTGGCCAACAGTGAACCTGGAGAAGCCTCCGTTGTGACTGACAGAGAATCTAGCCTGACAAGCCTTTGAACCGAATTCTGGTGCAGACATTCCCAAGTAGGTTTGGCTCTTCGCTTCAGTGCTTTCCTTGGTGGTGCAATGGTTCCAAACTAGACAGTAAAGTAATTGAAAGCTCAGTGACGTTTTTGCAGCAGCAGTCAGTTGCAAAAAGAAATGCAATGCACATGTTACAGTCGTCAGTGTCCCCCTAGACTCTACAACTACAGACGAGTCTGTCTCACAATGTTCAGATGCTACCAAAATTCTCAGAATTTCGAGGTGTATCCTTATTTGAATCGACTAACACTAAGAGATGTCAAAATAGTCTAAGCCTTTGACTACTCCGTTCTCGAAGCTTCAACTTTGGAGTCAGAACAACTCGGTGTAGATGACGTAATACCGGAACCAGGGCGGTGTAGGCGACACATCGCCATAGCCTAAATGGTGTACGTGCTGCGCATGATAACCAAGGTGGTATAAGCATCACAACATTCTCTCCGTTGTTCCTTGTTTTCTATTTAAAAACCTCGATCGGGCATTAGACAAGGACTTAGAAAGTCTTAATTTCCCAAAGTCAAGCTGATCTAAGGACTTTAAAAATTGATAACATGCACCATCAAGATGCACGACTCTTCATCGGGCCTAGCAGCGTCCTAATAGGCATAAGACAGACTCGAAAGAGAGACAACCTAGAAGCCGCCCTAAACATGCTCCTACGCAAAACGGTATGTATGTACAGTGCATGTGATAGGGAAAGCAATAACACATAGACAGTATATGGGGGTTAGATGCAAGTAAATCTTACCCTGCAGGTACCTGTCCTAGTTTGGAGAGTTCTAATGCTCTGTATATGCAAAGGCCGGTTTTGGTTTGAGGGGGTTCCTCGGACTAAAGCCAAGATATACCTCCCGCTGCCCGGGTTACCATAGAGCAATAACTGAACGGTAGAATGACTTATCATCGTTGAAGGTTGTCGGCATTCGGAGTCCCTGGGCTCCGGTAAACCGTGCCGGCTTGCCAAAACGCTCCAACGCGGTTATCCAACATCTATGCAAATGAGAATGCCAAAAAGTTTGATTAATGGAACAAAATCACAAATTCGCAAATGCTTTCAAATTTGGCTCTCTTTATTAATCAATACTTAGAAGAAACTACACGAGAGAACAATCGGAAAAGCACTAGTCAGGATGGCCGGACACAAGGTCCTGTTAAATCACTTATCCTTTCTTTAGCAGCACGAAGCTCACTATTTTGACAGACTTTTGTGGGATTGTTCTCAATCGTATTAAAATCCAAGTATAGACCAATATTGATTCGCTCCCCAGCAGAGTCACCACTGTGGGCAACGTGCCCTTAAAAGGGATTCCGTTCCCTTTCAAATGCCGGTTCGAGGGAGCGCTAAGCTAGACGACAAATGCTCGCAAAATACAGAGTCGCCACTCGGGTTTGAAGGTCCGACACCCAAGGAACCGTATTTCGAAGCACTTGCTGCGCTGTTTTGATTTGAAAAAGTTAAGCAACCAGTCCGTCATAACCATAACTGGGCTCGGGAGCTAGGTTACGAGAGTGGAAGTGTTTTATGGCACCACTCTCACCCAATCCATAAATCGGTCTCGACTTAGGCATTTGAGAAAACGTTTGTTTGCGATTCTGTTTGACTAATCAATTCTTTAGCCAAGTAGGGCGGGGGAACAGTTAATCGGGGATTAAAACTGTAACATGTTTGCAGGATGTGATTGATAGCATGAATGGCATGAAATGCAAGAAAATTAATGAGATAACGCTCAAAACTAAGATTGGATATCAAACAGTGCGTTTGTATGAATTTGACACAAACAATGGCCAATTTGCATGCACGGATCTTCGTGCATGCAAGTTAATCATTGCGCAACAGACCCAACAATCGCACGAGGGTTGATGTCCTACCAGCAGGTTGAATTTTATCCCCTTCTGGGCTCTGGAATGACCAGTGCTCACCCAGGGGGCAAACCAAACAGTCCATAGCAGCATAATATACAGTTTAAAGCAGTTTAAAGGCTGAAAGAGCCCTACAAATTAACAAAACACCCCATAAACAGTGTGGGGACAAAATAATGGCCTAAGGCCGAGCCACCCGTGCAAGGCCACTCACTGGTCAAAGTCAGTCTGGCGCGCAACAGTGGCGTTTTGGCGCGCAATGGTCTGAGCCTTTTAACCAGTATCTGGTTTACACGTTTCTGGGTTCTGGGACAGGTCCAGAATGATCCCAAGGGTACTCCAAAACAGCAGAAACACAAACTAACTACAAACTAGCAGTTTATACTAAGGAAAGCAGTAAACAGGTTATTATCATGCTTGCAGAGTGATCTATACGTAAATATATACACCCAAAAAAACAGCAAGACACCAATCCCCACGAGGACCAGCACGCAGGACCTAGCATAGTCGCGCGCGTGACTGGGTCCATCGCGTGCTGGTTCTTACCACAACGGTTTTTGAAACCTTGCCAGCTTTAGGACCAGGACTAGTATTGATTACTAGCCTTGGCCCTGCCAGCCCCGCTCAGGGATTAGAACAAAACACAGAACAAAGGTAAACTATACCTAAATTGAGTTTGAAAAAGTGCTTGAGCTTTGAATTGAATTGAAGTTGGATGCTTTTGAGTGGTAGAAACAAGGTGGATTGTTGCTTGGGATGTGAAAATGGTGTGAAGCCTTTTGTAATCCTTTGAATTTTGTAACCCCTTTTTTTGGAACCCTTTTAAAACCTTTAAATTTGTTAACCCTTTCAAAAGGATAAACAATGGGGGTATTTATAGGGGGAGTGGAGGTAGGTATGGGCTGCAAAGAGAGGAGTTCAACCAGTCCACGAGGCTTGGCATAGGGTGCATAGGTGGCCAACTATCCTCCTTAAGAAAGGTTGGTGGGAGGTTTGGTCCGTTGCGCGATAGAGTCAGTCTGTCACATGAGGGTGCGCTCTGGGGCGCAATGGAGTCAGTCTGGCGGGCGATGCTCGCGCCCTAGCACCAGTGGGTCAACGGTCAAGCTTTGACCACTGACCACACCTGGCAGGTTGACAATCGCGCGCGGATCTGATAGCATTGCGCATCAGTGGGGTTTTTTGGCCTTTTGAAGTGGCTTAGGATTAGGTTAGGTTCAAGGGTTATTCAAACACTTGTCATTCCCAGGGTGTTCTTTATCCATTTCATCATCGGGGAATCAGAAACAGTAAGCCCTTGTTCGGTTAGGCTCCAACATTTGGGAATATGAACCAAATTTAAAACTCTTGTTCGTTTCATCAAACGGAAATAAAAAACATATCCACTGTAAAGCTGAGTCCACTGTAAAGCTGGTAACTCTGTAAAGCTGCTCCCCCCCTCTCTCTCTCTCTCTCTCTCTCAACAGAACAAAAGTAACGTGCTTTGACAAAAAACTTTCTCTCACTGCAAACGGTCTCACCAAACAATCTCTCTTTTGCATCTCTCCGATTCTCTGTCTCTGCCGAACTCAGCTCTTTCTCGCCCTCTCCCTCCCTCTCTCTCACACAAACAGCGAATCTTACAGCGCTTAGGTCCTCTCTCTCTCTTTCCAGTCTTATCGTAGTCTGGTGTGTTCAATTTGGAACCACAGAGATTTGAAACCCTACGCCTGCGATCTTGACCTATTCGATCAGTTACTGTTGAAGGGAAGACCCTAATGTGGGCTTTATAATCTGAGAGAATGGCCAAAGGGAAGATCCACCCAAATCAACCCTCACAGTCTCTCGACACAACCACAACGGAGGACCCCAGCAAAAACGGTTTGAGGTGCGGTAAATGGATCCTTCGTTCTACAAAGGTTCGAAGAGATAGAGGTAATTCGGCCCATACCTTTGTTGATTAGGTTCATTTTAGGTTTAGATTTCTGGTCCATTTTTATGCCTAATCCAAGGCCAACCGAATTTCAGTTTATATATCGGGAGATAATGCCCAAAGGCAACCTTATGTGAAACGTTACCTCTGTTCTTGATCAACCATCTAATGAGCCCATGGGGCTAGACTGGCCAGTTATGTGAAACATTTTCGGGCTTTATTTTTTGTTTCTGGCGCTGATTTAAACATGCGTACCAAGTGTTTGAGAAAATGTTTGTGACAAACTTGTTTATGAGAAACCTACACTTGTTTGTGAGAACATTTCCAGTCTTGCAAGTCACGAACCTTTTGGTTTCATGTTTTTAGCGAATATGAAGACCAAGTTTGTAGGTTTTCAGTAAATATGTTTGGCTTGACATGGAAAATCTGGTATTCAGATGTTTTGTATCGGAGTGCATGTTTAGGTCTTGTTTGGAAAAGTTATGGTTGTATCCTCATCCATGATGTCGTACCAAACCAGTGTGAGAAACATACTTGTATGCTCGTCCATAATGTTGCTATTGTTAGTTTTCAACACACACACACACAGAGAAGAACCAGGAACCAAATTTGATTTATCTGTGCTAGTGATACACTGAGGGGGATTGGTGTGTTCCTTATTATCTGGACGGAGAAATGCCATGATAGGCCATTCCTTGTCACAGAAAATTGTGGCCAGCCTTGCTGATTCATTGATCATCTCTAATATTTGTGTGTTGGCCTCTGTCGGTGCCTTGAAAGAATGACAAGTACATGCTTGGAAGAAACAGATATCAAAACTATATTCTGTACCTAACTCATAAGTGTATGCTTTTTGGTTTGAGTTTTACTAGGAAATTGCACATCCTTTTGTTTTTTTAATCCATGGTAGCATCCATATTTGTTGTCCTGCAGCATGTATTTTCTTTTACTGTTGTGGCTGAAGGTTTTTTTGGGTGTAAATTTTTGTGGTAATGGACTTCTGTATGGTGTCATTTTTACTGTTATGGGGCTGTTCCGTGGTGGATTATACTCCTCTTATTCCCTTCTTTGGTGGCAACTTCTGATGGTATTTGATAATTAGTAATCTTTCTCATTTGTAGGTCAACACCCATCACAAAAGTTTCAGCCTACTACTCCACTTTCACAAAACAGGAAGCGTCCGGCTCCATCTCCTGCGTCCTCGGCAAACTCTGTCATAGGCGAGAACAGCATCCCACTGGTACATGCACTATTACTTGTTACCATCCCGTTCGTACATGCACTTGTTACACTCATACACTTTCTTTTTCATGAACCTCATATATCTATTATAAATTTTGGTCACTATTTGCATATATCCTAATAACCTCTCTCCCACATGTAAGCCTACAATGGACCGCACACAAAACGACCTTGACATGTGGAGTTATGTGAACACGGAAAAATTCATTCACATAATGGTTGAGGTGGCTAGGAGGGAGGAAGCGACCAACTCAAAAAAGTCACGACAATTTAATGACTTGCAATGGCATGAGATATTGAGGGAGCTAGGAGTGAGGACGGGGAGAATAGGGTACACTGTTCCTAAGATCCGAGAAAAGTTTACTCGCATTAAGAAAGAGTATAAGATTTTTAAGCATTTGAAAGATCAGACTGGGTTTGGTTGGGATGACGCATCACAAACCGTCACAGCAACGGATGACGTTTGGCTAACATACCTCCAGGTATCTGAACTTTAGGAGGTCACTGTTTTTAACTTCATCCCTAACATTAGAAACAATACAATAACAATAATGTGCCCCACAATAACTTCCTTGTAGGCAAATCCAAAGGCTGCTAAATTCCGTACCCAAGGCCTTGACCACTTTGAGGAATTGGACGAGCTCCTTTCTAGCTCGTTGGCAAATGGAGCATTTGCACGTCCTAATACACAACCGCCCCCCACACGTGATGAGGAAGTTGTCATGTACGGAAAAGGAAAGGCCATAAAAAGGGAGGACAGCGTGTCAATGGGTAAAAGAAAATCGGATGGTAGTGCCGGAAGCACCGCGAAGGCAACAAAGTTTGAAAAGCGAGATGAAGCATATGAAAAATTTGCATTCTCCCAGCAAATGAAGGGAGAGTACTATCAGATGAAGGCCCAAAAACAAAGTGCCCAAAATAATCTGGAAATGAAGGAATGCCATGCTTTCTTGAAAAGTATTAAGCACATTGTTGGTGAAGATAAATACCTTAACGCTTACAGTCATCTTGTTGATCAGCCACGGTGGCAAACATCTTTTCTCGACCTAGATGCGGATGAGAGGTTGGCGTGGGTCCAACGTAAAAACTAGAAATTGGAGTATGAAGCATGTTTCTTTAGTATGACTTCATTATGCCTGTTGGTATTTCATCTTTTCTATAGACAATCGTATTTTATTCCAATTGTTGTTAGGAACTGTTATTTTTGTTGTTATGGAACTGTTATGGAACTGTTTCGGTTGTTATGTAATGAACCTTCTGGTAGTGGAGTTGACTGTGCTCTCCAATCAAATGACTTATATGTTTCATTCAAATAGCTAAAGGCCATGATACAATATCACCTATATATGGATCACACTTAAATATATCTCAAAATCCAGCAAAATGACTTCTATTTAACTTTCACTTCATCTGATGGGAGGACACAAAAATTAATGTGAAGGGCATCCTAAAAATGGCTCAAACACAGCCACTATTTTGCAATTTAAGGAGAAGTCAGTAAAAAATAAAGCATGCTGGACTTCCCCACTGTTAATCCAAAAACATATCCAATTTAGGTAAGTAGGCAGATCTCATAGAGCTGTGTTACAGTGATTTTCCAATAATAACAAGTCTGGATTGTTATGGAAATGTACTTTTGTTGCTGAGATGTTTCAAAATCGAACTATTTCCTTTGAGCTTCAAGGGGTGTATTAAAAAGAAAAGGTCATATCTTCCATATACGTTGACCAATATTTTCCGGTACGCAGTTGAACTATGGATACGCTTATATGGTGGAACTCTGTTGTGATTGGGAACAGTTGTGTATGTCTTCTTCTTCTTCCTGTGTTTGGTGCTTCCCCTTCTTCTATTGGTTTCTACTTTTGTTTTTTTTTTGTTCTGCAATTGCACCGTGGCACTTTTAAGTTCAGTAGATTTGTGTACAGCTCAATGTTGCATAGCTACTTGCTGTAGTGGAGTAGTGTACAGCTCAAACCTTCTTCCTGTACAAGGTTTGAACTGCTATAATTGCTGAATTTAAGAGTGTTTTGCAGCGATATAGAAATTTTTAATTTTCGGTGAATGCAATTCATGTTTTCTAAACCTAGGGGCTGCATGCATGAAACATCACTAATAGATACGAAGTTGTTTACACTTATCAATGGACTTGTAACAGTTAGGTACCCCATTTATCATGTCGACAAGTGCAAACCAGGAGCACGAAGATTCTAGCAGTGACGACGACGAGTTAATGGACCTAGAATTTTTGGAAAATATGTCAGAATATGATGAGGAGGATGAGCGAATTCCTCAACGAGTAGCCCCTTTTAATGGTCAATCATACACTCAGTTTTTGATGACAAAACACCCCAAAACCATTCAAGACGTTTTACGTGTTGACAAACAGACTTTCAAATCATTGGTTGCATTGTTGGTGGATAAGGGTCAGTTAAATTGGGATCATATGAGACTGTCGGTAGAGGGATCGTTGGCAATTTTCTTGTTCATATGTGGACAAAGTGGACGGATGCGACTTGCTGCTGACCGATTCCAACATTCCCTTGACACCATAAGCAGACACTTCAACCTTATGCGTCGTGCTCTATGTTTTGTTGGTATGTCCATAATCCGACCACCTAATCTTAACGACACGCCTCCTCAAATTCTCAATGACGGAAGATATTACCCGTGGTTCAAGGTAAATTTGTCAATTATATTTAGGTACTGTTTGGCTAACTTGTAACACACCCCGATACTAACGTAAATTAATATAGGACTGCATTGGCGCAATAGATGGAACCCACATTGAGGCTTGGGTACCGGCATCCAAGCAAATCGCATTTCGTGGCAGGAAGTCCATCAAAACTCAAAATGTGATGGCAGTATGCTCATTTGACATGAAATTCACTTTTGTATACCCCGGTTGGGAAGGGAGTGCCCACGATGGACGTGTTTTCTTGGCTGCAGTGTCAAATCCAGCCTACAACTTCCCACACCCGCCACTGAGTGAGTAAACATAACAATTAATTTTTACTAACTTCAACTTATACATTGTCCGGAAAAGTTAAAACTAAACTAATGAAATTGACTTATCGTGTAGATAAATATTATGTGGTGGATTCTGGATACACAAACATGCCCGAGTATCTAGCTCCTTATCGAGGACGTAGGTACCATAGGGACCAGTGGAATGGAGTTGATACAATGTTTCGGTCGCCCCAAGAGCTGTTTAACTTCAAGCATTCATCGTTGAGGAATGTTATAGAACGTTGTTTTGGCTTTTTAAAAGCAAGGTTTCCAATACTAAAAACTATGCCTAGGTACTCATGTGCTCGTCAACCTACAATCGTTACTGCATGTTGTGTGGTGCACAATTGGATCATCGAGCGGCGTGGTAGAGATGAATTTTTCGATGGATATAATGAACATGACTGGGAGGGAAATGAGGAGGACGGCGGGAATGGCGCCGGGGAACATGTCGGTAATGTAGGCGAGGTTGAGCCTATCAACATGTCACGTCAAAATATTCAATTGATGTCCATTAGGCGGGATGAAATTGCGCAACAAATTTGGGTGGACTATTGATGTGTTTTTCTTTTCATGCACTAGTATATTTTCTTTTCAATTGTACCGTATTTGTGATTCTCCATGTTTGGTTTTTTTTTTTTATTTGAACTGACTTACATGGAAAATGTGGTGGATTATGTATTAATTTTATTAGTACCTTGTGTTTGTTATTTTTCATGGACTCAATTACAATGCCTATGACATATAGGAATGGCAAGGCACAAGAATTACTACGTTGTCTTTGTGGGGATGAACCCAGGCATATATGATAGTTGGGCTTCATGTAGCAAACAAGTCATCAAGTTTAAAGGTGCAGTGCATAAAAAATACTCATCATGGGATGAGGCCTACACCGCTTGGGTGACTCATACCAGGCAAGTTGACCAACAAGTGCCACCTTCCCTTATCCCTTTGTTGGATGATACGGCTGGATCATCAACAGAGTTCACTCCAGAAGACCAAGATGGGTTTCCATTCAGTGTTATCATCGCTCTAAGTTTATGCTTCTGTGTGATTGTTGCTGCTGTTATGTTTTATCTACTTTGATATTCGACGCGGTAATTTATTCGTGCTGTCCATGATCGACGCACATGGGTTTTCATTTTCAGCCCTTGTTTGGAACTGAAGTTATGGGTGTGATTGTATGCTCGTCCATAATGTTTTATCTAGTTCTAAATTCGATTGGAAACTCGATGCCGTAAACTTTGGAAAATCTAGCGATGATATTTTTGTATCTTGTTTGGAACTTTCGTTTCGTAAATTGTTGATGCTGTTGGAGTGTCTTTTTATTGATAGTTTTATGGGGAAGTTTGACATGAATTACTTTTTCGGAATACATTTTTGTACTTTATAATTTCTCCATTTTCTTAGCCTAACATGTAGAGGTACAACCGTTTCTAATAACTAATTTTGGTACAATTTCAAGTCTTTTACAGCAAAATGTTTTGGTCTGGTCAAGAAGTAAAAATCCCACGCCACAAATCTCTCTCTCCCCAAAACCCCCCAACAAGAGAAATAAACATTCATTGAGGTTAGGGTCGCCAGTATTGTCTGTGCGATCCTCCGTCCTCCTCAGGCCGCCCAAACAACCCAGATTTGTTGCAGAGATGTTGGTAATTATATTCCCAATCCCTATTAGAGTTAGGAGCGACAAAGGCCACGGCCATATACAATTTCTCATTGTCTAAAAAACAAAATAGGTTTTTTTGGTTGCTACTTACGGAAATTGACATGAAAAAGTAATAAGAGGCTTTTTATTTTGCTGCTTCCAAGATTGTAGTACAAAGGCAGTTTTTTTTTCAAAACACACATAATGAAAATGAACAACATAAATCACAGGAAATAGCTTTCAAAACAAACATCTACGGATTGCGGCGGTGAACAAAGCAACGGCACCAATCATTGAACTGTGGAAATTGCACGCCTCTTGCCAACCGAGCTTGTGGATGATCCTAATAAGTACATACACACGCAAATATAAATTTCATTCTAACAGTTTCATATTGTAAGTTGATATGAAAAAAAAAATTACAACATTTTGGCTTACTTGTAAATATGCAATCCACACTTCGTCTTCGGCCACCACCTCGTGTCGGGTCGGATCCCATTCAAATTGGGGGGTTTGAATTAGGTTCATAATTATCTTACAATCCCGCTTCCACCTCATAATCTTCGTTTGAATATGGTGTATCTCTATAGGAGCCTCGGGAAATTCAACGGCCATGACACCTTGTAGATAATTCAAGTAACCGGGATTAAAGGTTCCCTGCGCAGCATTCCACATTGGCGATTGTATCATGCTCGTCAGGGCTGAAAGCAATCGACTCTCCTCCGCGTCACTCCAAATTTTTCGAGCCATAGAACAAAATTTTTGTTTTATTTTTTGGACGGGGAACAATCTATTGGACTTCGAATGAATCAAGAATGGAGATATACATCCTATTTATAAGACAATTGAAAAAAAAAACTGTGTTTGCTAACCATTCATAACAACAAAAGTTGGTGACACCAACAATTCATGTTACAACCACCATAAATATATATATTACTAACCATTCATAACAACCATTCATAACAACTAAACTCTCTCTCGAAAGGAGTGGTGGAGGAGAGAGAGAGACTATTAACAGCGTGGTGCACATTTTTTCGGAAGAGAGAGAGGGAGAGTAATGATGACTGAATAATTGGGAAGAGAGAGAGAACAGAGTACTGATACCAAAATTCAAATTTCATTGGGGGGAAATGTCAATTTTTGGAGGGAGACTCTGGATCAAATTTTGGCCTTTTCTCTCAAAGGCAAAACGAACAAGGGCTAAGTAAACTAATCTGGAAGCTCAGATTGGGGTGTCTACACAGGGGAAACTGACACTTCTGTAAGGTCAAATAAGTGTACAATGACCTGTACGAATCGACAAAATTGAGAAAAATATCCCGAAATGAGAAATTGACCGAAAAACTAGTAAAATGTCGCAAAAATGGACATATGACACCAAAGATGACTAATTTAAGTCCCGGACTAAAACCGACACCCCCGTACAGTCACAATAGGTCTATGTAACGCGTACGGTATGACAAAACTTGGCAAAAATCCCTAGAATGGATTTCGACTCTTCCAAACCTTGATTTGAACTTGAAACGTGTCATCGGAGGTCTAAAATCTTCGTTGAACACGACATTTGGAACCCGATTCTTCGACAAAGTCCCATATACCATTTGTGACTTGTAGGAACCATCAAAAAATCCAAGAAAGGTTCTTGAAGCAAAAATGACCATTCGAAGGCAGTAGCTGTCTGCTACTGTTTTCTGCTGTTTTGGACAAGCGTATGCTAGTTGCAATCTGCGTATGCTATTTAATCAGATACGTGCACTCTGGCTCCAAACCGGCATACGCTGGTAAAACTTGCTACAGATGCCTTTGTTTGACCAAGTCTCCTTTTTTGGGGGAAATAGGCATTGTCATTACTTCACACGGTTTGGACACGATTTTAAACACTAGAGGGCAGTGTCCTTGCATGCTAGGGTAGTTGGACACCAAGGCATAGGTTTAACTTTGGCACGCGAATCGATGTATATATTTTGCCATTTTTGCATATAAATGGAAGGGGCTAGCAATGTTGAACTCACACCCTTACTTCCCATATTCAGCAACCTTTGGCATTCTCGATGGAGAATCCACTCCCCACTTTGATTAAACCTTGGTTAGTAGAATTTCTGTCCATGGATTGGTTGAACTTCCAATCACATGGCCTTGCCTCATTCCGATATCTCTGACATGTACCGCTCCGCCCTGAGCTCCTACGAGCTGCTCTTAGATTCTGGGACCCTGATGTTCACATCTTTTGCTTTGGTGATGACAAGATGTGCCCAACTGTCGAAGAGTTCCAAGCCTATCTCCGAAGCTTTACATCACATACATTCGTTGTCCCGCTTTATCAAATGAGCATGCCAAGGCTGCTGGCAACCTCACTCAACATTTCTCGAGGCATGGCCAACACCTTGCTTGAAGGTGGTCAAAATACGACCATATTTATAGGCAATGCTTGGTTTTAGAAACAAAGTTGCTTCAATCATTCCGAGTGATCAAAAGTATAAAAGATTGTTTTCGTCCATGGCTTGAAAGAGTGGTATTTTTTTTAGAATGATTCAGTGGCAAAAACATTGTCTAACATTAGGTGGAAACCCCGTGCATGCTACTCAAGATGCCGGGCGGTGTTCTGAAACTTCGTAATGGCCTGAGAATAAAACTGGTACCCCGCACGCCATTCTGTGAAACCGCGCATGGTATTACAAAATACCGTGCAGAAGGATACTGAGACCCAGACAATTCCTGTTGAAAACTCCTTACATTCTGCATCATCCTTGTCATCACTGTACAGTTAACACCACGTGCACGTCAATGTGATTTATTACCCATGTCCCTTTCCCCTTTAGTTGTCTATGAATGAGTTTGATTTTCCAAAAGATACTTTAAATCCCCCCCCCCCCCCCCCCCCCCCCGGCCCCCCTTTTGAAAGAGTTTAGTAGAGACCGGTTTTTTAGCGGGCGAATGTGGTGCATTTTCTTCAACGGAACCTTCCCAATTCGTAACGTGGCTCCCGAACCCAAAGTCCCAACGTTTTTCGCTAGACCAAAAAGCCTTTTTCCTCTCAAACAAATTCTCGGTTTCTCGGATCAACCATCTCAAAAATCTGGGTGGCGACTTTGTTTGGGCTCGCACTGATCGGGGAGCCTACAGTGGCGACTCTACTGGGGACTATTATTAGTCAAAAATTTGGAAATTAATACATGAATGAACAATCCTTCAAAAGTCTATCAAAACAATATGCTTCGCGCTGTTGAAGAACGGAATGGTGACATAACGGGATTTTACATCCGACCACTCCGGACTGGGACTTTTGTTATTGTTCGCTTGTGTAGTTTTCTTCCAAAAAATTGATTAATGGAGTGAGCCAAGCTTGAAAACCACTTTCAAAGGGGGAATTTTCAATATCTTTCGGAAAATCAAAACTCTTTTATTCTGTACATTTTGCACTGCACAAATCTCGCCAATGTGTTTCGTCAATCTTGCCCGGTTCGTCGGCCACAAGCTCTCCCGGAATGCCTTGCAACCCCCAACGATGATGAGCCATCGTGTTGTTCGACCATTGTCGTGCAATACACTTGACATGGGGAGTACATTTTTGCTCTAGTCCGGGGAACACTTTTGAGACCCAAATCGGCCTTTGCAATTGTACATAACCATAGAACCATCCCAACTAGGACAGGAACCCATGGCTAGGACTCATGTGATATACCCTGTTTGCGTGTTGATCTTTACTGTACATACATATCATTCATGCATCAATGCATTCTACAGGCTAGAGGCCTAAGACTACTTTAGGATTCGGTCAGTCCAGGAAACTCTAAATCCATGGAGTTTGAGATACCTCCGGTGTTTGTCGTTCCCAAATGGCTCCCTTGGTCTAGGACGAACCTTAAAGGTGCGAGTATCTGGATTCCGATAACCATATTGCCCTGTCTCGGATGGTCAAGGTAAGGAGATTGATTCTGATTCCGAAGCGTTCGGAATTAAACCTGCCTGACAGAACCTACCCGGGTTATCAGAAATCTTCTGTGCAAGCACCTTAAGTGAAGACTAGATCATGGTAGGTCATAGGCCTAGGACTACCTTAGGATTCGGTCAGTCTAGGAGACTCTAAATCCATGGAGTTTGAGATATCTCCGGTGTTTGCCGTGCCCAAACGGCTCCCTTGGTCTAGGACGAACCTTAAAGGTGCGAGTATCTAGATTCCGATAACCATATTGCCCTGTCTCGGATGGTCAAGGTAAGGAGATTGGCTCTAATTCCGAAGCGTTCGGAATTAAACCTTCCTGACAGAACCTACCCAGGTTATCGGAAATCTTCTGTGCAAGCACTTTTAGTGAAGATTGGACCACGGTAGGTCTTAGGCTTAGTTTCTAGGAGGAACGAATGAAGGTTCTCAAGGAATTAAGAGTTTCCTCTTTTGCTTGCCAGTTCTGAGACTTTGGTCGACCACAAGAAGAGGCTGTACTTAATTGGTTTCGTCCCTCCCGAAGACTGGTTCGCAGAGACACCTTGGAAAGCACATAGTCATTTGAGGTTCAAATAGTGCAGGAAGGGCAACCGTTGACCGAAACACCACAAGAACTCTCGGTAGAAATGCCACCCGATAATCCTTTGCCAATGGCTGACCAAGGAAATGGGGTAGAGGAACTTAGGCAGAACATGGCCGCCTTAGATGCTCAGTTTAAACAATCCCTGGCCCATGTCAATGCGCAACTCAAAACCTTCGTCGCATTTCTGAAAAACAACATGATTATGATGATGGAAGCCATGCAAAAGGTTAGCGATAAGATTCAAGCTAAACCTCACCCACAGCCTGAGCAACCCAAAGAAGAAGAGCCTGCAGCAGACCCTAAAATGACCGCTCGTATGGCCAAGATCAACAAGTTAGAGGAGTCCGTTCAGGAGACCCAGCGACTTAGGAAGGGAGAAGTAGACATGAGCAAACTGTGTCTATTTCCCAACGCCAAGTTACCAGAAAAATTCAAAGGTGTAGACTTTGCCAAATTTGATGGCATTGGTGATCCGAAGGCACACCTTCAAGGCTATGTTGGCTCTCTTTCCGTGCGAGGGATTGAAAAGGAAGCTATGGCGCAATTATTTCATGAATCCTTGTCCAGTCCAGCTTTGCAATGGTTTCTCACTCTTGAACCATCAAAGAAGAGGACTTGGGAAGATATTGGGACAGCTTTTGTAGCCCAATACGACTTCAATGTTGATCTGAAAATGACTACCCGGGAATTAGAAAGCACTAAGATGGGTGAAAAGGAGAATTTCGCCGATTTTGTGAAACGATGGAGGGCCAAGGCTCCGCAAATGCAAAACAAACCGGACCTTAAGGAAAAGATACGAATCATAACCAAGAATCTGCTAAGCTCCTTTGCAAATTTCGAAACTTTCTATGATTCGGGTCTGGCCATAGAGAAAGCTCTACGAGATGGCACTTTGGAAAAGAAGGAGACGGGATCAAAGACCAAAAGGGTATATTCCGGCAACAGTAACGTTCTTCTTGGGAACACCAATCAGGCCGGAACGTCATCCACTAAAACTGCAGAAGTTCACCAGATTTTTGAAAAACCAATAGCCCAAAAGTGAGCTTTCACCCAGTTCAGCACCCCAAGGTCTACGCTACACAAGAAACTCGCAGAAGCAGGGGTGCTGAAACCCCTTCCTCCACCGATCACCATTCCATCAAATTTGAACTAGAGCGTTTATTGTGAATTCCATCAGATGTCTGGTCATACCACTGACAGCTGCATTCGCCTTCGTCATGAAATCCAAAACCTCATCGACAATAAAGTCATTGAAACCCCTCCCTCAGATAAACCGAATACCATTTCAAACCCTCTGCCTCAACATAACACCTCCTTCCATGTCAACCAAATTACCTTGGCTTCATAACAAAACACCCAAGATTTCAATCCAACTCTCTTTATCACCCCTGATATTGAGCCCAAACCTCTGGTGAAAATCCCTGAAGAAATCACCCTTTGCTTCCTGTGGGATGGAGATGACGCATGGAAAGATCTTATTGGCGACTGGGAAACGTTCGAAGTGGCCAATTTGCAAAGGAACGAAGAACCACCATTCGAGCCAGAATGGGAAGTTGATTGGCAGAACATTCATGCAGATCCTCTAGATGGATTTTATTTGAATATGCTGTTTAGATGCGAAAACTATCTTGGATGGGAATGGGACCCAACCCCGAGCAAGTACCAACTATTAGCCCCAAATGATCCCTTTGATATGTTCTCCTTGCCAGCAATATTTGATGAAGGATACCAGCCTGAGATAACAACTCCTGCTTGCCCGGAGTTCCACCTAAACTCCTTCGGATATGACATCGGCAATAATTTTGGGTATGCCCATGGCCTGAGAATCCCAGATTCCCAAAAGTAGAAGAAGAAGTGGCTAGCAGCGAATTCAATCCTATGGACTACCTTGAGGAAGAAGCAGAGTCAGAGCCCTCGGTCACCTTCCCAAAAGAAGTTGATGTTGCTATGATGAACTTATGGGAGGATGAGCAAAGAGCTAAGGCAGGACATTGGGCTAACTCTGAAGTCATCAACCTAAAGGTGGGAAACGAAGAATGGACCGTAAATAAGGCGGTAATGGAAGCCGAGCAGTGGAAATCGAAGGACCTTTGGGAATATTTGGTCATTGCCGACCTAGCGTCTAATCTTCAGGATACCACCATTGGGACCAAACGCAAAGCACCCGCCAATTTATGGAGTGAGGAATCAAAGTACCGTCAGATTGATCATTTGACCCAAAGCGGGCGTATCTATCAACCCCCCTAACCTTCAAATCGGAGAATCCTCTAAAACCATAGCTCCACCAACCAAAGAACCCTCAGATCCTTTCACCACCTCAGTCAAGAACACCTTCCCACCATTTGCCCCACTAGTCAAAGAACCTTCTCGCCCTGAGAAAAACCCGAAGGAGTGATTAAGCGACAACTCGAATAGACTCAGGCTAAGATGTCTGTTTGGGATGTGCTTGTTCATTCCACCCGCCATCGTGAGGGACTCATCCAAGCTCTCTCCCGTAGTTCCCTCCACCATAACTCCTGAAAAGCTTGTGGCCCTCATCAAAACCATACCTATCAAGCATGCCATTGCTTTCACTGATCGAGACTTACCCACTGAAGCAACAGATCACAACAAGCCACTTCATGTCACTCTGAAATGCTGCGATAAATGGGTTCCGGTAATCCTGATTGACAACGGATCTGCAATCAACGTTTGCCTACGCCGCATTGCCTACTGCTTGGGGTACAAAAATAAGGACTTCTCTCCCTCGGAAGTCAAAGTTTGAGCATATGACAACACGCGTCGGGACGTGGTTAGGACTCTCATGCTGCCAATGACTTTCGGATCATACCAAACAGAAGTGGAATTCCACGTGATAAACATCCCCACTTCTTTCAATCTGTTGCTAGGCAGGCCTTGGCTATATCAACCTGATATCATGGCTGTACCTTCCACCCTCCACCAGAAGGTTCGTTTGGGTCTCGAAACAGGTATGCTCACTATTCATGGAGACTCTGGGATCCGCACCAACTTAAGATAATGCCCCACTCTTGGAAATCCAACATGGAGAAGAAGACATTGCTCTGGGAGGCTTCTCATTGGACACCTCCCATTCTGTCTCTTTAATCAGAATTGACAACAATTTTCTCATCAGCAATGTTGCCTTTAAAATAATGAAAAAGATGTCCTACATGCCGGGGCTAGGATTGGGAAGGAACCTGCAAGGTCCTGCAAAGTTTGAAACTCGTGGAACCCCGATGCGCACTACTGGTTTTGGTTACTTAGCCTCGAACAATGGCAGGGTAAAGAAAGGGGATAGGCTAGAGGAATATTTTGTCAAGAAAAAGGCAAAACAAGTCTATCAGGGACAACCAGAGCCATTCTGGGACAAAGAAAACAATACTCTGCTTTCGGGATTCGAGATATTCGCCAACGATGTCTGGCCAGAAAATGATGAAGGATTTAAGGTTGCAAAGAAGCCGGAGGAACCAACTGATTGGGCCGAAGTCTTTAATAAGGGGAGTCTGGCAATCCTGTTTAGGGAGGACGAACCAAAAGGTACAGTCATGGAAGCAGAAGTGCTAATGCTAGGACAGGAGGTCCTTGAAGATCCGATTTCGCTCATCAAGGTTGCCATCGGAGATTATAAGAACTGGGTCTTCTTACTAAGCGCAACTCACCATGGATCTGAATCTGAGTCAGAGTCATCCAAGTCTTCTAAGTCTGCTAAATCTTTAGAGTTTGAGTTAGGACCTCTTGGCCCAACTCCTCATCATCTGTATTTCGAATTTGAGTCAACCCGTGTGTATGGTGCCCCCGAGGCTAAATCTTTAGAGTTTGAGTTAGGACCTCTTGGCCCAACTCCTCATCATCTGTATTTCGAATTTGAGTCGACCCGTGTGTATGGTGCCCCCGAGGCCTTTGCTAGTGATGAAATAAAAGAACCTGATTTCGCTTACTTCTCTGATTTTGAAATAAATTGTGTCGACCCTGATGATGAAGGCATTGATTTCGATGGGAATATTCCTAGAGAAATCTGATCTCTAGTCGAAAGGGAAGGCGAAAAGCATGCTCAACCTGTAAAAGAAGAACTTGTTTTAATAAATCTGAGAGGTGCATTGTCTGCAGAAGAGCGTAAAGCCCTCATAAGCTTGCTAAAAGAATTAGAAGATGTTTTCGGATGGTCACATGCTGATATGCCCGGAATCGATCCTGAAATCGTAGAACATCGGATTCCCCTTTATCCCGATGCAAAGCCCGTAAAACAGAAATTGAGACGCATGAGACCCGATTGGCTGCTTAAAATAAAAGAGGAAGTCACTAAACAAATCGACGCAGGATTCTTAATGGTAACCGAATACCCCCAGTGGGTCTCAAACATTGTTCCTGTTCCTAAAAAGGATGGTAGGATTAGAGTCTGCGTTGATTTCAGGGATCTCAACAAAGCAAGTCCAAAAATGACTTTCCGTTACCCCACATCGATGTGATGGTCGACAATACCGTTGGACACGTTTTGCTTTCTTTCATGGATGGTTTTTCGGGCTACAATCAAATCCTCATGGCCCCAGAGGATCGGGAGAAAACCACGTTCATCACTGAATGGGGAACTTATTGCTACCGGGTGATGCCTTTTAGGCTGAAAAATGCAGGATCCACGTATCAGCGAGCCGCCACAACCTTGTTGCACGATATGATTCACAAGGAAGTGGAAGTTTACGTCGATGATATGATTGTCAAGGCAAAAGAACGGGAAGAACATTTACCAGCACTCAGAAAGTTCTTTGAGAGGATTAGGAAGTATAGGATGCACCTGAACTCGGCCAAATGCACGTTCGGGGTTACATCTGGGAAGATGCTCGGATTCATGATTACCACTTGAGGTATCGAGGTCGACCCCTCTAAGATCAAAGCTATTCTAGAAATGGAACCACCTCGATCCGAAAAAGGATGTGAGGAGTTTCCTTGGCAAAGTACAGTTTATCAGCCGGTTCATTGCCAAACTGACCTCAACCTGCGAACCAATCTTTCGCTTACTCAAGAAGGGTGTGTCCTTCAACTGGGATGACAAGTGCCAGAGGGCCTTTGAAGCCATCCAAACTTACCTGCAAAATCGTCCAGTTTTAACACCCCCCGCGCCTGGGAAACCTTTGATCCTATACCTATCAGTCACTCTAACTTCCATGGGGTGCATGCTGGCACAGGAAAGAGACGATGGGGTTGAAAGGGCTGTTTACTACCTTAGCAAAAAGATGGTCGGATGTGAAGAGCATTATACTCCGTTCGAAAAGACATGCTAGGCACTCGTTTGGGCTTCCAGGAAACTAAGGCACTATATGCTGACTTACCCCACAAGGATCATCTCTCGAATGGATCCTCTCAAGTACCTATTTGAGAAACTGGCCCTCACAAGAAGAATGGCACGATGGTTGTTAATGCTGTTTGAATTTGAGCTAAAGCATGTCACCAGAAAGTCTGTGAAAGGAAGAGCTGTTGCTGACTTCTTGGCCGACAGCCCAATTGAGAAGGTAAAAATGATGAGTTCATATTCCCTGATGAAGATATAATGACGTTAGCCGAAGATGTTTGGAAACTATACTTTGATTGAGCTACTAATCAAAAGGGGTTTGGAATTGGTGTGTCGTTAATAGCACTAGATGGATCTCACATTCTACTCGCATTCAAGCTAAACTTCGAGGTCACCAACAATCAGGTGGAATATGAGGCTTGCATTGTAGGCATGGAAGCAGCCATCAAAATCGGCATAGAGAAGTTGGAGGTAGTAGGGGACTCTAACCTGGTTGTGTCACAAGCCAATGGTGATTGGAAGGTCAAGGAAGAGAAGTTGAAGCTGTATCATCAGGAGTTGGAAGACCTCATCCCTCACTTTAACAAAGTGACCTTCACTCATGAACCGAGGCTCGAAAATCGATTCGCATTCGAGATTTTACCTCCAAAAGATTCAAACTTCAATTTTCAAATTTCAACCTTTTCCCTCCTCCACCCACCTTTTCGGCACCTATATATACCCCACCCCTACTTTCATTTTCTTCACCTCTCTCATCATCTTAAAACTCCTCCCAAAACCGAGACCCCTTACCGCGCCATGGCAAACCAATGGCAAGAAATTCCGGTAGACGCCTTGATCCGAGACATCGAGCGGACCGAAATTCGCTTGATCGTCCAAAGCCTTTGGTTGCAACTCTTCGCCTTCATCATATTTTGTGGAGTGCTCACACTAGCCATGCCACGGTGGTTCGCCGTGAACAACCGTGCCAACACCTTTTGGTATTGGGCTCTCGTCGTGGCCGCCGCACTCGCCGCAATCATAAAGGAGTACGAACGTCGTTTACGCCAAGCTTTCAACGAACGATGGTAGAGGAGGGCGAGCCCCGAAGCCGACGACGCCAATTCGGCATATCTTAGGCCGGTTGTAATCCTTTGGAGCGTAGAATGTCGAAGATTAGGATCGTATTCAACTTGTGTTAGGAAAAATCTTGTGTCTTTACTTGCCTTGTAGTAGAATTCTATGCTTATGTTGTATGTTTTCCTTATCTATGAAAAATCTTGTTTGTTGCGTGCTACTCCATTGATTGTTTCTCATTTTGAACACAAGGGAAAAATCGATTCGGTAGACTAAACCGCCCCTTTTCAATTTTCACCCGGAAGATGGTGACCGCATATACCCCCGAGGGGACTCGTTTTCAATTTAAGGGGGATAGCCGATAATTCCAAGATCGGTCTAGCGACCTAATCTAATTTGTAGTTGCGCGCCAATTTCGGGGACGAAATTATTTTAAAGGGGATAGGTTGTAACAACCCCGATTTTTAACGAATAAAAATCTCGTTGTTATTTTAAATTTCGTTAAATATTTGAATTTTATTTGAATTTCCTTGTAGCTTGTCATAATTACATTTTTGCCCCTTGGAAAATTATTTCTTGACGCTTTAGTCCGCTTAGTAAGCCTAACTAGTTTTTGACCATCTAGTTGGAGTAACTAAGCTAGGAAGCTATCTAGTTACTTTTCCCTAACCGCAAAATGACCGTTTTGCCCCTCTTGGACACTTTGAGCCTTTTGAACCAGAATATTTTTTTTTTATAAATCCCATGTGGCAAAGGTATTACTATTTTATTATATAAGATACCTAATTACTATTGTCCATTGGACAATAGAAGTTAGGGGATTTATTACCCAATGGGTAATAGGTTGTTCTTCCACCCAAGTACATGGGTTGCTTAATTTAATCTTTTTCTTAAACCCATGTAAGGAAGTACATAATATTTTATTATGTAGTACTTAGTAGACTTAATGACCCTAGGATTTTCTAAGTACTCCTTTATTATTTTTAATGGGATTTTGAACTAACTAACTACATGGGTACATAGGTGTATATATATATTAGTACTTGGATGGTTAAAATATTACCTAGTGTATCATATGCCTATATATTAGTTTGTTGGGAAAATCCTAGCCTTTAAAGTTTACCTTTGATACTTAGTACAAAAAGTACTACTAATTTATTTGTATACTTGCATTTATATACATATATATGTACCTTTTGAAAGCAAGAGAAGTGAGAGGGAGAGAGAGAGCCGAAATGGGAGAGAGAGAGGAGAGAGATTCGGTTGGGAGAGGAGAGAGGGAGAGAGATTTGATTGGTACTTGGCTTGATCTTCCTTGTACTTTCATATCCTTGGAGATATTCCTCCTAGCCAAATATAACTTCCTTTGTACCAAGGATCAATCCTAGCCATGCATCTTTCTTGCCCACCAAGGATCAATCCTAGCCATGCATCTTTCTTGCCCACCAAGGATCAATCCTAGCCATTCTTCCTTGATCTTTCATGATCTCTTGACAAGTGTCAAATTAAGGAAAGGAGAGGGAAGGGGGGGCCGGCCAATGAGGAGAGGAGAGGGAGCCAAGCTCTTGCCTATAAATAGAAGCTCATTCTCATGCCTTGAACACACACCTCAAGCATTTGCTCTTCCTTCTCTCTAGAAACCATTTTCTGTTTTCCTGGGCAGCTACTGTCCCGTCGGAAATCCTCCATTTTCTCCTGTTTAGAGTAGTTTTTAGGATCAATTTCCTTCTGGAAAGTTGTAGAGAACTTCGAAACCTTGAAGTTAGGCTCAAGAACCACCTCAATCGGATTAGAAATGACCAGGATATCATCATCCGAAGTTCAGTGAAAATTTCTGGATTTCCAAATTCCAGACAGCTTACTGTCACTTTGTTCATCCCCATTTTTCTCCAACCTAAGTTTGTTTCTAGGATCAACTTTCTTCACAGAAGTTGTAGAGCATTTCTTGATCTTCGATTTCGACCCAAGAACGACTCTATTCGGCCAAAGATTGACCGAGTTATTGCCGTCCGAAGTTCTGTCCAGATTCGCGAGAAATTTCAACCTAGCTTATTCGGCCCCGACTAGTTTCGGATTGAGGTAGATTAATCTCTACTCACTTATCCTATGTATAAGTAGGTTATATTGAATTACTTTTCGTCTCAAGTATTTGTATTGTGATCTTTACGATGAATATGAGCATGCATATATGAATTGCTTGCATTACTTGTGACACGATAAAGCATAAGTGATTTATCACTCCAAGGGCGTCCGAACATGTGGCGTTATGCTTTAAGCGTTGATTTGCGTATGTTTAGCATTATAGAGTTGGATGATCTTGTATTTGCGTATGTTTAGCATTATAGAGGTGGATGATCTTGTTGAATGATTGTTATTGTGTATGTGGAAAGTCCTACGGCGGAGTCTATGTATGATAACGAGACACGAGAACCGAGAAAGTAGAAACATGACACCTAGGGTGTGTTTGAAACGGTTGAAATGTTTTGAAAACCGCAATGTGGCCGGACTTGCCCATTGTGTGTGGTGTGTGTGTGTTCCAATGGGAATCCGGAATAACGGAACCATTGTGAGGTTGTGTGCGTTCCCATGGGATCCCGGACCGGCGGAACCATGGTGAGGTATAGCTTGGTTATCCGCGGAGAGGAGCCAATGCAATTGTGTGCCAATGGGAACCCGGCGCGGCGGAACCATTGTGAGGATACTCGGGAACCCGGCGCAGCGGAACCGAGGTTGGGTGTGTGGCTTGGTCATCCGCGGTACGGAGCCAATGTCAAATGATTTTTGAAAGGCTTGGTTATCCGCGGTACGGAGCCAATGCAAATGATTTTGAAAGATATTTTTGTAAGTGGAAAATGTTGACACGGTCTACGATGAGTCGCGTAGGAGAACCTCGAAGATTCTTGGACACCAACGATAGATGATTAGTGATTATGGATGTGTTGTCGTTATTGGTTTGATTTCTCTGATCTTTTATTTGTAAGTTAAGGGTTAGTGGGTAGGGTTACTCTATTGAGCTTTCGTAGCTCACGGTGTTGCCTTTTGGTGACCCTGGCATATTATATTGATGGCGACGCCGGTATAATGTGTCAGACTTCATAGACGAGCAGGGCGAGATCTTCAGCTTGGAGGCGTACGGAGCCGAGGAGCTGGCCAGGATGGAAGAGAAGGCGGAGCTGTAGTTAGGAACCCTAGTTTCTTTCCCTTTTGTAATGAAAGTACTCCTGTGGGAGTTTTGTTGTAATAAGAGCTTGACTCTGTTTTGAAATTTCAATAAAAATGTTTTATTTAACGTACCCAAAATTCGGGGCGTTACAGGTCCACTTCAAAGGGCAAGCCAGGGAAGTCTTGGATGAGTTTCAAATCCAAGTACACAAGTCAACAACCTATCGACTGCAAACCAACGGGGCAGTAGAAACCGCTAACAAGACAATCAAAGGCATTTCGGAAAATACCATTCAATCCACAAGAAATTGGCATGAGCAATTGCCATTGGCCCTATGGGGATACCGAACGTCTGTACGTACACCGACGGGGGCGACCCCCTACTCTCTGGTCTACGGAATGGAAGCAGTGCTCCTCATCGAGTTAGAGGTACCATCTCTTCGAACCATGATTGAATGTGAAGTCCAGGAAGCGGAATGGTTGAGTAACCAATTTGCAGAGCTCATGTTGTTCGACGAGCGCCGGCTAAGGGCTCTCTATCACATCCAACGTACCAAAGGAGGATTGCGCATGCATTCAACAAGAAGGTAAAGCCTAGGGATTTATCAGAAGGAGATATGGTTCTAAAGGAAATCCGGGCACCGGTTTATGATCTGCATGGAAAATTTCGACCAAAGTGGGCCGGACCGTACATCATCAAAACCATCTTGTCCGAAGGAGCTACACAGCTCATCAACTTGGACGGGAATGAATCCACAACTCTAGTCAACCTGGATCAACTCAAACGCTATTACCCCTGAGAGAAGCTCGCTGGGCTGAAAATCGCAAGGGCGGGCAGACCCAGGCAAAAATTAGAGTAAAAGACTGCTACGTTGAAAACCCGCAAGGGCATCCTAGGCAAAAGTTAAGGCAAACAATGAACGAGCTCGCTAGACCGAAAACCCGAAAGGGCGATGCTAGGCAAAATTTAGAGCGCAAAAGGAGAGTGTCAAAACCAGAGCGAACCTTGGCCTGAACTACATTATGACCTGATTCCTTCACTACAAGGATACGTAGGCAGCCTCACCCTGAGGCCCGGTCACCACCATTTCAAAATAAAAATCCAGGTTGAAAGAGTTCGATGGACTGAATCAAGGAAGGGGAAACCCTCCATAACTCGTTTTATTTATTGATTGCTTCTAGTACATAAAGCTAAGCACAACTTTCAGAAAATAAAATGATAACATGACCAAAGAAGGGTCCACAATTGGTTTCATGATTAGGGTAGTAAAGTTTGAGTCAGTTTCCAGCTCTTGCTGTGATGTCCCTCCTTGGCCATTTTCGAGAGCTCCCGCGAACCATACCGAAGGATAAGGGTGTGCATCGGTCACTTCACAAGTGTCTCAAAACCATTGGTAGTTGCAAAGAACGAAATGATGGAACAAGGGCAAAACAACATCAATCGGAACCTCCGTTGGAACCTCTTGCCTAAGGCCAAGTTGGCACTGAGGGCCCATGAAGTGCACGGTCATGGGAGGGAGGTCTAACCATGAACACCTCCAAGAAATGGTCTCAGCTCGCAGACGCCTAAAGAAATCGACCCACTCAGGAACCTGCTTGTCCGCAAACTCAAAGCATCGGAGAGACAACAGCCTAGCCTCATATGTCCGATTTCCAGAAGGAATGGTTAGCACATTCACCTTATCACAAAGCCAGATCTGCAAAGGAGAGAACGACAAGTCAGAAACCATAGAAAGCCTAACCGAGTGTTGAGGTAAAATGAGAACGTGAGAAAGACTCGAAAAAGGAGAGCTAAGTGAGAAGCCAACCTGTAGGAGGAGAGGACTACCCCCAAAAACCTCAGTCTCTCCAGAGCGGACTTTATCCAAGCCCATCAAAGTTTCAGCCAAAACCATCGGAACCACGACTTTTCGAGCCTCAATTTGAACGCCAATTCTAACCAGGGCGGAGCTAGCATGACCAGTGGAAGGCACTTAGAGGTAGGCTGCAAGTAGGCACATACAGTGCGCAGTCATACGCCGAATTTGATGAGTTGTGTCCATAAGATCACCAGAAAGAGAGAACATTTCGATAAGCCGCATCACATTGAGGCGACCGTCACTCACTAAGTAGCGGGCAGCCCCGCTACCTAATCCAAGGGCCGCAGACAAAACCTTGTTGATGCTCTCACACGCCGGAGGGATAATGACTTCTCCTGAGCCAAAGCCGCCTAGGTAGGCGCAAAATTTCTCCATAGTAGGGCAAAGCTCTTGTTCACCAAAACGAAATACGTGAATTTTCGAATCCCTGAAGATTGCGGCTGCCTTCCATTCGGGACGGAGACGAATGTTGTGGAGATACCTCATGGAGTAGAGGCCGTGAGCTCGGAAGTTGAGCCAATCAACGCCTTCCATTGAGACTAGCCATGGGCGAAGCGAGCCGGTGAGTGAAAGGGCCATGGGGAATAGGAGTGAGATGAGACTTAAGTGTGGTAGAAAAGATTTGAAGGGCTTGAATTTATAGAAAGGGTGCAGGGAACAACTTCAACTTTTCAAAAGTGCTTTGGGTTTCAAAAGTGCAAATTTTCCATGAGTCTTACATAGGAAAAGGCTTGGGAAGGGAATGCATACGTGCACTGGCTCTGAAATACCATTGCATGGGTCAAACTTCAATCCCCGAGCAATCTGCCTTAGGAAACAGCAAAATGCAGACTGTCAGGAAAAATAACCACGCGTGGCATATTAGGGTCACGCATGGCATATTAAGTACTGGAAAAAACCGCGGCATAACACCAGAATACCGTGGAACTACGAGAAGTGACGCATGGCATTTTGAAGAGACGCACGGCGTACTGCGTCTGCATTTCTGCAGGTTCTAACAGCAAAGGCAGGAAATAGGTTTGGGACATCTCAGGGCATTTTCAAGCACCAGAACCCATTACAACAAGTATATGGGACTTCGGGAATGTTTTGCATCAAGACAACTCTCGAGATTCGAAGTCATGGCACAAAAAGTCAATAAAATCCTGTTTTCAAGCCACGTCAAAGTACCAAATCACGTTTCAAGCCGTTTTAAGTCGATTCTTCGAGTTTTACAAGTCAATATGGTCAACAGTGACTTAGTCCAAGTTCCAGTTCGAGTCCCGGGTCAATATTTGAAGTTATCACCTTTCAAAGTTAACATTTTTCTTAGTTTTAGGTGTTTTCCGAGCATAAGGTCAAACTTCTGAGGCGCACCTCAGGCGCTGTGGATTCCATATTGGACGCAGTTTCATGAGCTATGGTTAGTTGTGCATTCCCGTAAGTGTCGTAGTTACTCAATTTTCTTTGAACAACAACAATAAAAGAAATCGAACAACGAAAGGCAATGAAAAAGTAATCTCTGTATATAATCCCGAAGGAATCCATGAGTTGGAGTACAAAACGAGGCACGAAAGCCCGATGCTCAAAATCCAATCTACCAAGGGTAA
This sequence comes from Rhododendron mucronatum var. ripense, assembly GCA_019656295.1. NCBI lineage: Eukaryota > Viridiplantae > Streptophyta > Magnoliopsida > Ericales > Ericaceae > Rhododendron > Rhododendron mucronatum. The sequence continues at coordinate 6,620,919 of BPLT01000004.1, read as the reverse complement.
ACAGGCACCCCACAAAAAGAAAGCACGAGGGCTCCGACCAAAAAAAAAAAAAAGCAAAAGTGGAAACTCAATCCTCGTCCTCATCTCCATCCTCGCCCTCCACCTCGTCCGCCTTAGAGACCTCCTCCTCTGCCTTGGAGCTAACAACCTCCTGAGTACGGGTCTCCCTGGGCACAGTGCTACCAGAGGTGTCCTCCAGATCAATGTCTGTCGGCTCCTCTGTCTCGTCCGAGACGGCATTGGGCTCATCCTTCGTGCCGTCCAAGTGACATTGCCTCTTCGATGGGCGCTCCTCTCGAGAACCAACAAACAAAGCCTGTCGTATGGGCATGCGAACAGACTTCCTGCGTAGCCCCCAGGTAGCCCCTCCTCTAGCCTGCAATAACGTAGCATGTTTGCATCGTTAGTCATAAAATAAGAACAATAGAATGCAACCAAGAGAATAAGAGTTTACCGGCGACCCTCCAGCACGAGCTAGTACAGGCAGAGAATGGCCCATGGCATACTGCCACATAAGCTGCTCTAGGCCCATCATGGCCGCCGCCATCTCCCTCGCGTACTCTGGAGTCACCTGCCCAACACAAGGTGTGATTAGCATGAGGTACGCTGAAAGTCAAATTACGGAGGTAATAGAGACAAGTTATACCTAAGCAAGGAACTCTGGAGGCTCGACCGCAGGGCGTGGGACCTCCACCAGGCCAGGGACTCCCTGAGCAGTCACCACGCCCACCATCCAAGAGAGCGCAGGCAAGCCAGCTCTGCCCTGACCTATCCTACCACCCCGAGGGCCCTCGCTCCCCCTGCCTCTGCCACCTCTCCTACCACTCCAACCACCTCTACCGCCTCGTGCCTGCCGCTGTGCCTCCCAGGCAGCACGGATCCCAAAGCTCTGCATAAAGTACCAAACTCAGTAATCTGCGCAGTCAGCCCCAGCCTAGAATAGTGGCTCTAGCTGAGGGTCAGGCTGTGTGAACCGCTCGACCTCCTCCAAGGTATACTCGCTCGTCGTCAGCACAAGAGGAAGAAGCAGCCCAGGGACTGAGAAAGTGTCCAGCCTCAGCGACTGGTGTGAGACCTGGTCTCCCAAGTACCACTGCTAGTCGTAAGGGGACTCTAGAAGCACTCTCCCCCTCGTCACAGCGCGGCTACGAGCCACAAATGGGACCTCAAAACTGCCCCAGATGCGCCAGTGCACCTGCAATTGAGAGCATATGTCAGAAAACCAATTCGATGTATAAGTAACGAGGATTGAACCAAGGAATCATGAATACCTGATCAGGAGGCTACTCGTCCACGTACAATCGGTAGGCGTTCAGATCACCCTTCCCCTTCTTCACCCCTCGAAAGTCCTTCGACCAACGAAGAGCTCAGGGAAGTACCAAGTCGTCGGGGCACACGTCGTGGGAGGGTACATGTCTAGTACCTCGTACGTCCAAAGCTGCAAAGTTCAAAGCATCAAGAGTTAGCACAAGAAGGTACAAATGCACGAATAGGAAGCTAACTACGTGATGAAGGCAAAAGTTTCAAGGTATACCTCCCAGACATGCCAGTAACCACTGAGGCTCTTCCCCGCGCCATGAAAGAGACCCCATGAAGGCATAGCACGCCCCCAAAGCCGCGCCGCCCTAGTCGAAGCGGGCTATCTCCCCAATCGCCCCAGGGCTGGCAAGAAAGACAAGTTTACCCGGTTGCGCCTGTTGGGAAACAGGGACACACCGAGCACGTACAGCAAGAAGCACCTCGCCATCTACTCCTCCTGGACCCTACCCACCGGAGGCTCTATCAAAAAGTCCAAGAGCTGGGCGGACGGAGCATCCCCCTTGTCTGCCCTCAGCCTATACCCCAAGTGTAGCCTCTGAAGCTCTGGGTCTCTCCCCGCCATGGCGTCGTAAGGGATAGAGTAACCTCTGACCCTCAACCCGGTGATCGCCACAAAGTCCAAGGGCGTCACCGTCATCTCACCGAAAGAGAAGTGGAAAGAAATTTGTTGTGTCCCACCACCTCTCGGCAAGAGCCCTCACCACCTAGCGATCGTTGCTCGCCCTCATCAGCACGCCCACAAACTCCCCAAAACCCGCTACCCTCGCCATCTCCCTCGAGGCCACGTCGCCCGCACCACCGTAGCACGAGATCCTTATCTCCTATAGCAAAAGAAGCATGATTCAATAGGTGGCATAATAGTCAAAGGCATTGAACTAGGAAGCATAAGTACATTGCGATGAAATACGGATATTAAAGCATACCTCGGCTCGGCGCAAAGACAAGTGCTACTGTGGGTCCCTCAAGACTAGGGACTCGTCATAAACGGCCCTCTCTGGCCTGTAGGCGTCTAGAAGCGAGGGCACACCATGTGCCGAAGAGGCACGAAAGACTCCTCGTTAAAAGGCCGGTCCTGCCCAAGGACCGCCATCGCCTCGTCCACCATGGTCCTCTGTGGGACCAAAACCTCCTCCTCTTCAACCTGTGGCCCCTCGGCCGCTCCCGTCTCAAGCTCGGCCCGGAGTTCCCTCTCCCGAGACTCAAGCAAAGCCTCCGCCAGCCTGGGTACCCCCCGTAGAGTCTCAACCAAGTCCTCAAGGGACGCACCTTCCAAGTAGTCCCCCATACCTATGGGTTGTGACGACCCTATGCCTACGCCGCTGCCTACGAACATCGTAGGCATCTCCTGCTCCTCCACCGGCTCCTCCTCGACAATGGGGGGCCTTCCCCAAGACGGCCCTAAGCTCCCTCGCAGGAGAAACCTCCGTCTCCTCCTCCAAGGCCCGCTCCTCTAAACTGCCACCGACCCCCGATTGGCCCGCAGCCACATCCTCACCACCTATCTCTACTGCACCCGAGCTCCCCATGCCCTGGCCATAACCGGCCAACACCACTCCACCACTGCTGCCAGTCACCATGGCAGCCGAGGCCGGCTCCTCCTCCGTAGCTGCCGGGACCGAGTCCCCCATGGACTCCAGGACCTCCCCGATCGCTGCCTTGCCCTCCAAGGGAATCGGGGGCAGTGTAAGCTCGTCCCTTGGCGGTTGATCACCACCGAGAATATCGTCACTATGATCCATCAGGGAGAGAGAGAGTGAGATGATCGAGAGAGAGAATGAAAATCGGGAGAGAGAGAGAGAGAGAGAGAACGGAGAGAGAGTAGAAAGAGTTGGGAGAGAGAGAGAGAGATGATTGACACAGAGAGAGACGCTGGGAGAGAGAGAGAGAGAGGGAAGTTCGAATGGTGGGGCGTACTGTGGACGCCTCACCCGAATGTATATATCCCCTCGAATCGGTTCGTCTGGAATTAAAACTGGACCAGGTTCCTAGCCCATAGTGTCACACGGCATTTCCTCTCGCCCGCGCGGCATAGAACTTCATCTTATCATACCGTGCAATGTTCTATGAGCCACGCGTGGCATTCTAGTCTATTTCTATAGTTCGAAGTTTGAGAACAGTTTTCACGGTAATTGGGACTATGATGCACCATGCATGAATGAAGGAAAGGAAAGTATGCAAGTAGATATAAAGAGAAGGGGGCATTTTCATTTCATCAAACCGGAAGGACCCTAGGATTTTTCATTACATTCAAACAAAAAAAAAAAAGAAAGAAAAACAGATAACAAACAAAAAAGAAAAAAAGAAGAAATTTTCCTACTGCCCTTCTTCTTCTTCTTCTTCTCCCTCAATCACTCTCGCCAACGGAAGCATCGTTTGCACTGTCTGAACGGTCATCAGAACCGTTCGGATTCCCCTCGGAGTCCTCCGCAGTTTCCTCCAACTCATGCCCCGGCACGAACTCCGGGTCGTTCTTGTCGTCCAACTGGTTGAAGGCGACATCCTGAAGGTTCGACACTACACGACAGAGAGTGCGAATGATGCTGACGAGCCTTGCAATCGACACTGTCAAACGCTCAATCTCCTCCCGGTACGAGGCCATCTCGGCCTCAAGAGAGGTAACCCGAGCAGTAAGGTCGCTGTTGTTTGCCATTTTCCGTAAACTTGTTGTAGTAAGAAGGGAGAAAACAAAAGGACTTGAGAGATTTTGGTGGTGGTGCATAGGATGAGGCACCCCCACCCTTATAAAGATGTTGAAGCTGTCGAAAGGGCACACCTGTATTAATGGGCACCCTTAAACCAGCCTACTGCCCTCGAAAATCAAAGAGTTGCATGGGAAATTGAAACACCGTGCGACACAATGAAAAGCCGCGCGGCGTTTTAGCTTTGCATGGACAAAATCTTTTCCTCGAAAATTGTTCAAACCAGCCACCAAAATCCCCTTGGGAATTAAATATTCCAGCCATCTTTGCAGAAGAGTCTTTTTGGAATATTGAAACTTTCGTCTCCCGAGGACTCGCCGCCATCTGCTTAGCTCCGAAACCTTGCCTTCAAATGTAAGGTTGGATTACCCCAAGCATAGGGCTAGATTGTTAGTAGCATAATAAATCGGAAGTACCGGGATCGTACCACAGGGAATTCAAAGATAGCTTATTCGGATTGTAGGTTTTATACGGTGGATTTTGGCGTTTAAGAAGGCCAACTTGGTTTATCTTTAAACGGTAAAATTTCCAAAACGAAAGACTAGAAATGAGCTTAAAGATTTAAAAGAGGCAAGTCTAAGGATCGTTTAACCCTTGACTAAGGTCGTTACCGGTCCTCAATATAACTCAAGCGAGAGTCACGACCGCGTGCTCAAGCCTGGAAGATTTAGCTTTAAAGATTTCATTTATCAAAAGATGTGATTAAACGGAACTAAAACAACCTATTTTTGCTAAGGTATCTAACACATAGGAGGCCACGAGCCCTCGATATGCCACTTGCCAAGACCACTTGACTAAACAACATATCAAAGAGTTAACACCCCTCGCTTAGACCGAAATGGCTAAGTTAGTGAAATTCCGAAAACAATGATTTTAAGCCCGAAGGTTTCGAGAACCAAACAACAACCTAAATCATTGGGAAAGATTATCCCAAGACTTACCCAAGAAACTACTCACACATATCAAAAAGACTAGAAATCATGCTAGAAATGATAAACATATTTAACCGACAAAAATGAAAATAAACTTGATATTAAGGAGAATCTAGTCTGTAGCTACAACATTAATAAACGAGAAAACATCAAACTAGGAATTAAATTTACAAGTATTGATACTTGAAACTAAGAACAACAATGGAGAAAAACTAGAGAGAAAGCTAACCTAGAGCATAAAGTAGTTTTTCAACTAGAGTGAGGGAGAAGAGTATTTATACAACTCAACTTCTTTCCCAACAAATATCCTATAAACATACTATAAGTAGCAACTATTCCATAAGTAGAAGGTCCAAAAAGCAGCAAATATCTGGTTGAAGGCTCGTCGTATCGATACGGATTAAGCAAAGTATCGATACCACGCTTTCTAGTTGAAATGGCCAATTTCCCCATAACGCTCCTGTATCGATACGGGTGCCAACTGTAATGCCCCGAAAATTCGAAGACATTAAAAATATTTAAAAGATTATTTTCACAAAAGAAATTCATAAATTTACTACATCACAATTTCAAAAGCATATGTCATTACATTACAACCATTTTGAATAAGTCAAAATATTACATTTTTCAAATAAACTTAGAAGCTTCCAAAATAAAGTCGACTTAAATTAATCAGAGCAACTATGCGCACGGAAACCAAGGTTTTCAGCTTCTTCCTCAATAGGATTGAACTCGATCGAATTGTACGACACTTCTGTTCCATCTTCGGTACCTGGCGTTCGAGTCACCAGGGCAACGTAGTACCGTGAGCGATGACGCTCAGTAGCCAAAATCCACCCGAACCCATAACTTACAAGCAATATAATATAATTGAAATGCATCGACATAACATAAAAGAGAACAATTCATCATTTTATTAATTACTATTCTTCAACTTAAGTGATATCTCGGATCTTTTCCACAGAGCCGTTCCTACCCTTAACCTGCAGCGTAAGGCAATCCAGTGTGATTCAGACAGCTCCTTGTTGTGTCCCGCTGATAGCTACCAAATTATTTACTCAGATCTACAGTCGACGCAACCACACAAGGAAGGAACCAAATCTGTTCTTGCAGTCAATCACCACTGTGCCCTACCTAGGGTTACGTTTCTTAAACAACCCAGTGTGATTCAGACAGCTCCTTGTTGTGTCCCGCTGATAGCTACCAAGTTATTTACTCGGATCTACAGTCGACGCAACCACACAAGGAAGGAACCAAATCTGTTCTCACCGCCAATCACCATTGTGCCCTACCTAGGGCTTCGTCTCTTAAACGACTTGGGTCTCTGTTAGCACCCATCTTAAAACCATGACTTAATCACTTTCCCATTTATCCTTTACTTATCAACGTCTACGTGATTCTCTAATCGTATACCACCCCAGGAACCTATTTGTCCATTCTACAAGTACAGTAAAGTATCATGCAATCCAACATTTTAAATAAACATAATTATCATGCTAACAACATTTAATCATGTGATAAAAGAAATCATGCGATAAAAACAGAAATCATGCGATAAAAACAAATCAAGTACTTCTTTTTATTTTCTCTTTTCCTTTTCAAAACTAAAATCTACATTTACTTTTAATCATCTCGGGTGTATTGTCAGTACCAAAATTATTCATGATCGCGATAAAACTAGGATTTAATCGAAACTCATTAACTTTGGGGCTTATAATATTAGTTTTTAATACTCGTGGGTTTGATTTACAAGCTAATATAACTTGAAGGACTAAACTGCAATTATCACATTTCCATTTCAAATTCCAGGGCCGTAATATTCCGGAAATACAAACGGACAGGCGACATCGGGTACGATTATTTTCATATCACAACACGAACAATCAATACGGAATATAATATATATATATAAATATATATATATATATATATATAGGGAGGTGAGTTCGGACTACCTCTCGTCCGGTGAAACGGGATTTGGAAAGAGATGGCGGCGGGTCGGAGCTCGGGCAGTGGTGATGGTGAGCACGGCAGTTCATGGCAGTTGGGTGAGGAGCTGATCGGTCGTAGCGGCTCCATCAGTGATGACCTGGTGGCGATGGCGGGTTTGACGGGTTTTCTCGGTGATGACGGGAGGTGGTAAACGGTTGGAGTGGAGGTGCTACGGTGGAGATGGCGATCTACAGTGATGATGGCTCCGGCGGTGAGATGCTCGGCGCTGTGGCGCTCCGGTGGTGCTGGTTATGGTTTACACGGCTGAGATGGTGGGAGGTGCTCTGGTGGTGATGAACCGGATGATGCATGGAGGAGTTCGGGCCGGACTACCTTCTCTCTCTCTGCCGAGAAAATAGTTTGCTGGGAAATAAGAAAAGAAACGGAATAAGGGGAGTATAAAGATGGGTTTTGGTTTCTCACGGGGGAATATTAACCCATGGGCATAGATGGTGGGTCTCATTTTGAGGGAATGGAGGAAAAGATTAAAGGGATCTTGCTCCCTCGGCTGCCGGAATAAAAGAATGGGAAGAGATTGGGTAAAAATCTGGTGGTTAATGGAGTGTATGAGGGAGGGCAAAAACCACTGGCTCACCGGGTAAGAAAATTGTAGTAGGCTTAGCATAGGGTGAGTTGTCGAAAATTGGGAGGATGAGTAATTTGTTTTCTTTTTTCTTTTTTCTTTTTTTTAAAGCCGAAGGTATGAAATGGAACAAGGAGAAGAAATGGGTTTGGGTTGGAAAAATGATCAAAAAAAAAATGATCTAGAACAAAACATGCACGCGCTAGGAAAATTACTCGCCGAATACGCGCGCACATAATCGATCATTGAAAAAAAATTGGTGTGACGACATAAATAATTTTCGCATTAAATAAACTAACGATCAAAAATAAAATTTTTGTTTTGATGATTATTATATATATGTATATATATATATATATTTTTTTTTTAATTAGAAATATCGGGTCTTTGCAACCTATCTCCCTTAAAATAATTTCGTCCTCGAAATTAAGACGCATCTTTGAGTTGAAACAACTGCGGATAGTTGGCTTTCACTGTGTTCTCGCGTTCCCTAGTTGATTCCTCCAATCCTCAGTGTCTCCAAAGGACTTTGACTAATTTGATTATTCGTCATCGGGTAACTTTTCTCCATGATCCTGAATTTCAGCCGATTGTTCTTTAAAAGTCGTATACTCGTTTAGGTTTGACTTCCTCTCAATTGAACACGTGGGTAGGGATGGGCCATATATTTCTGTGGCATGGAGACATGAAAAACGTTGTGAACTTTGGCGATCTACAGTGGTAAAGCTAGGTAATAGACTACTTTGCCAATTTGCTCTAAGATCTCGAATAGACCAATGTAGCAAGGCGATAACTTTTTTTTTTTTTTTTTTGGCCAAATCGGAGGATTCCACGGCGCCGCTTGATTTTCAGGAATACATGATCCCCCACATTGAAGGTTCATGGTCTTGATCTCTTGTTAGCGTAACTCTTTTGTTTGTTCTGCGCGGTCAAAATTCGCTCTTTGATCACCTTTACGTTCTCAATAGTTTCTCGGACTAGCTCAGATCCAAGCAGAGCATCTTCTCTAACCTCGGTCCAATAGATGGGCGATCGGCATGGTCGTCCATACACTGCTTCATAAGGGGTCATCCCGATGCTAGTTTGGTAACTGTTGTCATTGGTAAACTCCACCAGCGGTAGGTGTCTCTCCCTTCTTCCTTTAAAATTCAACACAAAAACTAGAAGCATGTCCTCCAGGGTTTGAATCGTTCTCTCAGATTGTTCATTAGTTTGAGGGTGAAAAGCTGTGCTCATGCGGATATCGATTCCCAATGCTTTCTGCAGACTTCCCCAAAAGTTAGAGGTGAAGCAGGGTCTCAATCAGAAAATCTATATGCCGGCACTCAGTGCAATCAAATAATCTCGTTGATGTAGGGTCTGCTATAGATTTCCTACCTCTTAGATGGTGGATGATATTTTTCTCCAAAAGAAACGAGAAGGCCAGAATTTTCAAGAGATTTCAAACATGGCTCAAATGCTCGAAGGTCATAGAACCTAATAGAGAGTACGAATATATCCTCCTCCACGAGTCAAAGGTATGAGTAGTTTTGAGTTGAGTTGGAACACGAGAACAACGAGAATCAAGTTAACTGAAGTCAAACTCAATGATTTGGATTTGAAGAATTTCATCATTGGAATAGTGTTGATAAAAAGTCTAACATGTGAATGGAACACACAAATACTTAGGCTTCCAAATATTGATATGGAACAAACAAGGATTCTTATACCAAAAATATAAATTTACTGAAATAGGTTTTGAAAGGATTACAAGGTCCAATGATGAGACCGAACCAGATATTTGTTTTGCGTCACCTCGGCCAAACGTATTTGAAAACAAGTATCTAACTATGGTGGTTTAAAAGAAGGAAGAAATAATAATGAGTATAAGCAGAAAAATAGACGATGACTTTTGGGTCCATTCTTAGAATAGAAGAAGTAATTCATGAAATGATGATTGAATTTTATAATCAGCTCAAGACAGGGTATATAGCCCAAAGAATGTGAAGCATAAAACAATATGTTTATTCAAGAACTAGACAACTCCAACATTAAAAATTGAACTACATTCACGGAATTAGAGTTTTGTAAAATTGGACACATGTCTTGTTGTGGGATCAAAAGAATCAAAGGTTGTGGATAGCTAATAGTGTATTGGTCAAAATAAATGAGAAATGCTCCAAACATGAAGTATTCAATGGATCAGAAAGGTTAGTCTCATAATTGAGTAAACTGTTGACTTCAAATCAAATCAAATTAAGAGAGGTTGGAACAAAATGATTGTTAGGAATACCCAACTCATAAAAGAAAACGTCACGAGAATTACGTGCTTGGAAGAGACAAGGAGTTCAATGATTTGAGCTTTAGTTGAAATTACAGCTCTAACAATTGAGAGTCATAATGAAAGTGATTTTAAGAAGAGCCAAGAGAGATTGAAGGTAACAGCCAGTTAGGATACAATCGATTGAATGAGATCGAATAGGGACTTAGATGAATAATCGTCAATAGCTCGTCTATCACCCTTAAAATTACAACCTCCCTCGTAGAAATTGAATCTTCGCTTCTCTGATAGCAGTTGATAGCAGTGCAAACGGTAGTTAGCTGATCCATGCCCAAAATGAATTCAGACTCTACTATTCCTATGATTCAAAGGTCGCGAGTCAAACATAGACTTATGATTCTTAACTCTTATGGTCATCATTGAATCTTATGAGAATCTTGTTCCTTGGCCAGCTTGTATGCACGATGGTCGAGACACATCAGGACAACTATACGATATGTGTCGCATTCTACGTAACACTCAAGGTTCCCTGCTGACTTCATAGGTGTCCGAAATTATCTTCTTAGATTTTATGCCTCAAATAGAATCCATTTCAACGTCACTAAGGATTTGGTTGCTTTGATCATGTCTCACTAGTGGTTGACCTCTCTCTGGATCAGGTAAAACGCCGAGCAATGCAACCCACCATCTTCTCCGGTGTTGGTTATTCCCAGCAGCTTTTCAATTTGCTGAAACTATGATTCCCCAATTGTTGGAGTAGGCTCTCTGTAGGCTGTTGGCAGCCAACGTTTGCAGAATTATGATTACATCATACTCTCATCCCTTGATCCACGGGCTTGAGGGGTGCACAACTCTTGGGGCTTGGGGTGTCAGTACATATATGACCATGATTGCTCGAACAAGTTGCACAATCTTGATATTACTTGGTGTCACATGGGGCTTCTTTTCGTGTTGACCTTGGCTTTGATGTAAGCATTGTTGACGTGGGTGGTGTTGACATTGGCATTGGGGTTTATACTAAGTTAGGGTTAGGGGTTTCTAATTATGAAAATGTGGCAAGAATTTTTGGAGTTACAGGAGTGAAACATGTTTTGAATTTTCATATACGACATGCAGCTTATTTTATATATATATATATATATATATATATATATACACACACACACACACACACATAATATCTATACAAAAGTGAAAATGACAATTGAAAATATCTATGTAGAAAGTGTCAGTTATCTATACAAAAAGTGTCACATCGGCTAGACAGGCGCGCTTACTACAGTTAGCCCTAGCTGCTAGTCATACATGCAAGATTTAAGTTTTCTCACGGTATGTTCCCACAATGACCCTACCCTTTTCCAACTTATCTCTGATCGTAATCCAAACGAAGAAGGAAGATCATCTTTCAACAAGTACTTAATTTCCTAGGTAGCCTCTTTGACGACCTAGATCTCCTCTCCCATGATTGTCAATGTCTATCACATCGTCTTCGAACGAGAACCTTTTGACCGGCTTACATTTACAATAAGAGTGAGTTCTTCTATCTCTTTCTTGGAGTCGTTGACTTCAGTACTTTGACGGAGTTGCTTCAAGCGACAAGACATATTTATATGCTACTCTTATAATATAATAAAATAAAATATCGTATAGTAGCTAAGACAATATGTAGATTAAGCGCATAACTACCCCGGACAACTGTAACGCCCCGAATTTTGGGTACGTTAAATAAAACATTTTATTATAAAAACGAAGCGAGTCTAGCTCGTTATTACATCATAAACCTTACAAAAGTACTTTCATTACAAAAGAAAGGGAAACTAGGGTTCCTATCTACAGCTCTGCCTGTTCCTCCCTCCTAGCCAGCTCTTCTGCTCCAAACGCCTCCAAGGTGAAGATCTCGCCCTGTTCGTCTATGAGGTCTGACACATTATACCAGCGTCGCCACCGATATAATATGCCAGGGTCACCAAAAGGGTAACACCATGAGCGACAACGCTCAATAATCCCATACCCGCTAACCCATAGCTTACCAATAAGAGATCATAGAAATCATACTAACGACGATAACACATCCACGTTCACTAACTAACGTTGGTGTCCAAGATTTCTCGTATTTCTCCTACACGACTCGTCGTAGACCGTGTCACCATTTTCCACTTTGAAATCAACTTTTCAAAAAAAACATTTGCATTGGCTCCGTACCGCGGATAACCAAGCTAAACACACACCCAACCTCGGTTCCGCCGGGCCGGGTTCCCGAGTATCCTCACAATGGTTCTACCGTGCCGGGTTCCCATTGGCACACAAAACTTGCATTGGCTCTTCTCCACGGATAACCAAGCCATATTACCAATAAGGCTACCATGTCCGGCCCTATTGGCAATCTTCACAAAGGGCTACCAAGTCCGGCCACATTGTGGTTTTCACAACCCACGTAATGGGCTACCAAGTCCGACCACATTACGGTTTCAAACACATCTCAACATTATCCACACCGTAGGTGTCATATTTCTACTTTCTTGGTTCTTGTGTCTCGTTACATGCAAAGACTTCGCGGTAGGACTTTCCAGATACACAATGACAATCATTCAACAAGATCATCCAACTCTATTCTATACCACAAGTAATACAAGCAATTCATATATGCATGCTCATAACCATCTTTAAATATCAAAATACAAATACTTGAGATAAAGATAACCTTATCTACTTTTGAAAGAAACGATCAAAGTTATTACTTAAAGACATTCTATTTGTCCAACATATGATTTAATACCATACATAGGGATAGGGCAAGAGTATCCTACCTTGATCCGAAACTAGTCGGGGCCGAATAAGCTATTTGCAAATCCACGGGTGATGAAACTCGCGAATCTGGCCCGAACTTTGGACGGCAGTAACTCAGTCAATCTTTGGCTGAATACAGTCGTTCTTGGGTCCAAATCGAAGCTCAAGAAATTATATACAACTTTCGTGAAGAAAGTTGATCCTAGAAACCACTCTAAGTAGGAGAAAAATGGTGAAAAAGGAAGTGACAGTAAGCTGTCTGGAAATGGAAATCCGAGAATTTCACTGAACTTTGGATGACAATATCTTTGTCATCTCTTCTCCGATTGGGGTGGTTCTTGGGTCTAACTTGAATGTTTCAAAGTTCTCTACAACTTTCCCGAAGGAAGTTGGTTCTAAAAAATACTCTAAACAAGAGAAAACTGGGGATTTTTGAAGGGCAGTAGGCTGCCTGTAACTGGAATCCCAGATTTCTAGAGAGAAGGAAGAGCAAAGCTTTGAAGGTGTGATCTTTGAAGCTTGGAATGGCTTCTATTTATAGGCCAAGACCTTGGCTCTCTCTCCTCTCCCAAGGCCGGCCCCTCTCTCCCTCTCCCTACCTCAAGTTTTGACACATGGCAAGCAATCTTGGAAGATCAAGGAATAACCCTAGGCTTGCATGGCTAGGGTTTGATTCTAGGAGACTTGGTGGGCAAGAAGAGGTGTGAACAAGTTTAAACAATTGTTAATGGTACAAAGGAGGACAACAAAGGACTAGATTTTTGGCTAGGAAGAGTTCACACCAAGGATTTTGAAGTACAAAGAATGATCAAGCATGGTACAACAAATCTCCTTCCTCCCTCCTTCCTCTCTCTTTCTCCCTCTCCCTCCTCCTTGGCCGAAATTCCCTCTCTCTCTCCTCCCATTCGGCTCTCTCCTCTCTCTCTCTCTCTCTTGCATGGTACAACACACATATACATATATATACCACATGCAAGAATACAAATAAAATAGTAAGTACTTTTGTACCCAAGATCAAAAGTAGACTTAAGGGCTAGGATTCTCTTTTTAAACAACTAATTAAGCACATGGTACTTTAAGGCAATACTTTAACCTTCTAAGGACTAGAATATAAAATACTTAGATACATAAGTACTTAGGAAGATCAAAAACCCTAATAGAAAATAGTTTAAGGGTACATAGGAATCTTAGTACCATGTACCTTTCCAATTAAAAATGGTTGTGCTTTCACACATGGTTTAAATGAAAGTATTAACACCATAGTACTTTGAAAGACTAAGACTATTGTCCAATTTGTAAAATTTCCCCTAACATCTATTATCAAATGGATAATAGTTATTAGGCCAAATAAATAATAAAATAAATCCCAAAAGTACCTTAAAGTAATTAAAAAGTATTTTTCTTAATATTCTTAGTACTTTGGCCAAGTATACCTTTAAAATAAACAATTGGGGTTCTATTATCCAATGGATAATAGTTTCCCTAACATTTATTGTCCAATGGACAAAGAATAAAACCAAAATAATTAAAAGAAAAAGAATATTCAATACTTTAGTCTAGGGTTCAAAAGGTTCACGAGGGGCAAAATGGTCCAATTGAGGTAACTAGATAGCTTTCTAGTTTAGTTTCTCCAACCGGATGGTTAGAAGCTAACTAGGCTTGCTAAGTGGGGCAAAAGCGCAAGAAATGAAACTTGAAGGGCAAAAATGTAATTTTGATAAATCACAATAAAATTCAAATATTTAACGAACTTTTCACTGACCGAAAATCAGGGTCGTTACAACAACACTCTTGGAAAATGTTCGACCCAATCTACCCAAGGCCGAGAGTTTGAACCTAGAGCTCTGATACCATTTGTAACGCCCCGAAAATTCGAAGACATTAAAAATATTTAAAAGATTATTTTCACAAAAGAAATTCATAAATTTACTACATCACAATTTCAAAAGCATATGTCATTACATTACAACCATTTTGAATAAGTCAAAATATTACATTTTTCAAATAAACTTAGAAGCTTCCAAAATAAAGTTGACTTAAATTAATCAGAGCAACTATGTGCACGGAAACCAAGGTTTTTAGCTTCTTCCTCAATAGGATTGAACTCGATCGAATTGTACGACACTTCTGTTCCATCTTCGGTACCTGGCGTTCGAGTCACCAGGGCAACGTAGTACCGTGAGCGATGACGCTCAGTAGCCAAAATCCACCCGAACCCATAACTTACAAGCAATATAATATAATTAAAATGCATCGACATACATAAAAGAGAACAATTCATCATTTTATTACTATTCTTCAACTTAAGTGATATCTCGGATCTTTTCCACAGAGCCGTTCCTACCCTTAACCTCCAGCGTAAGGCAATCCAGTGTGATTCAGACAGCTCCTTGTTGTGTCCCGCTGATAGCTACCAAATTATTTACTCGGATCTACAGTCGACGCAACCACACAAGGAAGGAACCAAATCTGTTCTTGCAGTCAATCACCACTGTGCCCTACCTAGGGTTACGTTTCTTAAACAACCCAGTGTGATTCAGACAGCTCCTTGTTGTGTCTCGCTGATAGCTACCAAGTTATTTACTCGGATCTACAGTCGACGCAACCACACAAGGAAGGAACCAAATCTGTTCTCGCCGCTAATCACCACTGTGCCCTACCTAGGGCTTCGTTTCTTAAACGACTTGGGTCTCTGTTAGCACCCATCTTAAAACCATGACTTAATCACTTTCCCATTTATCCTTTACTTATCAACGTCTACGTGATCCTCTAATTGTATACCACCCCAGGAACCTATTTGTCCATTCTACAAGTACAATAAAGTATCATGCAATCCAACATTTTAAATAAACATAATTATCATGCTAACAACATTTAATCATGTGATAAAAGAAATCATGCGATAAAAACAAATCAAGTACTTCTTTTTATTTTCTCTTTTCCTTTTCAAAACTAAAATCTACATTTACTTTTAATCATCTCGGGTGTATTGTCTGTACCAAAATTATTCATGATCGCGATAAAACTAGGATTTAATCGAAACTCATTAACTTTGGGGCTTATAATATTAGTTTTTAATACTCGTGGGTTTGATTTATAAGCTAATATAACTTGAAGGACTAAACTGCAATTATTACATTTCCATTTCAAATTCCAGGGCCGTAATATTCCGTAAATACAATGTAACGCCCCTAATTTTAGGCACGTTTAGGGTTTAATTTATTACAGAAATTAAATAGAGTCACTGCTCATTATTACAACATAACCCCCGTAGGAGTATTTTAAGTACAAAATGGGAACAAATCGGGAACTAGGGTTCCTAACTACTGCTCCTCTTGTTCTTCCATCCTAGCGAGTTCCTCGGCTCCATACGCCTCCAGAGTGAAGAGATCACCCTGTTCATCTATCAAATCTGACATATTATATTGGCGTCGCCACCCATATAATATGCCAGGGTCACCACAGGGTAACACCATGAGCTACGGAGGCTCAGTAGTAAAATCCTATTTACTAACCCATAACTTATGAATACAGGATCATTATAGCATCGATTTCCACATGATATGTACATAAGCAGCTACAAAGACAATGACATTTAGCACATCCACAATCGCTTTACAACTAGTATTGGTGTTGACTCATCGTTAATCGTGTCTCATGTTTACTACCTTTCTTTTCCAAAGACTCCATTTTTAACTCACCCAACCTCGGTTCCGCCGCGCCGGGTTCCCGAGTATCCACACAATGGTTCCGCCGCGCCGGGTTCCCATTGGCATACATTTACTTTGGTTCCTCTCCACGGATAACCATGTTACTCACCCGACCTTGGTTCCGCCGCGCCGGTTTCCCAAGTATCCTCTCTATGGTTCCGCCGCGCCGGGTTCCCATAGGCACACACACATTCACACGACTTACATAATACCCTCGATATGGTCATTATGTAGTTTCTAAGATATCTTCTTTTTCGGAAAATACATCGTTCTTGTTAACCCACACCCTAGGTGTCATGTTTCTAACTTTCTTGGTTTTCGTGTCTCGTTCTCACACGAGACTCCGCGTGTGAGACTTTTCATACAATCATGCATTCATCTAAAGCTTTGAAATTTAATCAACAAGATCATCCAACTATCTAGCATGCATGACACATTTCGAAAGTAAATCATACATCTCCAAAAGTTAACGTCATCCATGATCAAAGTAACTTCTTAAACTTTAAGTAAAGTAAGTAGAGATTTTAACTAGCAAGATTTAACAACTTTTAGAAGAAGAAAGTAAGATCGAACTACGATATAGTAAAGATTTCACTACCGTTCTTCTAGGCGGTGGTCGGCTTACGGAAGTTTGATCGTCGGTCTGAAATCGGCGGAGTAACGGCCTCCGGATTGCTTCGAAAGGAAAAGAATTGTACTTCTTTTCCTAGAAACAGCTTCCTATCTTTAACTAAGCTACTTTTAAGATCAAAGGGTGGTATTGGAAGTGGTTTGGCGGTTTTGCTCAAGAACACTCAAGAACAAAGAAAGTTCTTGAACTTTGAACAAGGATACTAGAAATTCTAGAGAGAAGGAAGAGCTATTGCTTGAGGTGTGAGTTCAAAGCATGAGAATGGCCTTCTATTTATAGGCAAAGGGTTCCCCCTCTCCCTCCTTGGCCGGCCCCCCTCTCCCTCTCCTTTCCTCAATTTTTTTAGTCCAAAAAGATGTGTTCACATGGAGAAATTAAGGCTAAAATCCTAGGTTTGCATGGCTATGGTGTCCTTAGATTTGATCTTGGAACCAATGGATGGTGGAGATGAGTTTGTACAAGATTCCAAGGATTTATACTAATATTGGATGTACAAAAGAAGGACATGAAGTGAAGTTTTGCTTGGAAGCACAAGAATCTCATGGTACATGGAAGTTCAATGGCCAAGTACCAACCAAATTTTCTCCCTCCTCCTCTCCTCCAACCGGCCCCGCCCCCCTCTCCCTCTCTCTCTCTCACGGCTCTCTTTCTCTCCCTCTCTTCCTTGCTTCCTCATGGTACATATATATATATGCATAGGTACAAATATAGCAAGCAAACAAATAAAATATATGTACTTTAGTACTTTAAGATCAAAAATAGACTTTTAGGCTAGGATTCTCTTCTATACTACAAATAGACACATGGTACTTTTAGGGTAATACTTAGTCTTTCAAGTACTCATATAATATATACATATGTACCCAAGTACTTTAGGAATCTGGGTACCATGTACCTTTCAAATAAAAAAATGGTTGTGCTTTCACACATGGTTTAAAGAAAAGTATTAAACTAATTAACACCATAGTACTTTGAAAGACTAAGACTATTGACCAATGGGTAAAATTTCCCCTAACATCTATTATCCAATGGATAATAGTTACTAGGCCAAATAATTAATAAAATAAATCCTAAAAGTACCTTATAGTAATTAAAAAGTATTTTTCTTAATATTCTTAGTACTTTAACCAAATATAATTTTAATATAAACTAATGGGTTTCTATTATCCAATGGATAATAATTTCCTAACAACTATTGTCCAATGGACAAAGAATAAAATCAAAATAATTAAAAGAAAAAGAATATGCAATACTTTGACTAGGGTTCGAAAGGTCCAAAAGGTTCAATGAGGGGTAAAACGGTCCAATCATGGTGACTAGATGGCTTCTGAGTTTAGTCTCTCTAACCGGATAGTTAGAAGCTAACTAGGCTTGCTAAATAGGACTAAAGCGCAAGAAATAAAAGTTCAGGGGCTAAAGTGCAGAAAATGAAAGTTCAAGGGCTAAAGCGCAGTTTTGACAAACTATCGGAAAATTAACGAAATTCATGCAATTAACAATAATAACTCGAATAATAAATACATCTTTATTTATTAAAAATTCAGAGTTATTACAACCTATCCCCCTTAAACAATTTCGTTCTCGAAATTAGCGTACGCTAGGATTCGAACAGGTGAGGGTAATTCATCTTCATGGTTTCTTCCCTTTCCCATGTGGTCTCTCCAGCTCCTCGGTGCTTCCACAAAACACGAACCAACTTGATGGTCTTGTTTCGGATCACCTTCTCACTTCGATCTTGAATCTCTATAGGCTCTTCCTCATATGTTGCATCTTCCTCGATAGTGATGTCTTCCCAGTTGAGAACATGAGTGGGTAGGGCTAGATACTTGTGGAGCATTGAAACGTGAAACACGTTATGCACTCGGTCCAGCTGGGGTGGCAGAGCTAGACGGTATGCAACTTTTCCAATCTTCTCCACGATGTCGAATGGTCCGATGTAGCGCGGGGACAACTTTCCCTTCTTTCCAAATCTGATGACTCCTTTCTTCGATCTGATCTTCAGGAATACATGATCTCCCACGCCAAAGGTTAATGGTCGGCTTCTCTTATCCGCATAACTCTTCTGTAGGCTTTGAGCGGTCTGGATCCTTTGCCTGATAGTCTTGACCTTCTCCGTGGTATCTCGCACGATGTCGGGTCCAATCAATCATGTTTCCCCAGCATCGGTCCAACAGACTGGAGATCGACAGGGTCGACCGTAAAGAGCTTCGTACGGTGCCATTCTGATGCTTGCTTGATAGCTGTTGTTGTAGGCGAACTCTACCAACGGCAAATGCTGCTCCTAGTTTCCAGAGAAATCCAAAGCGCAGGCTCTAAGCATGTCTTCCAGAGTTTGAATAGTCCTCTCCGTTTGTCCGTCTGTTTGTGGGTGAAAGGCCGTGCTAAGCCTTACGTCCGTTCCCAATGCCTTTTGCAGTCCTTTCCAAAAGTGTGATACAAAACGTGGGTCTCTGTCGGATACTATCGAGATCGGTACTCCATGGAGGCGTACGATTTCTCGAATGTACAACAGGCTTAGTTGCTCCACGTTTTCGGTCATCTTGACAGGCAGAAAGTGTGCAGACTTGGTGAGTCGATCTACGATCACCCAGATAGCTGTGTTGGACTTGGCAGTTCTTGGTAATCTGGTGACAAAGTCCATCGAAATGTGCTCCCAATTCCAGGTCGGTATTGGCAAGGATTGCAGATCTCCTCCAGGTTTCTGATGCTCGGCCTTGACTTGTTGACACACCAGGCAGGTAGACACGAACCGTGCTACATCCTTCTTCATTCCTTCCCACAAATACGTTCTTCGCAAGTCGTGATACATCTTTGTACCACCAGGGTGAACTGCGAAATTTGAACGGTGAGCTTCTCAGAGTACGTCTTCTCGAAGAGTTCCAACATTAGGCACGAATACCTTTCCCTTGAATCTCAGGCTGTTGTTCTCTTCGATAGTCCATCCTGGCACCGCCTTTCCTTCTCGGATTCGATGTCGGACGAATTCACAAGTTTGCTCGAAGGTTTGGGCTAGCAAGATTTCCTGATGAAGTGCTGGCCCTGCAATTAGTGCATACAATCGAGCGTTCCCATTTTCTGATGATGGCCGCAAATTGAACTCATTGAGGGTGTCCACCATTTCCCATTCCTTAATGGCAGTTTTGACTTTTTGTGCTCTTTCCTTTCGACTCAGAGCGTCAGCTACCACGTTGGCTTTGCCGGGGTGATACTGCAATGTGAACTTGTAGTCCTCCAAGTACTCCATCCATCGACGCTGTCTCAGATTCAACTCCTTCTGAGTGAACAGATGCTTGAGACTCTTATGATCAGTAAAAACTTCGAATTGTTCTCCCCACAGATAGTAACGCCACGACTTGAGAGCGAATACTACTGCAGCCAATTCTAAGTCATGAGTGGGGTAGTTCTTCTCATTCGGTCGGAGTTGTCGAGATCTATAGGCTACGACCTTTCCATTCTGCATCAACACGCATCCTAAGCCATCTCTTGACGCGTCACAGTAGACTGTATAATCTACACCACGCTCAGGGATGATAAGTATCGGTGCATTGGTCAATCTCTTCTTCAACTCTTGGAACGATTTCTCACAGGCCTCATTCCAATCCAGCTTCACTCCTTTTTGAGTTAGCCTAGTCATTGGTTTAGCTAAGATTGAGAAGTCCGGTATGAACCTTCGGTAATATCCCGCCAATCCCAAGAAACTTCTGATTTCGAACACAGAGGTCGGTTGTTTCCATTTCAGCACTGCTTCGACCTTGCTTTCGTCCACAGCAATTCCATCCTTGGATACCACATGCCCCAAGAACTTAACCACTTCAAGCCAAAACTCGCACTTGCTGGCCTTGGCATAGAGTTGGTTGTCTCGGAGTATTTGTAGTGCCATCCGAAGATGCTCTTCGTGCTCCTCCTTACTGGCGGAGTAAATCAAGATGTCATCAATGAACACCACTACAAACTTGTCTACGTAGGGTTGAAAAATCTTGTTCATGAGACACATGAATACTGCCGGAGCATTGGTCAGTCCAAACGGCATTACTACAAACTCGTAGTGGCCATATCTAGTGCGGAAGGCCGTCTTGGCAATATCCTCCTCTCGAATCCTTAGCTGATGATAGCCTGATCGGAGATCGATTTTGGAAAAGCAAGTTGCTCCCCTCAATTGATCAAACAGGTCATCGATCCTAGGCAACGGATATCGGTTCTTGATCGTAACTTGGTTCAGCTTCCTATAGTCAATGCACAGCCTAAGCGTTCCTTCTTTCTTCTTCACGAATAGGGCTGGCGCTCCCCAAGGCGATGTGCTTGCCCTAATGAATCCCTTGTCTAGCAGCTCTTGTAGTTGCGTTTTGAGCTCCTTCAGTTCCGCAGGGGCCATTCGGTACGGGGCCATGGAAATTGGGGCCGTCCCAGGTTGAAGTTCTATGGAGAAATCTATCTCCCTTTGAGGTGGTAAACCAGGAAGTTCTGCTGGGAAAACATCGGCGTACTCGCAAACGATGTGTGGCAATCCCAATTCCATCCTGTCAGTTTCTTCCATTTGGAGACTAGCTAGCCATCCAAACAGTTGATTCTGCCACCTAGATCTCCTCGTCATCGCACTCGCTGTCTCTCTATCCCCCTTAAAATGGAAACGAGTCCCTTCTGGAGTGTAAGCCGTTACCGTCTTCTGATGACAATCTATGACTGCTCGATGGGCTGATAGCCAATCCATTCCAAGAATTATGTCGAAATCCACCATGTCGATTACTCGGAGGTCGCAGGTAAGGCGTAGGTCGGCTACTTCTATTTCGCACCCCCTACACACTAGACTAACAGCTATGCTTCCCCCCATTGGCGATGTTACCCTTGTACATTTGTTTAGGGGTTCTGTTTCTAGTGCTAGAGCAGTTACGCAAGCAGAAGATATGAAAGAATGCGATGCACCAAAGTCAAACAGGGCTTGTACGCAAGTAGTATATAACAGTAGCGTACCTTGGATCACAGAAGGATCCGCCTCTTGCTCCTCGGTTTGCAATGCAAAGATTCGCCCTCCAGTGCCTTGCTGGGTTCCTGCGGGCTACTTTCCTTTATTCTGCCCATTCTGCTGCTGAGCTGGGCCACCAGAGTTTTGCTTCACAAAGCTGGCCTGCCCAGGCTGTTGTGCCTTCTGGTTTCCGAAGCTTCCGTTCCTCTCCTTCAGAGGCTGGGGGCAGTCACGCTTGTAGTGACCCATTGCCTGGCAGTTGAAGCACTGCACAGATGCCTTGTTTTGGCCAAATCTCTGCGAGTCACCACGCCCTGGTGTAGTATTCTTCCAAGACTGGTTGCTTTGTCCAAAAGCAAAGGTTTTGGTGGGATAAGGCCCACGGTTGTTGTTGTTGGAAGTTTGAGTTCGGATCGGTCTGCTAGTATTACTGGTCACCATCTTCCAGCGGGCCTTGAAGTCGTTTCCCTCGGACTCCAGTCGCAAGGCGCACTTCACTACACCGGAGTAGGTGGGAAGAGTTTGAGCTACCACAGCCTGTCGAGCGGTTGTTAGCCCCCACTCGAATCTTCTAGCCTTCTTGTCTTCAGTTGAAACAGCATCCGGGGCATAGCGGAACAGCTCCTCGAACTTGGCCACGTACTGCGTAACGGTCATAGTTCCTTGCTTCAGGTTGTTGAACTCTTGTTCCTTAGCCAAACGAATTGGCGTGGGAAAGTACTTGTCGAGAAACAGAGTCTCGAACTGGGTGAAGGTCATGGTGGCTACGGTATGGGTCGCCTCCATTAGTTCCCACCAGTAGCGAGCTTCTCCATTCAGCTGGTACGTGGCTAGGGCCACACGATCTCCATTGCCGGGTGATCTCCAAGGTGTCCATGATCACCTTGATTTCCTTCAACCATGCTTCCGCCACAGTGGGGTTGGTATCGCCGTTGAAGGTCGGGGGTCGACGCTTGCAGAACTCGTTCATTGCCCGGGCCCGAGTCATAGGTCCTTCATTAGGGTTCGGGTTTTGACGGGCAGCATTCAGAGCGGTCACGAGCGCTTGCATGACTTGAGCGAGGTCGGGGTTAGGATTAGGGTTTGGATTCGAGGAGTCTCCGGTCTCATACCCTAGTCCACTCCGTCGGTTCACCATCTACGATCGAAATTTAAAAAGGGGAAGGTTTAGTTTTTAACTAAACTATTTTTCTCTTTGCACAAGGTAAGAAGCAATCAAATATTCAACAGTACTTGTAAAGCAAAAGCAGCTTTTCATAGATAACGGAAGATTACAACACGAAGCATAGAATTTTACTACAAAATAAACATACCAAAACAAGCCTCCTACTACAGGCTAAGACAATCATACTACATGGTTCCTCTAGTACAAGTGCTTGAAGGGCAACTCAAGATTTCGGAACCTTATTCTAATGCTACTACTCTACTAGCTAGGTAGAACAACTCCAAAGAACTCTCTCAGCTGCATCTTCCACTCTTTCTCCCTGATCTCCAGCCAGCGCTCTCCGTCACGACGAATCTTCTCCGCAAGCTCCTTGATGTGTGGGTCCTGAGGGTCGAGGTTCTCAGTGATGCTAGGTGGGAACACGACTATCTCGCAAAACTAGTCGCCGGTCTCGGGGTCACGGATCCCTGGGAGAGGCATCGGTAGAAAGCTCTCGGGTGCAAGTAGCGCCTTATAATACAGAAGGTCAGCTACAGAGGCCTCGGCGGGGAAATAGCTATCCATATCTACAATAGGGAAAGTTATATATTAGACTTAACAGTGGAGAACGGAAATCATATACAACAGGTGCAAGTATACACAATAGTGATCATAATAGATAACACAAGTCTTATATTGCTAAAAACAACGAGTACATCATAAACGGCTTATAAGCCTAGGCTGCCTACGGCATACAGCTTACCACAAAAGATCCTACCACATTCTGCTTATAACAAAAGATCCTACTAATTGCTAGTCTTGATAGCTGATCTAGAAAATAGGTGGAAATTCGACCCTATATGCACCTATGTCGTCCTCGTAAGGTGGTGGTGGCACATCTCCAGAGTCGGCGGCTATATCCAAGTAGTCGGGCATAACCAAAGCTGGCGGTATCCCTCCGTGAATCAGCATCTCTTCATCGTCGGAATCCCAACCCATTGGTCCTTCTTCTTCCATTACCTCAGGGTCTTCTTCGTCGTCGTCAGATGGCAAGTCTGGATTCGGCATGTTCATCTGATGCTCCCAGTCAGCTTCGTTGAGCGGTGGATCATTGAACTCCTCAGGTTCTTCATCAGAGTCCGTCTCGGCATTTTCCTCAGGATCATCCTCTTCTGGGTCTTCCTCAACTTCCACGTGGATAGGAGGTGCTACGGCCACTGCTTCGGCGTTACCGGGAGGTGGAAGTTGGACCAAAACTGGTGCTGCATCAACCATGTCTTCTTCCTCCTCGTTCACGGGACGGACAAGAGCGTCATACTCTTGATAGAAGTCATGGGTATAGGGGAAAGCATGAGGAAAATAAGGATCCTCCACCAGTTGATGGGTCATGGACCTTACAGTGCTTGCAAGTTTGTGAGCTTCAGCAAAAAGATTGATTTGGTAGGGGCTCAAGTGATCCATCTACAATAGGGGAACTATCTATTAAACTTACTCAACAAGCATAACAACACGTCTTTATTATAGCATAACCGAAAATACAACTTAGATAGTGGAAACCCTACTTCCTAACATCCTATATCCCGAAGGAATTACAACGGTTACTAATCTAGTGGGATGCCTTCTTCGAGCCTCGATATTTCCTTATCTTGCCGGTTTTCTCCTTCTTAGATATGACGCCTTCGCTGCTGCTGGCTTCTCCTTCTTCGTTTCCTATCCTGGGGGTTGGTGTTGGAGGTAAGACTCCAAAGTATTCGTAAAAGTTGGATAGTATAGGAAACATGTCCGGAAACCAAGGGTCCTTCTCAACGGGAGCCAAGGTGTGCTGTTGGACTCTCATGAAGTCATGTTGTTCTGCACGCACGGTGGCAATGAAGTTGGGATCCTCTAAGTGCTGGGCTGTTATACGCTCTACAACATTTCTAGGCTGATAGGCTTCGACTAACAAATTGATCGAGCTTTTCATCTACAAGAAAAAAAAAAGTTTTATTAGTCCAGCTTTGAAAATAGTAGTTTTTGGTAAAAACCATAGGAAAAACTTTTTAGGTTTCTATGTTACACATTCGATCCTTGATTCAAGTCATCATCCAATTGTTCGGGAATTCCCAGCTCGGCGGTACTGCCAATTTCCGTGCCTTGCTTCAATCCGAATATTGTTTTGACAGAATTCCACCCAATTTGGGATGTTAAACTTAAAAATCGCAGTCACGTTTGTGCAACGGCCAAACTAGCTTAAGGTTCTACATGGCTCTACCCATTCTACCCATGGTCGAGGTTTTGAACCTAAAGCTCTGATACCAAGTTGTAACGCCCCTAATTTTAGGCACGTTAAGGGTTTAATTTATTACAAAAATTAAATAGAGTCACTGCTCATTATTACAACATAACCCCCATAGGAGTATTTTAAGTACAAAATGGGAACAAATCGGGAACTAGGGTTCCTAACTACTGCTCCTCTTGTTCTTCCATCCTAGCGAGTTCCTCGGCTCCATACGCCTCCAGAGTGAAGAGATCACCCTGTTCATCTATCAAATCTGACATATTATATTGGCGTCGCCACCCATATAATATGCCAGGGTCACCACAGGGTAACACCATGAGCTACGGAAGCTCAGTAGTAAAATCCTATTTACTAACCCATAACTTATGAATACAGGATCATTATAGCATCGATTTCCACATGATATGTACATAAGCAGCTACAAAGACAATGACATTTAGCACATCCACAATCGCTTTACAACTAGTATTGGTGTTGACTCATCGTTAACCGTGTCTCATGTTTACTACCTTTCTTTTCCAAAGACTCCATTTTTAACTCACCCAACCTCGGTTCCGCCGCGCCGGGTTCCCGAGTATCCACACAATGGTTCCGCCACACCGGGTTCCCATTGGCACACATTTACTTTGGTTCCTCTCCACGGATAACCATGTTACTCACCCGACCTTGGTTCCGCCGCGCCGGTTTCCCAAGTATCCTCACTATGGTTCCGCCGCGCCGGGTTCTCATAGGCACACACACATTCACACGACTTACATAATA
Source organism: Rhododendron mucronatum var. ripense (assembly GCA_019656295.1). Taxonomy (NCBI): domain Eukaryota; kingdom Viridiplantae; phylum Streptophyta; class Magnoliopsida; order Ericales; family Ericaceae; genus Rhododendron; species Rhododendron mucronatum. The sequence goes on along the minus strand of BPLT01000004.1, from coordinate 6,594,861 downwards.
CCCTCGATATGGTCATTATGTAGTTTCTAAGATATCTTCTTTTTCGGAAAATACATCGTTCTTGTTAACCCACACCCTAGGTGTCATGTTTCTAACTTTCTTGGTTTTCGTGTCTCGTTCTCACACGAGACTCCGCGTGTGAGACTTTTCATACAATCATGCATTCATCTAAAGCTTTGAAATTTAATCAACAAGATCATCCAACTATCTAGCATGCATGAAACATTTCGAAAGTAAATCATACATCTCCAAAAGTTAACGTCATCCATGATCAAAGTAACTTCTTAAACTTTAAGTAAAGTAAGTAGAGATTTTAACTAGCAAGATTTAACAACTTTTAGAAGAAGAAAGTAAGATCGAACTACGATATAGTAAAGATTTCACTACCGTTCTTCTAGGCGGTGGTCGGCTTACGGAAGTTTGATCGTCGGTTTGAAATCGGCGGAGTAACGGCCTCCGGATTGCTTCGAAAAGAAAAGAATTGTACTTCTTTTCCTAGAAACAGCTTCCTATCTTTAACTAAGCTACTTTTAAGATCAAAGGGTGGTATTGGAAGTGGTTTGGCGGTTTTGCTCAAGAACACTCAAGAACAAAGAAAGTTCTTGAACTTTGAACAAGGATACTAGAAATTCTAGAGAGAAGGAAGAGCTATTGCTTGAGGTGTGAGTTCAAAGCATGAGAATGGCCTTCTATTTATAGGCAAAGGGTTCCCCCTCTCCCTCCTTGGCCGGCCCCCCTCTCTCTCTCCTTTCCTCAATTTTTTTAGTCCAAAAAGATGTGTTCACATGGAGAAATTAAGGCTAAAATCCTAGGTTTGCATGGCTATGGTGTCCTTAGATTTGATCTTGGAACCAATGGATGGTGGAGATGAGTTTGTACAAGATTCCAAGGATTTAAACTAATATTGGATGTACAAAAAAAGGACACGAAGTGAAGTTTTGCTTGGAAGCACAAGAATCTCATGGTACATGGAAGTTCAATGGCCAAGTACCAACCAAATTTTCTCCCTCCTCCTCTCCTCCAACCGCCCCCCCCCCCCCCCCTCTCCCTCTCTCTCTCTCACGGCTCTCTCTCTCTCTCCCTCTCTTCCTTGCTTCCTCATGGTACATATATATATACATAGGTACAAATATAGCAAGCAAACAAATAAAATATATGTACTTTAGTACTTTAAGATCAAAAATAGACTTTTAGGCTAGGATTCTCTTCTATACTACAAATAGACACATGGTACTTTTAGGGTAATACTCTAGTCTTTCAAGTACTTATATAATATATACATATGTACCCACGTACTTTAGGAATCTGGGTACCATGTACCTTTCAAATAAAAAAATGGTTGTGCTTTCACACATGGTTTAAAGAAAAGTATTAAACTAATTAACACCATAGTACTTTGAAAGACTAAGACTATTGACCAATGGGTAAAATTTCCCCTAACATCTATTATCCAATGGATAATAGTTACTAAGCCAAAAAATTAATAAAATAAATCCTAAAAGTACCTTATAGTAATTAAAAAGTATTTTTCTTAATATTCTTAGTACTTTAACCAAATATAATTTTAATATAAACTAATGGGTTTCTATTATCCAATGGATAATAGTTTCCCTAACAACTATTGTCCAATGGACAAAGAATAAAATCAAAATAATTAAAAGAAAAAGAATATGCAATACTTTGACTAGGGTTCGAAAGGTCCAAAAGGTTCAATGAGGGGCAAAATGGTCCAATCATGGTGACTAGATGGCTTCTTAGTTTAGTCTCTCTAACCGGATAGTTAGAAGCTAACTAGGCTTGCTAAATAGGACTAAAGCGCAAGAAATAAAAGTTTAGGGGCTAAAGTGCAGAAAATGAAAGTTCAAGGGCTAAAGCGCAGTTTTGACAAACTATCGAAAAATTAACAAAATTCATGCAATTAACAATAATAACTCGAATAATAAATACATCTTTATTTATTAAAAAATTCAGAGTTATTACATACAAACGGGGTTTCGGCCGGACCTTAACGGGCGACATCGGGTACGATTATTTTCATATCACAACACGAACAATCAATACGGAATATAAAATATATATATATATATATATATATATATATATATATATATATATATTTAGGGAGGTGAGTTCGGACTACCTCTCGTCCGGTGAAACGGGGTTTGGAAAGAGATGGCGGCGGGTCGGAGCTCGTGCAGTGGTGATGGTGAGCACGGCAGTTCATGGCAGTTGGGTGAGGAGCTGATCGGTGGTAGCGGCTCCATCAGTGATGACCCGGTGGCGATGGCGGGTTTGACGGGTTTTCTCGGTGATGACGGGAGCTGGTAAACGGTTGGAGTGGAGGTGCTACGGTGGAGATGGCGATCTACAGTGATGATGGCTCCGGCAGTGAGATGCTCGGCGCTGTGGCGCTCCGGTGGTGCTGGTTATGGTTTACACGGCTGAGATGGTGGGAGGTGCTCTGGTGGTGATGAACCGGATGATGCATGGAGGAGTTCGGGCCGGACTATACCTTCTCTCTCTCTCTGCCGAGAAAATAGTTTGCTAGGAAATAAGAAAAGAAACGGAATAAGGGGAGTATAAAGATGGGTTTTGGTTTCTCACGGGGGAATATTAACCCATGGGCATAGATGATGGGTCTCATTTTGAGGGAATGGAGGAAAAGATTAAAGTGATCTTGCTCCCTCGGCTGCCGGAATAAAAGAATGGGAAGAGATTGGGTAAAAATCTGGTGGTTAATGGAGTGTATGAGGGAGGGCAAAAACCACTGGCTCACCGGGTAAGAAAATTGTAGTAGGCTTAGCATAGGGTGAGTTGTCGAAAATTGGGAGGATGAGTAATTTGTTTTCTTTTTTTTAAAGCCTAATGTATGAAATGGAACAAGGAGAAGAAATGGGTTTGGGTTGGAAAAATGATAAAAAAAAAAATGATCTAGAACAAAACATGCACGCGCTAGGAAAATTACTCGCCGAATACGCGCGCACATAATCGATCATGGAAAAAAAATTGGTGTGACGACATAAATAATTTTCGCATTAAATAAACTAACGATCAAAAATAAATTTTTTGTTTTGATGATTATTATATATATATATATATTTTTTTTAATTAGAAATATCGGGTCTTTACACCAACAACTTCCACAGCATCTCAGCATCACCCAAGGCTCCCAGCAACTTATTTTCATTCTCTAACTTTAAGTAAAGACTACATTTTAAACCTTTCTTTACCTTTTATTTATTTTAATTTATTTAATGAAAATAAGAACGTACCCCCCATTTGAAAACAATGGCATTACCAGAATTTCAAGATTCTAATTAAATCAAAATGTCAACCCCCACTTTTAGTACAAAATAGAAAATTGCACATTTTTCTCAAGAGAAAATGGCTCAAAACATGACCTTGCTCTTCAAATAAAACCTTGCTTTGTAGTTACTCTTGGAAAAATTCAATGATCAATTACAGCCATTTTTAATCTCGAAAATCAAAACTTTTTCAGAAAGTCATTTTCCATACTTAGACAGGATTTTCAGGGGCCGACGGGGTCTTCGGGTACTTGGAAGCATTTGGGCCATGCATGGCGTTGAAATGCGCCTTATTTGGACATTTTACCTGTAACACTAAACAAACTACCTTACGAGTAATATCAAATAAAAGCAAAATAAACGCAAGTTAAAACAATATAAAATGGGACTAGTTGCACCAAATATTTACAATATTGGGTGCTCATCACCATCTCTCGCTACTTTCGCCCTTCGAGGGCCCGTCTTGATTAACCTCCTGAAGGCACATCTCTCGCTAGTTTCACCCTCCAAGGGCTCGTCTCGTCTCGATTAACCTCCTGAAGGCACGTCTCGCTATTTTCGCCCTCTGAGGGCTCGTCCCGTCTCGATTAACCTCCTAAAGACACATCTCTAGCTAGTTTCGCCCTCCGAGGGCTCGTCTCGTCTTGATTAACCTCCTGAAGGCACGTCTCGCTATTTTTGCCCTCCGAGGGCTCGTCTCATCTCGATTAACCTCCTGAAGGCACGTCTCGCTATTTTCGCCCTCCGAAGGCTCATCTCGTCTCGATTAACCTCCTGAAGGCACATCTCTCGCTAGTTTCGCCCTCCGAGGGCTCGTCACATCTCGATTGACCTCCTGAAGGCACGTCTCACTATTTTCGCCCTCCGAGGGCTCGTCTCGTCTCGATTGACCTCCCGAAGGCTCGTCTCACACACATAGTTACTCGCATTCAAATCACAAACACTCAGCACCACCGGCACTCGGTCTACTGCATCGATTTTGTTATTCGTCCTCCAGAACTCACTTCACTGGCATTGTCCCAATTGAACTATGCTGGTCTGATCCCTACAACAGGGTATGTAGGCAGCCCCACGGGTGTGACCACCATCGTCATTTGCTGGCATTTCGATTTTTCATGCATTTTTGTCTCCCTTTAAAGACCTTAGAGCAACGGATTGGGATGCCTATTCTTTAAGCGTCACTCGTACCAAACAATGGTGTCCGAGTTACGTTAAATAGGGACTACTGTAGACACCTCAATCTGGACCTCGAAAGTGCTTTAAATGTCCCGATGATGAAACAAAGGAAACAAATACCTTCGAGAGCTTGGATGAAGGACTCCCTCAAACCCAAAAGCCCAGAGCAAATCCAAAAGCTCAGAGCAAACTCGAAAGCCCAGAACTGGACCCTTAGTATCGTACGGCACATCTCTACACCGCACGGCATAAATAGATTTCATTATGCAGCACGAGGTCAAGAGGTCAACCGCACGGCATTTTGGATAAAGTTCTGACTGGCTCAGCTAGTTGTCGGCCACGCCCACTTAAGCCACTGCTACAAGTTAGCTCAGCCAAAAAGGCACTTCTGGCCCACCCAGAAAACACCTCCACCATTTAAAATTCAAAATCCTTGGCTTTTGCCTATAAATACAACCCTCCACTCAAGGGAAAGGGGACTTGAATTCTCTTTCTCTCTTATCATGCTTTCACACCCATTCCTCACTCCAAAGCCTCGAGAAAATGATTCTAAAAACATTCTCAAGGTTCTTTCTTCCTCAAAGTCCTCCATTTTTCTCCTCATCATTGAGATGAGCCTTCCACTTCTGTAAATGTTCAACTACCCATGTATTCGTTTACCACCCACGTCCACAACCTCCCTTTTCAACTGGGGCTCATTCGCACTCATCCGTAGCGGCCCATTTCCATCCAAGCTCAAAGATCAAAGGTACAAACTAGTTTCCTTGGGGTAGGCTCTGTCCACATCCCTGAGGGAACCTTTCTGTGGCCAGGATCAACCTCTTTTGGGTTAGATCTTGGCTTGAAAACCATTTTCGAAACAAAATCAAGCCTCTGTGCTGAGAAAGCTATACCGTGCGGTGCTTTGGTGCGTCACACGGCGTAGCATACTCAGACGCACGACGTTTACGGTTTACTGTTTTCTTGTTCAAACTGTCTGGATCGCAGCTATCCTCTGTCAGGACTGTTTTGTTTACTGAAATATCAGGCATCATCGTTTTCAAAATAAGACCATATCTACGAGCCATGCTTGGTTTTAGAAACAAAGTTTCTTCGATCATTCCGAGTGATCAAAAGTATAAAAGATTGTTTTCGTCCATGGCTTGAAAGAGTGGTATTTTTTTTAGAATGATACAGTGGCAAAAAAATTGTCTAACATTAGGTGGAAACCCCGTGCGTGCTACTCAAGATGGCTGGCGGTGTTCTGAAACTTCGTAATGGCCTGAGAATAAAATTGGTACCCCGCACGGCGTTCTGTGAAACCGTGCGCGGTATTACGAACTCTCGATTTCTCGGATCAACCATCTCAAAAATCCGGGTGGCGACTCTTTTTGGGCTTGCGCCGGTCGGGGAGCCCACACATGGCTACACACTTCGATAAGTTTGATAGGATGGTGATTGCAGGGTTGAACCAATTCACTTTCTACATCCCTGGCCGTATCTTCCGCCAGCTAGGCATTTGTTAAGGGAACAACCGCGTTGGCAATGAGAACTTCCGTCTTCCAAACATCACCGTGCAGATGCTCAATGGATACCAAAGACGCTGAGGTCTGAGAAACATTCAAGCGGCCGACCCTGATTTCAGCCCAATGCCAATGGGTCGGAATAAAAGATGGCTACGAGCAGAGATACATGGAAAACAAAACATCAACCGACTCCGGAACTGACTTTGCTATATTTAGAATAAGCTGTGAGCCGTTATGCTTCTCAAGCATTTTGTTCTATTTTTCATGCTTCAAATGTTTTAAGGCTTTTATGCTCAGCTTGTATATTAGAAATAGTAGTTTGCAATAAAATTGAAAGACAATAGGTTTCCCCCTTCTGATTCCTCCAATGAATCTTGTCTTGTTCTCGACCTTTCTTGACCGTTGATGTGTATCAAAACGTCAACCATGGATCATGTTGATAGATTGTGACCGAGTCTCGAAAAGAGACTGCTTACGTATTCCTTTTCAAGGAATAAGGTCAGCACGTCGTTCAGGCCAAGGTTCACTCTTGTGTTTTACCTCTTCTTTTACGCTCTGACTTTCGCCTAGCATCACCTTTTCAGGTTTTCGGTCAAGCAAGCTTTCGATTTTTTCCTATTTATTTTTTCCTAGATCGCCTCCTTAGGTTTTTGGTCCAGCAGGTTGCTCTAACTTTTGCTTCGCACCGCCCTCCCTTGTGGTTTTCAGCCCAACGAGCATCTCTCAAGGATAGTAACGCTTGAGTTGATCCAGGTTGACTAAGGTATTGAATTCATTGCCGTCGAGGTCGATGAGCTTAGTAGCACCCCTAGATAGGATGATCTTGTAATGTAAGGCCCAGAGCGCTTTGGTCAGAACTTCCCGCGAGGATCAAACACTAGAGCACAGATTTCCTTTGTAACCATATCCCCTTCAATCAAGTCCCTGGACTTCACTTTCTTATTGAATGCACGAGCTATTTGTCGTTGACACCCTTAAATATGGTACAAAGCGCGGAGCCTTCTCTCATCAAACAACATCAACTCTACAAATCTCCCACTCAGCCATTCGGATTCCATGAGACCACACTCTGCCATGGCTCTCAGTGACAGTACCTCAAGTTCGATAGGGAGTACTGCTTCCATCCCATAGACTAGAGAATAAGGAGTTGCACCAGTTGAAGTGCGGATCGAAGTTCGATACCCCCAAAGTGTTAGAGGCAGTTGCTCGTGTTAGTCTCTTGCAAACGCTGCGGCCTTCTTGATGATCACCTCGACATTTTTGTTTGCGGCCTTGACTGCTCCATTTGTTTGTGGACGATAGACTGTTGAATGATGGATCTGGATCTTGAATTCCTTGAAAAGCTCCAAAACCCTACCTTTGAAATGTGACCCATTATCGGATACAAATGCACGTGGGACACCGTATTGATAGATGATGTTCTTTCGAATAAATTGGGCAACTTGAACTGTTGTCAGGGTCTTGTAAGATTCATCTTTGACCCATTTGGTGAAGTAATCTATCACCACTAGTATGAACTTGTGACCATTTGAAGCAGAATGTCTAACCATGCCGATGACATCTATGCCCCAAATAGAGAATGGCCAAGACGAAGTCATGCCATATAGAGTAGACGGAGGAAGATGCTGTAGGTTGGCATGGATTTGACACTTATGACACCGTTGCACATAGTCGATGCATTGAGACTCCATAGTAGACCAATTGTAGCCCTGCCTTAAGATCTTTCTAACTAGCACGATACCACTCATGTGAGGACCGCAAACTCTTTTGTGAATCTCCTCCATTATCCTTGCTGCTTCGGTACCATTGACACAGTTTGTGCATTCCACAATGAGACCTCCGGTACAACTTCCCTCCACAAATGACGTACTGGGCAGCTAAAAGTTGCAAAGCGACTTGATCCTTTCTGGTGGCCTCAGCGGGAAACTCCTTACACTCCCCAAAGTTCCATATGTCATGGTACCAAGGTAGGCCATCATTGACAGCATCGATGGCGTTTACATACTCGTATGCGAGCAAGTCCCTTTGTTCTATCACAATTGGCCGTAACCTGACACCTACTGGAAGTTCGATCATTGAAGCCAAAGTTGCCAAAGCATCAGCGAACTGATTCTTCAAACATAAAATATGGGTGAAATTCACCTTATTGAAGCGAGGAATCAGTTCTTCCAAATCTTGGTGATAAGGCTTCAGCTTTTCCGGTGATAAGGCTTCAGCTTTTCCTCACGAACCTTCCAATCTCCATTAGCCTGAGAAATTACCAGGATTGAATCTCTGATTACTTCGAGCTTTTTGACACCAAGAGCAATTGCAGCCTCCATTTCAACAATATAGGCCTCATACTTAGCTTGATTATTTGTGGCATCGAAGTTTAACTTGAAAGCAAGTGGAATATGAGCACTTGCAGGCATGATCAGCAACACTCCAATTCCAAATCCCTTCTGGTTAGCGGCCCCATCAAAATAAAGCGTCCAAACCTCTTCGACTACCATTAAAACATCCTCGTCAGGGAAAGTGAAATTCACATCCTCCGGTCCATCAATCGGGTGATTGGCCAGAAATTCTGCAACGGCCCGTCCTTTCGCAGATTTCCTTGTGATGTATTAGAGATCAAATTCTGCCAGCAAGAGCAACCAACGCGCTAGCTTATGAGTGAGCGCAGGTTTCTCAAACAAATACTTGAAAGGATCCGTCCAAGAAATCAATCTCACACTTCTGGAAAGGATTGCAGAATGCATTGGGAACGGATGTAAGGCTTAGTACGGCCTTTCACCCTCAAACAGACGGACAAACGAAGAGGACTATTCAGACATTGGAGGACATGCTGAGAGCCTGCGGCTTGGATTTTTCTGGAAACTGGGAGCAGCATTTACCTTTGGTGGAGTTCGCCTACAACAACAGCTATCAAGCAAGCATCGAGATGGCACCGTACGAAGCTCTATACGGTCGACCCTGCCGATCTCCAGTTTGTTGGACCGATGCTGGGGAAACAGGATTGATTGGACCCGACATCGTGTGAGATACCACGGAGAAGGTCAAGACTATCAGGCAAAGGATCCAGACTGCTCAAAGCCGACAGAAGAGTTATAATATGGATAAGAGAAGCAGACTGTTGTCTTTTGCGGTGGGAGATCATGTGTTCCTGAAGATCAGACCGAAAAAAGGAGTCATCAGATTTGGGAAGAAAGGAAAGCTGTCCCCGCGCTACATCGAACCATTCGACATCGTGGAGAAGATTGGAAAAGTTGCATATCGTCTAGCCCTGCCACCCCAGTTGGACCGAGTGCATAACGTGTTTCACGTTTCCATGCTCCGCAAGTATCTAGCCTTACCCACTCATGTTCTCAATTGGGAAGACATCACTATCGAAGAAGACGGGACGTACGAGGAAGAGCCGATAGAGATTCAAGACCGAAGTGAGAAGACTATCCGGAACAAGACAATCAAGTTGGTTCGAGTTTTGTGGAAGCATCGTGGAGCAGGAGAAACCACATGGGAAAGAGAAGAAACCATGAAGATGAATTACCCTCACCTGTTCGAAACCTAGCGTGTTCGAAACCTAGCGTACGCCTAATTTCGAGGACGAAATTGTTTAAGGGGGATAGGTTGTAATAACTCTGAATTTTAATAAATAAAAAATGTATTTATTAATCGAGTTATTAATTTTAATTGCTTGAATTGCTTTAATTTTCGATAGTTTGTCATAACTGCGCTTTAGCCCTTTAAGTTTCATTTCTTGCGCTTTAGTCCTATTTAGCAAGCCTAGTTAGCTTCTAACCATCCGGTTGGTGAAACTAAACTAGAAAGCCATCTAGTCACCTTTCCCTAACCTCAAATGGACTGTTTTGCCCCTCATTGAACCTTTTGAACCTTTTTAACCCTAGTCAAAGAATTGAATATTCTTTTTCTTTTAATTATTTTTGGTTTTATTCTTTGTCCATTGGACAAAGATTGCTAGGGAAACTATTATCCATTGGATAATAGAACCCCAATTGTTTATATTAAATGTATACTTGGTCAAAGTACTAAGAATATTAAGAAAAATACTTTTTAATTACTTTAAAGTACCTTTGGGATTATTTTAATATATAAGTTGCCTAATAACTATTATCCATTGGATAATAGATGTTAGGGGAATTTTTACCCAATGGATAAAAGAGTTAGTCTTTCAAAGTACCATGGGGATTATTAATTAAACCTTTTCTTTAACCCATGTGACTAAGTTCACACTACTTTACTAGAAAAAGTATTTAGTACTAGATTCTCTTAAGTACCTTTAACCATTTTATATTAGGGTTTTGATTCTTCCTAAGGTACATGGGTACATATGGATATATTATATAAGTACTTAGAAGGTTAAAGTATTGCCCTAAAGTACCATGTGCTAATTTGTTAGTTTAATAGAAATCCTAGCCTTTAAAGACTATTTTTGATCCTAGGTACAAAAAGTATTACTTTTTTATTTGTTCTTCTTGCATTTTTTTGTACCTTGGCAAGAAAGTGAGAGGGAGAGAGAGGAGAGATGAGCCGAGAGAGGGAGAGAGGAGAGGGGGGCCGGATGGGAGAGAGAGGAGGAGGGAGATTTGGTGAGTACCTTGGCCATTGATCTTCCATTGTACTTCATGATTCTTGGATGGTTGTTCTTCCAAGCAAGACTTAACCTCATTGTCCTTCTTGTACATTTTCTTAATTGTTTAACCCTAAGAATCTTGTACCAATCTCATCTCCACCACAAAATTGTTCAAGATCAAATCTAAGTACTAACCATAGCCATGCAAACCTAGGATTTTAGACTTATTCTTCCATGTGAACTCAACTTTTTGGAATAAAAAAAATGGAGGAATAGGAGAGAGGGAGGGGGCCGGCCAAGGAGGGAGAGGGGGAGCCCTTGCCTATAAATAGAAGGCCTCACTAAAGCTTTGAACTCACACCTCAAGCAATTGCTCTTCCTTCTCTCTAAAAATTCAAGTGTTCTTAGTTCAAAGTTCAAGAACTTTCTTTGTTCTTGAGTGTTCTTGAGCAAACCACCAAACCACTTTCAAAAACTACCCTTAGATCTTTAAAGTAGTCCACTTTAGGTAGTGAAGTTGTTTCTAGGAAATCTCTTTTCCTTTCAAAGCAACCGAACGTCGTAACGCCGCCGATTTCAAAACCGACCAACCTTCCGTAGCCGATCACCGCCTAGAAGAACGGTAGTCTAATCTTTACTTACTTGCCTTTCTAAAACTCTAGTATTGTTTAAAATCATGTGTTAAAGAATAGAATGTTCTTTAGTAGTTAAGTTTGATCATTACTCTTAAAAGTAGATATGGTTATCTTTTGGAGATGCATGGTTTAATTTCAAATGTTTTCAAGCATGCTATGTATCTTAGAGTTGGATGATCTTGTGAAATAATCTTGTGAGATGCATGTTTGTAAGTGAAGTTTTACACCACGGAGTCTTGCATGATAATGAGACACGAAAACCGAGAAAATAGAAACATGACGCCGAGGGTATGGTGTGGGCACGCGCCCCAAAAATCCTGGATTTTGTTTGTTCAAAAATTGTTGGGTGCGGCCCTCTTTAGAAAGCATGGCGAGACGCTTCGATTCAGAGTTGCCACTCGGGTTTTAGCGGAAGAATACCCAAGGAACCGAACTCGAAAACGTTTTTGCTACGTTTGCTTTGATTTGAAAAAGTTTGATTTGATTTGAAGACGTGCAGATTGGTCCATCATCACCTTCGATATCTGAGGTTCGGGAGCCAGGTTACAAGAGGGGAAGGGTTTTATGGCACCCCACTCGCCCAATCCGGAGATCGGTCTCTACTCAGGCATGTTTTTGTAAAACATTTGCATTTTTCTCCCATTTGATCACTTTTTAGCTAGTTAGGGTGGGGGAACAATTAATGGGGATTAATACTGTAGCAAGTTGCAGTTTATGTGACAAAAATGTTTATGGATGATAATTTTGCTTCAACTAATGAAAGTGCAAAAATTGAGAACAAGCACTGAGATAAGTTCGATCAGATGGTGTATGCTATTTTTCAGATGTGTGAACAGGCAAAACGCTGGCATGCAGTGGCCAGGGCACTGCACGCCACCGTACCCTGCGCACGCCACCAAGAAGCTGGCGTACACTACCCTTTTTCATTCACAGTCTTTGTTTTCAACCCTCTGGGCTCTGGAATGGACCAGTGCACACCCAGGACAAACCACACAGTTTATAGAGCAACTTATGTACATATTACAAACAGGCAGATATAAAAAATGGCTAAGAGCCAATAAAACAGACAAGCAACCCCATAAACAGAGTGGGGGAAAAATAGATGAAGGCCAGGGCTAAGCTATGATGCAAGGGCCAGCCACTGGATCTTGATATGAATGCCGTACGCCACTCATAGGAGGTCGTACGCCAGTCAGAGCTCTGGTCCAGTACTTGGCTTTGCATCATCTGTGTTCTGGAACATGACCAGAAAGATCCCAGAGGCCTTCTAAAGCAGATATGAACAAATATTGAATGCTACCACTAAGCGGTTCTAAATACAGAAAGTAGTAAACTAGTTTTTAGCATGCAATAAGGTGATGAATAGACGAGAAATAAAGCACGAAACAAAGATCTGGGTCCCATTTCACAACTGGAGTGCGCCAGTTCCGGAGGGCTCAGACCTGGAGTACGCCACCTATTTAGTGGTGTACGTAAGGTCCAGACAGATCCCAGACAGATCAAATTTTAAAACTGTACGTACTGCCACGGACCGGCGTACGCGGGCCTATGACCGGCGCACGCCGTTTATAGTTAGAAACGTATTTTTTTGTTTTTGAAACCTTGACACCTTTGGGGCCAGGACTGGTATTGATTACCAGCCTTGACCCTATTAGCTCCCCTCAGGGATCAGAACAGAAAGCAGTACAAAGATGTTTACCTTTGGCTTTTGGATTTGAAAGATGTTTGAGCTTTGAACTTGGCTTTGGAAGGAGAACGTGGGTGGATGTTTGATTGCAAAAGGTGTATGGAGGGGTCTCTTGTCTGCTCTTTTAATGGATGAAAGAAGAGCAAGCAAGAAAACCAAGAAAAGAAGAAGAAAATGGATTTGAAACTTGGAGAGCTAACCCTTTCTCTTTTCTTTTTGTGAACCCTTTACAAGGATGAAGAGAGGGGGTATTTATAGGGGGAAAGGGAGAGAGAAGGGTTAAGGCCAGTCAAAATGATTGGAGCCTTAGCCCTTAAGCATTCCTTCTCATTGGATGAGAGGAGAAAGGTGATGGGATGGGTGTAAGAAATGTCCCCCTGGCCGAGATTGATTTTTCAATGGATTGGAAGGTTCCCCTATGTTGTAAATCCATACCCATGGCTTCTGCATGCTTAAAAGCACAAGTTAGACCGGAGGTTTGACTTGGCGTACGCCACTAGATACCTGGCGTATGCCAGGTCAAATCAAATCTGGTCAACGGTCAAAGTTGACCGATGACTGACACGTGGCAGAGGACCAGCGCACGCCAGGACAATATTGGCTTAAGCAAGTTGGGTTTTGAGGCCTTTTGGTTCTGGTTTAGAGAGTTTGAAAGGGATTGGAAAGGGTTTTTGGAATGCTCAAAGCTCAAACATACCGACAATCTCGGGATGTTCTTGACCCGTTTCACCATCGGGGAAATAAATACCGTAAGTAAACTAATCTAGACAGTCCAGAATAAGGTGTCTACAATAGCCCCCCTTTGACGGCACTTGGAGCACCATTGTTTTGGTACAAGTAACGTCAAAGGTTTCTAGACACCCTCTCAAGGCTGTCCAGAACAGAACATACAAGTCAAAGTAGGCATGAAGCTTTAAAGAACCTGGTTGGTTGAATTTGGACGAGCAGCTGCTGCTGCTGGGGATAATATGGGCCGGTGGACCGTCGCCGCTTGATTGAATTGGAAGGACAGAACGGGCTGCCGTAAAAGGCAGACTCTCCTGGGGAATAATCCATTGCAAGAGTACCAACTCTATTGGGGAAAGAGATCATTGGATTGGCAGACTATCATTGATTTGACATTGCGCGGGCAGATCGGCGTTGATTTGGAATTGAACGGGCAAATCGTCGTTGATTTGAACTTGGACGGGTGGACCATCTTTGACTTGAAATTGGACGGGTGGACCGTCGTTGACTTGAAATTGGACGGGTGGACCGTCTTTGACTTGAAATTGGACGGGTGGACCGTCGCTGCTGGGGATCAATCTATCCTTGGCACACACAACTTCCAACAAACACGGGTAGGTCGTGTCAGGTAGGTTGAATTCCATCTGTTGGGAACCAGAGCCAATCTCCTTATCAAAGACCATCCGAGACAGAGCAATAAGGCTGCTAGAAGATGCGATTGAAGCAAGACTGAAGTAAAGGTATCTGTTCGGGGCAGGCCGAGGCAAACTCTCCTGGGGAACAGTTTGTTACAGACGGGTGGGCCTATCGAATGATATTCTAATCGCCGTTGATGAATTGAGCCAGATGATGTTCTGATTGCTATTGAGGGAGAGAACACAGACGATATTCTGATCGCCATTGATTTGGACAGAATCGGCGAACCATTCTTTAAGATGAACATGCCGTTTGTGGTTTGGATTGGACCGGCGGACGAACCATTGTTGATTTGAGACGGTGGGTCATCGTTGAGGGATGACTCGTTGAACCATCGTTGATTTGAGACGGTGGGTCATTGTTGGGGGATGACTCGTTGAACCATCGTTGATTTGAGATGGTGGGTCATCGTTAGGGGATGACTCATTAAACCATCGTTGATTTGAGACGGTGGGTCATCGTTGAGGGATGACTCGTTAAACCATCGTTGATTTGAGACGGTGGGTCATCGTTGAGGGATGACTTGTTGAACCATTGTTGATTTGAGACGGTGGGTCATCGTTGAAGGATGACTCGTTGAACCATCTTTGATTTGAGATGGTGGGTCATCGTTGAGGGATGACTCGTTGAACCATCTTTGATTTGAGACGGTGGGTCATCGTTGAGGGATGACTCCTTAAACCATCGTTGGTTTGAGACGGTGGGTCATCGTTGAGGGATGACTTGTTAAACCATCGTTGATTTGATTGAAAGAGGGTTTGAACTCTGTTGGTAAACGGGGATGGGCAGACCATCATTGAATGCCGAGGCGGATTCTTCCGGGGAATAACTAGTTGCGGACAAATCATTACCCGGGGGGATCGAACCTTCTTCGGCCTAAAGAAACTTCAACAGCCACGGGTAGGTCATGTCAGGTAGGTTGAATTCCATCTGTTGGGAATCAGAGCTAATCTCCTTATCAAAGACCATCCGAGACAGAGCAATAAGATTGCTGGAAGCTATACTAACAATAGACCGATGCGGATTAGGATAGACGGATGGTTGCTGTAGATTGATTGGACGGGCGGACCGCCGTTGTGGTGATTGATTGGATGGGCTGCCGCTGAGTTGAATGGTGGACGAAATTTTGAATGCTGATGAAGGATGGAAGCGGACGACATGGTTGATCGCCGTTGAGGGAGGGAAGCAGACGATATTCTGATCGCCGTTGATTGATTGAAAGGAATGACATTCTGATGTTGTTGATTTGATTTGAAAGGGACGACATTCTGATCGTTGTTGATGGATTGAAGCTGACGATATTCTGATCGCCGTTGCTTTGATTTGAAAGGGACGACATGACTGATCGCCGTTGATGGATTGAAGCGGACGATATTCTGATCGCCGTTGATTTGATTTGAAAGGGACGACATGACTGATCGCCATTGAGTTGGATTGAGAGGATGATATGGTTGATCGTTATTGATGGAATTGATTTAAAGGACGGGTAGACCGTCGTTGATGGAATTGGTTTAAAGGACGATATGGCTGACCGTCGTTGATTGCATTGATTTGAAGGACGATATGGCTGACCGTCGTTGATTGAATTGATTTGAAGGATGATATGGTTGACCGTCATTGATTGAATTGATTTGAAGGACGATATGGCTGACCGTCGTTGATTGGATTGATTTGAAGGATGATATGGCTGACCGTCGTTGATTGAATTGATTTGAAGGACAATATGGCTGACCGTCGTTGATTGAATTGATTTGAAGGACGATATGGCTGACCGTCACTGATTGAATTTGGACAAGACTGGAGGATCATTCTTCAGGATGTGCATGTCGCCCGTGAACTTGGATTTTGAGTTGCATAAGTCGTTGTTGCTTTGAATTGTATTCTGATCACCAAAATGTGCTCCAAGTGCTAGTGGAGCGGGCTGTGTGCTTGACATTTTCCATAGAGAAATGGATAGGGAGAATGGCATGTGGCATCCCCCTTAAAATTGCACTACCTCAGAGTAGCGGCTCCAATTCCAGTTCTAGTAGTGACTAGATCCCAGGTACGAACTCCCAAAATCCTGATTACTTGCTACTTTCGATACTAGACAGGCATGCTTTGGCACTTGATAGACTTTTCCTATTTTCAACAGTTGATATACAATATGCAATGATATGTACTAAATTGCATGCACAAATTGAAAATGCAGAAGCAAGCTAAAGGCGGCTCCTAAGAGGACGACGACACCTGGGGACTACCACTGAGCCATCTTACTTCACTGCCTTCTGCTTTTGGGATTCGTTTCCAAAGAGATAGATGTTTGAGTGAGCTGGTGCGCCCCAGTTGACAATTAGGAGTGGCATTGGGCCTGCTTGCCTTTTCTTTGATGCTTGGGCGGATGTACCCCATGGACATGATTTGCTTAGCCTTGGCCTGACATGCCTTGTTGTTCACGAGATTCCATTGCTTGGATAGGAGATAGGAGATAGAAGTTAGGATAGCAAAGTAAAAATTGCATTTTTCAGTTTATTAACTCTCCTTTGAGAAAGAGCGCATAAACGCATCACTAATATCTAATTTGCATTGACAAGTAGGCTGAGTCGACACACAGACACACATATATGTACAGACTTGCCTAGCTCGAACGAAAAAGGGAAAAAAAAAGCCCCAGGATAGGACGCGGACTCTTAGATTCGCGGAAAAATGAAATCTTGGGCTTTAATGAGCCAAAATTCAAATATCCCGTAGACAGGTGAAACTGACACTTGCGTAAGGTCAAATAGATGTACAATGACCTGTACGAACAAACAAAATTAAGAAGAAAGCCCTAGAATGGAAAACAGATTAAAACACTCGAAAAATGTCGCAAAGATGGACAAAAAGACGCAAAGAGATGACTCATATAGGCCCGGACTGAAACCGACACCTCCATGCAGTCACATTAGGTCCGCATGACTTGCATGGTATAGGAAAACTTGGCAAAAGCCCCTTAAATGACATTTGAGGTACTTTTAATCTTGATGAATCGGCGGCAGCGGCTGACTGCTTCTGAATGCTGCTCAAATTGAAGAAGCGTGCGCAGGAACGGGCATAACTTTGAACGAACGCGCGTGAACCACAAACTAGCACGCATGGCTACCAGTCTGCTGCGGTTGCTTACACTAGACTCTGCTGAATTAGAATAAACTGTGAGCCGTTAGGCCTCGCAAGCATTTCGTTCTGTTTTTGATGCTTCAGATATTTTAAGACTTTTGCTCAGCTTTGAAATTGAAGAAGTAGTTTGAAATAAAATTGAAAGACGAAAGGTCTTCCCCCGTCTGCACAAATGAAGCTTGTCGTCTTCTTGACTATGGCGACGTACTGAAGCCTTTGATCCAATTGATAGATTGCGACCGAACTTCAATGAAGGATTTGTCAAAACATAGTTCAGGCGGCCAACGTGGTGCACTAAAGCCCAAAATTTGAGATCCAGTTGATAGATTATGACCGAGTCTCGAAGAGAGAGACTGCCTACGTATCCCCTTTTGGAGAATTAGGTCAAAACGTAGTTCAAGCCAAGGTTCACTCGTGTGTTTTTACCTCTCCTTTTACGCTCTAACTTTTGCCTAGAACCTCCTTTTCAGGTTTTTGGTCTAGCGAGCTTTCGACTTTTTGCCTATTTGTTTGCCTAAGCCGCCTCCTTAGGTTTTCAGTCTAGCAGGCTGCTCTAACTTTTGCTTGTAATCGCCCACCCTTGTGGTTTTCGATCCAACGAGCATCTCTCAGGGATACTAATGCTTGAGTTAATCCACGTTGACCAATGTATTGAATTTGTTGCCATCGAAGTCGATGATCTTTGATTGTAGCCCTTGATAGAATGGCTTTGATAGTGAAAGGGTCCTGACTGTCTCGATTGGAAATGCCTCCCTCCAGGCCACTTTTGCACCTTTTTAATGTTCACTTGATGGCACACTATTGTCACTGTTCTAAACATGGTACAAGGTCTGGAACCTTCTGAGCTTCTGCTTTCTAACTTGGCATCCGGTAGCAAGGGATCCAATGCTTCTTTATCTCGTGATCGAGGCCAAGCGTGTCTTTGTGAGACCATGCCAAGATGTTGTTGAATTCTTTGAACAAGGCTGAACGGGAGCAATGCTCTTCTGGGGACAATGCTAAAACAATTTGAAGCTTTGAAGGAGTCTATGTCATCTTTCAAGTTTACTAGAAATTACTTCTTCTTTTAGAGGCTGAGCATGCCTTTCGTCTTCCCTTTCGGCGAGGGAACACATTTCCTTGGGGAGACTCCCATCGAAATCTATCCCTTCGTCGTCAGGGTTGACACAGTTTATTCAAAAGCCAGCAAAGCAGATAATGCATATTATAAAACCCTCGGGGTTGCTAAGTACAACAAAAAGACTCGAATAAAAGCTACGACATAGAGGGCCAAGAGGCACAAACTCCGACTCAGAGCTAGACTTAGACGACTTGACAAACACTATGTAAGAACCAAACTCAAAAGTGTCAATGCAAATTAGACGCGATTTGAAAATGCAACTTTTACAGTTACCCTTGACTTCCTTGCAGAGAGGTGGGAGCTAGACGAAAACAGGCCCAAACAACAGCACTTCAGCTTCTTCGACCAGACCCACTTAAGGGAACTCCTCGAACAACAGCTGTAACGCCCCGAATTTTGGGTACGTTAAATAAACAATTTTATTGAAAACTTTAAAGAAAAGAGTCGGGCTCTTATTACAATATAACTCTTAAAAGAGTACTTTCATTACAAAAGGGAAGGAAACTAGGGTTCCTAACTACAGCTTCGCCTGCTCTTCCATCCTAGCCAGCTTCTCGGCTCCGTACGCGTCCAAGCTGAAGATCTCGCCCTGCTCATCTATGAAGTCTGACACATTATACCGGCGTCACCACCAATATAATATGTCAGGGTCACCAAAAGGTAACACCGTGAGCTATAACGCTCAATAGGAAATTCTTACCCACCATCCTTACTACTAACAATCACATATTCAAATTCGTTAATCATCTATCGTTGGTGTCCAAGATTCTCGTGTTTCTCCTACGCGACTCGTCGTAGACCGTGTCAACGTTTTCCACTTACAAATCAATCTTTCAAAAATCCTTAGCATTGGCTCCGTACCGCGGATAACCAAGCCTTTCAAAATCCTTTGCATTGGCTCCGTACCGTGGATAACCAAGCACACACACACCCAACCTCGGTTCCGTCGCGCCGGGTTCCCGAGTATCCTCACAATGGTTCCGCTGCGCCGGGTTCCCATTGGCACGCAAAACTTGCATTGGCTCCTCTCCACGGATAACCAAGCCATATTACCAATAAGGCTACCATGTCCGGCCCTATTGGCAATCTTCACAAAGGGCTACCAAGTCCGGCCACATTGTGGTTTTCACAACCCACACAATGGGCTACCAAGTCCGGCCACATTACGGTTTTCAAACACATCTCACGTAATACCACCAAATTAGTCATTACGTAGTTTCAAAATTACTTTCTTTCTCAGAAAAACTTATCCTTTCATAAACCACACCCTAGGTGCCATGTTTCTACTTTCTCGGTTCTCATGTCACGTTTACATACAAAGACTCCGCCGTAGGACAAAGGTAAGCATAAATCATTTCCTTGTAAACAAACAAGATCATCCAACTCTATAATGCTAATCATGTTTAAATCAACGCTTAAAGCATAACGCCACATGTTCGGATGCCCTTGGAGTGATAAATCACTTATGCTTTATCGTGTCACAAGTAATACAAGCAATTCACATATAAGCATACTCACAAGCATCGTAAAGATCAAAATACAAGTACTTGATATGGAAAGTAAATAAAGATAACTTACTTTGAAATGGAAGATAACGAGATCTTACATATACATAGGGATAGGGCAAGAGTATCCTACCTTGATCCGAAACTAGTCGGGGCCGAATAAGCAAGGTTGAAAAGTTCTACGGGCGGTGAAACTCCAAATCTGGACTGATCTTTGGAGGGCAGTAGCTCGGTCAATCTTTGGCCGAATACAGTCGTTCTTGGGTCGAAATCGAAGCTCAAGAAATGCTCTACAACTTTTGTGAAGATAGTTGATCCTAGAAACTACTCTAAGGAGGAGAAAAATGGTGATGAAGGAGAAGACAGCAAGCTGTCTGGAAATGGAAATCCGAGAATTTCACTGAACTTCGGATGCCAATATCTTGGTCATGAAGTTGGATATGACATTGGGCTTTGATGGGAGTGGGGCTTGAATGGTGCCATTATCGATGAGATTTTGAATTTCATGTCGAAGGCGGAAGCAGGCATCGGTGAGATGGCCAGGCATTTGATGGAAAGCACAATAGGCATTTGAATTGTAGGATGTTGAGAATGTTCGAGGCGAAGGAGTTGGAAGGAGTGGCTTGAGGAAGCCAGCTTCAAGGAGCTTCTCATAAACCGAGGACAAAGGTGTGGAGAAGCGGGAGAAGGTCCTTGGCGGGTTCCGCCGACCGGATTGAGGATTCAAAGTGGAACCTTTGCTTGCTTTGCAGCTGCACAATAATGCACCATCAACTGGATGAACTCCTTTGCCTTTGGGATTGATTTCTTTGCCGTGCATATCCTCCCTTTTGGGATTGGCTTTGGACAGGGAATCAGCATTTTCCTTCGGGTGAGTCCTGGCTTCATGAAACTCAGCTAGAACTTTGAACATGTCCTTCGAGCACAGCTTGGTTCCGACCGCAGGAGTGTGGCAGGCTTGAGAGGACTCCTTGATTAGCCCCATACCCGGCTGCGAGGCTATGGTGGTAAAGAGATCAACCAACCCCTGGACCATGATCATTTGTTTGTCCATTTTGTGGCCTAGCTCCTCTACAGCCTTTTTCAGTTCAGCCATCTCTATTTGTGCCGCCATTTTGGATTGATGATCGATGAGGGTGATGGCCTAAAGCTTTGGACAGTAAAGTAAATGAGAGCTCAGTGGCGTTCCTGCAACAAGCTTTTGAAAGAATTTAAAGAAATGCAATGCGCATGTTATCGTCGTCAGTGTCCTCCTAGACTCTAGAAATGAGTATGTCTTATGACGTTCCGATGCTGCTAGAATCCTCAGATTTCTTTTCGACAGTGTATCCTTGTTTGAATCGACTAACACTAAGAGATGTCAAAATAGTCTAGGCCTTTGGCTATTCCTTTCTCGAAGTTTCAAAGTTTGAATTTGGAATAACTCGTTGTAGATTGCGTGATACCATAACCGGAGTGGCGTAAGCAGCACTGTACCGGAGCCTTGACTGTGTAAGTGATTAGCACTTTTAACCTGAATGGTATAAGTATCATGACATTGTTTCCATTGTTCCTAGGTTTTTCTGTTTGAAACTTTGATTTGGGTTTTAGACAAAGGCTTAGAAAGTCTTGATTTCCAAAAGTGTCTTTTGATTAAGGACTTGACGTTTGATAACGTGCAACATCAAGATGCCCGACTCGTCATCGGTCCATAGCAGCATCCTAACGGACATGAGACAGACTCGACAAGAGACAACCTAAAAGTCGCCCTAGCATGCTCCTACGCAAAATGGTATGAATGTATGTACAAACATGCGATATGGAAAACTGTAACACATAGACAGTATGGGGTTAGATGCAAGTAATCCTACTCTGCGGGTTCCTGTCCTAGATTGAAAGGTTCTAGTGCTTTGTACGCATGGAGAGGCCGGTTTTGGTTTAAGGGGGTTCCTCTGACTAGAGCCGCGGTATACCTCCCACTGCAACGCGTTTAGCAGAGCAATGGTCGAACGGTATTACGACTCATCATCGTCCAAGGTTGTTGGGCGTTCGAGGACCCCGGGCTCCAGTAAACTGTGCCGGTTACCCAAAATACCTCAACGGGGCTAGCCAACATCTATGCAAATGGAAGAATGCCAAAGAATGATCGAAGAAGAGAGAAATGCAAAGTTTATGAAAATGCTTTTTTGAGTTTGGCCCACTTTTATTAATTAATACTTGGAGAAAATTACACAAGTGAACAATAGTAAAAGCCCCAGTTCGGATTGCTGGGATGCTGAGATCTTGTTACGTTACCATTCCGTTCTTCAGCAGCGCGGAGCGTACCGTTTTGACAGACTTTTGAAAAATTGTTCATTCATGTATTAGTTTCCAAATATCAAGTAATGCAAAGAGTGATCCCCAGCAGAGTCGCCACTGTGGGCACGCGCCCCAAAAATCCTGGATTTTGTTTGTTCAAAAATTGTTGGGTGCGGCCCTCTTTAGAAAGCGCGGCGAGACGCTTCGATTCAGAGTCGCCACTCGGGTTCAGCGGAAGAATACCCAAGAAACCGAACTCGAAAACGTTTTTGCTACGTTTGCTTTGATTTGAAAAAGTTTGATTTGATTTGAAGAGGCACAGATTGGTCCGTCGTCACCTTCGATATCTGAGGTTCGGGAGCCAGGTTACGAGAGGGGAAGGGTTTTATGGCACCCCACTCGCCCAATCCAGAGATCGGTCTCTACTCAGGCATTTTTTTGTAAAACATTTGCATTTTTCTCCCATTTGATCACTTTTTAGCCAGTTAGGGCGGGGGAACCGTTAATGGGGATTAATACTGTAACAAGTTGCAGTTTATGTGACAAAAATGTTTATGGATGATAATTTTGCTTCAACTAATGAAAGTGCAAATATTGAGAACAAGCACTGAGATCAATTCGATCAGATGGTGTACGCTGTTTTTCAGATGTGTGAACAGGCAAAACGCTGGCATGCAGTGGCCGGGCCACTCCATGCCACCGTACCCTGTGCACGCCACCAAGAAGCTGGCGTACACTACCCTTTTTCATTCACAGTCTTTGTTCTCAACCCTCTGGGCTCTGGAATGGACCAGTGCACACCCAGGACAAACCACACAGTTTATAGAGCAACTTATGTACATATTACAGACAGGCAGATATAAGAAATGGCTAAGAGCCAATAAAACAGACAAGCAACCCCATAAACAGAGTGGGGGAAAAATAGATAAAGGCCAGGGCTAAGCTATGATGCAAGGGCCAGCCACTGGATCTTGATATGAATGCCATACGCCACTCATAGGAGGTCGTACGCCAGTCAGAGCTCTGGTCCAGTACTTGGCTTTGCATCATCTGGGTTCTGGAACATGACCAGAAAGATCCCAGAGGCCTTCTAAAGCAGATATGAACAAATATTGAATGCTACCACTAAACGGTTCTAAATACAGAAAGCAGTAAACTAGTTTTTAGCATGCAATAAGGTGATGAATAGACAAGAAATAAAGCACAAAACAAAGATCTGGGTCCCATTTCACAACTGGAGTGCGCCAGTTCCGGAGGGCTCGGACCTGGAGTACGCCACCTATTTAGTGGCGTACGCAAGGTCCAGACAGATCCCAGACAGATCAAATTTTAAAACTGTACGTACTGGTCACGGACCGGCGTACGTGGGCCTATGACCGGCGCACGCCGTTTATAGTCAGAAACGTATTTTTTTTGTTTTTGAAACCTTGACAGCTTTGGGGCCAGGACTGGTATTGATTACCAGCCTTGACCCTGTTAGCTCCCCTCAGGGATCAGAACAGAAAGCAGTACAAAGATGTATAGCTTTGGCTTTTGGATTTGAAAGATGTTTGAGCTTTAAACTTGGCTTTGAAAGGAGAACGTGTGTGGATGTTTGACTGCAAAAGGTGTATGGAGGGGTCTCTTGTTTTGCTCTTTTAATGGATGAAAGAAGAGCAAGCAAGAAAACCAAGAAAAGAAGAAGAAAATGGATTTGAAACTTGGAGAGCTAACCCTTTCTCTTTTCTTTTTGTGAACCCTTTAAAGGAATGAAGAGAGGGGGTATTTATAGGGGGAAAGGGAGAGAGAAGGGTTAAGGCTAGTCAAAATGACTGGAGCCTTAGCCTTTAAGCATTCCTTCTCATTGGATGAGAGGAGAAAGGTGATGGGATGGGTGTAAGAAATGTCCCCCCGGCCGAGATTGATTTTTCAATGGATTGGAAAGTTCCCCTATGTTGTAAATCCATACCCATGGCTTCTACATGCTTAAAAGCACAAGTTTGACTGGAGGTTTGACTTGGCGTATGCCACTAGATACCTGGCGTACGCCAGGTCAAATCTGGTCAACGGTCAAAGTTGACCGATGACTGACACGTGGCAGAGGACCAACGCACGCCAGGATAATATTGGCATAAGCAAGTTGGGTTTTGTTGAGGCCTTTTGGTTCTGATTTAGAGAGTTTGAAAGGGATTGGAAAGGGTTTTTGGAATGCTCAAAGCTCAAACATATCGACAATCTCGGGATGTTCTTGACCCGTTTCATCATCGGGGAAATAAATACCGTAAGTAAACTAATCTAGACAGTCCAGAATAGGGTGTCTACATATGGTTAACAAGAGGAATATGTTTTCCGAAAAAGAAGATATCTTAGAAACTACATAGTGACCATCTCAAGGGTATTATGTGAGTTCTGTGAATGTGTGTGTGCCTATGGGAGACCGGCGCGGCGGAACCATAATGAGGATACTTCGGAAACCGGCGCGGTGGAACCAAGGTAGGGTGAGTAACATGGTTATCCATGGAGAGGAACCAAAGTAAATGCGTGCCAATGGGAACCCGGCGCGGCAGAACCATTGTGAGGATACTCGGGAACCCGGCGCGGCGGAACCGAGGTTGGGTGAGTTAAAAGGAAGTCTTTGGAAAAGAAGGTAGTAATCACGAGACACGGTTAACGATGAGTCAACACCAATGCTAGTTGTAAGGCGATTGTGGATGTGCTAAATGTTATTATCTTTGTAGCTGCTTATATACATATCATGTGGAAATCGATGTTTAATTGTGATCTTATGTTCATAAGTTAAAGATTAGTAAGTAGGATTTTACTATTTATCGTTCGTAGCTCATGGTGTTACCCTGTGGTGACCCTGGCATATTATACGGGTGGCGACGCCAATATAATATGTCAGATTTGATAGATGAACAGGGCGAACTCTTCACTTTGGAGGCGTATGGAGCCGAGGAACTCGCTAGGATGGAAGAACAAGAGGAGCAGTAGTTAGGAACCTTAGTTCCCTATTTGTTTCCCCTTTTGTGTTTTAAATACTCCTACGGGGGTTATGTTGTAATAATAAGCAGTGACTCTCTTTATTTCTATAATAAATTATCCCTTAACGTACCTAAAATTAGGGGCGTTACATGGTGAGAGCTTTCCTCCCTTCCCTCCTGCCATCGTCGCCGTCTGCTACTCGATTGCATCTCAGGCAACCACTGCAACAGCTTCGTAAGAATCTCATTCTTGCTTCTTTTTCTGAGATTCATTCCTAGATTTATCCTTCTGTTTTAGGGTTTCAATCGTACCTAGTTTCAAGTTTTGCCCTGTTCATTTCCTCTGAATCCATGGCAGATAATAATGAAAACCTTCCAAAACCTAGCAAGTTTAGGAAACTCTGTGAAACCCCTACTGCCATGGCGGCATTTGGGACAGAATATAATGTTCCTGACAATGTGGGGCTTGAACTCGCCCCTTTAGGGGCGGATAGGGATGGCGGTTCATGGGATAGAACATGTATCCCTATCGTGGCCATTGTCGAGGGTGGAGTTCGTTTCCCCCTTCACCCACTACTCCGCCAAGTTCTGAACTGGTATCGTTTTACCCCCATGCAAGTTTCAACAAACGTTTTTAGGTTGGTGATGGGGATCGTAGCCCTGAATAGGATTCTGGGGACCCAACTAGGAATCTGGGACATCCAATGGTGGTATAGCATCGTGCTAAACCCTGAATATAACACATACTACTTCAAGGTTAGAAAAGCAGAAAAGCGTTTCGTGCTAAACTTGCCAGATTCTGCACATGATCACGAGATCGATTTCCTCTATGTTACCAGAGCATTCGAGCCAATAGATGAAGATGGCCAAGTGGTGGGCCTCCATTGCCCCCACATATGGGGCTATCCACGTATGCTCCTAATTTACTTTGCTCTATTCGTAATTTTCTCCACCGCTTTTGTTCACGTTTGCTAACCTTCATTTGACTAATCGTTTGGCAGTGCATAACGCTAACATGCGTCCCAGACGAGAGCCAAGCTACGTCCGAACATCAGAGATTAACAGGATCCTACGGTATACAGGTGAGCCTGGTACCCATACAGCTGGTCGGGGTCGTAACGCAGACGTATTGCTAGGATACGATCCCGCTTATAGACGCGTTATTGACAAAAGACTTGCCAATCCAAGTACTAGTGCTGCCTCAACTTCGACTGCTCCCCAACCACGGAGTTTGAGATCCCGTGGCGGAGTTACTGTTGCCGGGCAACCAGGTGAAGTAACCATTTCCGAGGGCATTCCACTTCCTCATTTAATCCTTAGAAGGTCATCCCAACGATAGGCCGAACAGCCAGCCTCCCAACGTGACACTAGCCAATCCTCCTCATCGGGATATTCAACATCGCCTCCTTCATTAGGTATGATGACTTGCCAACCTATGAACTTGAGCTCTTTCCTTACTGTCTCTGTCCGTGGTCGTGGCACTGCGAGAGCAGCATCAACTGGACATGCCCCACCACCACCCCGCCGTAACAGGGGTGGTTCTAACCGGTATTCCTCATCTCCCAAAGGTTCCAACATGGTTCAGAAGCCAGTGATGCTCATCGGGACAAACGTCCTAGAACTGAAGGCTCCGGAGATGCCTCAGCACAAGCAGCAGCATCGATCCAACAACCTCTCTCGTCGAGTACCCAAGTATTACCTCAAAGCTGGGCCCCCCAACTCATTCGGTGTGATCGACCCGTTAATGTTAGTGATAGTGCTAGTTCTTCAGAAACTGCACTAGCACTTGCACAAGGGCTGCTGCTGCCTGTGGATTTGCAAAAAGAATCTGGATCCTAAACTGATTGACTAATCTCCACTGGTCTCGTCAGTGAGATAAAGGTAAAATAATTTTGACAACTTTTAGCAGAACCTTAACATCTCGTGTAATTATATTAACGCTTCCTTCATTCCTCAATTTATCCAAAAAATGGTAGTACTGGACCAAAAACTCCAAGAGATCGAAACAGAACGCTACAGGCTCTTGAGAGACAACACCAGGCAACTACAGACTATTTCCAGGCTTGAAAGGGAGAGAGATAAAGCTAAGCTAGAAGCTGATGGGATGAAGACCAAGCTTGAAACTGCAGAGGACAGCCTTAGTCATGCTCTATCTGAGATTGATAATGCCAAGAAGGCAGCTTATGAAGACGGATATCAAAAGGGTTTTAATGTGGCAACGGTAAGTTATGTTGACCAAATGCCAGCGATTCAAGACCAAATCTGGGTTGCTAGTTGGGAAGCTTGCCTGACAAAGACTGGCATTGCTGAAGACTCGGTCTTCTGGGTAGAGAACGACTTACCAAGCTGCCGAGCTGCAACCTCTCAGGAGCATGAGGAGCCCCCAACTGATGATGTTGAGCGACAGATTGATGAATTTGCAGATGCTGACGAAGAGATACAGATGGAGTCTCAGGATGCTGCAATCGAACTTGCGTCATCAGTTCAGGAGGCAACTATCGTCTTGGAGGAGAATGCTGCTGTTGGTGGTGGCCCTAGTAGTGAAGTGAATACAAAAGTCACCACTGATTCTCTACCAGAAATCCAAAACCCAGATTGATTAGGTATGTTTGCATCCACTCCGTCAAACACTTGGGTGGTCCTTCGTGACAATGTTTTTTCCTGTTTACAAAGCCCTGCGAGGCACCAGTCTTTTCACACTCTTGATAATACAGGTATTTGGCCCCTTGTGGCATAAATCTTTGTTTTTATGGCCGTTCATGGCATTTATGTTCTGCTCGGCCTTTCATGGCCATAAACATTTTCGTGGTTGCTTGAGTGTTCTACTGGTATTTCATACCATTTATATGAATATCTCGTATGCTTCGTTTTGCATAGGTGTTTATCTACTTAATAAAAAAATGCTTAAGTCTCTCATACTTTAACTAATTTGCTTATTCTTCCAAGGTACTCTTTACTTGGGCATATTCGTATTTTCCTGAAACATTGTCGTATTCAAGAAGCGTCGCATGTATTCATATGCAATTGTTAAGCTTATTCATACTTCAGACACATCCGTCATGTGTATACCCAAGTATTTCATACTTGGTGTTACTTAAGTATCTCATACTTGCTTAAGTTTCTCGTACATAAAAGCCAAGTATTCTCGTACTTAACAAACTCTAAATTTCTCGTACTTAAGAAAAAATCATAAGCGTACAACCCAAGTATTTCGTACTTGATGTTTCTAATATTTAGTCTAGCGTTTATTCTTGCGGTGTTCTCAAGCTATCTGTTCACTTTATATCTTGTTTTATAAGTGTCAGGTAGTGGATACGTGTATTCGTACATGGCATTCGTGCCTAGTCCCTGCTCCCCAATACGAATAGAGAAAATCAAGTTTGTAATTCATATTTAGAGAAAACAAAAACTCCAAGAATTTGATATGAACAGAAGAATGATTTTATTCATAATCTTTAAAACTCAAGGGGGCGTTACTCGTATCCCTTGTAAATAATAAATAATAGAAAACAAAGGAGTTTTTGTTCGTAGCTCCCACACAATCACGTAGTGTATCCTAAAACAAAATAAAACTCTTTTAAACAAAGAATTTTCGCAAATTATGAACGTTCCAAGGCCTCGGCACTGGATTGCCGTCCAGATCAGCCAATTTATAGGCCCATATGCCCACAATTTTGGTTACTCGATACGGGCCTTCCCAATTGGCCCCCAACTTGCCCTCGTTGGCCACCTTGGTATTGGCGAGCACTTTTCGTAGTACAAGATCCCCAACACCAACCTCTCGAGGGTGAACATGTTTGTTGTAGCTTTTCATTAGTTGTTCTTGGTAAGAAGCCAGATGTACCAGGGCTCTTTCCCTCCTTTCCTCGGCGAGAACAAGCTCAATTTCGAGGGCCCTGTCATTGCCCCCGCTTTCAACCAATGCAGTCCTGTTGGTTGGAACACCAACTTCCAAGGGTATTACTGCCTTTGTTCCGTATGCCAAGGAATAGGGGGTCTCTCCCATAGACGTCCTAAGTGTTGTACGGTGTGCCCACAGTACCAGTGGTAACTTATCAGGCCACTTTCCTTTTGCTTTGTCCAACCTCTTCTTGATCCCGTCAAGGATGGTTTTGTTGGATGCTTCTGCCTGCCCGTTACTTTGAGGGTAGGCTGGGGTTGAATAATAATTTTGTATTCCATACTGAGCACAAAAAGCCTTGAACTTCTTCTGAAATTGGGACCCATTATCTGTAATCAAAGAATACGAACCTTTCTATCATAGGTTCAGTGATTTTGGCCAAGGGCTCTGCTTCAATCCACTTACCGAAATAATCTATTGCTACCAGCAGAAACTTCCTGTTGCCTGTTGCTTTGTGGAGTGGACCCACGATGTCCATTCCCCATTGGGCAAACGGCCAAGGACTCGTCAATGGCACCAGATCTTTGACTAGTGTGTCGGATCATTGGTGAGAATTTCTAACATTTCTCGCAAATTTTGACATACACCTTTGCATCTTCCTGCATGTGTGGCCATCAATAGGCTTGGGTAATTGCTCGGTGGGCAATGGATCTGCCTCCTGCATGACTCCCACATGTCCCCTCGTGGATTTCGTGGAGAAATTTCTGCACCATTTCGGGGTGCACACAAAGTAAGTATGGGCCTGTGAAGGATTTTCTGTATAACTTACCCTCTGGCGACAGCCAAAATGTAGCAGATTTGGTCTTTATTTTGTGAGCTTCCTTTTTATCAGTGGGGAGCGTTTCATCTCTTAAAAACCCCTCAATCGGGTCCATCCAACTTGGTACTTGGTTCACGTCCAAGACCAACTCCACACTCCTCCCAATGCTCGGCTCAGTCAGATATTGAACTGCCACCTTCCGTTTGAGTTCTGTTGGGACAGCAGCGGCCAACCAAGCCAAAGAGTCGGCATGAGCATTCTGTCCAGAGCTTATTTGTTCAATGTGAACCTTTTCGAACGTATCAAGTAAACCTTTAGCTGCTTCCACATACGCTGCCATCTTCTCGTTCTAGGCTTAGTATTCCCCGGACAGTTGATTAACCACGAGCTGTGAATCACAATACACCCTAACTCGTTTTGCTTTCAATGTTCTTGCACTCCTCAATCCGGCTAAAAGTGCCTCGTATTCCGCCACGTTATTCGATGCACTGAAACCAAGTCGAACAGACAGTTCAATCATTACTCCTTCAGGAGGAAAAAATACAATCCCAATGCCTAAATTAGTATTACATGCTGATCTGTCAACAAACAACTTCCATTCCATGGGATCCTGTTCGGTCGATACTCTATTCTCCATGGCTGGTGTTCCAGCCGCCTGTTCCTTTCCCATAGGAGGCAGGGGTGCTACTGCAGGTGAAAACTCCGCCACAAAATCTGCCAGCACTTGGCCTTTGATTGCCGCGCGGTTGATAATCAATGTCGTACTGGCTTAACTCGACGGACCATGTTGAGATTCTTCCCGAGAAGTCTGCTTTTCGTAGCAGTGATTTCAACGGGAACTCAGTATGAACCACAATCTTGTGGCTTTGGAAATAATGTGGCAACTTCCTTGTGGCTATCCTTAATGCCAGGACAAGCTTCTCTAGGGGCAGATATCTCGTTTCTGCATCCAATAACGTCTTGCTAACATAGTAAACAGGGATTTGCTCGGATCCCAAATCCCTTAACAGAACTGCACTTACAGCATGTTCAGAAACAGCTAAATACAAAACTAAAGTCTCACCTGGCTGTGGAGTTGACAAAAGTGGAGCCTCGGCCAAATACTTCTTCAGGTCCTGGAAGGCTCGCTCACACTCCGCTCCCCATTCAAATCCTTCCCTCTTTTTCAATAGCTGAAAAAAGGGTCTGCACTTATCACTTGATCTACTGATAAATCTGTTGAGTGCTGCAACCATTGCGGTTAACCTCTAGACTTCCTTAGTGGTCTTGGGGCTTTGTAGCCTTTGCAAGGCTGCAATTTGATCAGGATTAGCCTTGATCCCTCTCAGGGTTACTAGGTGGCCCAGGAACTTTCCAGAACTGACTCCAAATGCACATTTCGAGGCGTTGAGCTTCAGTTTGTATTTCCTCAGGATTCCAAAAACTTCTCTTAAATCCGCTATGTGTCCCTGGCTGACTTCACTTTTCACAACCATATCATCTATGTATACCTCCATAGTTTTGCCTAGAAGCCTTTTGAACATGATGGTTGCTAGTCTTTGATATGTTGCCTCTGCGTTCCTCAGTCCAAAGGGCATAATACTATAACAGTACAACCCTCGTGTTGTAATGAAAGAAGTCTTCTCCTGATCAGGCCCAGACATCGCAATCTGATGATACCCTCGATATGCGTCGAGGAAACTCATTCGTTCGTATCCAGCAGGTGCGTCAACTGACTGGTCTATCCTTGGAAGAGGGAAACTATCTTTTGGACATGCCTTGTATGGGTCTGTAAAGTCTACACAGACACGCCATTTCCCATTCTTCTTCTTTACAACCACAGTGTTGGATAACCATTCTGGGTGGTAAACTTCACATATTGCTTTGGCCTCCAGTAAACAATCGACCTCTTCAATAACAGCATCCACATGCTGCAAGGCTGCCCTCCGCTTGTTCTGAATGACCGGCTTATGCTGAGGGTCAACATTTAAGTGGTGGAAGATAACTCCTGCATCTACTCCAGGCATTTTTTCTGGTACCCAAGCAAATACATCAATATGATCTTGTATGAAGCTTACCAATTCGGCCTCTTCGGCTGCTGGCAAGGGTCCGCGTTTGTCTCGTAAAGTATGAACGTACCGTGCTTCACTCTGCTCAGCAACCTAGCCTCTTGTAGCCTTTTTGCAAAAGGGAAGCTGCTATGTTACTTAGGGATTCCTATCTCGTATAGGAATCCAGGATATCTTGGACTCTCGTTTCCTTATCAGTTTATTTACCTTAATCCTTTTAGGACTCTTTTTCATAACTAGCCGAACATCCCATTCACATTGGGTCTCTTTCCTAGATCCTACATACTCGGGATCTTATCCTCTAGAGGATAGCACCGCTTGGGAACTTTCTAGAACGTTCCTGCCGTCTTATCATTTAAAGCTGCTTCCTCAATGATTCTATTCTCTGTTCGGCCATATCATTGCCAAACAGTCCATCTGGACCTTCGACTTCACATGTCACTGGTCTTAATCATACATCTAGACAAATGACCTCTCATGCCTTTTGTCTTTATATTGCCGAGCAGACTGTCTGGACCAGTGACTTCACATGTTACTGGTCCACATTGCCATTTACTGCCCTACCCGGCGATATGTCCTGTCGTATCTACCATGTACTCCTTTATACCACTTGTTCGGCTGCTAACTGTACCTGTTCGGGAATACCTCCCTATAGTGGTGGCTCCATTTCGAGAATTGCCTTGATTTTAGACGGGTCCACTTTGATCCCTCTTGCAGTGATTAGAACCCTAACATCTTGCCTGTTGTGACCTCAAATGTGCACTTCTGCCGATTGAGATGCATTCGGTATTTACGAAGTCTCTCGAGGAACTTCCTGATTGCCGAAATTAAATCGTCTCGTTCCTTTTGTGGGCACACGCCCCTGAAAATTCTGTTATGAAAATCAGGTGCACCCTTTTTGGAAATAGAGGTGAAACGCTTCGATTCAGAGTTGCCACTTGGGTTTTTAGGGTAAACCACCCAAAGAACCAAACTTGAAACGTTTGCTACGTTGTCACCTTGAAATCTGAGGTTTGGGAGCCAGGTTACGAGACCGGAAGGGTTTTAAGGCACCCCTCTTGCCCAATCTGGAGATCGGTCTCTAATCGGGCATTTTGTAAACCATTTGCTTTTCTCTCTCATTAATCATTCTTTTTAGCCAGTTAGGGTGGGGGAATAGTTTAAGGGGATTAAAACTGTAACATGTTGATAGGATGTGATAAAATGGCATGCTTGCTTTATTGAAACAATTAGTATAGATTGAAAATAGACTCATGTGGGAGTTTTAAACATACTAGAGGGAGCGGTTCTAAAGTGATGTATGCCAGAAGAAGCCAGCATGCACTGATCAAATCACTGCATGCTGACTACACATACGCATGCCATTCATTAACTTACGTGCGCCAATAAGCCTAAGCCCACAACTCTTATTTTCAATCCTCTGGGCTATAGAAATAACCAGTGCACACCAGGGACAAACCAAATAGTTTATATAGAAGTTATATATAGTAATAAAAAGTTTAAAAGGGCTTTAGAGTCACAAAATGAACAAAACACTCCTTAAATAGTGAGGGGACAAAATAGAGGTCAAGGACTAGTTGCCATGCAAGGGCCAGCCTTAAATAGTGAGGGGACAAAATAGAGGTCAAGTACTCTTGGCTTGTATCCTTTTTTGTAACCTTTTTAATTAAAAGAATAATCTTGGCTTGTATCCTTTTTTGTAACCTTTTTAATTAAAAGAATAAAGGGGGGGGGGGGGGGGGGGGGGGGGGGGGGGTTGTGTATTTATAGGGCAAAGCCTTTCCATTGATGGAAAGTATTCCATTAATGGAAGCTATTCCATTAGTGGAAATGTTCAAGAAACCTACCATTAGTGGAAAGCTTCCAGAAACCTTCCATAAATGGAAAGTAA
Organism: Rhododendron mucronatum var. ripense; assembly: GCA_019656295.1. Taxonomy (NCBI): domain Eukaryota; kingdom Viridiplantae; phylum Streptophyta; class Magnoliopsida; order Ericales; family Ericaceae; genus Rhododendron; species Rhododendron mucronatum. The sequence goes on along the minus strand of BPLT01000004.1, from coordinate 6,560,961 downwards.
AGGGTCTGCCGCAAATTAATCAGCGCACGCTGCTTGGGGACGCGCGTGCGCCGGTCCAAATCATCACGCATTGGTCAATGGTCAATCAGGACCATTTGACCACACTTTGGCCGCACGGGCTGGTTCTCAACCAGCACGTGCCAATAGGGTTTTGGAAAGTTTATTGGGATTTCAAAACGCTCAAAGCTCAACCACTAACCATTCTCGGGGTGTTTTTGATCCATTTCATCATCGGGGAATCAAATATTGAAAGTAATTATTTCTTGTCTATACATCACTGTGAGCATGCTTAGTAACCAATTTACTGCTTTTTCTATGTTTAAACTGCTAGTTAACTTTTCAATACTCATTTCTGCTGTTATGGAATGCCTCTGGGGTCCTTCTGGTCATGTTCCAGAATCCGAAAAATGCAAAGCCAAGCATTGAATAGGAGGCTACGATTAGAGTATGGCAATACTTTACTTGCATGTGCTAATGTATCCCAGTCCAGTGGCTGGCCCTTGCATGGCAACTAGGTCTTGGCCTCAATTTTGTCCCTTCACTATTTAAGGGGTGTCTTGTTCATTTTGTGGCTCTAAAGCCCTTCCAAACTCTTTATTATTGTATATAACTGCTATATAAATTGTTTGGTTTGTCCTGGGTGTGCACTGGTCATTTCCAGAGCCAAGAGGATTGAAAATAAGAGTTGTGGGCTTAGGCTTACTGGCGCACACAAGTTAATGAATGGCGTGCGCAGGTGTAGTCAGCATGCAGTGACTTGATCAGTGCATGATGGTTTCTTCCTGCGTACGACACATTAGAACTGCTCCCTCTAGTCTGTTTAAAACTCCCACAGGAGTCTATTTTCAATCTATACTTATTGTTTCAATAGAGCAAGCATGTCATTTTATCACATCCTGTCAACATGTTACAGTTTTAATCCCCTTAAACTATTCCCCCACCCTAACTGGCTAAAAGGAATGATTAATGAGAGAGAAAAGCAAATATTTTACAAAATACCCGAGTAGAGACCGATCTTCGAATTGGGCAAGAGGGGTGCCTTAAAACCATTCCCCTCTCGTAACCTGGCTCCCGAAACCTCAGATTTCAAGGTGACGACAGACCAGTCTATGCCTTTTCAAAATCAAACAATGTAGCAAACGTATCAAGTTCGGTTCTTTAGGTGGATTATCGCAAAAACCCAAGTGGCGACTCTGAATCGAAGCATTTCGCCTCACTTTCAAAAAAGTGCGCACCCGATTTTCATAATAGAATTTTCATGGGCGTGTGCCCATAGTGGCGACTCTGCTGGGGACTTATTGCATTGGTCTATACTTGGAAATTAATACTCTCGAGAACAATCCTTCAAAAGGCTTTCAAAACCGTACGCTCCGCACTACTGAAAAACAGAGTGGTGACTTTAACAGGATCACCGCATCCGACCAATCGGAACTGAGGCTTTTTCCAATTGTTCATTTGAGTAGTTTTCTCCAAGTATCGATTAATAAAAGTGAGCCACATTTTAAAATGCATTTTGCAAACGTTGCAATTCTCTCTCATTGATCAATCTTTCAGCATTCTTCATGTGCATCGATGTTGGCCTGTCCCGTTGAGGTGTTTTGAGTAACCGGCATAGTTTACAAAAGCCTAGGGTCCTCGAATGCCCAACAACCTTGGATGATGATGAGTCATTTTGTCGTTCGACCGTTGCACTACAATGTGCAGGCAGCGGGAGGTATATCTTGGCTCTAGTTAGAGGAACCCCTTCAAACCAAAACCGACATTTTCATGTACAAAGCATTAAAACTTTCCAAACTAGGATAGGTACCTACAGGGTACGATTTATTTATATCTAACCCCCATATACTATCTGTGTGTTACTGTTTTCCTATCGCATGCACTGTACATACATACCGTTTTGAGTAGGACCATGACACTACAACACGAAAGGCTTGTAGCGAGGATTTAGTTTCCTCGCTAAAACGCTGATTTCCTCGCAAAATGTATTTGCGAGGAAATTTGTCCTCGCCCGTTTTCCTCGCAAAAGGCTTGTCGAAAAAAGAATTTGCGAGGAAAAAAATTTCCTCGCAAATTCTAACCCAATTAGCAAGGAATTTTTTCCTCGCTATAGTTTTTCCTCACTAGACTAATACACTGTTTACAAAATAGGCGAGGAAAATTTTCCTCGCTAGACTAATTTTTTCCTCGCGAATTATAGTTTCGGCGAGGAAATTTTTCCTCGCTAAAACTCTTGAAACTAAAAATAGAGAGTTCTCCAACTCATTTGCTTCCGCGCGAACTCGAACCGTGGCCTCCTGTATGGAGGCATTCACTCCATCCATCACACCAACTTCCTTTTCAGTTCAATCCTTTGTCTTTTTTTATATATAAACCTTTTGTACATTCTTTAACCTCTCTGAATTTGTTTCTTTAAACCTTTCTCTCTAATTTTAGTCCCTTCGTAGTATTTCTTTAAACTTTTTTTTTAAATCATTAACATTATTCGCTTTTATTGAATTTTTTTATAATTTAATGTTTTGTTATATATCTTTAATAAATCTTTATACCTTTCAAAATTTGTTTATTTTATACTTCGTTTTAATTCTCTCTAAGTTTAGTAAGCTTTTGTAGTGCCTAAATTAGTTTGAGCACTTTAAATTTCTGCAAATACGATATTTTTTTGGTGGGTTAATCTGTTCTTACTGTGTATATGCGCCCATAACAATTTTAACTCAACTACAATATTACAATAGTAATAATTTGTTATGTTTCTTTTTAAATTGGGTTAACCTTACGTATTTTGAAAATAGATTAGTGATATTTTGAAAATACATTTCGCAATTATTAAGTACTTTATTTTTTGTTTAGCTTTTCATTATTTTTTTTTTATGAATTAATAATTAGTTATCTCTACGAAAAGCAATCCATATATCCCCTGCATTCTTTTTCTGACAAGCACATTATTCATCCACAAACTTATAATCCCTATGTCTAGTCCTTTTTTTGGGTTTATAACAGTCAAAAGAACAATACAATAGAATTGATGAATGCACTCTGTTACCTAGAGTGTTCTATTCCTTGGGTATTTATATACAAATACGGTTACAAGTGATAAGCTTTACAAAAGATATTGCAGATGATAAAATATAACCACTGAAATGGCTAACATTATTAGGATTTCTTTTCTTGATCAACTGATTTGCACTGATTGGTTGACACCCCCCGCAAAGCTGGTGGTCGAGGCATGACCTTCAGATTGAAACGACGCATTGTCCGAATGCGGGAAGACGCAAGTCCTTTTGTGTAAAAATATCGGCAATTTGATCCTTGGTGCTAATATATTGGACGGTTAAATCACCCCGAGCGACTTTGTCACGCACAAAATGATACAATTTCAACATACTTTGTATGGGCATGGAAGACAAGATTGGCTGTAAGATATGTTGCACCAATATATATTATCACACCACATTAATGGAGTGGCACAGATATAAAGATCAAGTTCGAAGAGGAGTGACTGAACCCGGCCAAGTTAATTAGGCGACCACATCCGCAATAGTCTTGTACTTGGATTTAGTTGAAGAGCGAGCAACAGTGCGTTGCTTGCGAGAGGACCTCTTTTCTTGATCAACTGATCATTTGCACTGATTGATTGACAATAACTATGGGATGAACTTTTTTTTAGCATGTCCTTAAAAATTTTTGTATTCAAACAATAAATTTTAGTACAATTTGAACATACTAACATTGTTAACAATTAATTTCAGTCGGGGAAAAGTGAATTCATATAATTCGTGTGAAACATATTTTTTATTTCATCAATTCAATGCGATTGGCGAGGAAACTATTTTTTTCCATTTAACACTTTTTTATTTTAATAAATTTGCTTATGATATTGAACTATGTAGTTGATTATCCCTTATCACGTGATATTAAAGATATATGAACATAATTAATAATGACTTACATATAAAAAATTTAATGAGTCCAAAAAAAGGTGACAAAATATTTTTCGCCAAAAGGTTACATTTGGCGAGGAAATTATAATTTTCTCGCTAAATGTAACCCTTTTGGCGAGGAAATTAAATTTCCGTGCTAAATGTAACTTTTTAGCGACGAAATTGAATTTCCTCGCTGATTGTGTACTTTTAGCGACGAAATTTCTTTTCCTCGCCATTTTTCCTCGCAATAGGCCTTCTGTGTTGTAGTGTGATAGGGCAGCTTCTAGGTTGTCTTTCTCGCGTCTGTCTTATGCTTATTAGGACACTGCCATGACCCAATGAAGAGTCGTGCATTTCGATGGTGCACGCTATCAAATTTCAAAGTCCTTAGATCAACGAGACTTTGGGAAATCAAGAATTTCTAAGTCCTTGTCTAAACGCCCCGATTGAGGTTTCAAACAGAAAATAAGGAACAATGGAGAGAATGTCGTGATACCTACACCACCCCAGTTTAAGTGCTAAACACTTACACCGCTCAGGCTCCGGCACAGTGCTGCTTACGCCACACCGGCTAAGGTATCACGTCATCTACACCGAGTTGTTCCAACTCCAAAAGTTGAAATTTCGAGAATAGAATAGTCAAAGGCTTAGGTTGTTCTGACATCTCTTAGATTTAGTTGATTCAAACAAAGGATACACCCTCGAAAAGAATTCTGAGGATTCTGGTAGCGTCTGAACATCATGAGACAGACTCGTCTTTATATCTAGAGTCTAGGTGGACACCGACGACGATGTCGTGTGCATTGCATTCCTTCAAATTCTTTCAAAAGCTTACTGCAGAAACACCACTGAGTTCTTGTTTACTTTACTGTCCAAAAGCTCTAGGCCATTTCACTGAAAAGAAGAACCAAACCTACACAGAAGCGTCTACCGGGGCTATTTCACCTGTCTTATCACCCTCTTCGATCAACAATCCAAAATGGCAGCACAAACAGAGCTGGCTGAGCTGAAGAGGGCTGTACAAGAAATGAACCAGAAAATGGACAGACAAATAGTTATGGTCCAGGGGCTGGTTGACCTCTTTACCTCTGTAGCCCCGTGGCCGGATATGGGACTAGTTAAAGAACCTCTTCAGGCCCGCCACACTCCTGCGGTCGGAACCAAGCAATGCTTGCAAGACATGTTCAAAGACTTGGCTGAGTTTCATGAAGCTAGGACTCACCCAAAGGAGGATGCTGGATCCTTGTTCAAAGCCAACGCCGAAAGGGAGGATATGCGCGATAAAGAAATTAACCCCAAAGGCAAAAGAGTGCATTCTGTTGATGGTGTAATGTTGTGCAGCTCCAAAGCAAGCAAAGGTACCACCTTGAACTCCCAATCCAACGACCGGAACCCACCAAGGACCTTTTCCCGCTTCTCCACACCTTTGTCCTCAATTTATGAGAAGCTCCTTAAAGTTGGCTTCCTCAGGCCATTCCTTTCAACTCCTTCACCTCGAACATTCCCGGCATCTTACAGCCCAAACGGTTATTGTGCTTTCCATCAAATGCCTAGCCATCTCACCGATGCCTGCTTCCACCTTCGACATGAGATTCAAGATCTCATCGATAATGGCACCATTCAAGCTCCACCCCCATCAAAGCCCAATGTCATCTCCAACTTCATGCATCAACACGGTTCCAACCCACGTGTTACCCAGATATCCATCAGCTCCACTCAAATCAACCAAGTTCCACTCAAATCAACCCAAGCTCCACCATATTCAATCCAAGCCGTTACATCGTCCCAGCAAGCCAACCCAAACTAATTGTATCAATCCTGTCTGAACCCGAGGTTAACATGATGGCTGTAGGTTGGGCAATTGAGGTCTTTACTGCCAACACCTAGATTGACAGTGATGAGGAGCTTCCAAAGGAGAAGGCTAACTGGCCGAGGTCTTTCGATCATGGGAACATGGTGCTATTGCTCACAGAGTTTTCTCGAGTAGGTTTGGTCGAAGAAGCTAAGGAAGCAGAAGTACTGTTGCTTGGGCCTAATGTCCTCTAGATTTTGCCTCTCTGTAAGGAAGCCAAGGCTAGCTATAAAAGTTGCACTTTCAATCGCGTCTATTTTGCATTGACACTTTTGAGTTTGAGTTTGACACAATTCTGTTGAGTCGTCTAAGTCTAGCTCTATGTTGAAGTTTGAGCCTCTTGGCCCTCCATGTCGTAGCTTCTATCTTCAATTCGAGTCTTTTGCTGTACTTGGCAACCCTAAGGGTTCTTTTATGATATGCACTATCTTGCTTCTAAGTATTTCGCTGGTTTTTCTATAAACTGTGTCGATCTTGACGATGAAGGGATAGATTTCGATGGGAATGTTCCCAAGGAAATGTTTCCCCTGCCGAAAGGGAAGACAAAAGGCATGCTCAGCCTATCAATTGAAATAATAGTTTTCAAATAAACTTGAAAGATGAGGTAGACCTTCAAATGGTTCAAATTGGTTCAACGTTGTCCCTAGAGGAGCATTGCGCCCGGTCAGGCAGGTTCGAAAATTCATCAACGTCTTAGTATGGTCTCACGAAGACACGCTTGGCGTTGGTCCTAAGATAAAAGAAGCATTGAGTCCCTCTGCTGCTGGGTGCCAAGCCATGTAAAGCAAAGCTCAGAAGGTCCAGCGCCTCGCACCATGTTCAGGTTTGCAGGAACAGCGTTTGGCCATGCGCAAATTACAAAGTGTAAAATGGCCCGGAGCAAGGAGTTTCAACCAAAGCGCTCTGTATCCTTCATTATCAAAGCCATTTTATCTGGGGCTGCGACCAAACATCATCGACCTCGATGGCAACAAATTTTGTACCATGGTCAACGTGGAACAAAGCTACTTTTCCCTGAGAGAAGCTCGTTGGGCGGAAAATGTAACGCCCCGAATTTTGGGTACGTTAAATAAAACATTTTATTGATAGAAACGAAGCGAGTCCAGCTCGTTATTACAACAAAACTCTCACAGGAGTTCAATATTACAAAAGAGAGGGATAACTAGGGTATCCTATCTACAGCTTCTCTTGATTCTCCATCCTAGCCAGCTCCTCGGCTCCGAACGCCTTCAAGGTGTAGATCTCGCCCTGCTCATCTATGAAGTCTGACACATTATACCGGCGTCGCCACCAATATAATATGCCAGGGTCACCAAAAGGCAACACCGTGAGCTACGAAAGCTCAATAGAGTAACCCTACCCACTAACCCATAACTTACAAACAAACGATCATAGAAATCAAACTAATAACGATAGCACATCCACATTCTCGTTGGTGTCCAAGTTTTCCCGTGTTTCTCCTACGCGACTCATCGTAGACCGTGTCAACGTTTTCTGTAGGGGGATGAAAACAATTAGTGTTCTGAACAACACCAATTTGTAGCGGCTACACGTGCCTCTACACCGGAACCCTAGTTCTTCGTCGGAACCCTAATCTGCAAAACAGACAAGGGGTGAGCGCACCTTTGCCTCTCGTGGCAAAGGCCCTCCGATGCTTAAGTTAGTATCACGTACTGGTCTAAACCCTAATTATCAGTTAGGAAAGCAATGAGAGATGGCCAAATATTGCGTACCTTTTACCTCTAGGTTTACCTCGTATTTATAGATTCATAGATGTTTGCTGCCCAAGCATCTCTGTTGCCCTAGGATTCCTATTTCGTATAGGAAACTCAGGATATCTTGGATTCTCGTTCCCTTATCAGTTTATTAGCTTAGTCCTGTTTAGGACTCTTTTCCATGGCTGGCCAAACATACCACTCTCGTTGGGTTTCTATCCAAGATCCCAAATACTCGGGATCTTATCCCTTTACAGAACAGTACCACTCTGGAACATTCGTGCTTCCTCACGATCTAGGGCAACTTGTCCACTGTTCGGCTTCCTCTTTGCCGAACAGCCCTCTTGGACCGATAACCTCACATGCAACTGGTCCAAGTTATTATATCTGGTCAAATGACTTCACATGTCTTTTGACGTTAGCGGCCGAACAGTTGTCTGGACCAATGACTTCACGTGTCACTGGTCCACATTGCCGCTCATTATTCTGCCCGGCGATGAACCTTATCATGATTGCCACGTGTCCCTAACATATCACGTGCTCGGTGACCTGGTTTGCCTGTTCGGGGATACCTCCCTACAATTGCTCCCCAGCTTTATCCGTTCGCCAATACTCGGGGGCAACGGGCAAAGCTTTTAGCTACAACGTGTCTGGACCATCCTTATCCAAAACCGAACAGTCATTTCGTTAATACTCTTTAAGATTCTTGGCGGCTTAGTCATTATACCGTCTCGGGGTAGTAATTTCACGTGGCGTGTTTCGTACCCCCTGCATTAAATTTGAACTGACGTTTCCCTCAAACGTCGTTAGCGTAATGTCCGCTTTCCGTTACTTTAACTCGTAACGGCGTGGAGAAAGACGTTTCGCCTCCGTTCCCAGCCCTTAAACCTCTGACAGGGTTTCATTTGGGTTTTTTAATCAAAACGCATCAACCCCAGTCTTTCTCAAAGGGTTCCTCCACCGTCTCCGCCATAGCCGCCGCTTCGAAGCTTTTCGTCCGTACTTCCCTCTATCGCCGCTACATCCATCGTAAGACTCCTGAAATCTCTTTCTGTATCTCGTACTAGGATTTCATTTTTGAGTGACCCATCCCCTTAGGGTTTGATTCGTAGGCCCTTCTGGTTTTCCTCATATATACTGGGTATAGTGATGGCGGACAATGGGGAAAACCCTCTGAAACCCAGTAAATTTAGGAAGCTATGCGAAACCTCTGCTGCCATGACGGCATTTAGAACGGAATACGGTGTCCCTGACAATGTTGGTCTTGAACTTGCCCCCCTAGGCGCAGATAGAGACGGAGGTTCATGGGACAGAATGTGTATCCCAATAGTCGCCATTGTTGAAGGAGGGGTTCGATTCCCCCTTCACCCTCTACTTCGTCAAATCCTGAGTTGGTATCGACTTACTCCGATGCAAGTCTCGACTAACTTTTTTAGGTTAGTAATGGGAGTGGTGGCCTTAAACAGAATCTTAGGGACCCAACTGGGGATTTGGGACATCCAATGGTGGTATAGCATCGTGCTAAACCCCGATTACAACACGTACTATCTCAAGGTTAGAAGAGCGGACAGGCGTCTCGTGCTCAATTTGCCAGACTCTGCTCGTGACCACGAGGTCGATTTCCTCTACGTAACGGGAGCTTTCGAGCCGATAGGAGAGGATGGCCAAGTGGTGGGTTTGCATTGCCCCCACATATGGGGTTACCCACGTATGCTTCTAATTTGCTTTTTGATTTCGTGTATTGCTTCCTCTTAGCTGATTCGTATGTTTCTAACCTGTCTTTATATTCGTACAGCGGACAACGCCAACAGACGCCCGAGACGAGAGCCAAACTACATCAGAACAGCTGATATCAACAGAATTCTTAGGTACACAGGAGAGCCGGGCACTCGCACCGCTGGATGTGGTCGTGACGCACACGTCTTGCTAGGATACGAGCCTGCCTACAGGGGGTTCATTGACAGAAGGTTAGCGAATCCAAGCACAAGCGGTGCCTCAACATCCACAGCTCCCCATCCACAAAGCTCAAGACTGCAAGCCGGCGTCACCCTCGCCGGACAATCAGGTGAAGTTTCGATCCCAGAAGGCGTGCCCCAGACACGTGTGGTGTTTAGGAGATCCACACGAAGACAAGTTGTTCCTGAAATTCAACCCGAACAACCCCTTGTTCTTTGTGAGACGAGCCAGTCCTCTTCCTCTGGTTACTCTCGATCTCCTGTGAGCCCAGGTACGATGACTCAAGAACCCATTGATCTTAGCACTCTTCTCACCGTTTCGACTCGAGGTCGTAATGCTGCAAATAGGGTAGCATCGACCGGTGTTGCGCCCCCTCCATCTCGTCGCAACAGGGGGGGATCTACGAGATCGTCATCTCCTCGGCAACAAGACAGTTCAACCGAAGTTACCGATGCTCATCGGGACAAGCGTCCTCGGAGTGAAGAAGCCGGAGACACTGGCGCTCCAGACTCTTCAGTGCCATCGCAGACCCCAGTGCCGAACATCCAAGCTATCCCTGCTGTCTGGGCCCCTCCGCTCATGAGGGGGGACCGTCCAGTAAATATTGGGGACAGTGCTAGCTCGTCTGAGACTGCACTGGCTCTGGCACAGGGACTATCACTTCCCGTAGACATGCAAAAAGAGTCTTCATCCTCTGCTGACCGGCTAGTGTCCACTGGACTCGTCAGTGGAATCAAGGTGAACATACAAAGTTCCTTTTCCTTTACCTTGACTATAGTTGTCTTGAATGATTTTATTAACTCGTATTTTGCAATTGTGCAGTTTATCCAAAAACTGATGGCACTAGGCCAAAAATTCCAAGAGGCTGACGCAGAGAGAGTCAGGCTGCTGAATGATAACACGAGACTCCTCCGAACGGTCTCGAGGCTGGAGAGAGAGAGAGACAAAGCTAAAACAGAGGTCACAGACACAAAAGGCAAACTGGAAACTGCTGAGGATAACCTCCGTCAAGCTTTGGCAGAGATAGATAATGCCAAAAAGGCCGCATATGATGAAGGTTACAAGAAGGGGTTTGACACTACAACGGCCAGTTACATGGGACAGATGCCGGCCATTCAAGACCAGATCTGGGTCACCTGCTGGGAGACGTGCTTAACGAAGATTGGCGTCGCTGAAGACTCTCCTTTCTGGGAAGATAATGAATTACCGAGTCGTCAAGTGATGGCTGCTCAGGAAGCTGGTGGGCCTCCTGCTGATGACGTAGATCAAGAGATAGATGATTTTGCTGACGTTGAAGAGGAGGGTCAGATGGAATCCCAAGATAACGTGGTTCAACCTGCAGCAGTTCAAGAGGTGACCAATGAAGCCATTGTTACGGAGGAGGATGCCGCTGCCAGTGCTAGCATAGAAGCTGTAAATGACACTCTCCCAGAGATCCAGAACTTGGATTGAACAGACTAGCAGGTAATCTCATTCCTACTCAACTCCTCCAAACGTATTACTGGTCCTGCGTGACCGTAGTTATGTTGAGCCCTGCGAGGCATCAGTACAATACTTTCGGTTTTCTTTTGATAACACAGATATTTTCCTCATATCATCTGGTTTGCTCGGCTATTAACCCCTTCTGATGCATATATTCAAATGCATAGATTAGTATTTCGCACGTTGATTTTTAAGCCAAATGTTTCGTATTGGCTTATAAGTGTTTCGTACGTTCTTGTTTACACATGTTCACCTGCTTTGGTGAATTTACTCATACTCATAAGTGTAGAGCCCCAAGTGTTTCGTGCTTGAAGTTACCCGAACAAATTGCATACATTTGTATGCATCCCAAGTGTCTTCCTACTTAGTTTGGTTTTTAGACATACTTCGTTATGTCTATTACCCAAGTATTTCGTACTCAGAATTTTACAAGTATTTCGTACTTTGAGTATCTCGTACTCCTGTTCTTAGATAAAATCATTCATATCTCGTTATGTCCATTGCCCAAGTATTTCGTACTTAGAATTTGGTAAGAATTCGTTCTGTTGGGTATCTCGTACCCTGTTGTAAGCTGTTTCATAATTTTAAGTATCTCGTACTTTCAAATATCTCATGTTTGGCATTCGTGCCAATCTAAGAATGAATTCGTTCTGTTGGGTATCTCGTACCCTGTTGTAAGCTGTTTCATAATTTTAAGTATCTCGTACTTTCAAATATCTCATGTTTGGCATTCGTCTCATGTTTGGCATTCGTGCCAATCCCGTGCTCCCCAATATGAATAATGAAAAGAAAAATCAGCATTCATATTAAAAAACCAAATATTTGAAAAAGCCAAATATACTGTGAAGACAAGGGTGTCTTTATTCATAGACTGAACTTAAGGGGGCGTTATTCGTACCCCTTACAACTAAAAATAAAAAACAGAAGGGAACTTTATTCGTAATTCCCACATAATCACGTGGTGAAACAAAACTAAATTCTTTTTAAACAAAGAATTTTCTCAGATTATGAGCATTCCATGGCCTCGGAATTGGGACGCCGTCCAGATCAACCAATCTGTAGGCCCCAACGCCCACAATCTCTGTCACCCGATACAGGCCTTCCCAATTGGCTCCTAGCTTGCCTTCGTTGGCTACCTTGGTGTTGCCGAGCACCTTCCGTAGTACAAGGTCCCCAACACCAAATTCTCGTGGGTGAACATGCTTATTGTGGCTCTTCATCAACTGTTCCTGGTAGGAGGCCAAATGGATTAGGGCCCTTTCTCTCCTCTCCTCGGCGAGGTCAAGCTCAATTTCGAGGGCTCTGTCATTGCCCCCACTTTCAACCAACACAGTCCTGTTCGTTGGAAGTCCTACTTCCAGAGGTATAACTGCCTCTGTACCGTATGCCAACGAATAGGGGGTCTCTCCCGTAGACCTCCTCGGTGTCGTCCTATGAGCCCATAAAACAAGGGGCAATTCATCAGGCCATTTCCCCTTTGCCTTATCCAACCTCTTCTTGATCCCATCAAGAATGGTTTTGTTAGACGCTTCTGCCTGCCCATTACTTTGAGGGTAGGCTGGAGTGGAATAATAATTTCGAATTCCATATTGGGCACAGAACGCCTTGAATTTCTTTTGAAATTGGGACCCGTTATCTGTGATCAAAGAATAAGGAACCCCGAACCGAGTAATAATACTCTTCCACACGAACTTCTCAACCATGGGCTCGGTAATTTTGGCCAGTGGTTCAGCCTCAATCCACTTGGTGAAGTAGTCGGTTGCAACTAAAAGGAATTTTCGGTTCCCAGTTGCTTTGTGCAATGGACCCACGATGTCCATCCCCCATTGAGCAAACGGCCAAGGACTTGTCAAAGGCACCAAATCCTCCGCAGGTGTTCGAATCATTGGTGAGAATTTCTGACATTTCTCACAAATTTTAACATACATCTTTGCATCCTCCTGCATATGTGGCCACCAGTAGCCTTGGGTAATTGCTCGGTGGGCAATGGATCTTCCCCCAGCATGACTTCCACATGTTCCTTCATGTATTTCGTGAAGAAATCTCTGAACCATCTCGGGGTGCACGCACAACAAATAAGGGCCTGTAAAGGACTTTCTGTAAAGCTTCCCCTCTGGGGACAACCAAAACCTTGCTGACTTGGTTTTGACCTTATGTGCCTCTTTCTTGTCAGCGGGGAGTATTTCATCTCGTAAAAACTCCACAATTGGGTCCATCCAACTTGGACCTTGGTTCACTTCCAAAACTAACTCCACGCTTCTACCAATGCTCGGCTCATTCAGATATCCAACTGCAACTCTTCGCTTGAGTTCAGTTGGGACTGCTGCAGCCAGCCATGCCAATGAGTCGGCATGTGCATTTTGTCCGGAGTTTATCTGTTCAATGTGGACCCTCTCGAAGGTGTCAAGCAAATTCTTGGCAGCTTCCACGTATGCCGCCATTTTTTCGTTCCGGGCCTGATACTCGCCGGACAGCTGATTTACCACAAGCTGCGAGTCACAATGCACCCTAACTCTTTTTGCCTTCAGAGTCTTCGCACTTCTTAACCCAGCTAGGAGTGCCTCGTACTCCGCCACGTTATTTGACGCGCTGAATCCCAGCCGAACAGACAGTTCTATCATAATTCCTCCAGGAGAAAAAAGAACAACACCAATTCCTGAACCAGTGTTACAAGATGATCCATCAACGAATAGATTCCATTCCGTGCCATCCTGTTCGGCTGAGACCTTGTCCCTCGTGGACAAGGTTCTACTCTCCTGTCCTTTTTTCGTAGGAGGCAGGGGAGCTACTGTGGGAGAAAACTCTGCCACAAAATCAGCCAGCACTTGGCCCTTGATTGCTGTTCGTGGTTGATAATCAATATCATACTGACTCAACTCGACGGACCACGTCGAGATTCTTCCAGAAAAATCTGCCTTTCGTAGTAGTGACTTCAATGGAAACTCAGTGTACACTACAACCCTATGGCTTTGGAAGTAGTGTGGCAGCTTTCTCGTTGCTGTCCTAAGTGCCAGGACAAGTTTTTCCAGGGGCAGATATCTCGTTTCTGCGTCTAGTAATGTTTTGCTAACATAGTAAATTGGGATTTGCTCAACTCCCAAATCCCTTAACAGGACTGCACTAACAGCATGCTCAGAAACAGCTAGGTATAAAATCAAGGACTCACCTGGCTGTGGGGTTGACAGAAGTGGTGGCTCAGCCAGATACTTCTTCAGGTCCTGGAAAGCTTGCTCACATTCTGCTCCCCATTCAAATCCTTCCCTTTTTTTTAACAATTGAAAGAAGGGCCTACACTTGTCGCTTGATCTGCTGATAAATCTGTTGAGGGCGGCAGCCATCCCAGTTAGTCTTTGAACCTCCTTCGTGGTTCTGGGACTTTGCAACTTCTGTAAGGCCGCAATCTGGTCTGGGTTAGCCTCAATCCCCCTCATAGTCACCAAGTGCCCTAGGAATTTTCCAGAACCAACCCCAAACGCACATTTCGAGGCGTTGAGTTTTAATTTGTATTTCCTCAAGATCTCAAAGACCTCTCTTAAGTCTGTGATATGCCCTCGCTTGTCTCGGCTTTTCACCACCATATCGTCTATGTAAACCTCCATAGTTCTCCCGAGCAGTTCCTTAAACATGAGAGTTGCAAGTCTTTGGTACGTCGCCCCTGCATTTCTCAGCCCAAACGGCATCACACTATAGCAGTACAAACCCCGTGGGGTGATGAAAGACGTCTTCTCCTGATCGGGCCCATACATAGCAATTTGATGGTATCCTCGATACGCATCAAGAAAACTCATTCGCTCATAGCCAGCTGTTGCGTCAACCAACTGGTCTATCCTTGGGAGGGGAAAACTATCTTTAGGGCAGGCTTTGTTCAAGTCTGTGAAGTCCACACAGACACGCCACTTTCCATTCTTTTTCTTCACGACTACAGTGTTGGATAACCACTCAGGGTAATGAACCTCGCGTATTGCTTTTGCCTCAAGCAATCGATTGACCTCTTCAACAACAGCATCCACATGCTGCACGGCAGCCCTACGCTTCTTCTGAATAACCGGTTTATGCTGAGGGTCGACATTCAGATGGTGACAGATTATGTCAGCATCTACACCAGGCATCTCTTCTGGTACCCATGCAAACACATCAACATACTCCTTCAGAAATTGTATTGATTCGGTCCTTTCCACTGCAGGTAATGATTCCCCAATCAAAAAATATCTTTCAGGATCAGCCTCGTTGATCTGAATCTTCTCCAAACCCTCGATCACCTTATCAGCCGGGCTTCTTCCGACATCCTCGATAGTCGGTTGATCTGGCACTTCCAGTGTGTGAACATGATGGGCCTTTGGGGCCTTCTTAATGATAGAGATCAAACACTGTTGGGCCGCTCTCTGGTTACCCCTGATTGACTCGATCCCGTTGGATCCTGGGAATTTCACCATCTGGTGGTAAGTCGAGGAGACTGCCCTCATCTTGTGTAACCAAGTTCTTCCTATAATCGCGTTATAAGAAGAGGGGACGTCTACCACCAGGAAATCCGTCCTTAAGACAACTGAACCTGCCCGAACGGGCAGGGTCACCTTTCCAAGGGGCCACACTGCCCCTGCACCAAACCCAATCAATGGTGTCGTGGACTGTTCCAAATCTGTCTGGGGCAGTCCAAGCTTTTTGAACGCATCGTAGTACATCACCTCTGTACAACTTCCTGAATCCACTAGGATCCTTTCAATGTCATACTCCCCAACTCGTAGGGTTATGACCAGAGCATCGTTATGAGGTATCTGGACCTCTCCCAAATCATCATCTGTGAAGGCTATGCTTTCTTTGCATACATCATTCTCTCGCCCTCTTTTATTGCCCAATCGCATCACGTGCTGATCGTACTTAAATTGCCTCTGTAATAGTCTAACCTCACTTCTCGTATAAGGTGCAGCCAACCCATGTATCATATGGATTACTCCTTTAGGATTTTGCTCATAATCCAGTTCCATGGCCTTCTCCTTTTCCTTGGGATTCTCCTGGATGAATTCCTTGAGATAGCCCCGAGAGACCAAATCATCGAGGTGTTTCTTGTACATCTCGCAATCTTCAGTCATGTGGCCCCAAGCCTTGTGGTAGCTGCAGTGCTGATTCGTAGCACGTCTAGCGTCCTTATCTCCGCCAAGGCTCGGAGGCCACTTGAAATATGGTTGATTCTTTATTCGATAAAGAATCCTGTAAATTGGCTCCTTCCAAACAGTATTGATAGAAAAGAAGGACTTGGGGTCAGGGGCTTGCTTTTCCTTATACGGATCCTTCTTAGCCTGCCCGTAATCTTTGCGCTCCTTGTATGTTTTGGGCTCAGGCTTGTCCGCCTTCTTTGCTGGCGTCTTAGGCTCTTCGGCAGCAACCCTGCCGTCTTCGCGGAGTATGTCATCTTCCATTCTGGCATGCTGCTCTATTCGCTCCATCAGTTTCGCCAGCGTAGACACCGGATGTTTATTCAACGAGCGGCGCAGTTCTCCCCGAACAGGCAAACCAGTTTTGAAGGTTGCTATGGCATACTCTTCGCTGCAACTTTCAATCTCGTTGAAAGTTTCCCAGTACTTCTTGGCATAATCTCTGATCGGCTCATTTTCCGCCTGTTTCATAGTGGATAGGCTCTCAAAGGTCTTTGGGGCCTTTCTGCTTGTCAAGAACCGAGCAGTGAATTCTTCAGCCAACTGCCTCCATCCTCTTATGGATCGTGGTGCTAGTTTATGAAACCAGCTTAGGGCCACCTTGCCAAGACTTGATGGGAACATTTTGCAGAGAACGGCATCATCACCATCATGCATGAACATGGCCTGTTGGTAATGCTGTATGTGAGACACAGGGTCCGTGTTTGTCTCGTAAAGCACGAACGCTCCGTGCTTCACTCTGCTCGGCAACTTGGCCTCCTGCAGCCTTTTTGCAAACGGGGAGGCTGCGATGTTACTCAGGGCTTTACGCGCCGCTTCTCGTGCGGACACTGTCCCTTCTTCTTTTTCAACCGTCTTATGAGCTGTGGCTTTGGCCCAATCAGCATCAGGTCTCTCGTACCTGTCACGGTGGTGCTTCCTCGTCTTTTCTTCAGATGAGGAACTTCGTTCTCTGCTCCTTCTTCTTTGTGAAGACGCCCTTCGCCTTTCTGGCGTACGGTCTCTACTTCTGCTTCTCCTTCTCCGTGGGGAAGCTTCATACCATCTCGTGGTGGGACTGTTACTCCTGCCTCTTCTTTCTCGTGAACGGGGCTGTTTATGGACTAGTAAAGCCCTCTTGTCTTCTCTAGAACTCCTTCGTGAAAGTCCGGAGTCCTCCGGGTGATCTCGTACCCGCTGTAGCTCTCGTATCTCGTACTCTCGTCTTTTAATCAAACGAGCGTACTCCTCAATTTCTTTCCTCTTTGTGTCGAGGATATCTTCACTGTTATGCACACTTTTTGAACGGTCCACCGATGCCTCTCTTCGGTGGGACTTGCTCCTTCTCGTGGAGCCAGTAGCTGCTCTATCCTCTCTTCCAGCGGGCTTTCTCGGAGCTCCTGGGGGAGATTTATCCCCTCCACCAGTTAACTGGTTCTTTGGATCGAACGGCGTGGTTGGATCTTCTTCCATCATGGTTATATTTTCACGAACTGGTTCGTTTCCCACAGACGGCGCCAATTGTAGGGGGATGAAAACAATTAGTGTTCTGAACAACACCAATTTGTAGCGGCTACACGTGCCTCTACACCGGAACCCTAGTTCTTCGTCGGAACCCTAATCTGCAAAACAGACAAGGGGTGAGCGCACCTTTGCCTCTCGTGGCAAAGGCCCTCCGATGCTTAAGTTAGTATCACGTACTGGTCTAAACCCTAATTATCAGTTAGGAAAGCAATGAGAGATGGCCAAATATTGCGTACCTTTTACCTCTAGGTTTACCTCGTATTTATAGATTCATAGATGTTTGCTGCCCAAGCATCTCTGTTGCCCTAGGATTCCTATTTCGTATAGGAAACTCAGGATATCTTGGATTCTCGTTCCCTTATCAGTTTATTAGCTTAGTCCTGTTTAGGACTCTTTTCCATGGCTGGCCAAACATACCACTCTCGTTGGGTTTCTATCCAAGATCCCAAATACTCGGGATCTTATCCCTTTACAGAACAGTACCACTCTGGAACATTCGTGCTTCCTCACGATCTAGGGCAACTTGTCCACTGTTCGGCTTCCTCTTTGCCGAACAGCCCTCTTGGACCGATAACCTCACATGCAACTGGTCCAAGTTATTATATCTGGTCAAATGACTTCACATGTCTTTTGACGTTAGCGGCCGAACAGTTGTCTGGACCAATGACTTCACGTGTCACTGGTCCACATTGCCGCTCATTATTCTGCCCGGCGATGAACCTTATCATGATTGCCACGTGTCCCTAACATATCACGTGCTCGGTGACCTGGTTTGCCTGTTCGGGGATACCTCCCTACATTTTCCACTTACAAAACCATTTTTTCAAAATCATTTGCATTGGCTCCGTACCGCGGATAACCAAGCCTTTCAAAATCATTTGACATTGGCTCCGTACCGCGGATAACCAAGCCGTACACACCCAACCTCGGTTCCGCCGCGCCGGGTTCCCGAGTATCCTCACAATGGTTCCGCCGCGCCGGGTTCCCATTGGCACACATTGCATTGGCTCCTCTCCGCGGATAACCAAGCTATACCTCACCATGGTTCCGCCGGTCCGGGATCCCATGGGAACGCACACACACAACCTCACAATGGTTCCGCTATTCCGGATTCCCATTGGAACACACACACACACATAATGCCCTCGAAATGGTCATTATGTAGTTTCTAAGATATCTTCTTTTTCGGAAAACACATTTTCCTTGTCAACCACACCCTAGGTGTCATGTTTCTACTTTCTCGGTTCTCGTGTCTCGTTATCATGCATAGACTCCGAGGCAGGACAAAAGTAAGCACTAACAAGATCATTCACTCTACTCAAATCAACGCTTAAAGCATAACGCCACATGTTCGGACGCCCTTGGAGTGATAAATCACTTATGCTTTATTGTGTCACAAGCAATGCAAGCAATTCATATATGCATGCTCATATTCATCTTTAAAGATCAAAACACAATTAATTGACATGAAGAGTAATTCAAGATAACATACTTATACATAGGGATAGGGATAAGGGTATCCTACCTTGATCCGAAACTAGTCGGGGCCGAATAAGCAAGTTGGAAGATCTACGGGTGGTGAATACTCCAAATCTGGACCGAACTTCGGACGGCAGTAACTTGGTCAATCCTTGGCCAAACACGTTCGTTCTTGGCTTGAAATCGAAGCTCAAGAAATGATCTACAACTTTCATGAAGAAAGTTGATCCTAGAAACTAATCTAAGTAGGAGAAAAATGGAGATAAAGGAAAAGACAGTAAGCTGTCTGGAAATAAAAATCTGAGATTTTTACTGAACTTCGGATGCCAATATCTTGGTCATTTCTTGACCGATTGGGGTGGTTCTTGAGCCTAACTTGAAGCTCTCGAAGTTCTCTACAACTTTCCAGAAGAAAGTTGGTTCTAAAAACTACTCTAAGAAGGAGAAAACTGGGGATTTTTGAAGGGCAGTAGGCTGCCAGGAACTGGAATCCGAGATTTCTAGAGAGAAGGAAGAGCAAAGCTTTGAAGGTGTGATCTTTGAAGCTTGGAATGGCTTCTATTTATAGGCAAAACATTGGCTCTCTCTCCTCTTCTCCATGGCTGGCCCCCCCCCCCCCCCCCCCCCCCTCTCTTTCTCTCCCTCTCTTTGACACTTGTCATGCCAACTAGAAAGATCAAGGCAAATCCAATGGCTAGGATTGTTTCTTGGGAGACTTGGTGGGCAAGAAGAATATTGGTACAAGATATTGTATTAAACAATTGGTAGATGTACAAGAGAGGACAATGGAGGTTAATGGAGGGTTAGTTCCTTAGCTAGGAAGGAAGATACACCAAGGATATGAAGTACAAAGAAAATCAAGGAAGTACAACCCAATCTTTCTTCTTTCCTCCTTCCTTCCTTCCTCTCTCTCTCTCTCCCTCTCTCCTAGCCGAATTCTCTCTCCTCTCTCTCTCCCATTCGGCTCTCCCTCTCCCTCTCTCCTCTCTTGCTTCTCTAAGGTACATATATATATATACAAGTACATATAATGCAAGCAAACAAATAAAAACTAAGTACTTTTTGTACTAAGGATCAAAAGTAGACTTCAAGGGCTAGGATTCTCTTTTTAAACTAACCAATTAACACATGGGGTACTAAGGCATTATATTAATCTTCCATGTACTAAAGTAATATAAACATGGTACCTTTGTACAATAGGAAGTTCAAAACCCCATTAGAAAATAATTAAAAGGTACTTAGAGAATCCTAGGGTTAAAAAGGTTCAAGAGGTCAAAGAGGGGCAAAACGGTCATTTTGCGGTTAGGGAAAAGTAACTAGATAGCTTGCTAGCTCGGTTTCTCCAACAAGTTGGTTAGAAACTAACTAGGCTTGCCAATTAGGGTTAAAGTGCAAGAAATCAAATTTCAAGGGCTAAAATGCAATTTTGACAAACTTTGGAAATTAAAAGCAATTACAAAAATATTCAAATATTTAACGAAATTTAAAATAACAACGAGATTTTTATTCGTTAAAAATCGGGGTTGTTACAGAAAACCCCAAGGGTGGGCAGTTTCAAGCAAAAGTTAGAGCAAGCCTGCTAGACCAGAAACCTATGAAGGTGGTCTGGACAAAAATGAATAGGCATCAATGAAAACCTCGCTAGACTGAAAACCCGAATGGGCGGTACAAGGCAAAAGTTAGAGCGTAAAAGGAGAGGTAAAACACATGAGTGAACCTTGGCCTGAACTACGTTTCGACCTGATTCCCTAGAACGGGATACGTAGGCAGTCTCTCTTCGAGACTCTGTCATATTCTATCAACTCGGTCCATGGTTGACATTTTTGGTGCACATCAAAGGTCGGGCAAGGTCGAAAGAAGACAAGCTTCATCTGTATGGAAGGAGGAAAACCTTTCGTCTTTCAATCTTATTACAAAATACTACTTCAATTTCAAAGCTGAGCAAAAGCCTTCAAATATTTGAAGCACCAAAAACAGAACGAAATGGCTGCGAGGCCTAATGGCTCACAGCTTATTCTAAGTTCAGTGAAGTTTAGGTTGAGTAGCTGTTGTAGCTTTGTAGTCACGCGCGCTAGTTAGAGGTTCACGTGCGCTTGTTCAAAGTATTGCGCATTGGTCTCAAACCTGTGCGCGCTTCTTCGATTCCTAAAGCAGACAACAGTAGGCAGCCATCGTGCCTAACGAAGATTTTGGACTCCTACTTGGTACTTCAAGTTCAAATCAAGGTCTTGACACCTTGAAAGTTGTTCTACAGTGGTTGCCAAGTTTTCTCATATCATACAGGTCATGTGCACCTAAAACGACTATAGGGGGGTGTCAGTTTCAGTCCGGGACTTATACGAGTCATCCCTTTGCATCTTTTTGTCCATCTTTGCGGCATTTTTTGACTGTTTCAGTCTGTTTCCCATTTTGGGGCTTTCGTCTCAATTTTGTTTGTTCGTACAGGTCATTGTACATCTATTTGACCCTATGCAATTGTCAATTTCACCTCTCTAAGGGATATTGTGAATTTTGGCACGTTAATGCCCAAAATTTCATTGTTTTCCAAGTGTCTAAGAGTCTATGTCACATTCGGGGCTCTTCTTCCTTTTCGTTAGAGTTAGGCAAGTTTGTACATGCGCGTATATCTGCCTGTCAAGTCAGTTCACTTGTCAATGCAAATTAGATATTAGCAGATGTATTATGCGTTCTTTGGACATTGTCAAAAGAGGATCGATAAATTGGAAAATGCAATTTTTACATTGTTGCCTTGGCACCTTTAATCCATGCAGTGGAATCTCGTGAACAGCAAGGGCACGTCAACCCGGCGCCAAGCAAAGCATGTCTATGGGGCACATCTGCCCAAGCATTGAAGAAAGGCAACGCAAGCCTAATGCCGCTACTAAATGTCAAGTTGGGACATGCCAACCCACTCAACGCCCCTCTATTTTGGCTCGCACGCCTGAAACTCAAAAGCAGAAGACAGAAAAGTAATGAGGCTCAGTGCTAGTCCTCAGGTATCGTCGTCCTCTTAGGAGCCACCCATAGCTTGCGTCTACATTTTCAATTTGTACATTCAATTTAGTACATATCATTGCATATAGTATATCAAATGTTTAAAAAAAAATTGTCTATCAAGTGCCAAAGCACGCATCTCCAGCATCGAAAGCAGCAAGTAACTAGAGTAACTAGGATTTTAGGGATTCATGCCTGGGATCTAGTCACTACTAGAACTGGAGCCAAAACCGCTACTTTGGGAAAGTGCAATTGTAAAGGGGGGTGCCACATGCCATTCCCCCTGTCCATTTCTCCACGGCAAATGTCAAGCACACAGCGTCACTGTCCCACACCGCTAGCACCTAAAGCACACTTTGGGGATCAGAATACAATTCAAAGCAACAATGGCTTGTGCAACCCAAATCCAAGTTCACCGATGGCACGTTCATCCTGAAGAAAGATCTTCCTGTCTCCATTAATGACATCTGCTCCTGTCCAATCCCCAAAATGGCACGTTCATCCTGAAGTATGATCCTCTAGTCCTGTCCAACTCAACGACGATCAGCCATGTCATCCATTTCAATCAATCAACGACGATCAGTCATGTCATACATTTCAATCAATCAACGAAGATCAGTCATGTCATCTGTTTCAATCACTCAACGACAATCAATCAAAGAAGATCAGCCATGTCGTCCATTTCAATCACTCAACGACGATCAGCCATGTCGTCCGTTTCAATCACTCAACGACGATCAGCCATGTCGTCCATTTCAATCAATCAACAATGATCAGCCATGTCCATTTCAATAATTCAACAATGATCAGAACATCGTTCGTTCTATCTATTCAACAACGACCAGCCATGTCGTCATTTTAAATCCATCAACGACGATCAGCCATGTTGTCCGTTTCAATCATTCAACAATGATTAGAATATCGTTCGTTCTATCCATTCAACGACGATTAGCCATGTCGTCTATAGAAACCCCGATCTGGATCTCCCAATCGTTTTACTTTATTTTTCGATTTCTTGTTTCCTCGATGATGAATCAGGTCGATAACAGTCTTGAGAAAATAAAACGGTTTGAGCTTGGAGTGTGTGGAACCCATCCTTAACCCTTGAATCCAAATCTCGACCTCAGGTTTGACTATCGCGCGACCTACTGGGTCTCTCGCGCGATGCTTTACTTGCCAAGTGGTGGTCAAAGTCAAAGTTTTGACTGTTGACCATCGCGGGGCTGATTGAACACTCGTGCGATGGAGCCACTCCCTCGCGCGATGGTCAACACCTATCATTTCCACCTTTTTCCAGCTGGATTTTGTGATGATCAGGAGTCTACAGACCTGTGTAACCCCGTTTCGTCGACTGAACAGCGTTCTGCGAGGCTGCCCTTGCACCACCTCTCCCCCACCCTCCCATCACCTTTTGCACCCTACTTCTCCACCAAGTAACTGCAGCCAGCCTTGTTGGCTGGTTGCATTGCCTTGTTTAGCCACCACCAAAGCCTCCCACTCTTCCTATAAATACCCTCAATGGTTCATCTTCCAAAGGGTTACCAAAATTTTCAAAATAGAAGAAAGAGACACAAGCCCAAGCACTTCTCCCATTCAAATCACACCCACATACTCATTTTCCGAGCTACACCACCTTATCCAAGCCATTTTCAAAACACTCAAGGTAAGGTATAATCCTTATTGTTTACTGTTTTGACCACTTAGGGGGCTGGCAGGGCCAAGGCTGATAATCAATATCAGTCCTGGTCCTAAAGCCAACAGAGTTACAAGTTGCCTTGGATCAGCTCTCCTGTGCGCGAGTAACCCACATCATCGCGCGACGGTTCTTGTCAGCATGATATGGTTCTCGTGGGGATAGGATCCTGATCCTCCTTTATTTACATGATTTCCTACTTTTTTTTGGGATGAATGTTTAGAATAGCTCACTGTCTTGCATGATAAAATCAATCAGTTCGTTTATTTTGCACATTTAATTATCTTGCAATGCCCTTGGGTTGTTTCTGAATATGTCTCAGAGCTCAGGCATGCAAAGCAATTCCTGGAAGTCCAGTTAGGACACTAGCGCGATGAACTCACTGTGTCGCGCGACGGTCAGTCTATTTCCAGTGGTTGCCCTTGCATAGGCAGTCAGGCTCTTGGCCTCTGTTTTGATACCCTCACTGTTTAAGGGTTGCATCTTATTTCTGTTGATCTTATTTGTAATAATTATTTATTTTCAGCACATATAAACTGCTTCGTTTGTCCTGGGTGTGCACTGGTCCATTCCAGAACCTAGAAGGAGATAAAAATTAACCTGTTGGCAAGATGCCAACCATTGCGCGATGGAGTGGGTTTGATGCGCGATGGTAGACTTGCATGCTGGCAGACCCATGCATGCAAGTTGACCATTGTTTGTGCCAAACCCACACATGTGCACTATTTTGGCATCCAATCTCAGTGTTAGCTTTTATCTCATTTATTTTCATTAGTTCTCGCATCCATGTTATTATCTATCTCATCCTGTAAACTGTTACAGTTTTCATCCCCTTTAACTGCTCCCCCACCCTAATTGGCCAAAGAATTGATTAATCAAACAGAATCGCAAACAAACATTTTTCGCAAATGCTTAAGTAGAGACCGATCTCTGGATTGGGCGAGAGGGTTGCCATAAAACCCTTCCCCTCTCGTAGCCTGGCTGCCGAACCCAGATATGGTTATGACGGACTGGTTCCTAAACTTTTTCAAATCAAACAGCGCGACAAGTGCTTCGAAATACGGTTCCTTGGGTGTCGGACCTTCAAACTCGAGTGGCAACTCTGTATTTTTCGCGAGCGCTTGTCGTCCAGCTTAAAGCGCTCCCGCGAACTGGCATTTTTCTCTTTTAGGAAGCAGGACCTCGTGTCCGGCCATCCTGACTGGGACTTTTCCGTTTGTTCTCTCATGTAGTTTCTTCTAAGTATTGATCAATAAAGAGTGCCGAATTTGAAAAGGCATTTGCGAATTCACGATTCTATTCCATTAATCAACTTTTTAGCATTCTCATGTGAATCGATGTGGGATAAAGCCTCGTTGGATCGTTTCGGCAATCCGGCATGGTTTACCGGAGCCCGGGGACCCCGAATGACCAACAACCTTGGATGATGATGAGTCATTCTACCGTTCGACTGTTGCTCTGCGATTACGCGGGCGGTGGGAGGTATATCTTGGCTCTAGTCCGAGGAACCTATTACAAGCCAAAACCAGCCTTTGCATATACAAAGAATTAGAACTCTCCAAATTAGGATATGTACCTACAGAGTAAGATCTATATGCATCTAACCCCATATACTGTCTACGTGTTACTGCTTTCCCTATCGCATGCACTGTACATACATACCGTTTTTGCATAGAAGCATGTTTAGGGCGGCTCCTAGGTTGTCTCGATTTCGAGTTTGTCTTATGCTTATTAAAACGTTGACATGGTCCGATGAAGAGTCGTGCATCTCTATGGTGCACGTTGTCAATTTTCAAAGTCCTTAGAGCAACAAAGACTTTGGGAAATTAAGACTTTTTAAGTCCTTGGCTCATGCCCGATTGAAGTTTCAGCCGAAAATAAGGGACCACAAAGTATGGATGTAGTGTCATTGGCGCTACCCAAGTTCAAGTACAAAGTCACTATACACCGCGGCGTACAAAGTTAAGGTGCCATGTCATCAATACTGAGCTATTCCAAATTCAAAGTTGAAGCTTCAAGAACGGAATAGTCAAAGGCTTGGACTGTTTTGACATCTCTTAGTAATAGATGATTCAAAAAAAGGATACACCCTCGAAAAGAAATCCGAGGATTCTGGCAGCGTCCGAACATCATGAGATAGACTCGTCCGTAGTCTTAGAGTCTAAGGGGGACTGACGACGGTTACTGTGCTTCAGCTTTAGTCTTTTATTTAGATTAAAGTTGCTGTAGGGCCTTTATTGAGCCTTTTCTTACTTTCAAGCTAAGCCAAGGTTCTGAATCATTGCACCGCCAAGGAAAGTATCGAGGCAGAAGGTCAAACCCACTTAGGAACGTTTCCATCGGAATCTGGTTCAAAGGATAGTCAGATCTCAAGCCCAATCAGTTGCCACGGAAGACACTCCGCGTTCTCTGCTTGCCACTCTACAGTCAGCCTCGTCTCCTATCTTTGAGGAAACGGAATCTCTGGAATCACCTACTCCCTCCTCTGCATCAAGCACCTCGGGACCACCAATCATGGCAGATCAACCTTAACAGCTCACTTTGGAAACAATCCTCATGAACATCCAGACTAGTATCACCGCTATACAGCAGATGGACGCTCAGACAGACGCCAACATGACTCACTTGAATGACCTCGTTAACACTCGTGTTCCTTTAGCTGTTCAAGAGGAGGGCGAGGCCGAAGAGGACGTGCATGAACAACCCACCATGGTCGAAGATCTGGATCATCCAGGGCATTTGGTAGCTTTGATCAACCTTAGGAGGACTCGAATTCCTGCTCAAAATCCAAGAACTATTGCCATTAAGACTGCTCAGAACCCTGACGTGACTGCTCTTGTCGCCAAAATGGCTAAGCTGAAAGAATCCGTTTCAAAGTCCAAGAAGATCAATGCTGGAGGAATCGACTTGGATCGTCTCTGCCTCTATCCTAATGCCAAGCTCCCCAACAAGTTCAAAATGCCTTATATGGCCAAGTTCGACGGCAGTGGCGATCCTAAGACTCATCTCTATGGTTATCACGTTGCCATGAAGCTCTTATCAGTAGAGCCCGAGGCCATGTCTCAGCTATTTCCTCAAACCCTCTCGGGCCCTGCTTTCCACTGGTTTTTGTCACTCAACATAGCCAAGCAAAGGACTTGGGAAGACATCGGGGCTGCGTTTATTTCGCAGTATAGCAATAATTCCTAGCTCAAGATGACTACTCGTGAGTTGGAGTCCACCAAAATGGAAACAA
The DNA here is from genome assembly GCA_019656295.1 of Rhododendron mucronatum var. ripense. Taxonomy (NCBI): domain Eukaryota; kingdom Viridiplantae; phylum Streptophyta; class Magnoliopsida; order Ericales; family Ericaceae; genus Rhododendron; species Rhododendron mucronatum. Next base: position 6,533,982 of record BPLT01000004.1, on the reverse strand, counting down.
AGGAATCCTTCATGGATTTCGTCAAAAGGTGGAGGGCCAAGGCTACTCAGATGACCGAACGCCCAAGCGAGAGGGATCAGCTTCGTATCATCTCCCGTAACGTCCAACCCGATTATGCTAGGCACTTGGTCCTTGTTGAAGCATCCTTTAAGTTCGACACCTTTTTCGAGTCTGGCCTGGCCATCGAGGACGCACTATAGAGTGGGATTCTGTCGAAAGGGGAATCTCCTAATTCAGTTTCTGAAGGATGGTCTCGTCCAAGATGAGACTCGTGTCTTAGGGGAATGCTTCTTCCCTTCTACTCTCGACAGGCTGGTTGACTCGGTGGCAGACGTCGAATATGATCCTACATTTTACATCGTCGACGAAGAACTCCCGCGCCCTATAGTACCTTTCCCGCCTGAAGAGGACTGCAGCATCATGGTTACGGACCTTGTACCACCAGCTAATCTTTGGGACGTTGATGATGTAGTCAATATCAAGTTGGATCCTAGGTTTGGACTGTCAATCGCTCTTTCGCTGATGGAGGGCTTTGGGACGTCCCTTTTGTTGCTAATACAAAGCCTGTCCGGGAGGCTGTAGTTGTTGAGGATCCGGACTTCTAGGAATCGTTGCTGTTGAAAGATTTGGCCGAAGACCTAGGTTTGGAAGTGGAAGTGCCTGTAGCCCCTCCGGCCTCTGACAAAGGAAAGCGCAAATTGGGGGAAGTCCCTGCTGATCTTTGGGATGACAGTCAAGACCCTCATGTGGTGCCCTCTTTAGAGAATGTTCTTAACGTTACAAGGAGTGGGCGAGTTTTTCAACCTGCTAATCTGCAAGCTGGGAGTTCGTCCAATTCTTCTAACCGAAAGAACGAACCTTCGGCTTTCTCAAGGTCTGCACCATTTCAGGTACCTGTTAGCTCCCCGAATGATGACATGATTCAAAGGAAACTGGAGCAGATTCCCGCTGCCATATCACTGTGGGGACTGATCTGTTCCTCCCGTGAGCATCGACAGAACGTTTGCCACACTCTCTCTCATCTTGAGGTTCAATCGGACGTCACACCCGAAGCAATGATAGCTCTCATGCTCCCACCTGCTTCTAAGCACACCGTGATCTTCACTGACAAGGATCTACCAATTGAAGGAGTTGACCACAATCGCCCTTTGTATATCATTGTTAAATGCCGAGGACTCTGGGTTTCGACCGTTCTCATCGATAATGGTTCGGCAATCAATGTTTGCCCTTTAAGGGTGGCTTACCGCTTGGGACTAACTAAAAAGGACTTCGCACCTTCCAACATGGCTGTTAAGGCATACGACAGCACTCGTCGCGTGGTCGAAGGCACGCTTATGCTCAAGCTTGATGCAGAAGGATTCAAGATGGATGTCGAATTCCATGTGGTTGACATCCCAGCCACCTTCAATCTCTTGCTAGGAAGGCTGGGGCTCTATAGATCTGACATCATGGCCGTATCGTCTACTCTTCATCAGAAGGTTATGTTGGGACTTCCTACTGGTACTTTAACTATCTGTGGGGACTCGGGCATTCGCCCGCTTAAGGAGGATGGCACACCTGTTCTCGGGATCATGCACGACGACGAAGATGTCGAACTTGAGGGTTTCTCTTTAGACACTTCTGGCTCGGTTTTGGCCATCAACGTAGATGGGGACTTCATCATAAGCTCTGTCGCTCTGGACATTATGAGGAGGATGTCCTATCTACCTGGTCTCGGTTTAAGAATTCATCAACAAGGGATCCCGGAGTTCCCTACCTTTCCTTCTTGCGAGGGCCGCTATGGTTTGGGGTACTCTTCCTCTACCAAAGATGCCAAAAGCAGGAAATGCATGGGAAAACCTCGATCTCTCTATGGTGAACCTGACAGCTACTTTGTCTGTGAAGTGGGAAATGATATCTACACTGGGTAGGCTAAGCCTTTCGTTGATTCGGTTACTGGGGAGCTGCTGCTAGGTTTTGATGTCTTCGTTGATGATACGTGGTCTTCTAGTGATGAAGAGTCAGCAAGGACAGAGTTCAAGAGGAAGCTTAGCTAGCCCAAGCTGAAGACTGACTGGCTGGGATATTTTGATCAGGGAAGCTTGGAGCAGCTGTTCTATGAATTCTCCCAAGTGGGTTTGGCTAGGGAAGCTGAAGAGGCCAAAGTGTTCATGCTCGGGCCTGATGCCCTCGAGGACCCAACCTCTCTCATTGTGGAAGCTAAGGGTAGCCTTAAAAATTGCATTTTCAAACCACGCCTTACTTGCATTGATGATGTATCTGAGTCTGACACTGAGGCTATTGAATCTTCTGAGTCTAAGTCTAGCTCTGAGTCGGAGTTTGTGCCTCTCGGCCCTCCACGTCATAGCTTTTACTTCGAGTTCGACTCTCTCGTACTTGGCAACCCTACAGGGTCTTATGAAATGAAGGGATCCTCTTCTGACTACTTGAATGATCTTTATATAAACTGTGTCGACCCCGACGATGAAGGGATAGATTTCGATGGGGACATTCCCAAAGAAGTCCGTGCCTTCATCAAAAGGGAAGATGAAAGGCATGCTCAGCCACTAAAAGATGAAGTAGTTTTTGTAAATTTGAAAAATGAAGACGATCCCCGGATGTCTCAAGTGGGCTCCACGTTAAACCCAGAGAGGAGCATTGTGGCTTCAACAAGCTCCTCACTAAATTCAACGATGTCTTTGCATGGTCTCATCAAGACATGCCCGGTATTGATCCTGAGATAGTGGAGCATCGAATCCCTTTACTACCGGATGCTAAGCCAGTAAAGCAGAAGCTCAGACGGGTGCAGCCAGACTGGGTACAAAAAATTAAGGAGGAGGTCACCAAACAAATCGACGCTGGGTTTCTCGCGGTCTCTCAGTATCCCACTTGGGTGGCCAACGTCGTTCCTGTTCACAAAAAGAATGGCCAGATTCGTGTCTGTGTTGACTTCCGGGACTTAAACAAAGCAAGCCCCAAGGACGATTTTCCCTTGCCACACATCGACGTGCTTGTGGGTAATACTGCGGGGCATGCTTTGCTTTCGTTCATGGACGGTTTCTCGGGCTACAATCAGATCCTTATGGCACCCGATGACCGTGAGAAGATGTAACGCCCCTAATTTTAGGCACGTTAAGGGTTTAATCTATTACAGAAATTAAATAGAGTCATTGTTCAATATTACAGCACGGCTCTCATAAGAGCATTTGAAATACAAAATAGATAACAAAAAGGGAGCTAGGGTTCCTATTCTACTGCTCCTCTTGCTCTTCCAACCTAGCGAGTTCTTCGGCTCCATACGCCTCCAAGGTGAAGAGATCGCCCTGTTCGTCTATCAGGTCTGACATATTATATTGGCGTCGCCACCCATATAATATGCCAGGGTCACCATAAGGCAACACCATGAGCTATGATGGCTCAATAGTAAAATCCTACCACTAGCATTGATTTCCACATAATAATTACATAAGCAATAAACAAAAGACAATAACAACTTATTCATGTTTATACTCATTACCGGTGTCCTAGGTTCTTGAAATTTCCTCCTACGCACACATCGTAGACCGTGTCATTTATTGCTACCTTTCTTTTCCAAAGACTTCTTTTTAACTCACCCAACCTCGGTTCCGCCGCGCCGGGTTCCCGAGTATCCTCACAACGGTTCCGCCGCGCCGGGTTCCCGTTGGCACACAAAAACTTGCATAGGCTTCCTACCGCGGATAACCTTGCTACTCACCCAACTTCGGTTCCGCCGCGCCGATTTCCCGAATATCCTCACTATGGTTCCGCCGCGCTGGATTCCCATAGGCACACACACACACAACTTACATAATACCCTTGAAATAGTCAATATGTAGTTTCTAAGATATCTTCCAACCGGGAAGAACACATCCTCTTAGTTAATCACACCCTAGGTGTCATGTTTCTACTTTTCTCGGTTTTCGTGTCTCGTTCTCATGCAAGACTCCGTCGTTTTAAGACTTACATAAACACATGTATTCAATTAAAGCTTGGAAATAATACAACAAGATCATCCAACTTTTACTAACTAGCATGCTTGAAACATTCCAAAAGTAAATCATGCATCTCCAAAGTTAACATCATTCATGATCAAGTAATTTCTTAAACTTTAAGTAAAGTAAGTAGAGATTTAAAGTAGCGAGATTTAATCAACTTTAGAAAACAAGATAGAACTACGATATAGTAAAGATTTCACTACTTATAGAAAATAAAGTAAGGATTTAACTACCGTTCTTCTAGGCGGTGGTCGGCTACGGAAGTTTGATCGTCGGTTTTGGTTTCGGCAGAGTAACGGCCCTCGGATTGCTTCGAAAGGAAAAGTGTTGGACTACTTTTCCTAGAAACAACTTCCTATCCTACTTTTTAAGATTAGAGAGTGGTTTTGGAGGTGGTTTGGTGGTATTGCTCAAGAACTCTCAAGAACAAGAAAGTTCTTGAACTTAGAACAAGAATACTAGAATTTTTAGAGAGAAGGAAGAGCTATTGCTTGAGGTGTGAGTTCAAAGCATGAGAATGGCCTTCTATTTATAGGCAAGGGCTCCCCCTCTCCCTCCTTGGCCGGCCCCCTCTCTCTCTCCTTTCCCCAATTTTTTTATTCCATCCAAATCCAACTTTTCAAGGAAGATCAAGGCTAAAAAGGCTAGACTTGCATGGCTATGATGTCCTTAGGCTTGATCTTGGAACTAATGGATGGTTGAGATGAGTTTGTACAAGATTCTTAAGCTTAAACAAATGAAAAATGTACAAAGGAAGGACATGAGGTGAGGTTTGCTTGGAAGCACAAGAATCTTATGGTACATGGAAGTTCAATGGCCAAGTACCAACCAATTTTCTCCCTCCTCCTCTCCTTCAACCGGCCCCCCTCTCTCTCCCTCCTTTGGCCGGCTGCCCCCCTCTCTCTCTCCCTCTCATTCCCTTGCCAAGGTACAAAAAATGGAAGAAAACAATTAAAAAAATAATACTTTTTGTACCTAGGATCAAAAATAGTCTTTTTGGCTAGGATTCTTTTCTATACTACTAATAGACACATGATACTTTTAGGCATATATATTATCCTTTCTAAGTACTTAGGAGACCAAAACCCTAATAGAAAACAATTAAATGGTACCCTAGAATCTTAGTACTTTGTACTTTTCTTAATAAAAAAAAGTTGTGCTTTCACACATGGCTTAAAGAAAGTATTAAACAAATGGGACACCATGGTACTTTAGAAGACTAAGACTATTGTCCAATGGGTAAAACTTCCCCTAACATTTATTATCCAATGGATAATAGATATTAGGTCACTTTTAATATAAAATAGTCAAGAAGTACCTTTAAAGTAATTAAAAGTTTATTTTTCTTTTATATCCTAGTACTTTAACCAAATATACTTTTAATATAAACAAATGGGTTTCTATTATCCAATGGATAATAGTTTCCCTAACATCTATTGTCCAATGGACAAAGAATAAAATCAAAATATTTAAAAGAAAAAAAAATATGCAATACTTTGACTAGGGTTCAAAGGGTCCAAAAGGTTTAATGAGGGTCAAAACGGTCCAATCATGGTGACTAGAAGGCTTCCTAGTTTAGTCTCTCTAACCGGATAGTTAGAAGCTAACTAGGTTTGCTAAATAGGACTAAAGCGCAAGAAATAAAAGTTCAGGGGCCAAAGTGCAGAAAATGAAAGTCCAAGGGCTAAAGCGCAGTTTTAACAAACTATCGGAAAATTAACGCAATTTATGCAATTAATAATAATAACTCGAATAATAATACATTTTTTATTTAATAAAAATTCAGAGTTATTACAGAAGACAACTTTCATCACCGAGTGGGGAACTTACTGCTATTTGGTCATGCCATTTGGTTTGAAGAATGCCGTTCCTACCTACCAGAGAGCTACTACGACCATTTTGCACGACATGATGCACAAGGAGGTTGAGGTCTATGTTGATGACATGATTGCCATGTCAAAAACCCGGGAAGGACATATTCCTGTGCTAAGGAAGCTTTTCGAAAGACTCCGTAAGTTCCGAATGTGTCTTAATCCACAGAAGTGCACCTTCGGAGTCACAGCAGGCAAGATGCTCAGTTTCATGATCACTTCTCGTGGGATTGAAGTTGATCCATCGAAAATCAAAACAGTACTTGAGATGAAGCCACCAAAGTCTGAAAAGGGAGTGCGGAGATTTTTGGGGAAGGTTCAGTTCATCAGCAAATTCATCGCCAAGTTAACCTTGACTGTGAGCCGATGTTTCGTCTACTCAAGAAGGATACCCCATTTGTATGGTCGGACAAATGCCAAGCGGTCTTCGTTTCAATCCAGAACTATCTGCAGAATCCGCCTGTTCTGATGCCACCAGTGCCTGGGAAGCCCCTGATTCTTTACTTGTCTATGAGCCCTACATCCATGGGATGCTTGCTAGCTCAAGAAGGGGACGAGGGAGTTAAGAAAGCTGTTTACTACTTGAGTAAGAAGATGGTTGGGTTTGAAGAACGCTACACCACTTTGGAAAAGACGTGTTGGGCCCTTGTCTGGGCCTCTAAGAAGTTGAGACACTACATGTTGGCTTACCCAGTGAAGTTGATTTCTCGAATGCATCCTCTCAAGTATCTATTTGAGAAGCCTGCACTCACTGGTAAGTTAGCGCGTTGGTTGCTTCTCTTGGCAGAATTCGATCTCGAGTACGTCACGAGAAAGTCAGTAAAAGGGCAAGCCATTGCAGAATTCTTAGCTAACCACCCCGTAGATGGACCGGAGGATTCAAATTTTGTGTTCCCGGATGAGGTAGTGCAAGTAGTTGTCGAAGACATTTGGACTCTTTACTTCGATGGAGCAGCCAATCAGAAAGGGTTTGGAATCGGGGTCTTGCTGATCACCCCTGACGGTTCTCATATTTCGCTTGCATTTAAGCTCAATTTTGACGTTACAAACAACCAAGCCGAATACGAAGCCTGTATTGTGGGTATGGAGGCTGCACTCACGCTCGGTGTTGAGAAGCTGGAAGTCATCGGGGATTCTAATCTCATTGTATCTCAAGCCAATGGGGACTGGAAGGTGCGCGAAGAGAAGTTGAAATCTTACCATCAGGATTTGGAGGGGCTAATTCCTCGTTTCAACAAAGTGACCTTCACTCACATCCCCCGGCTGAAGAACCATTTTGCCGATGCATTTGCGACCTTGGCTTCCATGATCGAGTTGCCTTTGGGAATTAAACTCCGCCCTATCTTAATCGAACAGCGGGACTGCCCCGCGCATCAATATGTCAATGCCATTGACGATGTTGATGATGGCCTACCCTGGTACCACGACATATGGAACTTTGTTGAGAGTGGCTTGTATCCAGCCGAAGCCTCTAAAAAGGATCAAACTACGTTACGAAGGATTGCTGCGCAATACATCATCTGTGGGGGGAAGTTGTATAGGAGATCTAATTGTGGGATGCACAAGCTCTGCGTCAACGGCACCGAGGCTGTCAGAATCATGGAGGAAATCCACGAAGGAGTCTGTGGCCCTCACATGAGCGGCATCATGCTCGCTATGAAAATCTTGCGTCAAGGCTACTTCTGGTCTACTATGGAATCTCATTGCGTGGATTACGTGCGGCGATGTCACAAGCGCCAAATCCATGCTAATCTGATGCATGTTCCACCCTCTAACCTATTTGGCATGGTTTCGCCTTGGCCTTGCTCTGTGTGGGGTATCGACGTCATCGGCATGGTCAGGCCATCTGCTTCGAATGGTCATAGGTTCATTCTTGTAGCAATCGATTACTTCACTTAGTGGGTGGAAGCTGAGTCGTACAAAACTTTGACCGCGGTTGAAGTCGCTCATTTCATCAGAAAGAACATCATCTATCGATATGGGGTTCCGCAGGCATTTGTATCAGACAATGGGAATCGTTTCAAAGGCAGGGTTCTGGAGCTTTTCGAAGAATTCAAGATCCAAATCCATCATTCAACAGTCTACCGCCCTCAGACGAATGGAGCTGTTGAAGTAGCAAACAAGAACGTTGAGACAATCATCAAAAAGTCCGCGGAATCCGCCAGGGACTGGCACGAGCAACTACCTTTAGCTCTTTGGGGGTATCGAACATCGATCCAGACATCAACAGGGGCAACCCCCTATTCCTTAGTCTACGGGATGGAAGCAGTTCTCCCTATAGAGCTCGAGGTACCATCTCTGAGGATCATGGTAGAATCAGAACTCTCGGAATCCGAATGGCTCAGTGGAAGATTCGTCGAACTCATGCTTTTTGATGAGCGGAGGCTCCGAGCCTTGTATCATGTTCAGGGGTATCAACGGAGAATTGCCCGGGCATTCAACAAGAAGGTGAAGTCTAGAGACTTGGTTAAAGGGACATGGTCACAAAGGAGATTCGGGCGCCATTTTTCGACCCCCGCGGCAAATTCCGACATAAGCGTTCCGGACCTAACATCATCAAGACCATCCTTTCTGGGGGAGCGGCTCAGCTCATTGATCTCGACGGCAACGAGTTCAACACTTTGGTTAAACTGGATCAACTCAAACGCTACAATCCCTGAGAAAAGCTCGTTGGAACGAAAACCACAAGGGTGGGCGGTTCCAAGCAAAAATTAGAGCAAGCCTGCTAGACAGAAAACTTGAGAAGGCGGTTTAGGCAAAAATAAATAGGCATCAATCGAAGCTCGCTAGACCGAAAACCCGAATGGGCGATTCTAGGCAAAAGTTAGAGCGTAAAAGGAGAGCTAAAATACCCGAGCGAACCTTAGCTTGAACTACGTGCTGACTTGATTCCTTGAAAAGGGATACGTAGGCAATCTCTCAGTGAGATTCGGTCACAATCAATCAACTTGATCCACGGTTTCCTATTACCAGGGGTTAACTCAACGCTCGAAACGACGCGGTGTTCAACACTCGAATCAAAAGGGGAGAACTCTCGAATTTTCATCTTTATTTAAATTATAACTTCTATTACACAGGCTGAGCAGTCTTAAAAAGAGTTAAGCATAAAAACAGAATAAAATGCTCGAGGCCTTAGCAAGCTCACAGTTTATTTTAGATCATCAAGGTCCGTCAAGAGTCAGTCATTGTTTTGCCTGCTTGCTATTTCTCTTCTTTACCATACTTGATATCGGTGCATAAGCTTTGTGCTGAAATCTGGGTCAGCTCCTCCGAGTTGCCTCAGACCCCAGTTGTGCTCTATCCTCTCAAATTCTGGGCAGTGAAAGCAGGGACTTGGAAGTCTTCGATCCTGGCTCGGTGGAGCCCTTGGCTCATTCCTAACTGACGAAGAATGCGATCGGGAATATAGAATGTAAAAGCAGTCAGTCCAGCTATTACCATTCTTTCGAAACCTGTAGAACTCAGGGCCATGTCTGGAATGTTTAGGGCTTCATGCCTCCAAGTGATTTCATTCGGTAGCATTTCTCTCATGAATGTGTACCAATGTTGCGCGGACATCTCCGGGTAGATCATGCCTCGCTGGTGCATTCGATCGGGCAGATGGGGCCAGTTTGCTTCCGGCGCTGTGAGCAATCCCAATTTGTCAAACAGCCAGAGCTACATGAGTGGAAAAACAAGTAAGGAGTCATATAAAGCTTGAGTGGAAAAACAAGTAAGAAGCTTCAATATAGCCTTAGCCGAGAGATGAGGTAAAAATAGAATGTGCGAAAACCGGAAGAAGGTGAATTGAGTGAGAATTTACCTGCAGTAGGAGTGGACTACCGCTAAAACGTTTGTTTGGCAGTAGAAACCAAATTCAAACCCATGAGTGTTTCGGCCAGAACAAGCGGCACCACATTCCTCCGGGCACCCATTTGAGTAGCAACACTCACCAGCATGGGGTTAACTTGCCCATTCGGAGATAACAGTAAATAAGCAGCCAGCACGCTGATTACCAGGGCAAATCGACACCGAGCCTGCAGGGCTGTATCCTCTATATTCCCTTCCAGCCCATACCACTCCATTAGGCGCATGATGTTAATCTGCCCATCGGTTAGCAGACTTTCGGCTGCTCCCCTGGTAATGTCAAAACTTAACTGTAGGAGCTTAGGTATATTTTTCCTGTAAGGCGACACGACAATCACACTCGAAGCGACTCTTTGGAGGTACGCTTGGAATTCCTCCACGGTTGGGCACAGCTCGTTGGCCCCAAACCTGAACACATGAACCTCTGGGTCCCAGAATTGCAGGGCTGCCCTCAGAAATTCAGGATGGATCCTTGCATTGCGGAGAAAATAGAAGGCGGCCAGCCCGTGGGACCGGAATGACAACCAATCTCCAGCAACAAAAGCCGTTAGCCACAGACTAATCAAGATCGGAAGGTTATTTGCATTCTGGTATTTGTAGAAATTTCAAACTGTGGAAGTGATGCCTCTCATTTGCAGAATATTGATCTTTTTATAGCCAAGACGCGAAAAACATCCTACTTTCCCAGGGCAAATATCCATACAACGTGGCATCTTCTTCTTCAAAGTAAGGGCATCTGCAAACTGCCCCTGAAGTACTCTGAATGCTTAAAGACGATGACAAGGCTCATTGGCCTTAAAGATCTGAAGCGGTCAAATAAAGGTGGCTTGAGAGCAATTATCCACTTTATCGCGCGATAGACTCACTTCATCGCGCGATAGTTCAATCTGCAATTTGACAGATTACACCAGCTACTGTCCAATTTTGGTCACTTTTGGTTCCAAGGGTTCTTTTGCAGTTTTAATGGTTCCAGCAAGTCACTATGAGCATATACAACGTGTCCAAGCATTGGATTCGAGATATTGTTTTTAACGAAGATTTTGGACCCTCGGTGGCCCATTTCAACTTCAAATAGCCATTTCGGGAGTTCGAAACTCATTTCAAAGGTTTACACCCCATTCTCTCATGTCATACAGGTCATGGTAGCCTAGTATGACTGTACGAAGGTGTCAGTTTCAGTCCGGGACATAATAGAGTCATATTTTTCCATCTCGTGTCCATTTTGTGTCCTTTGTAGCACTTTTTGGTCTAATTTTTATTTTAAGACGTGTTTCTTGGTTCCATTGACTCGTATAGGTCGTTTTGCACATACCTGATCTAGCGAAAGCTTCAGTTTTATCCAAGTCGGAATATTTTGAGTTTTGGCTTATGAACGCCCGAAATTTCATTATATTCCTCTCTATTCCTCGTATCCTGGCTGTGTCCTAAGGTACATTCTCGTTTCCCTTCTGAGCTAGTTCTGTCTGTACATATGCTTGTGTCTATGAGCAGTCTCAGTACGTTGTCAATGCAAGTATGGTATTAGTGGCGAACTCTTATCTACCCTAATCTATTATAAGAGTAAGTAAATTGAAAATGCAAATCTTATAGCTAAACCATTATCTACCCATGTCATCATGAAGACACTACAACAAAAGTGGTCTAAGATGACGAAAATTGATGACGAAAAACTATTTTGTCGTTAACAGTATGTGATTTGCGAGGAAAAAAAATTTTCGTCCTTAATTGAAGGGAGCAGGGCTAATTAGGCGAGGAAATTTTTATTTGTCGTGGTTCAAACAACTTTAACGACAAAATTCTAATTTTTCTCGCCATTTATCCGTTCCAATTTTAATGTTAGCGACAAAAAAAAAATTTCCTCGCCGTTTCCCTCAAATAATTTGGCGGCATCCCAAATACATTAAATATTTTGGCGGCATCCCAACAAATAAGCATTGGCAGGACTGGGAAAAGAAAAGAGAAAAAAAATAAAGGAAATAGTACTCCTACTTTTCCTTCCCTCTCTCCTCATTTCCTCGTAACCCACCACTTCTCTCTCTCTTCTTCTCAGATGAAATACTTGCAGAGAAAACTTCGGTGAATCCGCCATAGCTCGCAACACTGAACTATTTTTCGATTGGAGCATCAAGAAGCACAATAGGATTGTACTTGTCTTTCTAATCGCTCGGTCTAAGATTTCAGGTATGTGAGATACGGTTGTAGGTTTCTCTCTGTCTTTTCCATATCTTCCTCCAAAGATCCTAAACTCAGTTGATTTGTTGTGATTATTTGGGGCAAAGTTGTCATAATCTTGTATATATATGTTTGTACATGGATCGGTGTATATATATAGACTTATATGTTAGTATTTCTCCAATTTATAGTCACCAACACCCTGACTCGGTGATAGGGCTGCAAAATACGAAAAGTGGGCGCCCATAGGTGTACGAACCGGTTTCGAGTCATGCATATCGAAACGCTCGAGGACTTTTTCAAGTCCATTCCGTTTTCCGTTGAATACTCATATATCTTTCTCCGCCTCCCCCGACAAGGGGAACAGATCCCTTTTTCAAGTTGGGCCAGACCCAAGCTTTCACGACCGAGCAACGTATTTTGTTTTTCTTTTCGCGGTCGTCCTCTTTTTTTGACCTTCTCATTAGAACATGAGGAGTCAGATTTACGAATAGAGGTGTAAACTGAAGCGGAAGTAGAGATTAGAAAAATTAAGCGGGTACCCCTGAATTTTCTCTCCAAAATCTTAAGTCTGATGACTGTTAAAAATATTTACCGAGCTGTGTTGTAGGATCTGACTTGTTCATAGTCTCTGCCACATAAAATTGGACTACGGTTTTAATGGTCCAAGCCCTATACCATGACAGGGTATTCAATGCATTATAGGAGTAGTACTGTGGAGTTCATACAAATTAGGGTGGAAATCAAACTAATCAGTGCTTAATCTGGGCTCTGGACATTAATCTGGGCATTAAACAATATTTCTTCGGTAATTTTTTTCGCACCCCTTTTTTCTACCATGCAATCGATTTTTGTCCTACTGCAACGTGAATTCACAAAGTTGAAGCATGGTGTTCTTTCGAGGAATCGACGGATCACACGGGTGAGAGTTTATTTTGTGGGTTGCTTATTTGAGTATTTGATTCGATGAATTTTTGTTAGTAGTTTTCTCGGTTAAGTGGTTTACAAGTTGAAAGCTTGTAAAAATTAAGGCAGATAGACCCCCAGTCCTTTACTCCTCCAACACAATCTATTCAACTCCATGGGCCTTTGATTGATAGATCCCATTTTAGAAAGACTTTGCATGTGGCCCATTAGTATATGCCTAGCTTGCCTACCCCAATAGGTTTTTACGTCTGTGATCTAAATTCTCGCTCCACAGCTGCGCAATTAATTCTCACTCTTTGCTCGCACACTTAATTCTCACTCTCGTATTTTTTAATAGTTTGAAAAGTTTTTCAAAGTTGCTTTCACAATCGCAATCCCATTCCTGCAATGTCTCGTGCATTATGTGACTTAGGTTGTGGGAGAGGGGGAGATGGCCATGTGACACTTAATAATATCCTGTAAAGGTGTGGGTTGATGTTTTTATTTCTTTTTTGACATGGGGATTTGGTTATGACTTATGCTCATAGGATTCAATCCCTATGTTGTCATGTGTATTCTGTGTTTTCGATTCTTGAATAGAAGTTGACTTCAAAAGATCAAGAAGTGAGGTATGAGACTATGAGAGTAAAAATAAAAATGTTGTACTTGTTTAATTAAAGGAAATTACTTCTGGTGTTTGTTCTATTGGGCAAAATAATTGATACCTCCTTGTGTTGTTACTTGATAGCTTATTCATTTACAAAGTATTGATTTCATGTGGAGTTTTGTTGTCTTATTCTACCTATATTTGTATATATAAGTCTCTTATTGTTATATTTGACTTTCTTTACATTCTACTCAAATGCAGCTGACTGGTTTCAAATACATATTTTCTAACCTTTTATTGACATTGCACTTGTCCAGATTCAATGGCTTATACCGAATTTCATTTTGTTCTATTTCGCTTTGTTTACTATAGTCACTTTTGGCTCATACTTGGGGCAAATCAAATTAGGAGAAAAGGTTGGATCTGTGTCTTAATGCTCTAACATGTCCAAAAGCGATAAACAATGGGTGAAACCAGGCGATCTCGCAAAACTGAAGCAAAATGGTTACAAGAGGTGGAGAAAGAACAATGTCAAAGAGAATGAAAACGAATACGAGATGATGAGAAACAACAAAGTCAAAGAGAATGAAAAGAGGGTGCAAGCTATGGGGTTCAAGCATATACCAGCTTCTTTAAGTGGTTTTGTTCATTACGTACCTATGAAGAGGAATGGCAAACTAATGAGGGCTGAGGCGGATGATGACAGCTCACCTGGTAACGAGGATGATAGTGATTGCGACTTTGATCAGTCTGATGACTCTTTTGAACAAGAGGTACTTTGTGGTTGCACATAATATATCAGAATAAAATCAACTTCATTTATTACTTTATCAGTTTGTACTTGTATTTTTTTTTTATCATCAAAGTTTCTTCTTCTACTCTTTCTTTTTTTTATCACCAAATTTTCTCTCATGCTCCACCCAAAAGCAGTAGCTCCCCAAAGATCCACTGCTTTAAAGCAGATTCTGAAAAGATGGTTAATGTCTTCGGGGCCTGCATTGCACCTAGGACATGAGTCCATAGTGGTCATGCGTCTTTGGGCACGAAGAAGGTTGGTAGGGAGTTTATTATGAAAGATAGTCCAAATAAAAGTTTTTAATTTTTCTGGTATTTTGATTTTCCAAAACCATTTCCAACCATTCGTGTCTGAGTCCTGCCCATTGATCATTCTATAAGCAGCAGAAATAGAAAAGTTTCCATGAGAGGATCCTTTCCAAGAAGGATGATCAGAGGCTTGAGTAACAAAGGGAAGGGGGATATTTTGAATTATTGCCAGGATATTACAGTCCACAATGTGGGCTATGCTATCCAAGTGCCATCTTCCATTGACAATAAGAGAACTCACTGTAGCATTAGACTTGGTATGATACCCAGGATATAAGAGGCCAGGGGCGTAGAACCACACCACCAATCCAACCAAATATCCACCTTTTTTCCGTCACCTATCACCCACTTGGTGCCTGCCCTAAGCACAGCTGTAGTGCTCATGATACTCCTCCAAGTGAAGGAGGCAGGTCGCTCTTTAGGACAGGAAGTAAGACTGTGGTTTCTCAAGTATTTGTCATTCATAATGCTCACCCAGAGATTCCCCTCCTGAGTAGCCAAATTCCATCCCAGTTTAGAAAGCAGGGCAATATTTTGGTCTCTAGCTTTCTTAAGCCCCAAGCCTGCATTATCCTTACTTTTACAGACAGTGTTCCAATTGACAAGATGTATTCTTTTTTTGTTAGGTGTGTCTCCCCACAAAAAGTTTCTATGAAGACGGTCAATTTTATCACACACACTAGCAGGGAATTTCATGGTTTGCATAGTGTAGCTAGGGATAGGTGAAGAAGAGGATTGAATTAAAGTAGCTCTCCCAACCAACATAAGGGTATTAGACTTCCAGCAAGAGAGTCTCTTTTGAATTTTTTCCAAAATGTGGTTAAAGTGAGCTTTTGACACTCTCTTGTGCAAGAGGGGAATGCCCAAATATTTGCCCAGGTCATTAGTAAGGGAAATTCCAGTCGTAGTGCTCAGCCTTCTGGCTTTATTTCTAGAAACATTTGGGGAAAGATAAAGCTTAGATTTAGCAAGACTAATGGTTTGGCCCGACATACAACAGAACTCATTAATCACTCCCATCATAGTATTACACGTATCAAGGCTGTCTTGTCCAAAAAGGATCAGATCATCAGCAAAAAGAGGTGAGTGAGTGGATTAGTGTTCTTACAGGCTTTGATCCCTTTCCATTTCCCTTCCCCAACCTTCTGGTTTATAAGTATTGATAACCGCTCCATACAAAGAACAAAGAGGTAGGGGGAAAGAGGATCACCCTGTCTTAATCCACGACCTGGAGAGAATTCCTCAAGAGTTTCACCATTCCAAAGTATAGAAGTAGAGACAGTGGTAACACAGCTCATAATCAAAGCAGTCCAAGAAGGGTTAAGGTTGAAGAAGATGAGAGTATCAAGAAAAAATTTCCAGGATACCTTATCATAGGCTTTCTCAAGATCAATTTTAAAAATCATGCCACCTTTCCTACCTTTTTTGGATCTCAGAGTATGGAGAATTTCTTGGGTGACAATAATATTCTCATTAGTAGATCTCCCAGGAATAAAGCTACTTTGAAAGGGGCTAATGATCTTAAGGAGCAGAGGTCTAAGTCTAGCAACAATAATTTTGGTGATAATCTTGTACCCTACATTGCAAGGACTTATAGGTCTGAATTGACTAACCGAGTTAGGTTGATCAACCTTAGGAATAAGAACAATTAAAGTTCTATTAATCTCTTGAGGGACGGCATTCATAGCAAAACAATTTTTGACAAATTTGCAAACTTCATCTCCAACAATATTCCAATACTTGTGGTAGAAAATCGCTTGAATACCATCAGGGCCAGGGGCTTTATAAGGATTAATGTTTTTCACGTTCTTCTACTCTTTCTCCATACTTTTGTATTGTCTTTTGGTATTTTTTGGTATTTTAGGTTGCAAGGATGCAAGTGGTACCTGAAATGCAACTTGGAACATTGCATCTTCAAAGAAGCCCTACCAGAAACCAACATGACGCGAGCCCCATCTATGAGAGGGGTACCCGATCGACCCCACATTCAGGCAGCCCCCTTTGTAGCACCTGTCGGTAAGCTTTAAATGTTATTTACATTTTTCTTTTGACAGTATATTTAAGCACTACTTTTGGCACTTTATTTTTTTTCTCAAGCTTGGAACTTACTATATTAACATAGCTTCATTATAACAATAGTTGCTGATAGACCTATGCGTGGCCCGACACGAGGCTTGATGGTTCAGCAAATATTCGACAAAGAAGGAAAGCTTCTTGTTCCCATCTCATAGTAAGAGTTAATTTTTGAATGTTAGAATGTGCAAGTGAAAGTGATAGTAACCATGAAAAACAGTAATGTGTTTGAACGTGAAATCCTAACTTTCATAGTTTGATTAGATACATTGTTGGATTTAATGTGATTTCGATCCTAGGGGTGATTGAAGTTCTGGCTTTTCCTCTAAAATTCGACATTGTTCTCATGTTTCGTAGTGTTCAGAGCTTTCATTTATTGTTTGGCTATATTTGTCTAAAGTATAATAGTAAATGCTTAAAATTTAGGGTTTTCATGTTGTATGTGCACCTTATGTTTTGGATATGATGAAATTATTTTGGACTAGTATAATGTTAGAGGGGCTTTTGGTTGAATCATTAATAAGCGTGCATTGAATTTACTATGTATTAGGTTTTGCTCATAAGTATCATCTTTAATTGGCTTTAGGCTCAAGTAATTATATTTACAGTAGTTGATATCTAAACATAGTAATGATTTTCTTTTATTTTACGTTTGCAGTTTGGATATGCAGAAGGTTGGTGGTATATATGAGAAGGCCAAGATCTTTTTTTGTGGATACTTCTTTTTGTTGGTGGTATATATGAGAAGGCCAAGATCTTTTTTTGTTTATACTTCTTTTGGTTATAATGGGCCGTCCGACAACTTTTCCTTTTTGTTTCGTGTCTTCGACCACTACTCGCTTAGTGCAACACTTATGTTATTATCTATGTTCAGTTAACTTGGTTCTTTTTGGACAGTGAATGGACACCTTGAAACCTTTGTTTAGCAGTTTACGGTAATATGAAGGTTGTTAGTGACTTCTGTTAGATGCATTTTTACGTACAGCCATTCTTTTCCCTTTGTGTAAAATTTTGTTGATTGGATTTGGGAGTGCTTTAAAATGGACAGGGTGAACGAAAAAACACCAATTATAAATTAGCGACGAAATAAATTCTCTCCAATTACCAGATAATTATTTTTAAAAAATCTTTTGGACGACGAATACTTTTCTCGCCATTGTGTTTTCGGAAAAAAGGATTTTATTACTTTGCGACGAAAAAAGAACTGATGGGGAGGAATTAATTTGTCGGCATGGGAATAAATTAACGAGGAAATAATTTGTCAGCCATGGGAAACATTAGCGAGGAAATAATTCGTCGGCCATGGGGAGTCATTGACGAGGAAAAGGCATTTTTCGTCGCCAGGGGTCTTCCGCGTGAAACAAAGATCGACGAACGGGACGGCAAAATTTTTTCGTCGGCAACAACTTTGGCGATGAAAAGCAGGCAATTGGCGAAGAATTTGTTTCATCGTCTTAGACCTTTTTTGTTGTAGTGAGAAAACTACTATGCGTGCGACGCTTCGGCCACCCGAAAGTCATCATGCCAACTGGGGCACACTCGCCCATCAAGACAAAAGGGCACGCAGACCCCAAAAATGTCTATCAAAGTAGCAGGCTAAGGCGCTCTGGCCTTTGATCTATCTACGCGGGCACGCAGGCCCAAAAGCAAAAATCAAAGTGCAGAAAGTAAGATGAGGCCTCTTGATAGCCCTTAGTCCTCCCCGAACCAGTCACCCTCTCCGTCGTCATCGTCGTCGTCTCTCTCTCGGGGATCCTGTCTAAAGCCTAGATCGTCTGCTGAGTCGTCAGAACCGCTGCTGTCAGACGCGTCTTCTCCCTCTCCTTCTTCTTCCTCTTCCTCCTCTTCGTCCTCATCCACGGAGACCTCAGGCAGGATCAGTCGCTTCTTGCGGATCGGCTCATCTTGTGAGGGCCTCTGGCGCATCTTTAATTGGTACCTCTCCTCTGCGCGCGCCACGGCTTCCCGGGCCGCCTCCTCACTCGCGGCAGGTGGCTGTGAGCCCCATGTCTGTGGTCTTGTGGTAAGTGGAGGAGCGGGAGTCCTAGCAGCCAGCTTCTTTTGTGGAGGATCTCGGACGCTTTTCCTCCTAGGGGCCGCCCGTCCCTATGCCTGCATTGTGATTTTTATACATTAGCGTATGTTTTGCATATTGTATGTTTTAAAAGTAGGTATGATCAATCCTCAGTCAACAGCAATCAAAGCATACTGTGAATCGGGCAAGTGTGCGCATATATCTAGTATCAAATGCAGGAATGTATCATTTGCAGGAATGTATCGAATGCGGGAATGTATCGTTTTTCTGAAAGATATACCTGAGATCTCCGAGCCCCCACGGTGGATAGCGCAAGTCCAATGGCAAGCCACTTGCTGCCCTTCTTACCACATTCTCCAGCACGAGCATGCGCCGAACAGCCTCGTTCACCCACTCATTGGGTACCTGCAAGAATAATTTGAACATGAGCAATTGGGCAATATTTCAAACTTTATGGAAGTACAACAATAAAGGTTACAATATTTTATTGGCACGGTGACGAGCGCTGTCTCAACTCTGGCGGGGGTTAGGTGTAGCTTAGCTGGATTGCGCTGAAAGTCTACCACTGCTATCTGCCACGTCAACTCCGATGGCCCACCTCTCACCGGTCCACTCGGACCTCGCCTCGCGCGATTCTCGCTACTACTCTGTCTCCCCGTGACAGCTGTCCTTTCCTCAGCGGCTCCAAGAGCCTGCCTTCGGACCTCTCTGAACCCTTGCACCTTCAGTGGCCCCTCCAAGCACTCCCTCTGGTAAGTCGCGTAGTCCATGTCTGGACGCAAGTGGCGTATCAGGTCAGTATCGGGTTGTGTAAAGATCTTCAGCTCAGCCAAAGTGTACTCCCCTGTGTGTGAAGCACGTGGCGGAAGCGGTCCGGGCACCTGAAACCCTGCATAGCCAAGTGATTGGCGTGTCACTCGGTCACCCAAGTACCACTGCCAACCAAAAGCCGACTTCAGCAGCACCCTGCTTACCGTCACAACCCTGCTCCTGGCCAAGTATTCAGGCTCTGGCTCTGTCACCCTCCAAGGATCCCACTCGATCTGCACAGGCGAACAATGCATGTATCGATCAGCGACAGCATTGAAGCAATAAAAAGGGGTGCATATTCCTGTTTGACAAAATCATGTTATACCTGTGAGGGTCGAAGCTCGTCAAGGTATATCCTGAAGCCATTCAGGTCACCTCTCCCTCTCTTCTCTCCTATGTTTTTCTTGCTCCAGATATGGGCACGCGGGAGGATCCCCAAGTCTAGGCTCTTCGTCACTGGACGACACATGTTCAAAACCTCGTAGGCCCAGAGCTGCATGGTTAACAAGAGATCAAATCGTCAGTACAACGCAGAAATACTACTGAGCAATTTATGTAATCAAATGGATCAGTGTATATTGGAAATGTGCTTTACTCTATTAAAATCATACCTCCCAGATCCGCCAATACCCAGCAGTGCTCATCTCTATCCTCGACGAGTTCCCCATGAAGCCATAAGCTACGCCAAGTGCAGCTCCTCCCCAGTCAAAGCATGAGGCCGTCCTCAGATATCTCAGTGCAGGCAAGTAAGATAGGTGGACCTTACTACACCTGTTCGGGTACAGGGTAGCACCAAAAAGGTACAACAGGTACACCCGAGCCATCTACTCTGCCTCCTACTCATTCGTCATCTCCTTTTTGAGGTATCTGGTGAACTGCCCATACCTCGCCATCCCCTCCTCAACCTTGGGCACTTCTCCCAAGAACCACTCCAGGGCTGCCTCGTCCTCCTGAATACCCGAGTCAAACGGGATAGGCTCGCCCCCAACTCTCAAGCCTATGATCGCCGCAAAGTCAGTAGGCGTCACTGTCATCTCCTCGGGCGGCAGGTGAAAGGTATTTGTGGTATCCCTCCACCTCTCTGCAAGTGCAACCAGGACAGCATGGTCATTTCTGGCTGGCGTAAGAGTCTGTATGAACTCCCTGAAGCCTGCCTCAACCACCAACTGCCTCACTCTGGCAAGTAAGCCCTCGTATAGCGCTAAAGAGCTACACGCCCCCTGAAACCTTGGATGTCTCTCTGCCTCACTCTCTCCTACATCAAACATGGAAACAAGCAACAAGAGGCATATTAGCATGCATGGTTTTCATTTTTCAAGTTCTAGGTATTCAATGAAGCCTGATAGCAGACGGTTGGTTCAAGTTATTATGTTTCATGCGTGTCATTCAATGTGAAACTTTGGCATCGATATTCAAGTCTACTTCAAGGATTACTTTACACATTTCGGCATTCAAACACAAACATTGTATTTAAATGTGTAATCGCAAAAGGAAATGGGGGATTTTGGAAAATTTACCTCAGACCAGCTGCTCAAAATATGGGTCTCAGGGTCTCTCAGAACAAGCTCAGAGTCGTACTCCGCCTGCCGTGGCCTGTATACTGCAAGACCCGATGGTACAAACAAGTGTGGAGCGGGTAACTCATATCCCTCTGCTGAAAATGGAACACGAGTCAAGCTCTCCACCTCCGACACCGCTGTCACCCTAGGATCGTGTACCCTAGCTCCGACCTTCTCCCCGGTTTCTGCATCCCTCAGGTCCTCCTCCTCGATAGCCCTCTCCCTCTCGGCTGTCGCCGCGGCCTCTGAAGCGGCTATCACCCTCTCCCGCTCCTCTCGAGCCTCCAAAACAGTAGCCCCAATCATGGGATCCTCCTCGAGGAGCCGGGCTAGTCTCTCCTCACTTAGAAACTCTGCGAGATCCTGTCTCGTAATCAGTTTGTCGCCCGACGACGTCGCTGCTGGCCAGAACAGTACCTCCTACAGAGGAACCTCTATGGTACCCTCCTCCTCGGTCACCACACCCTTGCCTTTCGCCGAATCCCTCGGCGGAGTCTCGCTCGGCCCGGCACCACCACTATCGGCACCTTTACTGTCAGTACCCTCTGAACTACCACCGAGCCACTGACGGCTATACTCGGGTCCAATGGCTCAACAACGGGACCCACGGCCCCAAATTCCTCCGTCGCGCGATGCTCGACGCCACCACTAACCTCCTGCATGCGACCTCGTTCGCCATCGCTGCCACCTATTACCTCTGCACTGGTGTCTGCGACAGCCTCCACCGACGACTGACTCTCTCTTTCAACCTCCATTGGTCCTCCCTCGACCTCCGGACAATCAACTACATCTCCACTGCCCCCATTGACGCCGTGATCTTCCATGAGTGTCGGAATGCGTGTGGATTTCTTGGTTTTGGAATAAAATCAAGGTTTTGGAAGCGGAGTTTGAGAGAAAATAAGAGTTAGGGGGAGTTTGAAACTGCTATGAGCGGTTTCAGAACGTCCCCGCCGATTAAATGGAAGAAGACAGGCATGGGCCGGGTTTGGGCTCTTTCCAGATCCAAGCCTTAAACGTAACTCCCTCGCGCGACGAAGTAACTCCCTCGCGCGACGAAGTGACTCCGTCGTGCGATGATCCAATTGGGCCTTGAGCCCAATCCAGTCTTTGGACGAGCCGGATCATGTCTCGAAGACCTGGGGTTCATTCTTATGACACCGTAACAGTTTTTAATAAGTATTCATGGCCGGAGAGCTTATCTATCCCCAACGACGATCCATCCGTCCAAATTCAATTAGCGACGATCCATCCGTCCGATATCAAATCAGCGACGATCCATCCGTCCAAATGTTCAATCAGCAACGATCCATCCGTCCGATATCAAATTAGGGACAATCCATCCATCCAAATGTTCAATCAGCGACATTCCATCCGTCCGATATCAAATCAGCGACGATCCATTCGTCCGATATCAACTCAGCGACGATCCATCCGTCCGATATCAAATCAGCGACTATCCATCCATCCAATATCAAATCAGTGATCGACCAGTTCTCCGATCCCTCGGTGCACGGTATTTGTATATACTTGTTTGCACTTTTCATTTAATCACCTTTTGGGTGAATTGAATGGGTGTCTACAAATCTTTGACATTACCCGTACCGGCCAATGGTGCTCCGCGTACCGTCAAAGAGGGACTACTGTAGACACCCCGATCTGGATCTCCCAATCGTTTTACTTTAATTTTCGGTTTCTTGTTTCCCCGATGATGGATCAGGTCGAAAACAGTCTTGAGAAAATGAAATGGTTTAAGCTTGGAGTGTGTGGAACCCATCCTTAACCCTAAAACCCTTGAATCCAAGCCTCGACCTCAGGTTTGACTATCGCGCGACCTACTGGGTCTCTCGCGCGATGCTTTACTTGCCAGGTGGTGGTCAAAGTCAAATTTTTGACTATTGAACATCACGGGGCTGATTGAACCCTCGCGCGATGGAGCCACTCCCTCGCGCGATGGTCAACACCTGTCATTTCCACCTTTTTCCAGCTGGATTTTGTGATGATCAGGGGTCTACAGACCTATGTAACCCCGTTTCGTTGACTGAACAGCATTCTGCGAGGCTGCCCTTGCACCACCTCTCCCCCACTCTCCCATCACCTTTTGCACCCTACTTCTCCACCAAGTAACTGCAGCCAGCCTTGTTGGCTGGTTGCATTGCCTTGTTTAGCCACCACCAAAGCCCCCCACTCTTCCTATAAATACCCCCAATGGTTCATCTTCCAAAGGGTTACCAAAATTTTCAAAAGAGAAGAAAAAGACACAAGCCCAAGCACTTCTCCCATTCAAATCACACCCACATACTCATTTTTCGAGCTACACCACCTTATTCAAGCCATTTTCAAAACACTCAAGCTAAGGTATAATCCTTATTGTATACTGTTTTGACCCCTGAGGGGGGCTGGCAGGGCCAAGGCTGATAATTAATATCAGTCCTGGTCCTAAAGCTAGCAGAGTTACAAGTTGCCTTGGATCATCTCTCCCATGCGCGAGTAACCCACATCATCGCACGACGGTTCTTGTCAGCACGATATGGTTCTCATGGGGATGGGATCCTGATCCTCCTTTTATTTACATGATTTCCTGCTTTTTTTTGGGATGTATGTTTAGAATAGCTCACTGTCTTGCATGATAAAATCAATCAGTTCATTTATTTTGCACATTTAATTATCTTGCAATGCCCTTGGGTGTGGGCAAATGCGATTTGCCCGATCTTTCTTTCCTCCGGGAAAGGGGATTCCGTTCCCCACCCTTTGAGAAAGGAAAGATACTGCCGGTTCGCGGGAGCGCTTTTTAAGCTGGACGACAAGCGCTCGCGAAAATATAGAGTCGCCACTTGGGTTTGAAGGTCCGTCACCCAAGGAACCGTATTTTGAAGCACTTGTCGCGCTGTTTGATTTGAAAAAGTTAAGGAACCAGTCCGTCATAACCATATCTGGGTTCGGGAGCCAGGTTACGAGAGAGGAAGGGTTTTATGGCACCCCTCTCGCCCAATCCGGAGATCGGTCTCTACTTAGGCATTTGCGAAAACGTTGTTTGTTTGCGATTCTGTTTGATTAATCAATTTTTAGCCAATTAGGGCGGGGGAACAGTTAATCGGGGATTAAAACTGTAACATGTTTGCAAGATGTGATGGATAGCATGGATGAACAGTTAGTATAGGGTGAGAACAGACTGCTGTGGGAATTTAAACAAACTGGGAAGCCCTTGTTTTGGAGTGACGTGCGCAGGAAGAAACCAGCATGCACTGAACAAGTCATTGCATGTTGTTCACTCTTGCGCGCACAACTCCAAAACACACGCGCGCCGGTGAGCTTAAACCCACAACTCTTTTTCTCAAACCTTCTGGGCTCTGGAAGGACCAGTGCACACCCAGGACAAACCACGCAGTTATAAGCAGCATAATATACAGTTTAAAGGCTTAAAAGCCCTAGAAATTGACAAAACACCCCATAAACAGTGTGGGGACAAAATAATGGCCTAAGGCCGAGCTACCCGTGCAAGGCCAGTCACTGGTCGGAGCAGACTATCGCGCGATGGAGTCACATTGTCGCGCGAGGGTGCGCCCTGGCGCGCGATGGTGCGCCCTGGCGCACTGTCGCGCGATGGACTGAGTCTGTCGCGCGATGGTGCGCCTTGGCGCAGGATGGTTGCGCCCTGGCGCGGACAGACCAGTGCTTGGTTCACATTTTCTGGGTTCTGGGACAGATCCAGAATTATCCCAGGGGTATTCCAAAATAGAAAAGACGCAAATTGAACTACAACTAGCAATTTCTAACAAAGGAAAGCAGTAAACTGGTTTTTAACATGCTCGCAGTGATCTATACGTAAATAAAGCACAAAATAGCAAGACACCAATCCCCACGAGAACCGTCGCGCGTTGATCGAAATTGTCACACGAGAGAGTGGCTCCATCGCGCGCTGGTTCTTGCCATGACGGTTTTTGAAACCTTGCCAGCTTTAGGACCAGAACTGGTATTGATTACCAGCCTTGGCCCTGCCAGCCCCCCTCAGGGATCAGAACAGAAACAGAACAAAGGTAAGCTATACCTTTGGCTTCGGGTTTGAAAGAGTATTTGAGCTTTGAATTGAGGTTGAGGTTGTTTGAGGTGTTTGAGTTGAAGAAGAACAAGCTATGCTCTTTATTGTGCTTAAGGTGTAAGCCTTTGAATGCCAATTTTTGTTAACCCTTTGAAAGAGAACAAATGGGGGGTATAAATAGGGAGAGGGGGCAAATCTGGTCGGAAACAGAGGTCTTCAGCCAGTCCACGAGGCCTGGCTGAGGCTGCATCGGTGGCCAACTGTCCTCCTCAGGAAAGGTCGGTTGTAGGTTGGACCATCGCGCGATGGAGTGAGACTGTCGCGCGATGGTGCGCCCTGGCACACTGTCGCGCGATGGTGCGCCCGGGCGCGGGATGGATGCGCCCTGGCGCGGACCAGCAAGGTTTTTGGTTTTTGAAGTAGCTTAGGCTAGGTTAGGTTCAAGGGTTTTGCAAACACTCAAAGCTCAAACACGCTATCATTCTCAGGGTTTTCTTGATCCATTTCATCATCGGGGAATCAAAAATTGTAAGTAAACTAATCTGGAAGCCCAGATTGGGGTGTCTACAGTAGCCCCTCTTTGACGGCACTTGAAGCACCATCGACTTGGTACAAGTAACGTCAAAGAATTCTAGACACCCCTCAAGGCAATCCAGAGCAAAGCATACTAGAAAAGTAGACAAGTAAACTTAAGGAACCTGATCGGTGGAATGGACTGGCTGTCCATTGCCGGGGATGGAAGTAGAAGTGGACGAGCGAATCGCCGCTTGTTGATCGAATTTGGACAGAACAGGCTGTCGTTGCAGATTTGGACGGGACATGTCGTCATTGCTGGGGATCAAGCTATCCTCGGCACGAAGTATTCCAACAAACACGGGTAGGTCGTGTCAGGTAGGTTGAATTCCATCTGTTGGGAATCGGAGCCAATCTCCTTATCAAAGACCATCCGAGACAGAGCAATAAGCCTGATGGAAGATGCGCGTGAAGCTAGACTGAAGTAGAGGTAGTTGTTTGGGGCAGGTCGAGGCGGACTCTCCTGGGGAACAACTAGTTGCGGATGGATGGACCATTGAACAAGCCATCGGACGATAATCTGATCGTCGTTGTGGATTGTATGAACGATATGGCTGGTTGTCATCGCTGGATGGACAGAGACAGGCGATGTGGTTGTCGTTGCTGAATGGGCAGAGACAGGCGACGTGGTAGGTTGTCATCGCTGAATGGACAGAGACAGGCGATGTGGTTGTCGTCGCTGAATGGGCAGAGACAGGCGACGTGGTAGGTTGTTATCGCTAAATGGACAGAGACAGGCGATGGCTGATTGTCATTGATGATATGGCTGACCATCGTTGAATTGAGAAGGACGATATGGCTGACCGTCGTTGATGATATGGCTGACCATTGCTGAATTGAGAAGGACGATATGGCTGACCGTCGTTGATCTATAGACAGGAAGATCAGTGTGCTGAATGATCAAGTCGTTGAAGATTAGACAAGACTGGCTGTCGTTGATGCGGACGGAGAGATCAATGAGCTGAGTGATCAAACCGTTGAGGAATTTGACAGGATGGGAGGATCATCAGTATAAATGATCGAGCCGTTGAAGTCTGGATGGGAGGATCATCAGTACAAATGACCAAGCCGTTGCAGACAGGATGGGACAATCATCAGTATAAATGATCGAGCCATTGAGAAATGGACAGAACCGGCTGTCGTTGATTTGAGACGGGCAGATCAGTGTGCAGAATGATCGAGCCGTTGAGAAATGGATAGGACCGGCTGTCATTGATTTGGTTCCACAGAAGATTTTATTGTATCCTGCCATTTGAACAATGCCGCAAGAGATTTTCGATCGCATCCGTTGGCGAACAAATCGTGGACTCAGGGAGATTTCTTCGCATCCGCTGACCAACAATAACAAAACCGCAGGAGATTGCATCGCATCCTTTCGTAAACAAAGTCTTGATGGCGACCATTCTGGCCACCTTCCTGTTTTCAACAATTGATATATACAATATGCAAAGATGTATACAAACAAAATGCACAAATTGAAAATGCAGATGCAAGCTAAGGGCGGCTCCTAGGAGGACAATGATGCCTAAGGACTACCACTGAGCCCCAGTACTTTACTGTCTTTTGCTTCTGAGATGCGCATCCAGATAGAGAGACATTGAACGGGCTGGCGTGCCCAGGTGACATATAGGAGCGGTGTGGCATTGGGCCTGCATGCCCCTTCTTCGATGCTTGGGTGGATAAGCCCCAGAGATATGCTTTGTTTGGCCTTGGGCTGACGTGCCCCTACTGTCTCAAGAGAGTCCAGAGCTTGTGAATTGTAGATGCAAGAGTAGCAATGTAAAAATTGCATTTTTCAGTTTATTGACATATAAACCATGCGCTAATATCTAATTTGCATTGACAAGTGAACTGAGTCGACACACAGACACACATATATGCACAGACATGCCTAGCTCGAATGAAAAGGGGGAAAGAGCCCCAGGGAACAATGCGAACCCTTAGACACATGGAATACAATGAAATTTTGGGCATTAACGTGCCAAAACTCACAATATCCCTTAGGCAGGTGAAACTGACACTTGCGAAAAGTGCAAAAGGTACAAAGACCTGCACAACAGACAAAATCGAGAAAAACATCCCGATGAGACAAATGGATAGAGAAACTGGAAAAATGTCACAAAAATGGACATAAGACTCAAACGATGACTCGTATAGGCCCGGACTGAAACCGACACCCCCGTGCAGTCACATTAAGTCTACACGGTATGACCAAACTTGGCAAAAGCCCCTTTGAATAGGACTCAAAGGCAGTAGCTGACTGCTATCGATTGCTGTACGAATTGAAAAAGTGCGCGCAGGGTTGAGACCAACGCACATAACTACGAATCAAGTGCGCGTGAACCTCAAACTAGCGTACATGACTGCAAAGCTACTGCAACTGCTCACATCAGATTTCGCTGTACTTAGAATAAACTGTGAGCCGTTAGGCCTCGCCAGCATTTCGTTCTGTTTTTTATGCTTAAATTCTTTTAAGGCTTTATGCTCAGCTTTGAAATTGAATTAGTAGTTTGAAATAAAATTGAAAGACGAAGGATTTCCCCCTTCAGACTCCTCCCATGCAGCTTGATCTTCGATCCTCTTCGACCTTTGATGTGTACCAAACGTCAACCATGGATCCAATTGATAGATTGTGACCGAGTCTCAAGGAGAGACTGCCTACGTATCCCAAGCTAGGGAATCAGGTCAAAACGTAGTTCAGGCAAAGGTTCACTCGTGTGTTTTACCTCACCTTTTACGCTCTAACTTTTGCCTAGAACCGCCCATTCGGGTTTTCGGTCTAGCGAGCTTTCAAATATCGCCTTTACTTTTGCCTAAATCGCCTTCATAGGTTTCGGTCTAGCAGGCTGCTCTAACTTTTGCTTGGAACTGCCCACCGTTGGGGTTTTCAGCCCAACGAGCTTCTCTCAGGGAAGAGGCTTTTGAATTGATCCATGCTGACCAAGGTATTTGAATTTATTGCCGTCGAGGTCAAAGAAATGGCTGCACCCCCAGATGAAATGGCTGCAAGGTCCAAAGTGCTTCAGTTGACATGCCTTGCTTCAGGCCAATTTTGAACTTTCAAACTTGTGCTTGGCGGAAGGCTGTTCCTACAAATTTGAATATGGTATAAGGCGCTGAACCTTTTGAGCTTCTGTTTTTTTGGCTTGGCATCTAGTAGCAGGGGGATTTGATGTTCTTTTATCTCAAGATCAATACCAGGCGTGTCTTTGTGAGACCATGCCAAGTCATTGATGAATTCTTCGAACCTGTGTGACCGGGCAGAATGCTCCTCTGAGAACAGCTTTGAACCAAATTTGAACCATTGGGAGGTTGTTCTTGTCTTTCAAGTTTATTTGAAAACTACTATTTCAATTAATAGGCTGAGCATGCCTTTCGTCTTCCCTTTCGGCGAGGGAACACATTTCCTTGAGAATGATCCCATCGAAATCTATCCCTTCGTCGTCAGGGTCGACACAATTTATTCAAAAGCCAGCGAAGTACTTAGAAGCAAGATAATGCATATCCTAAAGAAAGCCCCTCGGGGTTGCCAAGTACAGCAAACTCAAAACTCGAAACGAAAGCTACGACGTGGAGGGCCAAGAGGCACAAATTACGACTCAGAGCTAGACTTAGACAAACACAAATGACTCTGTGTCAAACTCAGACAAAACGCCAATGCAAACTAAACGCGGTTTGAAAATGCAATATTTAAAAAGCTACCCATAGCTTCCACAAAAAGAGGTAGGATCCAGCGGGTGTCAGGCCTAAGCAACAGCACTTCGGCTTCCTTAGCTTCTTTGACCAAACCTACTCAGTGCTCCTTTGATCAATGGACCTCAGCCAGTCAGTCTTCTCCTTTGTAAGCCCCTCATTACTGTCAATCCAGGTGTCGGCAGAGAAAACCTCAATTGCCCAACCTACAGCCATCATGTTAACCTCCGGTTCAGACGGGATGGATACGATGGGTTTGGGTTGATTTGCTGGGACGATGTAGTGGCTAGGGTTGAATATGGTGGAGCTCGGGTTGATTTGAGTGGAGGTGATAGATATCTGACCAACCAGAGGGTCAGAGTCGTGTTGAGGCAAGGAGTTGGAAATGACGTTAGGCTTTGGTGGAACATGAACCGTGCCATTGTCAATGAGATCTTGAATCTCATGTCGAAGACGATAGCATGCGTCAGTAGGATGGCCAGGCATTTGGTGGAAGGCACAGAAGAGGTGAGGCTTGTAACCAGAAGGTAGGACTTTTGGCGGAAAAGTTGGGGTCAAGGGCTTGAGATGCCCAGATTTGACAAGTTTTTCCATCACTGCGGACAGAGATGCCTCGAAGACAGAGAAATTCCGAGGCTGGGTTCGGGCCCGGTAGCTTTGGGCGTTTTGAACCTGATTAACATCGGCAGCGCGATTGGAGGAAGCAGCAGTGTTGTCCCCATTTGTAGTTGAATTGGCGTAATTGCTTCCACCAAACAGTGTGCTACTATTTCCAGAGTAAGCCCTCGGCTTAGCTTTCTGTGAGGAGGACTCTCCCCTCGGCAGAATTCCACTCTGCAGTGCATCTTCAATGGCTAGACCTGACTCGAAGAAAGTCTCAAAGTTAGCAGACGCTTGAACAAGAACCAGGTGCCTGGCATAATCTGGCTGGAGATTGCGGGAGATGATGCGAAGTTGATCCCTCTCGCTCAAGCGATCAGTCATCAATGCGGCTTTGGCTCTCCACCTCTTAACAAAATCCGCAAAGGACTCATTTGCTTCCATTCTGGTGGACTCCAACACACGAGTAGTCATCTTGAGCTGAGAGTTATAATTGTACTGCGAGACAAAGGCAGCCCCTATGTCTTCCCAAGTTCTTCTTTTGGAGATGTCAAGCGACATGAACCAATGGAAGGCAGGCCCAGAGAGAGTCTGAGGAAAAAGCTGAGACATGGCCTCACTTTCTACACCCAACAACTTCATTGCAGCATGGTAGCCAAAGAGATGAGTCTTGGGATCACTGCTCCCATCGAACTTAACCAAGTCAGGCATCTTGAATTTGTCAGGAAGCCTAGCATTAGGGTACAAACAGAGACGATCCAGGTCAATTCCCCCTGCACTGATCTTCTCGGATTTTGAAACAGCTTCTTCCAGCTTAGCCATCTTGGCCATAAGTTCAGCTATGTCAGGGTTTTGAACAGGCCTAACAACAGCGGGGTTTGGATTTGGAGCAGGCACACGAGCCTTTCTAGGGTTGGGCTGAACAATGAGGCGCCCTGCATGGTTTGGATCCTCGATGAAGACAGGTTCTGCATGAACATCCTCATCGTCATCGCCTTCCTCTTCGACTGCTGATGGAAGATGAGTGTTGATAAGGTCATTCAAACGGGAGATGGAGGCATCAGTCTGAGTGGCTCTCTGTTGCATAGCAGTGATACTGTTCTGGAGGTTCATGAGCATGGTTTCCAGAGTGAGCGGTTGCGGCTGATCTGCCATTGCAGGTTTTTCAATGGAGCTTGATGAAGAAGCTGAAGATGGGGAAGCCGGCGGCGTGACCTTTTGCAATATCGATGGCGAACCCGACTGCAGGGTGGCCAACAATGAAC
Source organism: Rhododendron mucronatum var. ripense (assembly GCA_019656295.1). Classification (NCBI taxonomy): domain Eukaryota; kingdom Viridiplantae; phylum Streptophyta; class Magnoliopsida; order Ericales; family Ericaceae; genus Rhododendron; species Rhododendron mucronatum. Next base: position 6,502,837 of record BPLT01000004.1, on the reverse strand, counting down.
CTGGAGAAGCCTCTGTTGCGACTGACAGGGAATCTAGCCTGATAAGCCTTTGAACCGGATTCCGGTGCAGATGTTCCCAAGTAGGTTTGGCTCTTCCTTTCGGTACTCTCTTATTCGGTGCAATGGTTCCAAACTAGACAGTAAAGTAATTGAAAGCTCAGTGACGTTCCTGCAGCAATTAGAATGCAATGTACACGACATCGTCGGTGTCCTCCTAGACTTTACAACTACAGACGAGTCTGTCTCATGATGTTTGGACGCTGCCAGAATCCTCGGAAATCTTTTTCGAGGTTGTATCCTTTGAATAGATCAACTAACACTAAGAGATGTCAAAATAGTCTAAGCCTTTGACTATTTCGTTCTTGAAGGTTCAACTTTGGAGTCCGGAACAACTCAGTATTGATGACATGGCACCTTAACTTTGAACACCGCGGTGTATAGTGACTTCGCACTTCAACCTGGGTAGTGCCAGTGTCATGACATCCATACTTTATGGTTCCTTATTTTCGGTTGAAATTTCAATAAGGCATGAGCCAAGGACTTAAAAAGGTTCGATTTCCCAAAGTCTCGCTGATCTAAGGACTTTGAAAATTAGCAACGTGCACCATCGAGATGCACGACTCTTCATCGGGTCATGGCAGCGTCCTAATAAGCATAAGACAGACTCGAAAGAGAGACATTCTAGAAGCCGCCCTAAACATGCTCCTATGCAAAACAGTATGTATGTACAAAAACAGAGACGAGTTTGCCTCACGAATTTCAGACGTTGCCAGAATCCTCAGAATTCTTTTCGGCCATGTGTCCCTGAGTAGGTCGTCAGATCCTAAAAGATGTCAAAATAGACTAAATCTTCGACTAGTCCCATTTGAAGGTTCAACTCTGAATTTGGAACAACTTGATGGTGATGACATAGCACCTTAACCTTGAACACGGCGGTGTATAGTGACTTCGCACTTCAACCTAGGTGGCACCAGTGACACGGCATCACTACTTTTGTTGTTCCATATTTTCGGTTGAATTCTTAACCGGGCATGAGCCAAGGATGTAGTAAATTTTGATTTCTAAAAGTCTCATTGAACTAAGGACTTTGCGATTGATAACGAACATTCGACAGAATGAAAGACTCCTCATCGGGTCCAACAACGTCTTAGATTGCGCAAGACAAACTCGAGAGAAAGAACCACTCTAAGCATGCTCCTATGCTAAATAATGTATGTACAGTACATGCGATAGGGAAAGCGGTAACACATAGACAGTATATGGGGTTAGATGCAAATAATCTTACCCTGCAGGTACCTGTCCTAGTTTGGAGAGTGCTAGTGCTTGTATATGCAAAGGCTAGTTTTGGCTTGCAACAGGTTCCTCAGACTAGAGCCAAGATATACCTCCCGCTGCCCGCGTAATTGCAGAGCAACAGTCGAACGGTAGAATGACTCATCATCGTCGAAGGTTGTTGGTCATTCGGGGTCCCCGGGCTCCGGTAAACCGTGCCGGCTTGCCAAAACGATCCAACGAGGCTTATCCCACATCGATGCAAATGAGAATGCTAAAAAGTTTGATTAATGAAACAGAATCGCAAATTCGCAAATGCCTTTTCAAATTTGGCTCTCTTTATTAATCAATACTTAGAGGAAACTACACGAGAGAACAATCGGAAAAGCCCCAGATTGGATGGCCGGACACGAGGTCCTGTTAAATCACCAATCCTTTCTTTAGCAGCGCGAAGCTCACTATTTTGACAGGTTTTTAGGGATTGTTCTCAAGCGTATTAAAATCTAAGCATAGATCAATATTGATTCGATCCCCAGCAGAGTCGCCACTGTGGGCAAATGCGATTTGCCCGATCTTTCTTTCCTCCGGGAAAGGGGATTCCATTCCCCACCCTTTGAGAAAGGAAAGATACTGCCGGTTCGCGGGAGCGCTTTTTAAGCTGGACGACAAGCGCTCGCGAAAATACAGAGTCGCCACTTGGGTTTGAAGGTCCGTCACCCAAGGAATCGTATTTCGAAGCACTTGCCGCGCTGTTTGATTTGAAAAAGTTAAGGAACCAGTCCGTCATAACCATATCTGGGTTCCGGAGCCAGGTTACGAGAGAGGAAGGGTTTTATGGCACCCCTCTCGCCCAATCCGGAGATCGGTCTCTACTTAGGCATTTGCGAAAACGTTGTTTGTTTGCGATTCTGTTTGATTAATCAATTTTTAGCCAATTAGGGCGGGGGAACAGTTAATCGGGGATTAAAACTGTAACATGTTTGCAAGATGTGATGGATAGCATGGATGAACAGTTAGTATAGGGTGAGAACAGACTGCTGTGGGAATTTAAACAAACTGGGAAGCCCTTGTTTTGGAGTGACGTGCGCAGGAAGAAACCAGCATGCACTGAACAAGTCATTGCATGTTGTTCACTCTTGCGCGCACAACTCCAAAACACACGCGCGCCGGTGAGCTTAAACCCACAACTCTTTTTCTCAAACCTTCTGGGCTCTGGAAGGACCAGTGCACACCCAGGACAAACCACGCAGTTATAAGCAGCATAATATACAGTTTAAAGGCTTAAAAGCCCTAGAAATTGACAAAACACCCCATAAACAGTGTGGGGACAAAATAATGGCCTAAGGCCGAGCTACCCGTGCAAGGCCAGTCACTGGTCGGAGCAGACTATCGCGCGATGGAGTCACATTGTCGCGCGAGGGTGCGCCCTGGCGCGCGATGGTGCGCCCTGGCGCACTGTCGCGCGATGGACTGAGTCTGTCGCGCGATGGTGCGCCTTGGCGCAGGATGGTTGCGCCCTGGCGCGGACAGACCAGTGCTTGGTTCACATTTTCTGGGTTCTGGGACAGATCCAGAATTATCCCAGGGGTATTCCAAAACAGAAAAGATGCAAATTGAACTACAACTAGCAATTTCTAATAAAGGAAAGCAGTAAACTGGTTTTTAACATGCTTGCAGTGATCTATACGTAAATAAAGCACAAAACAGCAAGACACCAATCCCCACGAGAACCGTCGCGCGTTGATCGAAATCGTCGCGCGAGAGAGTGGCTCCATCGCGCGCTGGTTCTTGCCATGACGGTTTTTGAAACCTTGCCAGCTTTAGGACCAGAACTGGTATTGATTACCAGCCTTGGCCCTGCCAGCCCCCCTCAGGGATCAGAACAGAAACAGAACAAAGGTAAGCTATACCTTTGGCTTCGGGTTTGAAAGAGTATTTGAGCTTTGAATTGAGGTTGAGGTTGTTTGAGGTGTTTGAGTTGAAGAAGAACAAGCTATGCTCTTTATTGTGCTTAAGGTGTAAGCCTTTGAATGCCAATTTTTGTTAACCCTTTGAAAGAGAACAAATGGGGGGTATAAATAGGGAGAGGGGGCAAATCTGGTTGGAAACAGAGGCCTTCAGCCAGTCCACGAGGCCTGGCTGAGGCTGCATCGGTGGCCAACTGTCCTCCTCAGGAAAGGTCGGTTGTAGGTTGGACCATCGCGCGATGGAGTGAGACTGTCGCGCGATGGAGTGAAACCCTCGCGCGATGGTGCGCCTGGGCGCGGGATGGATGCGCCCTGGCGCGGACCAGCAAGGTTTTGGTTTTTGAAGTAGCTTAGGCTAGGTTAGGTTCAAGGGTTTTGCAAACACTCAAAACTCCAACACGCTATCATTCTCAGGGTGTTCTTGATCCATTTCATCATCGGGGAATCAAAAACCGTAAGTAAACTAATCTGGAAGCCCAGATTGGGGTGTCTACACTGGGTTGCTTCTGAATATGTCTCAGAGCTCAAGCATGCAAAGCAATTCCTGGAAGTCCAGTCAGGACACTCGCGCAATGAACTCACTGTGTCGCGCGACGGTCAGTCTGTTTCCAGTGGTTGCCCTTGCATAGGCAGTCAAGCTCTTGGCCTCTGTTTTGATACCCTCACTCTTTAAGGGTTGTATCTTATTTATGTTGATCTTATTTGTAATAATTATTTATTTTCAGCACATATAAACTGTTTGGTTTGTCCTGGGTGTGCACTGGTCCATTCCAGAACCCAGAAGAAGATAAAAATTAACCTGTTGGCAAGATGCCAACCATCGCGCGATGGAGTGGGTTTGATGCGCAATGGTAGACTTGCATGCTAGCAAACCCATGCATGCAAGTTGACCATTGTTTGTGCCAAACCCAAACATGTGCCCTATTTTGGCATCCAATCTTAGTGTTAGATTTTATCTCATTTATTTTCATTAGTTATCGGATCCATACTATTATCTATCAGATCCTGCAAACTGTTACAGTTTTAATCCCCTTTAATTGCTTCCCCGCCCTAATTGGCTAAAGAATTGATTAATCAAACAGAATCGCAAACAAACATTTTTCGCAAATGCTTAAGTAGAGACCGATCTCCGGATTGGGCTAGAGGGTGCCATAAAAACCTTCCCCTCTCGTAACCTAGCTCCCTAACCCAGATATGGTTATGACGGACTGGCTCCTAAACTTTTTCATATCAAACAGCGCGACAAGTGCTTCGACATATGGTTCCTTGGGTGTCGGACCTTCAAACCCGAGTGGCGACTCTGTATTTTTCGCGAGCACTTGTCGTCCAGCTTAAAGTGCTCCTGCGAACCGACATTTTTCTCTTTTAGGAAGGGAACGGGATCCTTTCTTAGAAAAGAAAAGGGCACGCATGCCCACATCGTCCTTTTCAATCCATCAATGACAATCAGCCATGTCATCCGTTTCAATCGTTCAATGATGATCAGAACATAGTTTGTTCTATCAATTCAATGACGATCAGCCATGTCCTCATTTTCAATCCTTCAACGACGATCAACCATGTCATCATTTTCAATCAATCAACAACGATTAGCCATGTCGTCCATTTCAATCATTCAACGACGATCAGCCATGTCGTCCTTCTCAATCCTTCAATGACAATCAGCGATGTCGTCCTTTTCAATCCTTCAACGATGACTAGCCATGTCGTCCTTTTCAATCCTTCAACGACGATCAGCCATGTAGTCCTTTTCAATCCTTCAAAGACAATCAGCCATATCATCCTTTTTCAATCCGTCAACGACATTCAGAATATCGTCCGATTTCATTCTACAACGGCAAGCAGATTCTCGTCCAACTGAACGATGGTTAGCGTCATCCTCAATGATGACCCACTGCCCCCACTCCATGATGGTCCGTGTCATCCTCAATGATGACCCACCGTCCAACTCAATGACGGCCCTTCCCGCCCACCTCAACGATGGTGTCTCCGCATCATCCTCAATGATGATCCACCATCCCAACTCAGCAATGGTCTCCGCGTCATCCTCAATGATTACCCACTGTCCACACTCCATGATGGTCCGCATCATCCTCAATGATGAGCCACCGTCCAACTCAATGACGGCCCTTCTCGTCCACCTCAACGATGGTCTCCGCGTCATCCTCAATGATGACCCACCGTCCTAACTCAACAATGGTCTCCGCGTCATCCTCAATAATGACCCATTGTCCCCACTCAATGATGGTTCGCGTCATCCTCAATGATGACCCACCATCCAACTCAATGACGGCCCTTCCCGTCCACCTCAACGATGGTCTCCGCGTCATCCTCAATGATGACCCACCATCCCAACTCAACGATGGCCTCTGCGTCATCCTCAATGATGACCCTTTGTCCCCACTAAACGATGGTCCGCGTCATCCTCAATGATGACCCACCGTCCTAACTCAACGATGGTCCGCCCATTCTCTTCAACGACAGTCGGTCCTATCTAATCCACAAACGGCACATTCATCCTGAAGCATGATCCGCTGGTTCTGTCCAACTCGACGGCGATCAGAATATTGTTTGCATTCAATCCGACAACGGCGATCAGAATATCGTCTGCGTTTAATCCCGCAACGGTGATTAGAATACCGTCTGGCTCAATCCATCAACGGCAATCAGAATATCATCCGACGGTCTGTCCGTCCGCAACTAATTGTTCCCCAAGAGAGTCCACCTCGGCCTGCCCCGAACAGATACCTCTACTTCAGTCTAGCTTCAAGCGCATCTTCCAGCAGCCTTATTACTCTGTCTCGGATGGTCTCTGATAAGGAGATTGGTTTTGATTCCAAACGGATGGAATTTAACCTCCCTGACACGACCTACCTGTTTTTGTTGGAAATTATGTGTGCTGAGGATTGTAACGACCCTAATTTTTCGGTCAGTGAAAATTTCGTTAAATATTTGAATTTTATTTTTAATACTCTTGTGGTTTGTCAAAATTACGTTTTAGCCCTTCAAATTTCGTTTCTTGCACTTTAGCCCCACTTAGCAAGCCTAGTTAGCTTGTAACTGTCTCGTTGGAGAAACTAAACTAGAAAGCCATCTAGTTACTTTTCTTAACTAAAAATGGACTGTTTTGCCCCTCTTGGACCTTGTGAACCTTTTTAACCCTAGACTAAGAATTGATTATTCTTTTTCTTTTAAATATTTTTGGTTTTATTCTTTGTCCATTGGACAAAAGAAGTTAGGGAATTTATTACCCAATGGGTAAAAGGGTTAGTCTTTCACCAAGTACAGGATTTTAATAAACTAGTCTTTTTCAAAAATCCCATGGGATGATGTACAATATTTTATTGGAGGATTTTAAAACCTAAGCTTCCTAGGTACTCTTGTATTATTCTTTATTGGGGTTTTGGTACACAATTAAATTAGTTTATTTGGGAGTAAAACTACCTAGAGTACACTAGTACACATGTGCCAATTAGTTTGTTGAAACTTAGCGCTTACGTCTCTTGGCTTAAGTACAAAAGTACCTTTACTTTATTTGTTTTCTTGTACATGGTTGTGTGTATATATATATATATATATATATATGTGTGTGTGTGTGTGTGTGTGTGTGTGTGTACCTATGTGAGAGAGAGAGAGGAGAGAGAGGCCGAGAGAGGGAGGGAGAGAGAGAGAGAATTCGGCCAAGGGAGGGGAGAGAGAGAGAGAGAGAGAGAGAGAGAGAGAGAGAGAGGAAGGAAGGAAGAAAGAAGAAGGGATTTGGTTGTACTTCCATGATCTTCCATTATTCTTCCAAATCCTTGGTGTGAACTCTTCCTAGCCAAGAATCTAGTCCTTTATTGTCCTTCCATGATTTGTTTAAACCCTAGAGTTCTTGTTCACACCTCTTATCTTCCAAGAAGGACCAATCTAGCCATGCAAGCCTACAGATTAGCCTTGATCTTTCTAGGATTCTTTGACAAGTGTCAAAATTTGAGGTAGAGAGAAAGAGAGAGGGGCCGGCCTTGAGAGAGAAGAAGGAGCCAAGGTTTTGCCTATAAATAGAAGCCATTCCAAGCTTCAAAGATCACACCTTCAAAGCTTTGCTCTTCCTTCTCTCTAGAAACCGTTTCTCTTTTTCTGGGCAGCCTACTGTCCCTTTGGAAATCCCCAGTTTTCTCTTGCTTCGAATGGTTTTTAGAGCCAACTTCCTTTTGGAAAGTTGTAGAACACTTCGAGACCTTCAAGTTAGACCCAAGAACCACCTCAACCGGTGAAGAAATGACAAAGATATTGTCATTCAAAGTTCAGTAAAAATCTCGGATTTCTATTTCCAGATAGCTTACTGTCACTTCCTTTATCACCATTTTCCTCCTACTTAGAGTAGTTTCTAGGATCAACTTCCTTCACAAAAGTTGTAGAGAATTTCTTGAGCTTCGATTTGGATCCAAACAAAAGCATATTCGGCCAAAGATTGACCGAGTTACTGCCGTCCAAAGTTCGGGCCAGATTCGCGAGTTTCATCACCTGTGGAATTTTCCAACTTGCTTATTTGGCCCCGACTAGTTTCGGATCAAGGTAGATTAATCTCTACTCGTTCTCCCTAAGTATAACTTTTGTTATTTTAGTTTATGCTAAGTTGAAAGCCTATGAGAATTTCTACGCTAGACTCAATGGTAAGGATGGAGAAAAAATTATTTATAAACTTGCTAAGATACGAGAAAGGAAAGCTAGAGACATTTCTCAAGTTAAGTGTATAAAAGGTATTGAATCGATGGTGTTGGTGAAAGACGAGGCGATCAAGGATAGATGGAAGTCGTATTTTGATAAATTGTTAAACGAGAAACATGAAGGAGGCTTTGGTGGAGAGGAGGCGTATGTACCTGGTGAGAACGTAGAATATGAGTTTTATCGGAGAATACAAAAGTTCGAACTGGTTAAAGCTTTGAAAAAGATGAAACTGGATAAAGCCCTAGGACCAGATGGTATCCCTATTGAAGTGTGGAAAAGTCTAGGTGACTTGGGGGTGACTTGGTTGACGAAGTTGTTCAACAAGATTATTATGACTAGGAAGATGCCCGACGAATGGAGAAGGAGCACCTTAGTACCTATATATAAGAATAAAAGGGATATTCAAAGCTGCAACAACTATAGAGGTATTAAATTGATGAGCCATACGATGAAGTTGTGGGAAAGAGTTATTGAGCATCGCTTGAGGATGGTGACTACGGTGTCAGAGAAACAGTTTGGGTTCATGCCAGGAAGATCCACCATGGAAGCTATCTACCTATTAAGGAGATTGGTAGAAAAACACAGAGCAAAGAAAAAGGATCTCCATATGGTTTTCATAGACTTAGAAAAGGCTTATGATAGGGTGCCTAGGGATATCATATGGTGGGTTTTGGAGAGAAAAGGAGTGACCAAAGGGTATATCGAGGTGATTAGAGACATGTATGAAGGTGCCGTCACTACCATTAGATCACCAGTAGGGGAAACGAGTGAATTTCCAATCACCGTAGGATTGCATCAAGGGTCAGCCCTGAGCCCATACCTCTTTGCCCTAGTTATGGATGAATTGACTAGACAATTTCAAGAGGATATTCCATGGTGTATGATGTTTGCAGATGACATTGTCCTCGTAGATGAAACTGCTAGAGGTGTTAATACGAAACTAGAAATTTGGAGGGAAGCATTAGAATCAAAGGGTTTTCAGATAAGTAGGAGTAAAACGGAGTATATGGTGTGCAAGTTTAGTGGTATCAGTAGTGCGCTTGAAGAAAGTGTGATGATCCAAGACCAGGAGATACCAAAGAGTGATCATTTTAAGTATTTAGGCTCAATTATTAGTAGCAATGGAGAGATTGGAGATGATGTGGCCCATAGGATCCAAGTGAGGTGGCTCAAGTGGAGAAGCGCTACTGGTGTACTATGTGACAAGAGGGTACCCACAAAATTGAAGGAAAAATTCTATGGAACGGCCATAAGACCAGCGATGCTTTATGGGACAAAATGTTGGCCTATTAAGAAACAATATGTGAGCAAAATGAGTGTAGCGGAAATGAGAATGCTGAGGTGGATGTGTGGTAAGACTAGGCAAGACAAGATTAGAAATGAAACAGTTCGTGAGATGGTAGGTGTAGCACCTATAGAGGAGAAGTTGAGGGAAAATAGGCTAAGGTGGTTTGGGCATATCTACCGTAGACCGGAAGATGCAGTAGTTAAGAGAGTGGATAGGATAGCTCTAGGTAGCAATGTTACGGGGAGGGGTAGACCTAAATTGACATTAGATGTTGTAGTACGCAAAGATATGAGTCTAATAGGTCTATGTGAACAAGTGACTATTGACAGAGCTCAATGGAGGAAACAGATTCATGTAGCCGACCCCAAGTGATTGGGACGTAAGGCTCGGTTTGGTTTGGTTTGGTATAAGGTTATCTATTGGTATCAATTAAAATATTCGAAAGGTGTTTCTTTGAAATAATGAAAAGGATGGGGAGTATGTTAAACTAGTCAACTTATGTGTAACGACCCTGATTTTTAGTCTGTAAAAATTTCGTTAAATATTTGAATTTTTATTTAAAAATTCCTTTTAATTCCTTTAGTTCATCATAATTACGTTTTTGCCCTTCAAGTTTCGTTTCTTGCACTATAGCCTATCTAGCAAACCTAGTTAGCTTCTAACCATCCGGTTGGAGGAACTAAGCTAGGAAAACACTTGGTTACTTTTCCCTAACCGCAATTGGGCCATTTTGCCCCTCTTGGACCTTTTGAACCTTTTTAACCGTAGACTAAGAATTGATTATTCATTTTCTTTTAATTATTTTTGGTTTTACTCTTTGTCCTTTGGACAATAAAAGTTAGGGAAACTATTATCCATTGGATAATAGAAACCCTAATTCTTTATATTAAAAGTATATTTGGTTAAGTACTTGTATTTATAAAATATAGACTTTTATAAGTACTTTAAAGGACTTTTTGATTAGTTTACTATATAAATGCCCTAGCAAACTATTATCCATTGGATAATAGAAGTTAGGGGAATTTTTACCCAGTGGGTAAAAGGGTTAATCTTTCAAAGTACCATGGGATTTATTAGTTTAATCTTTTTCAAACCCATGTGACTAAGTTCACATTGCTTTACTAGAAAGGTACTTAGTACTAAGATTCTTGTAGTACCCTTTAATTGTTTTCTATTACGGTTTTGATTCTACCTAGAATACAATAGTACTTGGATGACTAGAATAATGCTTTAGTTCACATGTGACTATTTATTTGTTTGGTAGAAACCTTAGCCCTTACGTCTTTTGTTCCTAGTACAAAGTATTTCTTGTACATTGTGTGTGTGTGTATATATATATATATATATATATATATGTAGTGTACTTGAGAGAGAGAGAGGGGGTGAGAGAGGAGAGAGAGGCCGAGAGAGGGATGGGAGAGAGAGAGAATTTCGGCCAAGGAGGGAGGGAGAGAGAGAGAAAGGAAGAAAGAGAGAAAGAGATAGGATTGTACCTTCCTTGATCTTCTTTGTACTTCATATCCTTGGTGAATATTCTTCCTAGCTAAGACTTAACCTCCATTGTACTCCCATGATTGGTTTCACGCTAGAATCTTGTACAATTATTCTTGTTCGCACCTCTTTTCACACCAAGTCTTCCAAGAAGGACAATCTTAGCCATGCAAGACTAAAGAATAGGCCTTGATCTTTCTAGGATTCTTTGACAAGTGTCAAAATGAGAGTTAGAGAGAGAGAGGGGGGGCCGGCCTTGAGAAGAGGAGAGAGAGCCAAGGTTTGCCTATAAATAGGAAGCCATTCCAAGCATTTCAACTCAAACCTTGAAGCTTTGCTCTTCCTTCTCTCTAGAAACCATTTCTGTTTTTCCAGGCAGCCTACTGCTCTTTGGAAATCCCCAGTTTTCTCTTGCTTCGAGTAGTTTTTAGAACCAAATTCCTTCGGGAAAGTTGTAGAGAATTTTGAGACCTTCAAGTTAAACCTAAGAACCACCTCAATCGGTGAAGAAATGACAAAGATATTGTCATCCAAATTTCTGTAAAAATCTCGGATTTTTATTTCCAGACAGCTTACTGTCACTTCCTTTATCACCATTTTTCTCCTACTTAAAGTAGTTTTTTCTAGGATCAACTTCCTTCACGAAAGTTGTAGAGCGTTTCTAGAACTTCGATTTCGACCCAAGAAAGATCATATTCGGCAAAGATTGACTGAGTTACTGCCATCCGAAATTCGGTCCAGATTTGGACGTTTCACCGCCCGTAGAATTTTCCAACTTGCTTATTCGGCCCCGACTAGTTTCGGATCAAGGTAGTTTAACCTTACACTCTAACTCTAGTATCGTATAAAATCATATGTTGGAGTTTCAAACGTCGTTAAATAGTAACTTTGATCTTTACATGTTAAAGTAGATAAGGTTATCTTTAAATCAAGTACTCGTATTTTGATCCTTAAAATGATTGTGAGCATGCGTATATGAATTGCTTGTATTACTTGTGGCGTGATAAAGCATAAGTGATTTTCACTCCAAGGGCGTCCGAACGTGTGGCGTTATGCTTTAAGCGTTGATTTGAGTATATAGAGTTGAATGATCTTGTTTGGAATGAATGATGTTTACTTTTGTCCTACCACGGAGTTGTTGCATGATAACGAGACACGAGAACCAAGATAGTAGAAACATGACACCTAGGGTGTGGTTTAATGAAAGAAAATGTTTTCCGAGGAAGAAATGTGTTTTCCGAAAAAGAAGATATCTTAGAAACTACATAATGACCATTTCGAGGGTATTATGTATGTGTGTGTGTGTTCCAATGGGAATCCAGAAAAGCGGAACCATTGTGTGGTTGTGTGCGTTCCCATGGGATCCCGGACCGGCGGAATCATGGTGAGGTATAGCTTGGTTATCCGCGAAGAGGAGCCAATGCAATTGTGTGCCAATGGGAACCCGGCGCGGCGGAACCATTGTGAGGATACTCAGGAACCCGGCGCGGCGGAACCGAGGTTGGGTGTGTGGCTTGGTTATCCGCGGTACGGAGCCAATGTCAAATGATTTTACAAGGATGGGTGTGTAGCTTGGTTATCCGCGGTACGGAGCCAATGCAAAGGATTTTTGAAAGATTGTTTTGTAAGTGAAAATGATTGACACGGTCTACGACGAGTTGCGTAGGAGAAACGCAGTAAAACTTGGACAACAACGTTAGATAGTGAATGTGGATGTGTTATCGTCATGATCTTTTGTTTGTAAGTTAAGGGTTAGTGGGTAGGGTTACTCTATTGAGCTTTAGTAGCTCACGGTTTTACCTTTTGGTGACCCTGGCATATTATATGGGTGGCGACGCCGGTATAATGTGTCAGATATCATAGACGAACAGGGCGAGATCTTCACCTTGGAGGCCTTTGGAGCTGAAGGGCTGGCTAGGATGGAGGAGCAGGCAGAGCTATAATTAGGAACCCTAGTATTCCTTCCTTTTGTAATGAAAGTTCTCGTATGAGAGTTATGTTGTAATAAAGAGCTAGACTCTGTTTTGAAATTTCAATAAAATGTCTTATTTAACGTACCCAAAATTCGGGGCATTACATTATGTTTTGAGCATGCTAGATAATGAAAAATTAGATGAACTTGTTAGTTTAGTTTCAAGATTATGAAGCATGATTTGTGATTACATATGTGGAAAGTCCTACCGCGGAAGTCTTGCATGTCAACGAGACACGAGAACCGAGAAAGTAAAAACATGGCACCTAGGGTGTGGTTAATGTAAAGGCGTGTTTGAAAAGGGTGAAACGTTTTGGGAATCCGCAATGTGGCCGGACTTGCCCGTTGCGTGAGGTGTGTGTGTGTTCCAATGGAAATCCAGAATAGCGGAACCATTGCGAGGTTGTGTGCATTCCCATGGGATCCCGGACCGGCGGAACCATGGTGAGGTATAGCTTGGTCATCCGCGGAGAGGAGTCAATGCAATTGTGTGCCAATGGGAACCCGGCGCGGCGGAACCATTGTGAGGATACTCGGGAACCCGGTGCGGCGGAACCGAGGTTGGGTGTGTAAGGCTTGGTTATCCGCGGTACGGAGCCAATGCAAAAGATTTTGAAAGGCCTGGGTATCCGCGGTTCGGAGCCAATGCCAAAGATTTTGAAAGGTTGATTTGTAAGTGGAAAATGGTGACACGGTCTACGACGAGTCACGTAGGAGAAACCGGGAAATCTTGGACACCAACGTAGTTAAATATCGATTGTGGATGTGTTATGGTTATTGTTTGTTATTTGCGATCTATTGTTTGTAAGTTAAGGGTTAGTAGGTAGGGTTTACTCTATTGAGCTTTCGTAGCTCACGGTGTTACCTTTTGGTGACCCTGGCATATTATATGGGTGGCGACGCCAGTATAATGTGTCAGATCTCATAGACGAATAGGGCGAGATCTTCACCTTGGAGGCCTTTGGAGCTGAAGGGCTGGCTAGGATGGAGGAGCAGGCAGAGCTGTAGTTAGGAACCCTAGTTTCCCTTCCTTTTGTAATAAAAGTACTCTTGTGAGAGTTATGTTGTAATAAAGAGCTAGACTCTATTTTGAAGTTTCAATACAATTGTCTTATTTAACGTACCCAAAATTCGGGGCGTTACAACTTGGTATCAGAGCTTTAGGTTCAAAACCTCGGCCATGGGTTGAATGGGTAGAACCATGTAGAACCGTAAGCTAGTTTGACCGTTGCACAAACGTGACTTGAAGTTTAAGTTTACTGTCCCAAATTGGGTGGAATTCTGTCAAAACAATCTTCCGATTGAAGCAAGGCGCGGAAATTGGTAGTACTGCCGAGCTGGGAATTCCCGAACAATTGGATGATGACTTAAATCAAGGATCGAATGTGGAACTTGGAAACTCGAAAACATTTTTGGTGTTAGTAAACCTTTGCCTAAAAACGTTGCTAATTGAGCAAAATTTATTTCCTAGTTCGTGGAGGAGCCGTTCTTGAATAAATATTTTAAATTGGGGTTCGAGAGTGGGAGCCTAGCACCAGGTGAGTACCGGGCATACCCCTATTAGGCCGGCAACCACACTCCCCCCTAAACTTCAAATTTCAAATTTTAACCTCCAAAACATTCAAATTTCAATTTCAAAACTTCAAACCTTTTCCCTCCTCCACTCACCTTTTTCGGCCCCTATATATACCCCACCACCACTTCCATTTCTTCATCTCTCTCATCATCTTAAAACTCCTCCAAACCAAGCGAGCCGAACTAACCATAACCATCCAAAGCCTATGGTTGCAACTCTTTGCCCTCATCATATTTTGTGCAGTGCTTACACTAGCCATGCCACGGTGGTTCGCCGTGAATAACCGCCTCAACACCTTCTGGTACTGGGCTCTCGTCGTGGCCGCCGCACTCGCCGCAATCATAAAGGAAAACGAATGCCGGTTGCGCCAAGCTTTCAACGAAAGATGGTAGAGGAGGACGAGACCCGAAACCGAGGACGCCGGCTGTAATCCTTTGGAATGTAGGATATTGAAGATTAGAATCGTTTTCAACTTGTATTAGGGAAAGTCTCGTGTCTCTACTTGCCTTGTAGTTGAATTCTATGCTTATGTTGTATGATATTATTTATCTATGAAAAGTTTGCTTTTAATTAAGAGAGTACCGTTGCATACTATATGATATAGTATTTTTGACTTTTAGAAAGTAACACCATTTGCAAAAGGAAACTCTTTTAAATAGACTAAACCTTTCCCTTTCGACTTCTACTCGTAGATGGCAAATCGACGTAGTGGATTAGGACACGATAATGGATGACCCTCTAACTTGAACCTCGAGGTCGCTCAAGTCATGCAAGCCCTCGTAACTGCCCTGAACGCTAACCGCCAAAACCCGAACCATGACGACGAATCTATGACCCGAACCCGGGCGATGAATGAGTTCTGCAAGCGTCGACCCCCGACTTTCAATGGAGATACCGACCCTACCGTGGCTGAATCATGGCTGAAATAAGTCAAGGTGATCATGGACACCTTAGAGATCACCCGTAATGGAGATCGGGTAGCCTTAGCCATATACCAGCTGAAAGGAGAAGCCTGCTACTGGTGGGAGCTGATGGAGGCAACTCATAACGTAGCCGCCATGACCTTTGCTGAGTTTGAGACTCTGTTTCTCGATAAGTATTTCCCCACGCCAATCCGTTTGGCCAAGGAACAAGAGTTCCACAACCAAGGAACCATGACTGTCACCCAGTATGCGGCTAAGTTTGAGGAACTATCCCGCTACGCTCAGGAGGCCGTTGCAACCGAGGACAAGAAGGCAAGGAGGTTTAAATGGGGACTGACTACAGCTAGAAGGGCTGTGATAGCTTAAGCTTTTCCCACCTATACTGGTGTGGTGAAATGTGCTCTTCGACTGGAGAATGAGGAGGAACAACTTCAAGACTCGATGGAGGAAGGCGACAGGCAAAGCCGGTGGACCAATTCGAACCCAACCATGCATCCAATGGCAACCGTGGACCCTATTTCACCAAATCCTCTGCTTTGGGTCAGAGCGACCAACCTTGGAAGACTGCTACACCAAGGCGTGACGAACCGCAGAGGGGTGGTCAAGACATAGCCACAGTGCAGTGTTACAACTGTCATGCTATGGGCCACATTAGGCGCAACTACCCGCAGCCTCAAAAGAGGAGGAATGGAGGCCTTGGGAATCAGGAAGCTCAGCAGGCTGGATAGGCCGGTTTTGTGAAGCAAAACTCTGAGGGCCTATCGCAGCAACAGAATGGGCAGAACAAAGGAAAGCAGCCCATGGGATTCCAGCAAGGCACAGCAAGAGCAGGATCCCTCTGTGATCCAAGGTAAGCAACTATTATAGTATCTGCGTACAAGCCTTCACTACAAGAAAATTGAGATCTGCCAACGGTTTTGTTAGCAACGGTTCAGAAAACCATTACTAGAAATTGGGTGTAGCAACGGTTTCTAAACCATTACTAGAACCGGGAGTACAGTAACGGTTTTCAATGAACCGTTAGAATAGCCCCACACTGTTGCCACGGCTTTCTGTGGGCCGTTAGTATAACCCGTTCCTTTTTCCCCGGCCCCAATTATTTGGGCGCGAAATATACATCTGTCCCGCGTTTTCTCCTGATTTTCCCCCAAAATTAGCCCGCTCCTTCCAAAATTAGCCCGCTCCTGATTTTTCCCCCAAATTAGCCCTAATCAGTCTTTCCATCTATTCACTCCTCTCCAGCCACACCACACACCGATTCAGAGAAAACGATCGAAGACGAACAGGTGGGTTTCCTCCCTCTTTCCTCTCGCTGTAATCTCTCTCTCTCTCTCTCTCTCTCTCTCTCTCTCTCTCTCTCTCTCTCTCTCTCTCTCTCTCCCCTCTAAACATTGTAAACATCGTTCTCTTGTTCCAGATTTTCCTTCTCTCGTTCTCTCACAAAACATCCGTCCGTTGCTCTTCCACGCCACACCGCACCTGGAGAAGATGAAGATCGACGACAGGTCTCTCTCTCTCTCTGTTCCAGATTTTTCATTGTTTGATCAATCGGTTCTCTCCCTTCGTATCTATCTGAAATTTGAACCCTAAATCAATTTTCCAGAGTAACTATTGGGTAATTTTTACTCTCCGACTTAGAGCAAGTTCAAAAGATGCCGTGTGGGCTATAAAAATTCATTGTCTTGGTTTCTTTTGTCGATTTAAATCTACAAATCCTTCTCCCTATTTCTGTGGTGAGTTGAGTTGTGTTCTTCAGAAACAAATCCTATTTTGCTGATAAGATGACAACATACTGAAATACTGGTTGTATTTTATTAGCAACAAAATTGGTTGTATTCACTCTTTCAGCACATGCAAAGCTATCATTATGCTCATTTTAGTGTCCCTTAATTTTAATGTCTTTCGTTTTGGAAAGAGCAACCCAAAACGTGTTTCTAGTGGGAATCAGAGGGTTATGTAGAAGGGTTAGAGAAACTATCTGCTAATGGAGAAGGATTAAGGGCTCATATGATATTAGACTGCTGGCTCAGGATTGGAACATCAGCCCTAGGATTTTTGCCATGTAGCTGTTTTTTTTCTTCTTATTTTAGTATCCATAGTAGTTTTGGAGACTTTCTGCTTAGTTGGATGTGTATTTTGTATGTTCTGATTGTGGTAATGGAATTAGAAGTTACGAATGTTCTTATTCGGAGCTTTTGATTTTGTATGTTCTAAATGTAATAGCAATGTGATGAAATATTGAATGCCTTAGAACTACACTTTTGAAGTATATTAGAGGAACTAGTTATCTTGTTTCTTTTCTTACACTCGGAGTAGTAGTCTGCAAGCATAAAAAAAGCATAACCTCAATACTAGTGGATTAGATGTATTCTTGTAGTTCATGGACTCTCTGCTGACTTGTATACGATTATATTGATTTGACTGTAATGACCCAACACTACAACAAATTTTGCTTTCAATAGCGTTTGAAAAACGCTATAGAAACAAATAGATAGCGTTTTTAAGAACGCTGTATTAGGCGATGTTATTAAAAGTCCAAGACTTTTCACAGCGTTTTTGGCCTACTGTCTATAAGTTACCTGTCAAAGCATTTTTAACCCGCTGTCTATGATTGACTTTTCATAGCGTTTTATGCATACTGTCTTTGACCTACCTTTAATAGCATTCTCTTGCCAAACGACCTGCTGCACAGAAGGGAAACTACATTGATTATTTACCTTGTTATTTCTACCTTTTATTGTAATGCATTAACACAAATTTAATACAAAACTGGTATGTCGAACTGCAAATATCAACTAAACCACCAGAAGATTCTGACATATTTTGCTAGTAGTGTTAACAGAACAGTCCTAGATATTAGCCTGAGCTGCATAATTCTTTTGTAGGATATTCCGCTCTCTCTCTGAATCTTCGCTCTATGCTCTCACTCTCAATCCTTGCTCTCGTGAATATTAGTAGTTTGTCGGAAGACGCTTGCCCGCTTTTGCTTGCACTTAAATGAAGATAACTACTTTCCAATTTTTTACTGATTCATGCATACAGTCCTAACTACATACTTGAGTCCCATTCAGTTTGCTGATCTATACCAAGATCTCAAACTTAGCTGGTATATGAATGCAATGAAGCCCCCTACAGCTCCCACAAACACATAATGCAGAAATAACATCTTAACTGAACTCACACACTAAACATAGAAGAAAGACAACATCAAGTTCATAGCATAAAGCAAGAATTTTCTGATCCGGTTTCGAATTGCAATAAATGTTGCTACAATATGTACACAACAAATAACTTGAGAAACTAAGTCAAAGTGCATATTAGGATGTTCACCATCTTGCTCTGAAGTGTTTTCCAATCAACTAAGTCATATATGGAAAACTTTTGATATTCACCAAAACTTCTGATATCTATGCAAATCTTTAGATGGTAACAAAGTGGTGGATTAGGATGCTCACCATCTATATGAATCTAAAAAACTAATGGATTAACCGCCGCAAGACATCTATGAGCAATAGGATAAGTTTAGGTACTGCTATTATCTCAAAGTACAAATGGATTAACCTAATCTGATGGAAATCAGATCACCTCCTTTCGAGGGAAAAAAATTGAAAATTCAAAGTACAAACTAGAACCGTAGCGTGATACTTAGGAAAATAGGATAAGTTTAGGTATTGCTATTATCTCATTCGTAGTTGAATCCCTTCCAAAATATCATTCCTAGTTGAATCATTTGTAAAATTCCTGAAACCAACCCAGTTCCTAACTATGTGTTTCGCTATGTGGCAATCACCATGGCTAAACTGTACTGCTCTATTGGCTGAACCAAAAGGTTTTGAGGTTCACCGATGGAAATCTGTAAGGTTGACAACAACCTCAACTTCAATTAGCAACCACTGTCGCATTATCCATCACCTCGTAAGAAACTGTTTTCAGAATTACAAGAACTACTTGATGTCAGCTCACATATTGAACTTCTTTAAGTTCCATTGAGGAAATGACGAAAGATTGAGCTTCAAATTCGGTAATGACCCGATTCTGAGTAGGTCCAAGCTCAGCTAGTTTGGAGTTTTTTTTTTCATAGTTTCTCCCCTTTAGTCTGATATTTCATGCAGAGAACAAATAGATCGATGTCTTATCTTAACCAAGACTCAAGCCTATTGTAACGCCCCTAATTTTGGGTACGTTAAATAAATATTTTATTGATAAAACAGGAGACTGGCTCATTATTACAAAAAACTCTCACAAGAGTTCAATATTACAAAAGAGAGGAAACTAGGGTTTCCTAACTATAGCTCCGCCTTCTCTTCCATCCTAGCCAGCTCCTCGGCTCCGCACGCCTCCAAGTTGAAGATCTCGCCCTGCTCATCTATGAAGTCTGACACATTATACCGGCGTCGCCACCAATATAATATGCCAGGGTCACCAAAAGGCAACACCGTGAGCTACAACGCTCAATAGGAAATCCTTACCCGCTAACCCATAGCTTACCAACAAACGATCATAGAAATCACATAAATGACGATAATACATCCACATTCACTATCTAACGTTGGTGTCCAAGATTTCCCGATTTCTCCTACGCGACTCGTCGTAGACCGTGTCAACATTTTCCACTTACAAAACCATCTTTCAAAATCCTTTGCATTGGCTCCGTACCGCGGATAACCAAGCCTTTCAAAATCATTTGCTTTGGCTCCGTACCGTGGATAACCAAGCCACACACCCAACCTCGGTTCCGCCGCGCCGGGTTCCCGAGTATCCTCACAATGGTTCCGCCGCGCCGGGTTCCCATTGGCACACAAAACTTGCATTGGCTCCTTTCCACGGATAACCAAGCCATATTACAAATAAGGCTACCACGTCCGGCCCTATTGGCAATCTTCACAAAGGGCTACCAAGTCCGGCCACATTGTGGTTTTCACAACCCGCGCAATGGGCTACCAAGTCCGGCCACATTACGGTTTTCAAAACACATCTCACGTAATGCCACCAAACTAGTCATTACGTAGTTTCAAAAATATTTCCTTCCTCGGAAAAACTTATCCTTTTATAAACCACACCCTAGGTGCCATGTTTCTACTTTCTCGGTTCCTGTGTCTCGTTATCATGAATAGACTCCGAGGCAGGACTTTTCACATAAACAATCAAACTTAAATCAACGCTTAAAGCATAACGCCACATGTTCGGACGCCCTTGGAGTGATAAATCACTTATGCTTTGTCGCGTCACAAGTAATACAAGCAATTCATATATGCATGCTCATAACCAAAGTTGACGAGTATAACATACTCCCCATCCTTTTCATTATTTCAAAAGAAACACCTTTTGAATATTTTCATGCATTTCTAACATTGATAGCAATAGATAACCTTATCATAAACTGAATAACAAAAGTTATACTAGGGAGAATGTGTAGAGATTAATCTACCTCAATCCGAAACTAGTCGGGGCCGAATAAGCAAGGTTGAAAAGTTCTACGGGCGGTAAAACTCCAAATCTGGACCGAACTTTGGATGGCAGTAACTCGGTCAATCTTTGGCCGAATAGGGTCGTTCTTGGGTTGAAATTGAAGATCTCGAAACCCTCTACAACTCTCGTGAAGGAAGTTAATCCTAGAAACGATCTTAGGTTGGAGAAAAACGGGGGTAAAGGAGAAGACAGTAAGCTGTCTGGAATTTGGAAATCCGAATTTTATTGAACTTCGGATGCCGATATCTTGGTCATTTCTTGACCGATTGGGGTGATTCTTGAGCCTAACTTGAAGCTCTCAAAATGTTCTACAACTTTCCCGAAGGAAGTTGGTTCTCAAAACTACTCTAAACAGGAGAAAACTGGGAATTTACAAAGGGACAGTAGGCTGCCCAGAAAATCAGAAATGGTTTTCTAGAGAGAAGGAAGAGCAAATGCTTGAGGTGTGAGTTCAAAGCATGGGAATGGCCTCTATTTATAGGCAAACTTTGGCCCTCTCCTCTCTCTCAAGGCCGGCCCCCCTCTCTCTCTTTCTCTCTCAAATTTTGACACATGTAAAGCCAACTTTTGAAAGATCAAAGGAGAATCCTAGGGTTGCATGGCTATGGTGTACCAAAGATCTATGCTTTGAACAAATAGATGGTGGAGATGAGATGAGTACAAGATCCAATGGTTGCACAACTGGTAAAATATCCAAGAAGTACATGGGAGTTGAGATTTTGCTTGGAAGCACAAAGATCTCAAGTACATGGGAGTTCAATGGACATGGTACAAGCAATCTTCCTCCTCCTTTCTCTTCCCAACAGCCCCCACCCCCCCCCCCCCCCCCCCCCCTTCCCCTCTTTCTCCTTGGCCGGCTGCCCTCTTCTCTCTCTCCCTCTCATTCTCTAGTCAAGGTACAAAAAATGAAAGAAAACCAATAAAAAAGTAGTACTTTAGTACTTAAGATCAAAAGTAGTCTTTTTGGCTAAGATTCTCTTCCAACCAACAATTGTGCACATGGTACTTTGAGGTAATATTCTAGTCTTCAATGTACTAGAATATAATATACTTATGGTACCCTTGTACAATTGGAAGAATCAAATCCCTACTAAAAAATAACTAAAGGGTACTACAAGAATCTAGTACTTGGTACCTTTCTTAATAAAAAAAAGTTGTGTTTTCACACATGGTTTAAATGAAAAGTATTAAACTAATTAACACCATAATACTTTGAAAGACCAACTCTTTTATCCAATGGTTAAAAATTCCCCTAACCTCTATTATCCAATGGATAATAGCTATTAGGTTACTTTTAATATAAAATAGTCAAAAGTACTTTTAAAGAAGTCTATTTTTTTTATATCCTTAGTACTTTGACAAGTATACACTTATAATAAACAAATGGGTTTCTATTATCCAATGGATAATAGTTTCCCTAACAACTATTGTCCAATGGACAAAGAATAAAACCAAAAATATTAAAAAGAAAATGAATAATCAACTCTTGTTCTAGGGTTCAAAAGGTTCAAAGTGTCCAAGGGGGGCAAAACGGTCATTTTGCGGTAACTAGGTGACTTCCTAGTTTGATTACTCCAACCGGATAGTCAAAAGCTAGTTAGGCTTGCTAAGTGGGCTAAAGTGCAAAGAAATCAAATTTGAAGGGCAAAAACGTAATTATGACAAACCACAAGGAAATTAAGGCAATTAAAATAAAATTCAAATATTTAACGAATTTTTTAACGACCAAAAATCAGGGTCGTTACAATCTATCCCCCTTAAAACAATTTCGTCCCCGAAATTGGCACGCACGTACAAATTAGGCTAGGTCGCTAGACCGATCTTGGGATCATCGTCTATCCCCCTTAAATTGGAAACGAGTCCCCTCGGGGGTATATGCGGTCACCATCTTCCGGGTAAAAATTGAAAAGGGGCAGTTTAGTCTATTGAATTGATTTTTGTGTTCAAAATGAGAAACAATCAATGGAGTAGCACGCAACAACAAGATTTTTCATAGATAAGCAAAACGTACAACATAAGCATAGAATTCTACTGCAAGGCAAATAAAGACACAAGATTTTTCCTAACACAAGTTGGAAACGATCCTAATCTTCGACGTTCTACACACCGAAGGACTACAATGGTTACTAGATCGGCCGAAGATATGCCGAATTGGCGTCCTCGGTCTCGGTCTCGCCCTCCTCTACCATCTTTCGTTGAAAGCTTGGCGCAACCGGCGTTCGTACTCCTTTATGATCGCGGCGAGTGCGGCGGCCACGACGAGAGCCCAATACCAAAAGGTGTTGGCACGGTTGTTCACGGCGAACCACCGTGGCATGGCTAGTGTGAGCACTCCACAAAATATGATGAAGGCGAAGAGTTGCAACCAAAGGCTTTGGATGATCAAGCGAATTTCGGTTCGCTCGATGTCTCGGATCAAGGCGTCTTCCGGGAATCCTCGTCGTCGGTTTGCCATGGCTCGGCACAAGGGGGTCTCGGTTTGGAGGAGTGGAGATGGTGAGAGGAATGAAAAAAAATGGAAGTGGTGGTGGGATATATATAGGTGCCGAAAAGGTGAGTGGAGGAGGGAAAAGTTTGAAATTTAAAAATTGAAATTTGAACTTTTGGAGGTTAAAATTTGAAAATTGAAGTTTAGGGGGGAGTGGGGTTTGCCGGCCTAATGGGGCTATGCCCGGGTACACTTTCGGTGCTCGGGTCCCACTCTTGTCCCCAATTTAAAATATTGACTCAAGAACGGCTCCTCCACGAGCTAGTAAATAAAATTTGCTCAATTAGCAACATTTTTTTTTTTCGGCAAAGGCCTACTAATACCAAAAATATTTTTCGAGATTCTAAGTTCCACATTCGATCCTTGATTTAAGTCATCATCCAATTGTTCGGGAATTCCCAGCTCGGCGGTACTGCCAATTTCCGCGCCTTGCTTCAATCCGAAAATTGTTTTGACAGAATTCCACCCAATTTGGGACGGTAAACTTAAACTCGAAGTCACGTTTGTGCAACGGTCAAAACTAGCTTAAGGTTCTACCCATTCTACCCATGGCCGAGGTTTGAACCTAAAACTCTGATACCAAGTTGTAACGCCCCTAATTTTGGGTACGTTAAATAAATATTTTATTGATAAAACAGGAGACTGGCTCATTATTACAAAAAACTCTCACAAGAGTTCAATATTACAAAAGAGAGGAAACTAGGGTTTCCTAACTACAGCTCCGCCTTCTCTTCCATCCTAGCCAGCTCCTCGGCTCCGCACACCTCCAAGTTGAAGATCTCGCCCTGCTCATCTATGAAGTCTGACACATTATACCGGCGTCGCCACCAATATAATATGCCAGGGTCACCAAAAGGCAACACCGTGAGCTACAACGCTCAATAGGAAATCCTTACCCGCTAACCCATAGCTTACCAACAAACGATCATAGAAATCACATAAATGACGATAATACATCCACATTCACTATCTAACGTTGGTGTCCAAGATTTCCCGATTTCTCCTACGCGACTCGTCGTAGACCGTGTCAACATTTTCCACTTACAAAACCATCTTTCAAAATCCTTTGCATTGGCTCCGTACCGCGGATAACCAAGCCTTTCAAAATCATTTGCTTTGGCTCCGTACCGCGGATAACCAAGCCACACACCCAACCTCGGTTCCGCCGCGCCGGGTTCCCGAGTATCCTCACAATGGTTCCGCCGCGCCGGGTTCCCATTGGCACACAAAACTTGCATTGGCTCCTTTCCACGGATAACCAAGCCATATTACAAATAAGGCTACCACGTCTGGCCCTATTGGCAATCTTCACAAAGGGCTACCAAGTCCGGCCACATTGTGGTTTTCACAACCCGCGCAATGGCCTACCAAGTCCGGCCACATTACGGTTTTCAAAACACATCTCACGTAATGCCACCAAACTAGTCATTACGTAGTTTCAAAAATATTTCCTTTCTCGGAAAAACTTATCCTTTTATAAACCACACCCTAGGTGCCATGTTTCTACTTTCTCGGTTCCTGTGTCTCGTTATCATGCATAGACTCCGAGGCAGGACTTTTCACATAAACAATCAAACTTAAATCAACACTTAAAGCATAACGCCACATGTTCGGACGCCCTTGGAGTGATAAATCACTTATGCTTTGTCGTGTCACAAGTAATACAAGCAATTCATATATGCATGCTCATAACCATAAGTTGACGAGTATAACATACTCCCCATCCTTTTCATTATTTCAAAAGAAACACCTTTTGAATATTTTCATGCATTTCTAACATTGATAGCAATAGATAACCTTATCATAAACTGAATAACAAAAGTTATACTAGGGAGAATGTGTAGAGATTAATCTACCTCAATCCGAAACTAGTCGGGGCCGAATATGCAAGGTTGAAAAGTTCTACGGGCGGTAAAACTCCAAATCTGGACCGAACTTTGGATGGCAGTAACTCGGTCAATCTTTGGCCGAATAGAGTCGTTCTTGGGTTGAAATCGAAGATCTCGAAACCCTCTACAACTCTCGTGAAGGAAGTTAATCCTAGAAACGATCTTAGATTGGAGAAAAACGGGGGTAAAGGAGAAGACAGTAAGCTGTCTGGAATTTGGAAATCCGAATTTTACTGAACTTCGGATGCCGATATCTTGGTCATTTCTTGACCGATTGGGGTGATTCTTGAGCCTAACTTGAAGCTCTTGAAATATTCTACAACTTTTCTGAAGGAAGTTGGTTCTAAAAACTACTCTAAACAGGAGAAAACTGGGGATTTACAAAGGGACAGTAGGCTGCCCAGAAAATCAGAAATGGTTTTCTAGAGAGAAGGAAGAGCAAATGCTTGAGGTGTGAGTTCAAAGCATGGGAATGGCCTCTATTTATAGGCAAACTTTGGCCCTCTCCTCTCTCTCAAGGCCGGCCCCCCTCTCTCTCTTTCTCTCTCAAATTTTGACACATGTACAGCCAACTTTTGAAAGATCAAAGGAGAATCCTAGGGTTGCATGGCTATGGTGTACCAAAGATCTATGCTTTGAACAAATAGATGGTGGAGATGAGATGAGTACAAGATCCAATGGTTGCACAATTGGTAAAATATCCAAGAAGTACATGGGAGTTGAGATTTTGCTTGGAAGCACAAAGATCTCAAGTACATGGGAGTTCAATGGACAAGTACAAGCAATCTTCCTCCTCCTTTCTCTTCCCAACTGCGCGCCCCCCCCCCCCCCCCCCCCCCCCCCCCCCCTCCCCCCTCTCTCCTTTCTCCTTGGCCGGCTGCCCTCTTCTCTCTCTCCCTCTCATTCTCTAGTCAAGGTACAAAAAATGAAAGAAAACCAATAAAATAGTAGTACTTTAGTACTTAAGATCAAAAGTAGTCTTTTTGGCTAGGATTCTCTTCCAACCAACAATTGTGCACATGGTACTTTGAGGTAATATTCTAGTCTTCAATGTACTAGAATATAATATACTTATGGTACCCTTGTACAATTGGAAGAATCAAATCCCTACTAAAAAATAACTAAAGGGTACTACAAGAATCTAGTACTTGGTACCTTTCTTAATAAAAAAAAGTTGTGCTTTCACACATGGTTTAAATGAAAAGTATTAAACTAATTAACACCATAGTACTTTGAAAGACCAACTCTTTTATCCAATGGTTAAAATTTCCCCTAACCTCTATTATCCAATGGATAATAGCTATTAGGTTACTTTTAATATAAAATAGTCAAAAGTACTTTTAAAGGAGCCTATTTTTTTTATATCCTTATTACTTTGACAAGTATACACTTATAATAAACAAATGGGTTTCTATTATCCAATGGATAATAGTTTCCCTAACAACTATTGTCCAATGGACAAAGAATAAAACCAAAAATATTAAAAAGAAAATGAATAATCAACTCTTGTTCTAGGGTTCAAAAGGTTCAAAGTGTCCAAGGGGGGCAAAATGGTCATTTTGCGGTAACTAGGTGACTTCCTAGTTTTTTTACTCCAACCGGATAGTCAAAAGCTAGTTAGGCTTGCTAAGTGGGCTAAAACGCAAAGAAATCAAATTTGAAGGGCAAAAACGTAATTATGACAAACCACAAGGAAATTAAGGCAATTAAAATAAAATTCAAATATTTAACGAAATTTTTAACGACCAAAAATCAGGGTCGTTACACCTATAATTCCTTTTCGGGGAGTAGGAGATACCATACAAGTCATAACAGCTAATGATCTCCAAAAGGTCTATTGTTACCTTCAAAAATGATTTACTTTCTGAAATAAGAAAGAGCTGAACTAATATTTGAAAGAAAAACTTTTTTAGATCCATGCAACAGCCTTTAAGGTTTATGCAAACACCATTAAATCTTAGGGGTCTGAGCAAACACCACTTGTTCTTAATTAGGGGTTTGTGCAAACACCATTAGTTCTTAATATAGACCAATGGTAACTTTACAAGTAGTGGATAAGTATAAGGTTTCAGGAAACTCAAGCTATAACTACCCAAGCTTCCATGGCTCAGAACCTGAAAAGTAGGTACTATGACTATCCTGAATTGTTATATTCATGAAGTTTTCTGTTATATTCGTACTTCCATTTGGTAAAAGTTGATGGCCATGGTTTAGTTACTACAGTTTGCTTTGAAGTCCCATTTGAGGACTTGGTCAATATGACTTGCATTGCTTGTTTTTCAAGTATTTTGAAAGTTGATTAGTTGATCCAATAAGGTCATCTTTGGCTTCACATAAGCAGATTGCTTTTGCTCTCAGTAATTTTCTCTTGTTTGCCTTTCACTTCCATCTCTGTTAAACCATGCTTGATGCGAGTCGAGTCTTGAGGTAGGTATTCAACGGCAGAAGTCTTTGTGGGTCATTACTTAGAAGTTTGGTTTAGCTACTTTTCTTGTTTGAAAATTTTGCTTGAGACGCGTGGAAGAAAAAAACCATATGCCTACTTGCTTCGCATCGTGTTCTAGTAAACTTGAGAAATGTAGGACCCTCGTACTAACGAGTTAAAACCTCGTCTTTTCCATTTGTGCTCCATATCTTTGCTATCGGTCTCTCTCTCTCTCTATATATATATATATATCTATATATATATATTTGCTGACAGTTCCAATGTCAACTTGACCTTGAGTCAAGCCATTTGATTCTAATAAAAGGACCAAGTTTCCTTGGACCAGAACTTGAAGAATGATTCCTTCATTTTTCGCTTTCCTTTTTTCGTTCGTTCTTGAATAAGGAAAGGTTATTGTGATGGGTAAGTCAAGTTTGGACCTTTTGTTTCTCCTTTTTTCTTGTCTGCTCGGAAGTTTTCACCTAGACACTGCTCAAATTCAGATGTGTATCAACACAGCCATTTCACTAATAATAGCGGATATGGCGAAAACCGCAAAGAAATTCTATCTTCCCTTGCCTCTAGTGTCAAAGACAATGGTTGGTTTTATACTAGCCACATTGGGGAAGGCTCTGAAAGGGTTTATGCTATTGGACTCTGCAGAAGTGAACTTCATGATGAAGATTGTTTAAGCTGTGTCAATTCCTCGAGTCAAGCTATCATTGAGAAATATCCCTACCAGAAAGAAGCCACAGATTTCGGACCCCCATCTTTGTGCATTTTTTGCTACTCAGACAAGTCATTTTCCAGGATAACTGACTCAAGTCCAGCTCAGTTAATTTGCAATTTAAGCAAAATCACCAACGACACCGATGAGTTTGATCAGACCTTATATACACTACAAGAAAATTGAGATCTCCCAACGGTTTTGTTAGCAACGGTTCAAAAAATGGTTGGCAGAAATTGGGTCTAATAATTGGTTTCCCTTTTGTTTATCTGGTACTCCTGTTGGAAGCTTCAAATTCTCACATCAACACATAATTGGGTCTAATAATTGGTTTCCCTTTTGTTTATCTGATACTCCTGTTGGAAGCTTCAAATTCTCACACCAACACACAATTGCTGTGATTGATTTTTTTTTTGTGGTACATAATCGTGTACCAAATTTACGTTGTTTGTATCATTGTGGTTTTGATGAATGCTCAAACTTTCCTTTTATGTTTTGAATTTTATTTGATATAGATGGCAACATTTTTTTAATTTAGGGTCAAAGCAAACTGTGATCTTCGGTGCTTCAACGCAGTGGGTAGCAAGTTGATGCATGTGTATTGTGAATGGGTCGTGTGGCTCAGAATGTTTTAGATTATGTATAAGCAAATTGTCTTGTTTGTTTTTAGCCGCAACTAAGTACTTTGGCATTTCAATTCTTGCAGTTCGTAGTTGGCTATTGGATACATAGCAGCAGAATCTTTTCAAGAATCTTTTCCAGGTATCTTGCACCGATGATTTCAACTATGCATTTAGCTGACTTATTTTCAATGATTTTATTTCATCTCTCAATTTTGACTTGTACGTGTAGATGCATGTGTTCATATGATATATCCGTGTATCATGGATTTGAGCAATTAAAACTAGTTTGGGTGTCTAAAAACCTTTTTGTTCCTCCCTATTTTTCTTTTTGAACTTATTTTGTTTTCAAATCAGTGTGTGATCTGATTGATATAGTGGCTTTTTGATTTTCCTTTATTATATCAGCTTCATCTAATGCATGTGAGACTATAGGATTTCGGTGGTTTGGGTGTCCGCAAAAATAGTTTTTGGATCTCCATTGTATCTCAAATAAATAGACTGAGTTGTGATTGCATCTCTTTGATTTCACTCGGTCAATTGGAAGCATAGCTAATAGGGGTAGTATGTGCATGTAGACTATTGGGGATTGGTTATATCATTATGCTCAAATTAGTGTTCCTGAATTATAATGTGGCCTTTTTGAAAAGAGCACAACACAGAATAATCACCTAACATGTGTATGGTAGTGGTACTGGCTTCTTTTTAACTAAATGTAACAGCGATGTGATGAAATATTGAATGGCTTATAACTACACTTTTGAAGTATATTAGAGGAACTAGTGAATTGGTGTCTTTTCTTACACTCAGAGTAGTCTGACTTCAAGCATAAAAAAAAAACATAACCTCAATACATAGCGAATTAGAAGTATTCTAACTTTAATCTTAATAATATTATCTTATTATACTTATATTAGTTTTTTTTTTGGTACACCGGCCTTTTTAGTTACAACAAATGGACAAGAGTTGGATGAATAAAAGTAGATCGTCAAGAGACTACTTGCAGGGGGTTAAAGACTTTTTGAACTTTGCTTCCGTCAATGCATCTAAGGATGGTGCAATTTCGTGCCCATGTGTGAAATGTGTGAATTCCTATATTCTGAAGACATCCGTTGTACATGATCACTTGGTCCAGTTCGGAATTAGTCAAGGTTATGATTGTTGGTATAATCATGGAGAAACTATGTCGGCAACAACTTTTGGTAACACTTCTCAAACTCATGTTGAAGACATGCAGCTCGATAATGATAGTATACGTGTCATGTTACGCGATGTGTTTCCCTTGCATACCCGATCAGTAGATGAAATTGGAGATGTAGAACATGTAACTGAACCATCTAATGGAGGTCCAAGTGGGCAACAACAAACACAAGTTCCAAATATAAATGCACAAAAATTCTATGACTTGCTCAAAGATGCTGAGCAGCCTTTTTATGAAGGTTGCACTAATCATAGCAAGCTCTCAGCTATCTTGCATTTGTATCATATAAAGTGTCTTAAGGGATTGACCACTGACACATTCACACTAATTCTCCAAGTCTTGAAAGATTTGCTTCCTTCAGATGCTAAGTTGCCGAAAGACTATTATGAAGCAAAGAAGATTATCAAGGGTTTGGGTCTTGGTTATGAGAAGATTCATGCTTGTCCCAAAGATTGTATGTTATTTTGGAAGGAACATGCAAATGATGACTTCTGTAAATGTGGTGCTTCTAGGTGGCAAACAGATGAAACAAATGAGAGTAACTTGGGGCAAAATCCAAATAATTTGTCCAAAAAGGCAAGGAAAAAGCCTGCTAAGGTTTTGCATTGGTTTCCTTTAAAGCCAAAGTTGCAAAGGTGGTTTATGTGTTCAAAAACAGCCCCTTTTATGAGATGGCATGCTGAGGGTCGTACAAAAGATGGAAAAATGAGACATCCTGCTGATAGTCCAGCCTGGAAAGCATTTGATTCTCGGTTTGTAGATTTCTCCTCTGATCCCCGCAATGTTCGATTAGGGTTAGCAACAGATGGATTTAATCCGTTTGCCAATATGAGTCCTAGTTATAGTATATGGCCTGTCATTTTGGTGCCGTACAATTTGCCTCCATGGATGTGCATGAAAAGAGCTTCTTTCATGTTATCGTTGCTTATTCCTGGCCCGAACTCACCCACAAATGATATAGATGTGTATTTGCAACCTTTAATTGATGAATTGAAGGAATTGTGGAAGGTTGGAGTAGAAACTTATGATGTCTCTTCTAAAGAAAACTTTCAAATGCGGGCAGCACTAATGTGGACAATACATGATCTTCCAGCTTATGGTGATGTGTCTGGTTGGAGTACAAAGGGTGCCCTAGCATGTCCTTTTTGCAATTACAACACTCATTCTGAGTGGTTAAAAAATGGAGGAAAATATTGTTTTATGGGTCATAGGCGCTTCCTCGACGAAGACCATAGTTATCGTCAAGATACAATATCATTTGATGGCACCCAAGAAATGGGACCTGCTCCTACAATGTTATCTGGTATTGAGGTCCAATCGATAATAGAAAGCATTGAATGTGAATTTGGAAAGACAGAGGCTAACTTGAAGAAATCAAGAAACATAAATAGTGATGGGGTACAGCCATGGAAGAAGCGGAGCATATTTTTCCAATTGGAATATTGGCCATATCTCATGTTGCGTCACATGTTGGATGTGATGCATATACAGACAAATGTGTTTGACAATGTGCATGGCACTGTGTTGAATATGGATGGGAAGACGAAGGATAACTTGAAGGCACGCCTTGACCTGGTAGAGAAAGGTATAAGAACCGAACTACACCCACAAAAGATAGGTTCCGACAAGACATATTTGCCACCAGCTTGCTTCTCCATGGTTCCAAAAGAGAAAGATGATTTCTTGAAAGTTTTGAAGGGGATTAAAGTGCCTGACGGTTATGCTTCGAATATTTCACGTTGTATTAAACTCAAACAACGTAAAATTGGAGGTTTGAAGAGTCATGATGCTCATGTAATGATGCAACAACTTCTTCCGATAGCATTACGTGGCTCTTTGCCAAAGAAAGTGGTCTTACCATTAATTGAGCTTTGTTGCTACTTTAGAGAAGTATGTTCCAAAGTCTTACAAATAGAAGAACTTGAGCGACTCGAGAAGCAAATAGCAATGACTTTATGCAACTTGGAAAAAATTTTCCCTCCCTCATTTTTCACAGTTATGGTGCATTTAGTTGTTCATTTGGCTACGGAGGCTAAAATTGCTGGGCCTGTTCATTACCGCTGGATGTATCCAATTGAGAGGTCTGACTTATGCCTTATATATGTTTGACTTTTAACTTTCATTTGTGGTCCATTTTAATTAATTCAGTTTTATCCTTTTACCATAGGTATCTCCAGCGACTTAAGTCGTACGTTCGCAATAAAGCCCACCCCGAGGGTTCTATTGCAGAAGGATACATAGCAGAAGAGTGCCTCACATTTTGTTCACGATATTTAGACTCGGTCGAGACTGTATTTAATCGACCGTCGCGAAACGTTGAAGATGCTTCTGGATCGATAATGAATTTCGAACTTGACCAAAAGTCGTGGACACAAGCACATCGTTATGTGTTATTCACTAGTGATGAAATAATTCCATACCGTATGTAAGTGACATTTTAGACTTTAGTAACAACCACTAACATGTGCTCCATTTAGTATTTATAATGATAACAACATAGTTTTCTATTAATAGGGAACACAAAGAACATATAAAGAGACACAGTCGCCCTCGTCGCCTGAGTGATGAAGCTATCAACAAGATTCACATGGAAAAGTTCTGTGACTGGTTCAGATCATATGTAAGTATTGTCCTAGTAACTATAATAATTGCCTCATTCAAATGTTTTGAAAAGATAGTGATGGTTAGTGTTTTAATCATCATATCAATGTCAGGTTGGGGTTATGGATAATACAAGGAAACAACAGCTGAGTGATAAAATCAAATGGCTTGCCCGAGGTCCAAACACTGAGGCTAGAATATTCAAACGTCATGTTGTTAATGGTTTCAAATTTCGAGTAAAAAGTAGCGAGGAAACCAAGAAAACTCAGAATAGTGGGGTGTGTGTGGTAGTTGAAGGAGGAAGTTTATACTATGAAATTCTATCGGATATTGTCGAGTTAAATTATTTTGACAAGTTGAGATATGTCTTATTCAAATGTGATTGGGCTGATGTCAACACAAGCAGAGGCCATAAGATAGATGAATATGGTTTTGTTCTTGTGAATTTCTCACGTTTGATACACACGGGAGAGCGGTTGAACGATGAACCATTCATTCTGGCTTCTCAAGCTTCACAAGTTTATTACGTAAAAGATCCAAGAGATAAAGGATGGCTTGTTGCGGTTAGGACAAAAGCTAGGGATGTGTTTGATGTTGGTAACGGTGAAAGGGAAGAAGATGATGCTGGCACGTATTATGACAATGAGCCTTATGATCTGCTAGTTGAAGACATGCCTGTGGATGGAAATGACAACCTTGATTGGTCTAGAAATGATGCATTCGGAACTACCATTGACGCACTTACATTTGAAGCCATGCTAGATCATTCCGACTCCGATGAGGATTCCTAGATGTTAAACATAACTATGTTTATTTTTATCATGATGTTAACTTTTTGAACACTAGTGTTTACCTGTTATTTACTCGTTTCAGTGTCTTAACTATCAATATGTTGAATGCAAGTTTAACTGTTGTGTGCTGGCTTTGGTTTTATATTTTTTGCATAGTCTGCTGGTGTTACTACTTTTATTTACTCTCGATATTGAATGCAGCTGTAATAAAAACTGATTTAAATTGTATGCCTATGTTGTTTTTTAATTTTGACAGTCTTCTTGGTCTTCATATTTTTAATTTCAAATGTTGTCTTTATCTATAGTTCATAGGTAGACAAAATGTCCAAAGGAAGAAAACTGTGGCTCCAACCAGGTTTTATAGCAAATCAAGTCATACCCGATTATGAGAGAGAAAGAAATGAGAGAGTAAAGAGGAACAATGAGGTATTGAATTCTTTAGGGTTGAAGAGTATTGCAACTTCGTTGTGGGGTTCGGCTCAGCACAAGCGTGCAAATGACAATGGAAAGCGTAGTAAGGATGAGTTGGATGATGACTATAGACCTCCAGATGATGAGAATGTCCATGCCTATGACAATGATATTGATCTTTCTCTCCCAAAACAATCCAAGAGTGAGTCAAGTTCTAGTGCGCTTGTTTGTAAGCTCTTTTAGCTATGAACTATGTATATGTTTCCTACTATACATGCACGGCCACTAAATTGATTACTCTCCTTTTTCTTTTGAGAAGTCCTTGCTATTTTCATAGCTTCTAATTATAATTATAATCATTCTATGTCTATTATTCTGATTGTCTTAATTATTTGTTCTTGCAGACATGAGGAAAAAAAGATGCCGCATTTTGGACATTGAGGTTTATTCCGAGTCTAATAAATCACCAAATGTTTCGCAATCTTAGCCACAGCCTACACCTACTCACTCTCATAGTGCTTCACAGCCTACGCACTCACATAGTGCTTCACACCCTTTACTATCACATGTATCTTCACAGCCTACACCTCCTCCTAGTGTTTCCCAGCCTTCACGACCTCAGCCATAACCCATTCAACCACAAATCATTCAGCCACAACATGGTCAACGACAACCCATCTAGCCACAGCCCATTCAGCCACAGCCCACTCAGCCACAGCCCACTCAGCCACAAGAACATGACAACTTTGAGTTAAGAGATAATATAGATGATGAGATATTCAATGAAGTTGAAGTTGGAATAAGAGGTATGTTATAAGCTGCTCTTATTTTCCCCAAAACTTGATATCATGTTTTATATTGATTTGTTAACATCTAACTGATTTTTAATAGATGAATCAAATATTCGAACCAAAAGAGGAATCACACGGTTGTCAGACATTTGGAATCTACCTCCTGGAAAAAAAGTGGTAGTTGACTTTAATGCAACTTGTCTTCCTGTTGGAGAAGAAGGTGGTGTGTTCAATCGCTTTATAGGAACTGTTGCACGGAAGCCACACTTATGCCCAATCAATTGCAATAGTTGGCATCATGTGCCAAATTACTACAAAGAAGATTGTTGGAGTATCATTGAGGTATTAAGTTTCAATCTGTATTAGTCTTGTTTCATCAGAAAGTAGCTGAAATATATTGGTCTTGTTTCATCGGAAAGTAGCTGAAATATATTGGTCTTTGTTTGGTGTCCTGTTCTTTTTTTTTTTTTCCTCTTGTTTTTTGGTCTGGGGTGGTTGTCTTTGTCTTCTGCCTGGGCTTGGGGGGTTATCATTTGTCTCATATCAATGCTTGGATGCTACCTAATGTTGTATGAGCAGATAGTTCCTCTAACCCTTGTACATAACCCTATGGCTCATACAATGTTGTTTGGTGAATGGAGGTTGTCTTTGTCTTCTGTTGCTGCTTCTTTTTGCTGCTTTGGTTTGGTGTCTCTTGCTAATTGGATGTGATGTTGTTCTAAAGGATGTTCTGGACTCAATTCTTGGACGCTACCTAATCCTTGTGTAGCTATCTGGTGCATTTTGGAGTGCTCCTTTCTGTTGAGTAGCAGTTTTTAGACTGCAAATTACTGCTGTTGCTGTTTCTTTGCTACTTTGGTTTGCTGTCTCTTATCATTTGGGCTCCTCCTTACTGCATAAACTGGTGATCAACTGATTTATCGAATGGGATGGAATGTGCTGCAAAAAAAAGAGAAGAAAGTAGCTGAAATATATGGTTCTATGTTATTTTCTTGTAGTCCAAGTTTTTTATTCCGGATGATGAGAGAGACCTAATTAAGCACAACACATTGAAGTCACTTGGGGAAAAATTGCGAGCCTGGAGATGTAGCTTGAAAGCAAAATATTATGATGAGTCAAAGACAGCTACACAAGTTGTTGCAACAGCACCTGCGACTGTTAATCAGGAGCAATATGCAGATCTTGTTTCTTATTGGTATTCAACTGATGGACAGGTATGTAAAATACATTAATTGTGACTCAATGGTCTTCATTAATTTTTCTCTATTTGATGATGCCTTTTGTTTACAATGTCTGAAAAAAGCTCCTTAGTATTGCTAACAAGAGACGGAGGAAGGAGAAAAACAATCCTCATACAGCTGGATCGAAAACTTATGCACAACATGCCCATGAACTGGTACTTTGTATTAATTGCTTATACGATTTTTTTTTTGCACTTCTTTAATTGTTTGGATGATATGGTCAATGAAATGGTTGTAATATAGGAGAAAAGAGAAGCCGTTGGAGTTAGTAGAACAATGTTGTATGAGCCAACTCACACGAAGAAAGACGGAAAGACCCCTGTGAGTGATAAGGCAGCTGAAAATATGGTATGATAGCTTAATTTTTGCATTCAACCTGTATTACTATGTAGAGAAGTATATATTTACGCCCAAATGGTACTTGTAAAAGCATGAGGGGTATTATAAATTTATATTTATATGAATTGCAGAAAAAAAATGAAGGATTTGATGGTGTCGCAACAAAGTACCCCTGAAGAGAACACGAAGGGGAAAATAAACTGGTCAAAGAATGACGTCTACTCTCAAGTGATAGACGAGAAAGAGCATAGTGGTCGTTTACGCGGTTTGGGATTTGGGCACACTTCTAAAACTTGCGATTCAACTTCCAATAGTGATGCAAGGTTGAGAGTGGCTTCAAGCGAAGAAAGAATGAGAGAGAAAGAAAATTATATAGTGGTGTTAGAAGATAAGTTGAATTCTACAGTCAGTGAATTGAACACTGTAAAATCAGTTGTTGAATTCTTGGTTAGGCAGTCTGGTTTTCAGGTTATGACTATAACTTTATGTATACTTATGATGTAAAGATAAGTTTAATTTATATGTGCTTGCATTGTTTATGTTCTCATTTCAATTCTTTCTTCAATGACTTAGGTTCAAGATATTGGTAGTGGCATCTTAAATCAAATTTCTCCCCGAGCAAATCAAGGGTCATCTTTTGGAAGTCATGAAATAGAAGCTCCTTTAGGTAACAACCTCTCTCTCTCTCTCTCTCTCTCTCTCTCTCTCTCTCTCAGTATATATGGATTGCATAGAGATTTTAGCTGTTATAGGAATTGCATAGAGATTTCATATACTTTATTAAGGTTCAATTATTTACGATCGAAAATGATATGTTTGGAGACGATGTTAGGATATTTGCTCATAAGACAGTTTAGGTGAACTGAAACATTTATCGATAGCTTTAGCTATAGCCGTCCAAGATGCAGATAAAGCAATAGGTCTGTTCTGTTTTTGTTTTGCTCTGCTGCCCATCATTCAGTTCTCCTGTTGCAGTGTATGTGCTGTCAGTTATGATTATGTTTCTTTCATGGCTATTTTCACAAGCATGGATGATGCACATTATCTGCTGTTCAGTTCTGTTTTGCTGTGTTCTGTGAAGCAAAGTCCAATCTCTTGCTATAGAATTAAATTCTTGTCTCAGTTGTTGTGTATGGGTTGTTATCATGTTGTTAATAGCCCCTTTTTGTATTGACCTATCTCTGGGGTTTCCCTTGGAATGTTTATGTTTCTCTAGGGGGCATGTCCCTAGTTTGATCTTGCACCAACTTTTGTTGCACTCTGTTGAGTTTGGTTAAATCAGTTTATGATGCTTGCTGTTGTAATGGCAGTAGGTAAAGGCTACTGATCTGTTGTTGCTGATCCGATGCTGCCGTTTGGCAGCAGTTACCTGCTACTGTTTGTGATATTGCGTGTTTTGAACCTATAGTCTGTGATAATGCATATTCTGAACCTGCCCAAGCCGTTCTACTACATTGGAATCATTTAGATTGGGCTGAACAATTGGGTTCTGCCCAGTTTGAAGGCTGCCCCAAGTTCTGCTGCATGTGTGTAGTGGCTGTTTTGCTGCTACTGCTATTTTTTTCTGTTTTGCTACTAGTCTGCTTCTGTTCTGCTGCTGCTTTTGTTACGGCAGCTTCTCGCTGCGAGATGATCAACCAAGTGTGCTAGATGATGACAAAAGTAGGCATTAACCCCCTTAGAAACCACAGTAGAACTGGAAAAATGGGTGCTCTGATCAACATGGGATGCTCCCTTATACCAGCCAAATCATGCATGTTGAAGCCTTATATGTTGTACCCAACCAAAGGAACCTAGCTAGACATCACTGGAACCCAATAAACACAAAACACACTGTCCAAGAGAGACTAACAAGCCCCCTAGAAAAGCATTAAACGTTCCAAGGGACCACTCCCCAAGGACATGCAAATGGACATTAATCATTCGATTACATTAAGCTAAGTCCACCACAAACAACCATGCCACAAATCCAGCCACAGCAGTTGCACTAAGTATCAAAATTCTAATGAATACCCAATGTAGTACTAACAAAATTCAAAACACAAGCAGACATGATCCATCAAGCGTACAAGGCCATATGTTTTGGATATGCGAGGGATACTCCGGGGATACGTACGCCAGAATACACTTAGGATACGGCAGGTTTAAAATGAAATATACAGCTGTACCATTTCTTGCGTTTTATGCTCATTGTTGGATCTAATCCTATGATATTCCAAGCTTCCTTGTTTGGCATGCTTGTTTACTTATGATTCTTATGAGACTTTAGTGAACATTCACTTGAAGTCTGCACTTTGTTGAAGGTTAAAAATTAAATTTAATCTGTTCTATTGTCATTTTTATTTCAGGTGATAGGACTATCTAGAAGCATTTCATGCTGGATTATATTATCATGGAGGTTTTGTAAGGATGACAACCTATGTGATTTTTGTTAGACAAGTTTGGGCAATGATTTTTGTGGGTATGTGTTGTGGGAGATTTACTAAAGTACAAACAATGTTGATGGATTTTTGTTTGAACAAGTTTATGTAATGGAATTTGAATTATGATATATACGATTGTTAATTTGGTTTCTTAATTGAAAGAATCTTGCCTTCAAAATTAGTGTTATGTTAGCTTGGAGCAGGGTCACATACAACTATGATGAGTATGTGTATATAGAAATTTGGCATGAAGTGGTGCTTTGCAAAAAAAAAAAAAAAAAAGAGACTATGGCAACGGTTGTGCCTAACATATAGCAACGGTTCATTAGGTAATTTCAATACAAAAAAGAAAGGACTATGGCAATGGTTGTGCCTAACATATAGCAACGGTTCATTAGGTAATTTCAAAAAAAAAAAGAAAGAACTATGGCAACGGTTGTGCCTAACGTATAGCAACGGTTCGTTAGGTAATCAGAAATTACCCTCTCGCAACGGTTATAGGCGTTGCTAAACCAACCGTTACTAAAAAAAATTATGTACCAACGCTCCACAAAACCGTTGCTATACCTCTACAGCAACGGATATATTACAACGGTTCGGCCAACGGTTCTCCAACCGTTGGTATAGCCTAAATCGGTCTATACCAACGTTTTTTTGATTCTGTGGCAACGCTTTCGACCGTTGCTATAGAACAATTTTCTTGTAGTGCTTGTTAGACTCTAGTGCATCGCATTCCTTTATATCTCCTGCCTGCTCTAGCACTAGAAACAGAACCCCTAAGATCGAGTATGAAGATAACATAACCGTTTGGGGGGAGTATAGTTGTAGTCTAGTGTGTAGAAAGTACGAACTAGGAGTAGCCAACCTGCGCCTAAGCTGCGATTTTGAAGTGATCGACATGGCGGATTTCGACGTAATCCTGAGGATGGACTGGCTATCAGCACTTCAAGCGGTCATAGACTGCCATCCAAAGATGGTGACCGTGTATACCCCCGAAGGGACTCGTTTCCAATTTAAGGGGGATAGACGAACGGTGAGCCCAACGATGAGAAGATCGAAGTGGCAGGATTAACCATTTGGATGACTAGCCAGCCTCGAATTGGAAGAAGCCAATAGGATGGAAGTGGGATTTCCACACATCATGTGTGAGTATGCCGATATTTTCCCTGAAGAACTTATTGGCTTACCGCCTTAAGGAGAAATAGACTTCTCTATAGAACTTTAACCGGGAATCGCACCAATCTCTATGGCACTGTATCAAATGACCCTGCAAGAGCTCAAAACCCAATTGAAAGAGCCGATGGACGAAAGACTTATCAAGCCAAATAGGAAGAGCACGAAGGACACTTTCGAATGATACTACAAGTACTCTAAGATAGCCAAAGACAAGTTCTGGCTAGAAGTGGTTAAGTTCTTGGGAGAATGTAGGATCTAAGGACAGAATCGCGGTGGACAAAAGTAAAATTGAAGCCGTACTGAATTGGAAGTGGCTGTACCTTTGAAGTTACCGCCAGGAGTCGATGCCGCAAAGGATTATTTTCCCGTGACTGTATAGGTTCTTTCAGCACCTTTACTAATGACAACCGAGTAGGATTTTCTTTCAATTTTTCCTTGAAGGAGGATGGAGTACTGATGCCTTGCAATCATGGAGTTATACTGCTTAGATGAACCCATTGTTTCCTACTCTTGGAAATGGGTTTAATATCGTTAGGTAGGAAAGGATCGTGTTAAGGAAACCCTGTGGGGTACGAGTCCGCATGATGAATTGGTAGAAGTTTTGCATTTGGCGTTGGTATTTACGATGGAGACTTCACCAAAGGCGTACGATGAGGCAAGATGTTCGACGGCAGAAGCAACTTCAACCCCATCTCGTTAAGCAAGAAAGAAGGCTTAATTCGATTGATGGTGACCTACTCCTATTTTTAAGGGGGATAGTCGATGATTCCAAGATCGGTCTAGCGACCAAATCTAATCTGTAGTCGCGCGCCAATTTCGGGGACGAAATTTTTTTAAGGGGTTAGATTGTAACGACCCTAATTTTCGATCAGTGAAAATTTCGTTAAATATTTGAATTTTATTTTTAATACTCTTGTGGTTTGTCAAAATTACGTTTTAGCCATTCAAATTTTGTTTCTTGCACTTTAGCCCCACTTAGCAGGCCTAGTTAGCTTGTAACCGTCTCGTTGGAGAAATTAAACTAGAAAGCCATCTAGTTACTTTTCCTAACTAAAAATGGACCATTTTGCCCCTCTTGGACCTTGTGAACCTTTTTAGCCCTAGACTAAGAATTGATTGTTCTTTTTCTTTTAAATATTTTTGGTTTTATTCTTTGTCCATTGGACAATAGAAGTTAGGGGATTTATTACCCAATGGGTAAAAGGGTTAGTCTTTCACCAAGAGCAAGGATTTTAATAAACTGGTCTTTTTCAAAAATCCCATGGGATGATGTACAATGTTTTATTGGAGGATTTTAAAACCTAAGATTCCTAGGTACTCTTGTATTATTCTTTATTGGGGTTTTGGTACACAATTAAATTAGTTTATTGGGGAGTAAAACTACCTAGAGTACACTAGTACACATGTGCCAAGTAGTTTGTTGAAACTTAGCCCTTAAGTCTCTTGGCTTAAGTACAAAAGTACCTTTACTTTATTTGTTTTCTTGCACATGGTTGTGTGTGTGTATATATATATATATATATATATATGTGTGTGTGTGTGTGTGTGTGTGTGTGTGTGTGTGTGTACCTATGTGAGAGAGAGAGAGAGAGAAAGAGAGAGAGAGGCCGAGAGAGGGAGGGAGGGAGGGAGAGAGAGAGAGAGAGAGAGAGAGAGAGAGAGAGAGGAAGGAAGAAAGAAGAAGGGATTTGGTTGTACTTCCATGACCTTCCATTATTCTTCCAAATCCTTGGTGTGAACTCTTCCTAGCCAAGAATCTAGTCCTTTATTGTCCTTCCATGATTTGTTTAAATCCCAGAATTCTTGTTCACACCTCTTATCTTCCAAGAAGGACCAATCTAGCCATGCAAGCCTAAAGATTAGCCTTGATCTTTCTAGGATTCTTTGACAAGTGTCAAAATTTGACGTAGAGAGAAAGAGAGAGGGGCCGGCCTTGAGAGAGGAGAAGGAGCCAAGGTTTGCCAATAAATAGAAGCCATTCCAAGCTTCAAAAATCACAACTTCAAAGCTTTGCTCTTCCTTCTCTCTAGAAACCATTTCTGGTTTTCTGGGCAGCCTACTGTCCCTTTGGAAATCTCCAGTTTTCTCTTGCTTTGAGTAGTTTTTAGAGCCAACTTTCTTCTAGAAAGTTGTAGAACACTTTGAGACCTTCAAGTTAGATCCAAGAACCACCTCAACCGGTGAAGAAATGACAAAGATATTGTCATTCAAAGTTCAGTAAAAATCTCGGATTTCTATTTCCAGACAGCTTACTGTCACTTCCTTTATCACCATTTTTCTCCTACTTAGAGTAGTTTCTAGGATCAACTTCCTTCACAAAAGTTGTAGAGAATTTCTTGAGCTTCGATGTGGACCCAAAAAAAAGCATATTCGGCGAAAGATTGATCAAGTTACTTCCGTCCAAAGTTCGGGCCAGATTCGCGAGTTTCATCACCCGTGGAATTTTCCAACTTGCTTATTCGGCCCCGACTAGTTTCGGATCAAGGTAGATTAATCTCTACTCGTTCTCCCTAAGTATAACTTTTGTTATTTTAGTTTATGATAAGGTTATCTATTGCTATCAATGAAAATATTCGAAAGTGTTTCTTTGAAACAATGTAAAGGATGGGGAGAATGTTAAACTCGTCAACTTATGTTTTGAGCATGCTAGATAATGAAAAATTAGATGAACTTGTTAGTTTAGTTTCAAGATTATGAAGCATGATTTGTGATTACGTATGTGGAAAGTCCTACCGCGGAAGTCTTGCATGTCAACGAGACACGAGAAAAAACAAAGTAGAAACATGGCACCTAGGGTGTGGTTAATGTAAAGGCGTGTTTGAAAAGGGTGAAACGTTTTGGGAATCCGCAATGTGGCCGGACTTGCCCGTTGCGTGAGGTGTGTGTGTGTGTTCCAATGGAAATCCGGAATAGCGGAACCATTGTGAGGTTGTGTGCGTTCCCATGGGATCTCGGACCGGCGGAACCATGGTGAGGTATAGCTTGGTCATCCGCGGAGAGGAGCCAATGCAATTGTGTGCCAATGGGAACCCGGCGCGGCGGAACCATTGTGAGGATACTTGGGAACCCGGTGCGGCGGAACCAAGGTTGGGTGTGTAAGGCTTGGTTATCCGCGGTACGGAGCCAATGCAAAAGATTTTGAAAGGTTTGGGTATCCGCGGTTCGGAGCCAATGCCAAAGATTTTGAAAGGTTGATTTGTAAGTGGAAAATGGTGACACGGTCTACGATGAGTCGCGTAGGAGAAACCGGGAAATCTTGGACACCAACGTAGTTAAATATCGATTGCGGATGTGTTATGGTTATTGTTTGTTATTTGCGATCTATTGTTTATAAGTTAAGGGTTAGTAGGTAGGGTTTACTCTATTGAGCTTTCG
Source organism: Rhododendron mucronatum var. ripense (assembly GCA_019656295.1). Lineage (NCBI taxonomy): Eukaryota > Viridiplantae > Streptophyta > Magnoliopsida > Ericales > Ericaceae > Rhododendron > Rhododendron mucronatum. The sequence goes on along the minus strand of BPLT01000004.1, from coordinate 6,459,674 downwards.
TAGCTCACGGTGTTACCTTTTGGTGACCCTGGCATATTATATGGGTGGCGACGCCGGTATAATGTGTCAGATCTCATAGACGAACAGGGTGAAATCTTCACCTTGGAGGCCTTTGGAGCTGAAGGGCTGGCTAGGATGGAGGAGCAGGCAGAGCTGTAGTTAGGAACCCTAGTTTCCCTTCCTTTTGTAATAAAAGTACTCTTGTGAGAGTTATGTTGTAATAAAGAGCTAGACTCTATTTTGAAGTTTCAATAAAATTGTCTTATTTAACGTACCCAAAATTCGGGGAGTTACAAGGATAGTTTTGATCCACAGCAATAGCGGCTTATCCGTCCAAATTCAACGACAGCCTGTCTCGTCCAACTCTGCAGTAGCAACCTGTTCTCTCCAATTCGACCAACAAGCGGCGATTTGCTCGTCCAATTCTACATCCATCTCCAGCAACGACCTGCCCATTCAATTCAATCCATAAGTCAGGTTCCTTAAGTTTATAAGTCTACTTTGTTAGTATGTTCTGTTTGGATAAGCCTTGAGGGATGTCTAGAAATCTTTGACATTACTTGTGCCAAGTCGATGGTGCTTCAAGTTCCGTCAAAGCGGGGCTGCTATAGACACCTTATTTGCCATATTAGTTTACTTTCTGTATTTGATTCCCCGATGATGAAACGGATCAAGAACACCCCGGGAATGGTTAGTAGTTGAGCTTTGAACGTTTTGAAATCCCAATACACTTTCCAGAACCCTATTGGCACGCGCTAGTTGAGAACCAGCGCTCGCGCGTCGAAGTGCTAGATGTTGGTCAAATGGTCCTGATTGACCGTTGACCAGCGCGTGATCATTTGGACCGGCGCGCGCGCGTCCCTGACCAGTGTGCGCTGATTAATTTGCAGCCGACCCTTTATTTTCCATTTATAGAAGGTTTCTGGAAGCTTTCCACTAATGGAATGGTTTCCATTAATGGAATACTTTTCTTTAATGGAAGGTTTTCATAACATTTCTACTAATGGAATAGTTTCCATTAATGGAAGGGTTTTGCCCTATAAATACCCCCCTATTCTTTCAATTAAAAAGGTTACAAAAAAGATACAAGCCAAGTTACTAACCTTTGTTTATCTCTTAGTTCAATGAAAGAGATACAAAAGGGCATTCAAACCAAGTTTCTAACCTACTACTTGTTCTCCGTTCTCCATCCAACAACACTTCTACCCTTCAAACATCCTCCATTCATACTTCCAACTCAAGCTCAATCATCTTCAAACCCAACCAAAGGTATAAACACTTTTTGTACTGTTTTCCTGTTCTGATCCCTGAGGGGGGCTGTAACGCCCCAATTTTCCAAGGAATTTCGGAGGCATTAACCCTAAAATACATTGAATTTTATAAACTACTAGGCCCCTATTTATCGTTATACAAAATCTACATTTAAAAAAAATACAAAAAAGAATCTTACATTTTATTTAAACATCTTTAGAGCGACTCTAGTGTTGATACGGATCTCAAGCATCCTCGGCCTTCGCCATTGATATTCCTTCTGAGTCAAACAGCTCCACCGTTGAACCCTGCACCCTCTGGCAAATTGATCGCCGAAGCAAACGATTTACCAGGATACAAACGTATCCGTGAGTGATAATTCACCCAGTAGAATAATCCCAATCCTACCAACCCCTTACTCTACAATTAGCATTCAACAATAGAACAATTGATAATACACGAGAGGTACAGAATTATAGCACATCGTCTTTTCCTTTACTATCCATCATCTTACATGAAATCTAAGGATCATCTCCACGAGATCCTTTCCTCCCACATCCACTAACTACAACTGTCTCATGAGTCCACTCTTCCTCTTGTTTATCCTGTACCAGGGTCTTAGGTGAGCGCACCTAAGTTATGTACCGAGCATGTTCCCACTTAAGACCATAACATGAGGATCGAGTCATCCCATGACGCATCATACATTAGGGTCGGACATCCACTACCCCACGCTAGCTATAACCGTCTCAGGGGACCCATTCTCTTTCCCAAGAAAAACTTCCCATGATGTATCATACATTAACGTCACAACATTTCTCAACACTAGGCCCCATTGGTTACCATTTCAACACAGAGCCCCATTGGTTACCCTTGCCATCACCATGGCTCAAATCACAATCCACACAATCACACTTTCAACACTTTACCAATTTCCATTTACTTAACATCGTCTACGTGAATCACTACTCGTAACCACCCAGTGAATCTAGGTCCATTCTAGCACGTACGACATGATTCAATCAATAACAGCTCAATTCATAACATGATACATTTCAATGAGACACAATATAACAATTGATAGGTGCAAATATTTAAACACATAAAGAATTAGGATTGGGCCGATGCATTTGGAGTTACTAAGTTCTGTTGCTCAAGTATGTTCATTTATTGTTTTTATTGGAGTAGCTATTATAATTGTAAATACACGCACACTACTGACTTAGTCAATTCAAATACTTTAAATTAAATCTTTTTTTTTCTTTTTCACAAAATTATTGTAGAGACCCATAATTAATTTCTCAAACTTTTAATGTTTACTATGTATTTGGATTATCAAAGTATGGATAATGATGTAGATATGAGTTGGGTCAATGTGAGATGACTTGTAAGTTGTGGGAGTTGACGTAGCACAATAGGAGTGAAAGGGTGTAAGTGTTATTTGTGCTATATAAGTCAAAAAAATGGGGCATGAAATCACTTTCCCTTTTCTTTTTCTTGTCCGGCGTCTCTCTCACTCTCGGCTCTCACCTCTCTCACCTTCTCTCTTCGATTTCATCTACTTCGAGTGAGATTTTTGAAAAATCCCAAGTACAAAAGTTGTTCTACGCGACGAGAGCTTCCTATCCATCCAAGAAAATTCATGATCGGAGCACTTCGAAGTCTCCTCCATGTTTGGGCTTGCTTCTAACCTTCGAGGTAGGGATCTCCTGCCTTCTTTACATGTTTAAGTGTTAGTTTGATGTACAAGAATCAAGTTTGATCATCTATTTTGAGTCTTGAATAAATCTGGTGTATGCTGAAAATTTCGTGGGCTCTGGTAATCTGTCTTTTGGGAGCCCTTCTGCTAGGAATCAATTTTTGGTGTCTTCATAACAGTTAAAGTACGTTTCAATACGAAGATTTCGGTACCAAAATCATGAAAAACCGATAATCACACAATTAGTTATGAATTTTTGAATACCGGCTGTTTCCTGGATGTGCGAATCTGTGCGTGGCTGTCTTCTGTTACCTTTCTGGGCATGATGAACAAGTTGGGTGGCTTTGGGTCTTTTACAGAAGCTGCATATTTAAGTTAAGAAGAGATTGACATTAGAATCAAGTAATTTGGTTAAGTATACAATTTTTGATGAATTTCTAAAGCAGGGTTGATATTTTACTGCTTTTGGCTTATTTGGCCTTCATTAGTAGTGGGTTCGCCTTCTTAGTGATCAAAATCATGGATTTAAGTGATACGAGGATATTAGCCAGTTTAGGCGCACTGTGTTTGAGGAAATGGAAGTAATTTATATGGGCATAAGTGTATACCAAGTATGGTTATCTCTTTGCATTTAGTAAACTGGTGAAAGAAATTTCGTGATCTATGGCTTGGGATACTCGTTGAATACATGTACGTGGCTAATGTTTCTATTGTTGAGACTTCATTGAATTTTTGTTCTACATTCATTCATTTTGATGAATTTGGGTAAGTTATTCAAGGAAATTTGGTTAATTTTAGTTGATTTGGGATTTAAGGCCAAGTAATTGAGATATTTTGGAACATAATAGTTTAGTGATTTTGAGTTGGGTCATTGGGGAACTCGGGTCAATTGTGACGCCGTCGGTGAAAGTCCGTAAACCTATTCGGGTCAATTATGACGCCGTCGGTGAAAGTCCGTTAACCTATTTGGGTCAATTGTGACGCCGTCGGTGAAAGTCCGTAAACCTATTCGGGTCAATTATGACGCCGTCGGTGAAAGTCCGTTAACCTATTTGGGTCAATTGTGACGCCGTCGGTGAAAGTCCGTAAACCTACTCAGGTCAATTGTGACGCCATCGGTGAAAGTCCGTAAACTGTATGTGCTAGAGACGTCTAGTACAGTGGTTGATTGATTGCATTGGTGAGCTACTCATATAATTTTATGTCTCGGTGTTGAGTAAATTTGATATTCGATTTGGTTGGTTATTCTATTATGAGCTTTGTTATTTTCCGTATTGACTTTTATGGGTAATTTCCTTTATTTGGGACTTGATTTGAGTTCGTGGTTTAATAGCATTCTTTTGAGCATTTGAAGGGAAGGAAAGATTGGAAATACTTAACATAATGCATAGATTATTTTTGCTGTGTTGGCTTAACCTTGAATTGGGATTTTTTTTACTTCATTGTAAATATTGAAAGAGGAGAAAGCATGAAAAACTTTTCAATACTTATATATAAAAAAAGTATATTTTGTGTATCAAGCTTTGCATGTTCATGGTGAGTTTCCTTATTGTCGAGGTGCAGTATTGTTCGATGTGCCATTGTAACATCATATTCTTACTCTACAAGCGTAGTGTGTATTTTTGGTGAGAGGTTAGTTAGTTGTTTAAGAAAAGAGAAAGAAAACATTTTATTAAAGAACTCAGATAAACTTAAAACTAAGAAAAAACGTTGACTTTGAGAGGTGATAACTTCAAATCTTGACTCGGGACTCGGACCGGAACTTGGACTAAGTCACTTTTGACCATATTGACCTGTAGGACCCAAGGAATTGGCTTAGAATAGCTTGAAACTTGATTTGGTACTTTGACATGGCTTGAAAATGGGATTTTTAGAGGCTTTTTGTCCCACGGCCTCGAATCTCGGGAGTTGACTTGAAGCATAACATCCCCGAAGTCCCATATACCCGTTGCGATGAGTCCTGCTGCTTGAAAATGCCCCAAAGCATCCTAAACCTGATTCATGCCTTTGCTGTCAAAAATTGCAGAAATGCAGAAGCAGTATGTCGTGCGCTTCTTCAAAATGCCGTGCGTGGCTTCTCTCAATTCTGCGGTATATCGGTGTTATGCCGCGGTGTTTTCCAGTATCCAATATGCCGTGTGTGACCCCATTGTGCCGCGCATGGTTATTTTCCTGACAGTCTGCATTTTGCTGTTTCCCAAGACCGATTGCTCGGGGTTTGAAGTTTGACCCATGCAATGGTATTTCCAAACCAGTGCATGTATGCATTCCCTTCCCAAGCCTTTTCCTATGTAAGACTCATGGAAAATTTGCACTTTTGAAATCCAAAACACTTTTTGAAAAAGTTGAAGTTGTTCCCTTCCTCGTTTCTATAAATTCAAGCTCTTGACTTCAAATCCCTTCTACCATACCCAAGTCTAATCTTATTCTTCTTTCCTATGGCCCTTTCACTCACCGGCTCACTCCGCCCGTGGTTAGTCTCAATGGAGGGCGTTGATTGGCTCAACTTCCGAGCTCATGGTCTCTACTCCATGAGTTACCTCCGCAACATTCGTCTTCGTCCAGAATTCCTGAAAGCAGCTGTGATCTTCTGGGATCCGGAAGTTCATGTATTTCGTTTTGGGGAACAAGAGCTCTGCCCTACTGTAGAGGAATTTCATGCTTATCTAGGCAGCTTTCGTTCGGGGGAGGTCATTATCCCCCTGGTGCGTGAGAGCGTCCACAAGGTTCTGTCCGCGGCCCTTGGACTAGGTAGTGGCGCTGCTCGCTACTTAGTGAGCGACGGTCGCCTCAATGTGATGCGGCTTATCGAGATGTTTTCTCCTTCCGGTGATCTTGCAGACACGACTTATCAATCTCGGCGGATGACTGCGCTCTGTATGTGCTTGCTTGTGGCCTACCTCTTAGTGCCCCCTACTGGCCATGCTAGCTCTGCCTTGGTCAACGTGGGCGTTCAAATTGAGGCTCGAAAGGACGTGGTTCCAATGGTTTTGGTTGAAACTTTAATGGGCTTGGATAAAATTTGCTCCGGAGAGACTGAGGTTTTCGGGGGTAGTCCTCTCCTCCTACAGGTTGGCTCCTCACTCTGCTCTCCTTTTTCGGGTTTTTCCCACATTCTCATTTTACCTCAATGCTCGGTTAGGCTTTTTAGGGTTTCTGACTTGTTTTCTTTCTTTTGCAGATCTGGCTTTGTGATAAGGTGAATGTCCTGACTGTTCCTCCTACAAACCGGACATATGAGGCTAGACTATTGTCTCTCCGATGCTTTGAGTTTGCAGAAAGGAGGATTCCTGAGTGGGTTGATTTCTTTAGGTGTCTACGAGCTGAGACCATTTCGTGGAGGTGTTCATGGTTAGACCTCCCTCCCATGACCATGCATTTTATGGGCCCTCAGTGGATCATCCTTGCTAGTTTGGAAGCTTTCACTTTCTACATCCCGTACCGGATTCAACGCCAACTTGGCCTTAGACAAGAGGTCCCTGCAGAAGCCGTGGTTGACGTCATCTTGCCCTTATTCCGCCATTCCATCCTTTGCAACTATCAACGGTCTTGGTGGGCTCGCGAAGTGACCGATGCACGTCCTTATCCTTCTGTGATGGTTCACGGGAGCTACCGGAAATGGTTAAGGAGGGATATTGCAGCGAGGGCTAGGGCTCAAGGAAACTGACTCAATCCTACCACTCCGATCAGGAAATAAATCGCAGACCCACCTTTGATCGTGTTGTTCTTTTTTGTGTTTTCTGAAAGTTGTGCCCAGCCTTATGTATTAGAAGCAGTTATTATAATAAAATGAGTTATGGAGGGTCTCCCCTTCCTTGATTCAGTACATTGCATTCTTCCGACTTGGATTTTTATTTTGAAATGGTGGTGACCGGGCCTCAGAGTGGGGCTGCCTACGTATCCTTAAAAGGAATCAGGTCATAACGTAGTTCAGGCAAGGGTTTGCTCTGGTTTTAACACTCTCCTTTTGTGCTCTAAATTTTGCCTAGCACCGCCTTTCGGGTTTTCGGCCTAGCGAGCTCGTTCGTTGTTTGCCTTAACTTTTGCCTAGGGTGCCCTTGCGGGTTTTTAGCCTAGCAGGTTTTTGCTCTAATTTTTGCATGGGTCTATCTGCCCTTGCGATTTACAGCCCAGCGAGCTTCTCTCAGGGATAATAGTGTTTGAGCTGATCCAGGTTGACCAGAGTTGCATCGTTTCTGTCCAAATCAATGAGCTGTGTAGCCCCTCTGGTCAAGACGGTGATGTATGGCCCGGCCCATTTTGGTTGGAATTTTCCCCGTGGATCGTAAACTGGTGCCCAGATTTCCTTTAAAACCATGTCGCCTTCTGATAAGTTCCTGGATTTTACCTTCTTGTTGAATGCATGTGCAATCCTCCTTTGGTACCCTTGGATGTGATAGAGAGCTCTTAGCCGGCGCTCATCGAACAACATGAGCTCCACGAATCGGTTACTCAACCATTCTGCTTCTTGGACTTCACATTCAATCATGGTTCGAAGAGATGGAACTTCCAACTCGATAGGGACCACAGCCTCTATTCCATAGACCAAAGAGTATGGGGTTGCCCCCGTCGGGGTACGTACAGATGTTCGGTATCCCCATAGGGCCAGTGGCAATTGCTCATGCCAATTTCTTGCGGATTGAATGGTCTTTTCTAGGATGACTTTGATTGTCATGTTAGCAGCTTCTATAGCCCCATTGGTTTGCGGCCGGTAGGTTGTTGACTTGTGTACTTGGATTTGGAACTCATCCAAGACCTCTCTGGCTCACCCTTTGAAGTGGACCCCATTATCTGACACAAATGCTTGAGGCACCCCATATCGATAGATGATATTTTGCTTGATGAAATGAGCAACATGTACCGCAGTCAGGGTGGCGTACGAAGCGGCTTCTACCCACTTCATGAAGTAATCCACTGCAACTAGGATAAACTTATGACCGTTGGGGGCCGCTGGCACAATCCTTCCGATGACGTCGATTCCCCATACCGAGAAAGGCCAAGGCGAAGTCATCTCATGTAGTTCAAACGGCGGAACATGAGTCAAGTTGGCGTGGATTTGGCATTTGTGGCACCGCCGCACGTATTCCACACATTCTGTTTCCATAGTGGGCCAGAATATCCTTGTCTAAGAATCTTCTTGGCAAGCATCATACCATTCATGTGAGGACCACACACCCCTTTGTTGATCTCCTCCATCACTCTTCTTGCTTTTGCACCATGGATGCATAACTTGTGCATGCCACAGTGCTATCTTCGATATAAGTTCCCCCCACATATGATGTATTGCGCGGCCATCCTCTGAAGGGCGATTTTGTCCTTTTTGCTTGCCTCTACGGGATATTCTCCTCTTTCCACGAACCTCCAAATGTCGTAATACCAGGGGTGGCCGTCTTCGGGTTCATCAATTATCATGACGTGCTGGTAGACCGACGTATCCCTTTGTTCGATCACAATTGGCCTCAACTTTACACCAATAGGGATTTCGACCATGGAGGCTAGTGTTGCCAATGCATCTGCGAATCGATTTTCGAGCCTTGGCACATGAGTGAAGGTCACTTTGTTAAAGTGAGGGATAAGGTCTTCCAGATCCTGATGGTATGGCTTTAACTTCTCTTCCTTGACCTTCCAATTGCCATTGGCTTTTGACACCACCAGGTTAGAATCCCCTACTACTTCCAACTTTTCTATGCCGATTTCAATGGCTGCTTCCATGCCTACAATGCAAGCCTCGTATTCTGCCTGATTATTGGTGACTTCGAAGTTTAGTTTGCATACGAGCGGGACATGAGATCCATCAGGTGCTATCAGCAATACACCAATTCCAAATCATTTTTGATTGGCAGCTCCGTCGAAGTACAATTTCCAAACATCTTCAGTTAACGTCATTATGTCTTCATCGGGGAATATGAACTCAGCATCTTCACTTCCCTCGATTGGGCTGTCAGCCAAGAAGTTGGCAATAGCTCTTCCTTTGACGGATTTTCTGGTGACATGATTTAGCTCGAATTCTGATAACATTAACAACCATCGTGCCATTCTTCCAGTGAGGGCTAGTTTTTCGAACAAGTACTTGAGGGGATACATTCGAGAGAAGATCCTTACGGGGTAAGTTAGCATGTAGTGCCTCAATTTCCTGGAAGCCCAGACGAGCGCCCAACATGTCTTTTCCAACGAAGTATAACACTCTTCGCATCCAACCATCTTTTTGCTGAGGTAGTAAACAGCCCTCTCAACCCTATCGTCTCCTTCCTGTGCCAGCATGCACCCCATGGAAGTTGGAGTGACTGACAGGTATAGGATCAAAGGTTTTCCTGGCGCGGGAGGCATTAAAACTTGAGGGTTTTGAAGATAAACTCGAATGGCATCAAAGGCCCGTTGGCATTTGCCATCCCACTTGAAGGGCACACCCTTCTTGACTAAATGGAAGATTGGTTCGCAGGTTGAGGTTAGCTTGGCGATGAACCGGTTGATGAATTGCACCTTGCCCAGAAAGCTCCTCACATCCTTCTCAGATGGAGGTGGTTCCACTTCTAGAATAGCCTTGATCTTAGAGGGATCAACCTCAATTCCTCGAGTGGTGATCATGAATCCGAGCATCTTTCCCGCCGTAACTTCCAATGTGCATTTAGCCAGATTCAGGCGCAACCTATACTTCCTGATTCTTTCGAAGAACTTTCTGAGTGCCGGTAAATGCTCTTCCCGTTGTTTTGCCTTTACAATCATGTCATCGACATAAACTTCCACTTCTTTATGAATCATGTCGTGTAACATGGTTGTAGAGGCTCGTTGGTATGTGGACCCTGCGTTTTTCAGTCCAAAAGGCATTACCCGATAGCAGTAGGTTCCCCATTCGGTGATGAACGTGGTTTTCTCCCGATCCTCTAGGGCCATGAGGATTTGATTGTATCCCGAAAAACCATCCATAAAAGAAAGTAAAGCGTGCCCGGCGGTACTGTCGACTAGCACATCAATGTGGGGTAGCAGAAAGTCGTCTTTTGGACTTGCTTTGTTGAGATCCCTGAAATCGATGCAGACTCTAATCCTACCATCCTTCTTGGGAGCAGGAACAATGTTTGCAACCCACTGGGGTATTCGGTTACCATTACAAATCCTGCGTTAATTTGTTTAGTGACTTCCTCTTTTATTTTAAGCACCCAATCGGGTCTCATGCGCCTCAGTTTCTGTTTCACGGGCTTTGCATTGGGATAAAAGGGAATCCGATGTTCTACAATTTCAGGATCGATTTTGGGCATATCATTATGCGACCAGGTGAAAACATCTTCGAATTCTTTTAGCAAACTGATGAGAGCTTGACACTCTTCTGCAGATAGCGCGGAACCGATCTGAATCGTTCAGGGATTCCCTTCATCTCTCAGATTTATTAAAACAACTTCTTCTTTCACAGGCTGAGCATGCCTTTCGTCTTCCCTTTCGACCAGAGATCGAATTTCTTCGGGAATGTTCCCATCGAAATCGGTCACCTCATCATCAGGGCCGACACAACTTTTTCAAGATCAGAGAAGTAAGCGGAATCAGGTCCTTTCATTTCATCACTAGCAAATGCCTCAAGGGCACCATACACATGAGTTGACTCAAATTCGAAATACAGCTAATGAGGAGTTGGGCCAAGAGGTCCCAACTCAGACTTTAGAGATTTAACAGACGCAGAAGACTCAGAAGACTTGGACGACTCAGACTCGGACTCAGATCCGTGGTGTGTTGCACTTAGCAAGAAGACCCAGTTCTCGTAATCTCCGATGGCATCCATGATGAGTGAAGTTGGATCTTCAAGGGCCTCCTGCCCTAGCATTAGCACTTCTGCTTCAACGACTGTACTTTTTGGTTCGTCCTCCCTAAATAGGACTACCAGACTCCCTTCATCAAAGACTTTGGCCTAATCAGTTGGTCCCATTGGCTTCTTTGCGACTTTAAACTCTTCATCACTTTCTGGCCAGGCATCGTTGGCAAATATCTCAAACCTTGAAAGCAGCGTATTGGTTTTCTTATCCCAAAATGGTTCTGGTTGTTCTTGATAGACTTGTTTTGCCTTTCCCTTGACAAAGTAATCCTCTAGTCTATCTCCCTTCTTTTCCTTTTCGTTGTTTGAGGCTAAATAACCAAGTCTAGTAGTACGCATCAGGGTTCCACAAGTTTCAGGACCTTGCAGGTTTCTTCCCAATCCCAACCCCGGCATGTAGGACATTTTCTTCATTATTTTCAGGGCGACATTGCTGATGAGAAAGTCATTGTCAATTCTGACCAAAAAGACAGAATTGGGGGTGTCCAACGAAAAGCCATCCAGAGCGATGTATTCTTCTCCATGTTGAATTTCCAAGATCGGGGCATTGTCTTCAGTAGGTGTGTGGATTCCAGAGTCCCCATGGATGGTGAGCATGCCCGTTTCGAGACCCAAATGAACCTTCTGATGGAGTGTGGAAGGTATGGCCATGATATCTGGTCGGTGCAGCCAAGGTCTTCCTAGCAACAGGTTGAATGAAGCAGGGATGCTTATCACATGAAATTTCACCTCAGTTTGGTACGACCCGAAGGTCATTGGCAGCATGAGGGTCCCAACTACTTCCCGATGTGTATTGTCGTATGCTCAGACTTTGAGTTCTGAGGGAGAGAAGTCTTTATTTTGGTACCCCAAGCAGTAAGCAACAAGGAGCGGACATGCATTGATTATTGACCCATTGTCAATTAGAATCACTAGAACCCATTTATTGTAGCATTTTAGAATGACATGGAGTGGTTTGTTGTGGTCCGTTCCTTCGGCAGGCATGTCTCGATCGGTGAAAGTGATGGCATGCTTGATAGGTATGGTTCTGATAAGAGCTACAAGCTCCTCGAGAGTTATGGTGGAAGGAACTTCCAGACGGGAGAGGGCTTGGATGAGCCCCCTCACGATGGCGGGTGGAACGAACATGTACATCCCAAACAGTCATCTTAGCTTGAGTATGTTCGAGTTGCCATTCAATGGCTCCCTGTGGTTCTTCTCAGGGCGAGAGGGTTCTTTTGCTAGCGGGACAAAAGGCTGGAAAGTGTTTTTGACTGGGGTAGCGAAAGGGTCTGAGGGTTCTTTGGCCGGTGGAGCTGGCGTGTTAGAGGATTTGCCGATTTGAAGGTTGGGAGGTTGGTAGACACGCCCGCTTCGGGTTAGATGATCAATCTGGCAATATTTTGATTCCTCACTCCACAGATCGACGGGCGCTTTGCGCTTGGTTCCAATGGTAGTGTCTTGAAGATTAGAGGCTAGGTCGGCGATGACCAAATCTTCCCAAAGATCTTCCGGTGTCCACTGCTCGCCTTCCATCACTACCTTGTTTACAGTCCATTCTTCATTTCCCACCTTTATATTGATGATTTTAGAGTTGACCCAATGTCTTCCCTCGGCCCTTGGCTCGTCCTCCCATAAGTTCATCATAGCAACATTGACTTCTTTCGGGAAGGTGACCGAGGGTTCTGATTCTGCCCCTTTTTCGAGGTAGTCCATGGCATTAAATTCGCTGCTAGCCACTTCTTCTTCTACTTCTGGGATCTCGAGATTTTCAAGCCATGGGGCGTGCCCGAAATTCTGGCCAATGTCATATCCGAATTAGTTTGGCTGGAATTCTGACCAAGCTGGAGCTGCTATCTCAAGCTGGTACCTTCATCAAATATTGCCGGCAAGGAGAACGTATCCAGCAGATCATTTGGAGCCAATAGTTGGTATTCGCTTGGGATCGGGTCCCATTCCCATCCAAGATAGTTTTCGCATCCAAACATCATGTTCAGTGAAAACCCATCTAGATGATCCGCATAAATGTTCTGCCAATCAACTTTCCATTCTGGCTTGAATGGCAGTTCTTCATTCCCTTGCAAATTGGTCGCTTCAAATGCCTCGCAATCGGCAATAAGGTCTTTCCACGAGTCATCTTCATCCCACAGGAAGAAAAGGGTGATTTCTTCGGGGATCTTTACCAGAGGTTTGGGTTCGGTATCCGGGGTGATAAAGAGAGTTCGATCAAAATCTTGGATGTTTTGTTTTGATGCCAAGGTAGCTTGGTTGACATGGAAGGTGGCGTTATGTTATGGCGGCGGGTTTGAGACAGTATTTGGCTTATTCGAAGGAGGGGTTTCAATAACTTTGTTATCGATGAGGTTTTGGATTTCATGACGAAGGCGGATACAGTTGTCGATGGTCTGTCCAGGCATCTGGTGGAATTCGCAATAAATGCTTTGGTTCAAATTGGGTGGAATGGTGATTGGTGGGGGAAGAGGTTTCAACACCCCGGCCTCTGCAAGTTTCTTGAGTAGCGTAGACCTTGGGGTACTGAATTGAGTGAAGGCTCGATTTTGGGTTTTTGGTTTTTCTGAAATCTGGTGAACTTCTGCAGTTTTAGGGGATGATGTTTCGGACCTGATTGGTGTTTCCTAGAAGGACATTGCTGTTGCCAGAATATACCCTTTTGGCCTTTGATCCCGTCTCCTTCTTTTCTAAAGTGCCATCTGTAGACACCCTATTTTGGACTTTCCAGATTAGTTTACTTATGGTCTTCGATTCCCCGATGATGAAACGGATCAAGAACACCCCAGAAATGTTAGTGTGTTTGAGCTTTGAGCATTCCAAAAACCCTTTCTGATCCATCCTAAACCCTTCAAACCAGAACCAAAAGGCCTCAACAAAACCCAACTTGCATACGCTGGTATTCACCTGGCGTGCACTGGTCCTCTGCCACGTGTCAGTCATCGGTCAACTTTGACCGTTGACCAGATTTGACCTTGCGTACGCCAGGTATATAGTGGCGTATGCCAAGTCAAACCTCCGGTCAAACTTGTGTTTTTAAGCATGCAGAAACCATGGGTAAGTGTAACGACCCTGATTTTTGGTCGTTAAAAATTTCGTTAAATATTTGAATTTTATTTGAATTTCCTTATTTCCTTGTAAATTGTCAAAATTACGTTTTTGCCCTTCAAATTTGATTTCTTTGCGCTTTAGCCCATATAGCAAGCCTAGTTAGCTTCTAACCATCCGGTTGGAGGAACTAAGCTAGGAAGCTATCTAGTTACTTTTCCCTAACCGCAAAATGACCGTTTTGCCCCTCTTTGACCTCTTGAACCTTTTTGACCCTAGGATTTTCTAAGTACTCATTTATTATTTTTAATGGGATTTTGAACTAACTAACTACATGGGTACATATGTGTATATATATATTAGTACTTGGATGGTTAAAATATTACCTAGTGTATCATATGCCTATATATTAGTTTGTTGGGAAAATCCTAGCCTTTAAAGTCTACCTTTGATACTTAGTACAAAAAGTACTACTAATTTATTTGTATACTTGCATATATATACATATATATGTACCTTTTCAAAGCAAGAGAAGTGAGAGGGAGAGAGAGAGCCGAAATGGGAGAGAGAGAGGAGAGAGATTCGGTTGGGAGAGGAGAGAGGGAGAGAGATTTGATTGGTACTTGGCTTGATCTTCTAAAGTACTTCAAAATCCTTGGATGGTTATTCTTCCTAGCTAAGAAACCACCTCCATTAACCTCCAATGTACTTCTTTGATTTGTTTAACACAAAATCTTGTACCAATATCTTTCTTGCCCACCAAGAATCAATCCTAGCCATGCAAGTGTAAGATTCTCCCTTGATCTTTCATAATCTCATGACAAGTGTCAAATTGAGGAAAGGAGAGGGAAAGGGGGGGCCGGCCTTGAGGGAGAAGGAGAGGGCATGCCTTGGCCTATAAATAGAAGCTCATTCCATGCATTTCAACTCACCCCTCAAGCATTTGCTCTTCCTTCTCTCTAGAAACCATTTCTGATTTTCTGGGCAGCCTACTGTCCCTTCGAAAATCCCCAGTTTTCTCCTTCTTAGAGTAGTTTTTAGGATCAATTTCCTTCTGGAAAGTTGTAGAGCACTTCGAAACCTTGAAGTTAGGCTCAAGAATCACCCCAATCGGTTAAGAAATGACAAAGATATTGTCATCCGAAGTTCAGTAAAATTTCTGGATTTCCAAATTCCAGACAGCTTACTGTCACTTTGTTCATCCCCATTTTTCTCCAACCTAAAGTTGTTTCTAGGATTAACTTTCTTCACGAAAGTTGTAGAGAATTTCTTGAGCTTCGTTCTCGACCCAAGAACGACTGTATTCGGCCAAGGATTGACCGAATTACTGCCGTCCGAAGTTCGGTCCAGATTTGGAGTATTCACCACCCGTAGGATCTTCCAACTTGCTTATTCGGCCCCGACTAGTTTCGGATCAAGGTAGGATACCCTTATCCCTATCCCTATGTATATGTAAGATCTCGTTATCTTCCGTTTCAAAGAAAGTGATCTTTATTTACTTTTCATTTCAAGTACTCGTATTTTGATCTTTCGGAAAGTTATGAACTTGAATATATGAATTGTTGTATTACTTGTGACACGATAAAGCATAAGTGATTTATCACTCCAAGGGCGTCCGAACATGTGGCGTTATGCTTTAAGCGTTGATTTGCATATGTTTAGCAACATAGAGTTGGATGATCTTGCTTGTTTGTTTCAAGATTAAAATGAGTGGTTTGTGTTTACTTTGTAAAAGTCCTACCGCGAAGTCTTGCATGTAAACGAGACACGAAAACCGAGAAAGTAGAAACATGACACCTAGGGTGTGGTTGACAAGGAAAATGTGTTTTTCGAAAAAGAAGATATCTTAGAAACTACATAATGACCATTTCGAGGGCATTATGTGTGTGTGTGTGTTCCAATGGGAATCCGGAATAGCGGAACCATTGTGAGGTTGTGTGTGTGCGTTCCCATGGGATCCCGGACCGGCGGAACCATGGTGAGGTATAGCTTGGTTATCCGCGGAGAGGAGCCAATGCAATTGTGTGCCAATGGGAACCTGGCGCGGCGGAACCATTGTGAGGATACTCGGGAACCCGGCGCGGCGGAACCGAGGTTGGGTGTGTGGCTTGGTTATCCGCGGTACGGAGCCAATGTCAAATGATTTTGAAAGGCTTGGTTATCCGCGGTACGGAGCCAATGCAAAGGATTTTGAAAAATAGTTTTGTAAGTGGAAAACGTTGACACGGTCTACGACGAGTCACGTAGGAGAAATCGGGAAATCTTGGACACCAACGTTAGATAGTGAATGTGGACGTATTATCGTCATTTATGTGATTTCTATGATCGTTTGTTGGTAAGCTATGGGTTAGCGGGTAAGGATTTCCTATTGAGCGTTGTAGCTCACGGTGTTACCTTTTGGTGACCCTGGCATATTATATTGGTGGTGACGCCGGTATAATGTGTCAGACTTCATAGATGAGCAGGGCGAGATCTTCAGCTTGGAGGCGTACGGAGCCGAGGAGCTGGCTAGGATGGAAGAGCAGGCGGAGCTGTAGATAGGAACCCTAGTTTTTCGCTCTTTTGTAATATTGAACTCCTGTGAGAGTTTTGTTGTAATAACGAGCTGGACTCGCTTCGTTTTACTAATAAAATGTTTTATTTAACGTACCCAAAATTAGGGGCGTTACAGTAAGGGTCTATAACACATGGGAACCTTCCAATCCATCGAAAAAATAGTCTCGGCCGGGGGGACATCTCTCACACCATCCCATCATCATATTCCCTCTCATCCAATGAGAAGGAAGACTTAAGGGCTAAGACACCAGTCCCTTTGACTGGCCTCAGCCCCTCTCTCTCCCTCTTCTCCTATATATAACCCCTCCTCTAGTCTTTCAAGGGGTTGGTTCTCTCCAAGTTTCAAGCTCCAAGTCTATTTCTTTCTCTTTTCTTGGTTTTTCTTGCTTGCTCTTCTTTCATCCATTGAAAGAGTAAACAAGAGATCCCTCCGTACACCTCTTACCGTCAAACATCCACCACCCTCCATCATCCAACCCTCAAGTTCAAAGCTCAAACCTCTCTCAAACCTCAAAGCCAAAGGTATACATCTTTATACTGCTTTCTGTTCTGATCCCTGAGGGGAGCTGACAGGGTCAAGGCTGGTAATCAATACCAGTCCTGGCCCTAAAGCTGTCAAGGTTTTAAAAACAAAAAAATACGTTTCTGACTATAAACGGCGTGCGCCGGTCATAGGCCCGCGTACGCCGGTCCGTGACAGTACGTACAGTTTTAAAATTTGATCTGTCTGGGATCTGTCTGGACCCTGCGTACGCCACTAAATAGGTGGCGTACTCCAGGTCCAAGCCCTCCGAAACTGGCGTACTCCAGTTGTGAAATGGGGTCTAGATCTTTGTTTCATGCTTTATTTCTTGTCTATTCATCACCTTATTGCATGCTAAAAACCAATTTCCAGCTTTCTGTATTTAGAACTGTATATGTGTAGAATTTCAATACTTGTTTTCTTTTGCTTTGAAAGGCCCCTGGGATCTTTCTAGTCATGTTCCAGAGCCCAGATGATGTAAAGCCAAGCACTGGACAAGAGGTACAACTGGCGTACGGCCTCTCATAAGTGGCGTACGGCAATCATACCAAGGTCCAGTGGCTGGCCCTTGCATCATAGCTCAATCTTGGCCTCTTGTTATCTCCCCACTCTGTTTATGGGGCTTCCAGTCTATTTTCATGGCTTCAAGCCATTTCAGCTCTCTGTAATCTGTAAATATGATCATATTATAAATGCGTGGTTTGTCCTGGGTGTGCACTGGTCCATTCCAGAGCCCAGAGGGTTGAGAACAAAGGCTGTCAGTGACAAAAGGTGGTGTACGCCAGCTTCTTGGTGGCGTGCGCAGGGTATGGTGGCGTGCAGAGGCTCGGCCACTGCATGCCAGTATGTTGCCTGCTCACGCACCTGAAAGACAGCATACACCATTCTGCTCAAACTGCTCTCAGTGCTTGTTTTCAATCTATATTCATTCTATCGATTCAAGCAAATTATTATTCATAAACATTTTTGTCACATAGCCGCAAATTGTTACAGTTTTAATCCCCATTATCTGTTCCCCCGCCCTAATTGGCTAAAAAAAAAGTGATCTAATGAGAGAAAAATGCAAAAGTTTTACAAAATGCCTGAGTAGAGACCGATCTCCGGATTGGGCGAGAGGGGTGCCATAAAACCCTTCCCCTCTCGTAACCTGGCTCCCGAACCTCAGATATCGAAGGTGACGACGGACCAGTCTACGCCTTTTCAAATCAAACAAATTTTCAAATCAAACAAACGTAGCAGAGCGTTTTTGAGTTTCGTTCCTTGGGTGTTTCACCGCTAAAACCCGAGTGGCGACTCTGAATCGAAGCGTTTCGCCGCGCTTTTCCAAAGAGGGCCGCACCCAACAATAAATTTTACAACCAAAATCCGGGATTTTTGTGGCGACTCTGCCCACAGTGGCGACTCTGTTGGGGACTACATTGCATTAGTTAATATTTGGACATTAATACACGAATGAACAATCTTCAAAAGTCTGGCAAAATAGTACGCTCCGCGCTGCTAAAGAACGGAACGGTAACGTAACAGGATCTCAGCATCCGACCAATCCAAACTGGGGCTTTTACCATTGT
This sequence comes from Rhododendron mucronatum var. ripense, assembly GCA_019656295.1. Taxonomy (NCBI): domain Eukaryota; kingdom Viridiplantae; phylum Streptophyta; class Magnoliopsida; order Ericales; family Ericaceae; genus Rhododendron; species Rhododendron mucronatum. The sequence goes on along the minus strand of BPLT01000004.1, from coordinate 6,441,243 downwards.
TCACTTGTGTAATAGTTTTCAAGTATTGATTAATGAAAGTGGGCCAAACTCAAAAAGCATTTTCAAAACTTTTTGCATTTCTCTCTTTTTTTAGCTTTCTCCATGTGCATCGATGTTGGCTAGCCCCGTTAAGGTGTTTTGGGTAACCGACACAGTTTACTGGAGCCCGGGGTCCTCGAACTCCCAACAACCTTGGACAATGATGAGTCGTAATACCGTTCGACCATTGCTTTGCTATACGCATTGCAGTGGGAGGTATACCGCGGCTCTAGTCAGAGGAACCCTCTTAAACCAAAACCGGCCTCTCCATGCGTACAAAACACTAGAACCTTTCAACCTAGGACAGGAACCTACAGGGTAGGATTTCTTGCATCTAACCCCCATATACTGTCTATGTGTTACTACTTTCCCTATCGCATGCCTGTACATACATTCATTCCGTTCTGCATAGGAGCTTGCTAGGGCGGCTTTTAGGTTGTCTTTTGTCGAGTCTATCCTATGTCTGTTAGGATGCTGCTATGGACCGATGACGAGTCGTGCATCTCGATGTTGCACGTTAATAAATCTTTCAAAATCCTTCAATCAAAGACACTTCGAGAAATCAAAACTTTCTAAGCCTTTGTTTAAGATGCAAATCAAACTTTCAAAAAGAGAAACTTGGAGCAATGGAGAAAATGTTGTGATACTTACACCATCCAGGTTAAAAGTGCCAATCACTTGCACCATCAAGGCTCCGGCACAGTGCTGCTTACTCCACTCCAGTTATGGTATCACGTCATCTACACCAAGTTGTTCCAGTTTCAAACTTTGAAACATCGAGAAAAGAATAGCCAAAGGCTTAGACTATTTTGACATCTCTTAGTGTTAGTCGATTCAAACAAGGATACACCATCGAAAAGAAATCCGAGGATTCTGGCAGCATTCGAACGTCATGAGACAAACTCGTTTCTAGAGTCTAGGAGGACACCGACGACGATGACATGCGCATTGCATTCTCCCAAATTCTTTCAAAAGCTTATTGCAGGAACGCCACTGAGTTCTCATTTACTTTGCTGTCCAAAGCTTTAGGCCATCACTTTCATCGATCATCAATCCAAAATGGCAGCACAAACAGAGATGGCTGAACTGAAAAGGGCTGTAGAGGAGCTAGGTCACAGAATGGACAAACAAATGATCATGGTCCAGGGACTGGTTGACCTTTTCACCACCATAGCCCCGCAGTCGGATATGGGACTAATCAAGGAATCCTCTCAACCCTGCCACACTCCTGCCGTCGGAAAGTGCTCGAAGGATATGTTCAAAGACTTGGCTGAGTTTCATGAAGCCAGGACTCACTCGAAGGAGAATGCTGGATCATTGTTCAAAGCCAATGCCGAAACGGAGGATATGCACAACAAAGAAATCAATCCCAAAGGCAAAAGAGTGCATCGTGTGGAAGGTGCAGTGTTGTGCAACGACAAAGCGAGCAAAGGTTCCACTCTGAATCCTCAATCCGGTCGTCGGAACCCACCAAGGACCTTCTCCCGCTTCTCCACGCCTTTGTCCTCGGTTTATGAGAAGCTCCTTGAAGCTGGTTTCCTCAAGCCGCTCCTTCCAACCCCTTTACCTCGAACATTCCCGGCATCTTACGATTCAAGTGCCTATTGTGCTTTCCATCAAATGCCTGGCCATCTCACTGATGCCTACTTCCGCCTCCGGCATGCCATTCAAGATCTCATCGACGATGGCATCATCCCAGCTCCACTCCCATCAAAGCCCGATGTCATTTCCAAACCCATGACTCAACATGTTAGTCAAATATCTACCACCTCCACTCAAATCAACCCTACCTCCACCATATTCAATCAATCCAAACCAATCATGTCTCTCCCATCCGAACTCGAGGTTAACCTGATGGCCATAGGTGCAAGTGAGATCCTCACTGCTGACACCTGGATTGACAGTGATGAGAAGCCTACAAAGGAGAAATTCAAGAGGAAGGTTAATCAATCAAAGGAGAAAATGGACTGGCTGAGATCCTTCAATCATGAGAATTTGGGGCTGGTGTTCAAGGAGTTCTCTCAAGTGGGTCTGGACGAAAAAGCTGAGGAAGCCGAAGTGCTGTTGCCTGGGCCTGTTGTCCTCTAACTCCCACCTCTCTGCAAGGAAGTCAAGGGTAACTATAAAAGTTGCATTTTCAAATTGCATCTATTTTGCATTGACACTTTTGAGTCTGAGTCTGACACAGTGTCTGTCAAATTGTCTAAAGTCTAGCTCTGAGTCGGAGTTTGTGCCTCTTGGCCCTCCATGTCGTAGCTTCTATTCTCAATTCGAGTCGTTTTGTTGTACTTGGCAACCCCAAGGGTTTTATGATATGCATTATCCTGCTTCTAAGTACTTTGTTGGCTTTTGAATAAACTGTGTCGACCCTGATGACGAAGGGATAGATTTCAATGGGAATCTCCCTAAGGAAATGTGTCCCCTCACCGAAAGGGAAGACGAAAGACATGCTCAACCTCTAAAAGAAGAAGTAATTTCTAATAAACTTGAAAGATGAGGTAGACCGCTAGAAGCTTCAAATTGTTTCAGCGCTGTCTCCAGAAGAGTATTGCTCCCGTTCAGACTTGTTCAAAGAATTCAACAACATCTTGGCATGATCTCACAAAGACACGCTTGGCCTCGATCATGAGAAAAGAAGCATTGAATCCCCTACAACCGGATGCCAAATCATAAAGCAGAAGCTCAGAAAGCTCCAGGCCATATACCATGTTCAAAACAGTAATAGCAGCGTTTCATCAAGCACACATTAAAAGGTGCAAAAGTGGCAAAGCCAGGCCCCTTTCACTATCAAAGTCATTCTATTTGGGGCTGCAGTCAAAAGTCATCGACGGCGACGAATTCAATGTTGTGGTCACCATGACTCAATTCAAGTGTTGCTTACCCCTGAGAGAAGCTCGTTGGGTCGAAAACCACAAGGGTGGGCGATTCCAAGCAAAAGTTAGAGCAGCCTGCTAGACCGAAAACCTAAGGAGGCGGTCTAGGCAAAAATAAATAGGCAAAAAGTCGAAAGCTCGCTAGACCGAAGACCCAAGTGGGCGGTACTAGGCAAAAGTTAGAGCGTAAAGGGAGAGGTAAAATACACGAGTGAACCTTGGCCCGAACTACGTTTCGACCTGATTCCCCAAAAGGGGATACGTAGGCAGTCTCTCTCTTCGAGACTCGGTCATAATCTATCAAAGGAATCTCAAGTTTTGGCTTTGGTGCACCGCGTTGGCCGCCTGACCTATGTTTTGACAAATCCTTCCTTGAAGTTCGGTCGCAATCTATCAATTGGATCAAAGGTTGCGGTACGTCGCCGTAGTCAAGAAGAAGACAAGCTTCATTTGTGCAGAAGGGGGAAAACCTTTCGTCTTTTAGGGTTTGATCTACCTAGATTCATTAGTACATGTACTTATATTATTTAAGCAGTTAGTTGCTTATTTAAATTACCTAAGTACCATGTGTTAGATTTATTAGTATAATAGAAAATCTAGTCCTAAAAGTTTACTTTTGATACTTAGTACAAAAAGTACCCTTATTTTATTTGTTTGCTTCCATTTTAGGTACATATGTATATATATATATATTGTACTTTTGAAGCAAGAGAGGGGAGAGAGAGAGGGAGAGCCGAATGGGGAGAGAGGGAGAGAGGGGGGCCGGTTGAAGGAGAGGAGGAGGGAGAAAATTGGTTGGTACTTGGCCATTTGATCTTCCATTGTACTTCTTGATCTTGGAAAATTTTGCTTCCAAGCAAAACCTCACTTCATGTCCTTCTCTTGTACATTCCACCAATTGTTTAAACCTAAGAATCTTGTACTAATCTCATCTCCACCATTAGATTGTTCAAGATCAAACCTAAGGACAACATAGCCATGCAAACCTAGCCTTTTTAGCCTTGATCTTCCATGAAAAGTTGGATTTGATGGAATTAAAAATTGGGGAGTTAGAGAGAGAGAGTGGGCCAGCCAAGGAGGGAGAGGGGGAACCCCTTGCCTATAAATAGGAGGCCTCACTAAGCTTGAACTCACACCTCAAAGCAATAGCTCTTCCTTCTCTCTAAAAATTCAAGTGTTCTAGTTCAAAGTTCAAGAACTTCCTTTGTTCTTGCGTGTTCTTGAGAAAACCACCAAACCACTTTCAAATACCACCCTTAGATCTTTAAAGTAGTCCACTTTAGGTAGTAAAGTTGGTTCTAGGAAATCTCTTTTCCTTTCGAAGCAACCGAAGGCCATTACTCTGCCAATTTCAAAACCAACCAACTTACCGTAGCCGACCACCGCCAAGAAGAACGGTAGTTAAAATCTTACTACTTTACAACTCTACTTACTTTTTCTAAATAGGTGAAGTTTAACCTTGTACTTAATTTTATGTATCGCACGAATCTTATGATGTTACTTGATCATAGATAAGGTTATATTTCATTAATGATGGATATGCATGATGTTCGTTTATGATAATTCAAGCATGCTAGGTAATATAGAATTGGACGATCTTGTTGGATTTGTTAGATGCATGTTTGTAAGTAAAGTTCTACCCCGCGAAGTCTTGCATGATAACGAGACACGAAAACCAAGGAAATAGAAACATGACGCCTAGGGTAATGGTTTGACAAGGGAAAGGTGTTTTCCGAAAAGAAGATATCTTAGAAACTACATAATGACCATCTCGAGGGTATTGTGTGAGTTGCATGAATGTGTGTGTGCCTATGGGAACCCGGCGCGGCGGAACCATAGTGAGGATACTTGGGAACCCGGCGCGGCGGAACCAAGGTCGGGTGAGTAACATGGTTATCCGTGGAGAGGAACCAAAGTAAATGTGTGCCAATGGGAACCCGGCGCAGCGAAACCATTGTGAGGATACTCGGGAACCCGGCGTGGCGGAACCGAGGTTGGGTGAGTTAAAAAGGGAGTCTTTGGAAAAGAAAGGTAGTAAACACGAGACACGGTTAGTGACGAGTCGACACCAATGATAGTTGTAAGGCGATTGTGGATGTGCTAAATGTTATTGTCCTTATAACTGCTTACTTCATATCATGTGGAAATCGATGTTATAATGACCCTATATTCATAAGTTATTGGTTAGTAAATAGGATTTTACTATTGAGCCTCCGTAGCTCATGGTGTTACCCTGTGGTGACCCTGGCATATTATATGGGTGGCAACGCCAATATAATGTGTCAGATTTGATAGATGAACAAGGCGATCTCTTCACTCTGGAGGCGTATGGAGCCGAGGAACTCGCTAGGATGGAAGAACAAGAGGAGCAGTAGTTAGGAACCCTAGTTCCCTATTTGTTCCCATTTTGTACTTAAATACTCCTACGGGGGTTATGTTGTAATAATGAGCAGTGACTATATTTAATTTCTATAATAAATTATCCCTTTAACGAACCTAAAATTAGGGGCGTTACAACTTGGTATCAGAGCTTTAGGTTCAAAACCTCGGCCATGGGTAGAATGGGTAGAACCATGTAGAACCGTGAGATAAGTTTGACCGTTACACAAACGTGACTTCGATTTTCAAGTTTAACATCCCAAATTGGGTGGAATTCTGTCAAAACAATCTTCGGATTGAAGCAAGGCGCGGAAATTGGCAGTACCGCCGAGCTGGGAATTCCCGAACAATTGGATGATGACTTAAATCAAGGATCGAATGTGGGACGTAGAAACCTAAAAAAAAAAAAAGTTTTCCCTATCGTTTTTACCGAAAACTATGCTATTTTCAAAACATACTAATGAAGTTTTTCTTATAGATGGAAACCTCAATCGATCTATCAGTCGAAGCCTATCAACCTAGAAATGTCGTAGAAACGATAACAGCCCAACGCTTGGGGGATCCCAACTTCATTGCCGCCATGCATGCAGAGCAGCTTGATTTCATAAGAGTCCAAGAGAATACCCCCATTCCCGTCAAGGAGGACCCTTGGTTTCCTCACATGTTTCCTCTCCTAAGCTCATTCTATGAGTATTTTGGTTTCCTACTATTTATGCCAAACGCCGAGAACGAGGAAGGAGGAACCGCCGGCAACGAAGACGCCATGGAGGTAGACCCGGCAAATTGAGGAAACCTCGAAGATTGAAGAAGACTTGGAAAACCACCCCAAATAATTTCTCTAGCCGTTGTATAGGATGTTAAGAAATAGGGTTTCCACTATCTAAGTTGTATTTTCGGTTATGCTATGAATAAAGATGTGTTGTTATGCTTTGTTAAGTTTAATAGATAGTTCCCCTATTGTAGATGGATCACTTGAGCCCCTACCAAATCAACCTTTTTGCTGAAGCTCACAAACTCGCAAGCACCGTAAGATCCATGACCCATCAACTGGTGGAGGATCCTTATTTTCCTCATACTTTCCCCTATACCCATGACTTCTATCAAGAGTATGGCGCTCTTGTCCGTCCCGTGAACGAGGAGGAAGAAGACATGGTTGATGCAGTACCAGTTCTGGTCTAACTTCCACCTCCCGGTAACGTGAACAACGCCGAAGCAGTGGCCGTAGCACCTCCTATCCACGTGGAAGTCGAGGAAGACCCAGAAGAGGAGGATCCTGAAGAGAACCTCGAGGCGGATTCCGATGAAGAACCCAAGGAGTTCAATGACCCACCAATTAACGAAGCTGACTGGGAGCATCTGATGAACATGCCAAATCCAGACTTGTCATCTGATGATGAAGAGGAGGAAGACCCTGAGGAAATTCCCGAGGAGGAACCGATAGGTTGGGATTCCGACGATGAGGAAAATGTCGATTTCGGGGAGTTGCAGCCCCCATGGGCTATGCCTGATTTCCTGGACATAAACACCGATTCTGGAGACGTGCCGCCACCACCTTACGAGGATGACATAGGTGCATATAGGGTTGAATTTCCACCTATTTTCTAGACTAGCTAACAAGCCCAGCAAGTAGTAGGATCTTTTGTTATAAGCAGAATGTGGTAGGATCTTTTGTAAGCAAAATGCCGTAGGCAGCTTAGGCTTATAAGCCGTTTATGATGTACTCATTGTTTTTGGTAAATAAGACTTGTGTTTTATCTATTGTGATCACTGTTGTGTATACTTGTCCCTGTTGTATACGATTTCCATTCTCCATTGTTAAGTCTAATATATAACTTTCCCTATTGTAGATATGGATAGCTATTTCCCCGCCGAGGCCTCTGTAGCCGACCTTCTGTACTATAAGGCGCTACTTGCACCGAGAGCTTTCTACCGATGCCTCTTCCAGGGATCCATGACCCCGAGACCGGCGACCAGTTTTGCGAGATAGTCGTGTTCCCACCTGGCACCACTGAGAACCTCGACCCTCAAGACCCACACATCAAGGAGCTTGCGGAGAAGATTCGTCGTAACGGAGAGCACTGGTTGGAGATCAGGGAGAAGGAGTGGAAGATGCAGCTAAGAGAGTTCTTTGGAGTCATTCTACCTAGCTAGTAGGGTAGTAGCATTAGAATAAGGTTCCGAAAGCTCGAGTTGCCTTTCAAGCACTTGTACTAGAAGAACCATGTAGTAGGTTGTGTAGGACCGCTTCAGCTTTTAGTAGGAAGCTTGCTCTAGTTTATGTATTTTGTAGTAAAACTCTATGCTTCATGATGTAATCCTTCGTTATCTATGAGAAGATGCTTTTGTTTTAAAAGTATGGTTGAATATTTGATTGCTTCTTACCTTGTGCAAAAGAAAATAGTTTAGTTAAAACTAAACCTTCCCCATTTCAATTTTCGTTCGTAGATGGTGAACCGACGGAGTGGACTAGGGTATGAGACCGGAGACTCCTCGAATCCAAACCCTAATCCTAACCCCGACCTCGCTCAAGTCATGCAAGCACTCGTGACTGCTCTAAATGCTGCCCGCCAGAACCCAAACCCTAATGAAGGACCTATGACTCGGACCCGGGCAATGAATGAGTTCTGCAAGCGTCGACCCCCGACTTTCAATGGAGATACCAACCCTACCGTGGCTGATTCCTGGCTAAAGGAGATCAAGGTGATCATGGATACCTTGGAGATCACCCGAAATGGAGACCGTGTGGCCTTAGCCACGTACCAGCTGAAGGGAGAAGCCCGCTACTGGTGGGACCTGATAGAAGCAACCCATGACGTGGCTACCATGACCTTTGCTCAGTTCGAGACCCTGTTTCACGACAAATACTTTCCCACGCCCCTTTGCCTGGCCAAGGAACAGGAATTCATGAACTTGAAGCAAGGAACCATGACCGTCACCCAGTACGTGGCTAAATTTGAGGAGCTGTCCCGCTATGCTCAGGAAGCTGTTTCCACCGAGGACAAGAAGGCAAGGAGGTTTGAGTGGGGGCTGACTACAGCTAGAAAAGTTGTGGTAGCTCAGGCTTTCCCCACCTATACTGGTGTGGTGAAGTGTGCCCTTCGTCTAGAGAGCGAAGAAAATGACTTCAAAACCTGCTGGAAGAAGGCAACGGGCAATGCTGGTGGACCGATCCGAAACCAGACCTCCAGCAACAACAACCGGGGACCCTATCCTACCAAGACCTTTGCTTTGGGTCAAGGCAACCAGACTTGGAAGAACACTACACTAGGGCGTGGCGAACCACAGAAGAATGGCCAAGGCAAGGCATCAGTCCAGTGCTTCAACTGCCAGGCTATGGGTCACTACAAGCGTGACTGCCCTCAACCCCCGAAGGAGAGGAATGGAAGCTTCGGGAACCAGAAGGCTCTATTGCCCGGGCAAGCCAGCTTTGTGAAGCAAAACTCTGGAGGCCCAGCTCAGCAGCAGAATGGGCAGAATAAAGGGAAGCAGCCCTTGGGAGCTCAGCAAGGCACTGGAGGGCGTATCTTTGCGCTGCAGACCGAGGAGCAAGAGTCGGATCCATCTGTGATCCAAGGTACGCTACTGTTATATAGTACTTGTGTACAAGCCTTGTTTGACTATGGTGCATCGCATTCGTTTATATCTACTGCTTGCGTGTCTACTCTAGCACTAGAAACAGAACCCCTAGGTAAATGTACGAAAGTAACATCGCCAATGGGGGGAAGTATAGATGTTAGTCTAGTGTGTAGAGGGTGCGAAATAGAAGTAGCCAACCTACGCCTTACCTGTGACCTCCGAGTAATCGATATGGCGGATTTCGACATAATTCTTGGAATGGATTGGCTATCAACCCATCGAGCAATCGTAGATTGTCATCAGAAGACGGTAACGGCTTACACCCCAGAAGGGACTCGTTTCCGTTTTAAGGGGGATAGAGAAGCCACGAGTTCGACGACGAGGAGATCAAGATGGGAGAACCAGTTATTTGGATGGCTAGCTAGTCTCCAAATGGAAGAAGCCGATAGGATGGAACTGGGATTGCCACACATCGTTTGCGAGTACGCCGATGTTTTCCTAGAAGAACTTCCTGGCTTACCACCTTAGAGAGAGATAGACTTCTCTATAGAGCTTCAACCAAGAACCACTCCAATTTCCATGGCCCCATACCGAATGGCCCCTGCCAAATTGAAGGAGCTTAAGATCCAATTGCAAGAGCTGCTAGACAAAGGATTCATCCGACTGAGCACATCGCCTTGGGGAGCGCCTGCATTGTTCGTAAAAAAGAAAGAAGGAACCCTCCGGCTATGTATCGACTATAGGAAGTTGAACCAAGTCACAGTCAAGAACCGATATCCATTGCCTAGGATCGATGACTTGTTTGATCAATTAAGAGGAGCAACTTGCTTTTCTAAAATTGATCTCCGATCAGGCTATCATCAGCTAAGGATTCGGGACGAGGATATCGCCAAGACGGCTTTTCGCACCAGATACGGCCACTACGAGTTTGTAGTAATGCCGTTTGGACTGACCAATGCTCTGGCAGTATTCATGTGTCTCATGAACAAGATTTTTCAACCCTACTTAGATAAGTTTGTAGTGGTGTTCATTGACGACATCTTGATTTACTCCGCCAACAAGGAGGAGCACGAAGAACATCTTCGAATGGCACTACAAATACTCCGGGATAACCAACTCTATGCCAAGGCCGGCAAGTGCGAGTTTTGGCTGGAAGTGGTTAAGTTCTTGGGGCATGTAGTGTCCAAGGATGGAATCGCAGTGGATGAAAGCAAGGTCGAAGCAGTGCTGAAGTGGAAGCAACCAACCTCTGTGTTCGAAATCAGAAGTTTCTTGGGATTGGCTGGGTATTACAAAAGGTTCATACCGGACTTCTCAATCTTAGCCAAACCAATGACCAGGCTAACTCAGAAAGGAGTGAAGCTGGATTGGGATGGAGCCTGTGAGAAATCTTTCCAAGAGCTGAAGAAGAGACTGACCAGCGCACCAATACTCATCATTCCTGAGCGTGGTGTAGATTACACTGTTTACTACGACGCGTCAAGAGACGGATTGGGATGCGTACTGATGCAGAATGGGAAGGTAGTAGCCTACGGATCGCGACAACTCCGACCTCACGAGAAGAACTACCCCACCCACGACTTAGAATTGGCCGCAGTGGTATTCGCTCTGAAGTCATGGCGTTACTATCTGTGGGGAGAACAATTCGAAGTATTTACCGACCATAAGAGTCTCAAGTACCTTTTCACTCAAAAGGAGTTGAACTTGAGGTAGCGCCGATGGATGGAATACCTAGAGGACTACAAGTTTACGCTGCAGTATCACCCCCGCAAGGCCAATGTGGTAGCTGACGCTCTGAGTCTAAAGGAAAGAGCACAGAAAGTCAAGACTACCATCAAGGAATGGGAAATGGTGGACACTCTCAACGAGTTCAATTTACGCCCATCATCGGAGGGCGGGAACGCTTGATTGTATGCTTTGGTTGCAGAACCAGCACTTCACCGGGAAGTTTTGTTAGCTCAAACATTCGAGCAAGATTGCGAGTTCGTCCGGCATCGAATTCGAGAAGGAAAGGCGATGCCAGGATGGACCATCGAGGAGGATAACAGCTTGAGATTCAAGGGAAAGGTATTTGTACCTAACATTGGAACCCTTCGAGAAGACGTACTCCGAGAAGCTCACCATTCGAACTTTGTAGTTCACCCTGGCGGTACAAAGATGTACCATGATCTGCGAAGAACGTACTGGTGGGAAGGAATGAAGAAGGACGTAGCTCGTTTTGTATCAACCTGCCTCGTGTGTCAGCAAGTCAAGGCAGAGCACCAGAAACCTAGAGGAGATCTGCAACCCCTACCAATACCGACCTGGAAGTGGGAGCACATTTCAATGGACTTCGTGACTAGATTACCAAGATCTGCCAAGTCCAACACTGCCATTTGGGTGATAGTGGATCGACTTACTAAATCTGCGCATTTTCTGCCTGTTAAGATGACAGAGAACGTAGAACAACTGAGCCTGTTGTACATTCGAGAGATTGTACGCCTGCATGGAGTACCTATCTCGATTGTATCTGACAGGGATCCACGTTTCGTCTCCCACTTTTGGAAAGGACTGCAGAAAGCATTGGGAACGGATGTAAGGCTTAGTGCAGCCTTTCACCCTCAAACAGACGGACAAACGAAGAGGACTATTCAGACATTGGAGGACATGCTGAGAGCCTGCGCCTTGGATTTCTCTGGGAACTGGGAGCAACACTTACCATTGGTGGAGTTCACCTACAACAACAGCTATCAGGCGAGTATTGAGATGGCACCATATGAAGCTCTATACGGTCGACCATGCCGATCTCCAGTCTGTTGGACCGATGTTGGGGAAACAGGATTGATTGGACCTGACCTAGTGCGGGATACCACGGAGAAGGTCAAGACCATCAGGCAAAGGATCCAGACCGCTCAGAGCCGACAGAAGAGTTATGCAGATAAAAGAAGCCGACCATTAACCTTTGCAGTGGGAGATCATGTGTTCTTGAAGATCAGACCAAAGAAAGGAGTTATCAAATTTGGGAGGAAGGGAAAGCTGTCCCCGCGCTACATCGGACCATTCGACATCGTGGAGAAGATTGGAAGAGTTGCATATCGTCTAGCCCTGCCACCCCAGCTGGACCGAGTGCATAACGTGTTTCACGTTTCCATGCTCCGCAAGTATCTAGCCTTACCCACTCATGTTCTCAATTGGGAAGACATCACTATCGAGGAAGATGCAACATATGAGGAAGAGCCTATAGAGATTCAAGATCTAAGTGAGAAGGTGATCCGAAACAAGACCATCAAGTTGGTCTGTCTTTTGTGGAAGCATCGAGGAGCTGGAGAGACCACATGGGAAAGAGAAGAAACCATGAAGATGAATTACCCTCACCAGTTTGAGTCCGAGCGTACACCTAATTTCGAGGACGAAATTGTTTAAGGGGGATAGGTTGTAATAACTCTGAATTTCAATAAATAAAAGCTTATTTATTATTCGAGTTATTTATTTAAATTTCTTGTATTGCTTTAATTTTCCGGTAGTTTGTCATAATTACATTTCTACCCTTCAAATTTGATTTATTGCGCTTTAGCCCTCCAAGTTTCATTTTTTGCGCTTTAGTCCTATTTAGCAAGCCTAGTTAGCTTCTAACCGACCATCCGGTTAGAGAAACTAAACTAGGAAGCCATCTAGTCACCATGATTGGACCATTTTGCCCCTCATTGAACCTTTTGGACCTTTTGAACCCTAGTCAAAGTATTGCATATTCTTTTTCTTTTAATTATTTAGATTTTATTCTTTGTCCATTGGACAATAGATGTTAGGGAAACTATTATCCATTGGATAATAGAAACCCATTTGTTTATATTAAAAGTATATTTGGTTAAAGTACTAAGAATATTAAGAAAAATACTTTTTTTTATTTCTTTAAAGTACTTTTGGGATTATTTTATTATATAATTGACCTAATAACTATTATCCATTGGATAATAGATGTTAGGGGAAATTTTAACCATTGGATAAAAGAGTTGGTCTTTCAAAGTACCATGGGGAGTATTAGTTTAATACTTTCATTTAAGCCATGTGTGAAAGCACAACCTTTTTTTAATTAAAAAGGTACATGGTACCAAGATTCTTAAAGTACTTTTACTTAATTTTCTATTAGGGTTTGATCTACCTAGATTCATTAGTACATGTACTTATATTATTTAAGTAGTTAGTTGCTTATTTAAATTACCTAAGTACCATGTGTTAGATTTATTAGTATAATAGAAAATCTAGTCCTAAAAGTATACTTTTGATACTTAGTACAAAAAGTACCCTTATTTTATTTGTTTGCTTCCATTTTAGGTACATATGTATATATATATATTGTACTTTTGAAGCAAGAGAGGGGAGAGAGAGAGGGAGAGCCGAATGGGGAGAGAGGGAGAGAGGGGGGCCGGTTGAAGGAGAGGAGGAGGGAGAAATTTGGTTGGTACTTGGCCATTTGATCTTCCATTGTACTTCTTGATCTTGGAAAATTTTGCTTCCAAGCAAAACCTCACTTCATGTCCTTCTCTTGTACATTCCACCAATTGTTTAAACCTAAGAATCTTGTACTAATCTCATCTCCACCATTAGATTGTTCAAGATCAAACCTAAGGACAACATAGCCATGCAAACCTAGCCTTTTTAGCCTTGATCTTCCATGAAAAGTTGGATTTGATGGAATTAAAAATTGGGGAGTTAGAGAGAGAGAGTGGGCCGGCCAAGGAGGGAGAGGGGGAACCCCTTGCCTATAAATAGAAGGCCTCACTAAGCTTGAACTCACACCTCAAAGCAATAGCTCTTCCTTCTCTCTAAAAATTCAAGTGTTCTAGTTCAAAGTTCAAGAACTTCCTTTGTTCTTGAGTGTTCTTGAGAAAACCACCAAACCACTTTCAAATACCACCCTTAGATCTTTAAAGTAGTCTACTTTAGGTAGTAAAGTTGGTTCTAGGAAATCTTTTTTCCTTTCGAAGCAACCGAAGGCCGTTACTCTGCCAATTTCAAAACCGACCAACTTACCGTAGCCGACCACCGCCAAGAAGAACGGTAGTTAAAATCTTACTACTTTACAACTCTACTTACTTTTTCTAAATAGGTGAAGTTTAACCTTGTACTTAAACTTTATGTATCGCATGAATCTTATGATGTTACTTGATCATAGATAAGGTTATATTTCATTAATGATGGATATGCATGATGTTCGTTTATGATAATTCAAGCATGCTAGGTAATATAGAATTGGACGATCTTGTTGGATTTGTTAGATGCATGTTTGTAAGTAAAGTTCTACCCCGCGAAGTCTTGCATGATAACGAGACACGAAAATCGAGGAAATAGAAACATGACGCCTAGGGTAATGGTTTAACAAGGGAAAGGTGTTTTCCGAAAAAGAAGATATCTTAGAAACTACATAATGACCATCTCGAGGGTATTATGTGAGTTGCGTGAATGTGTGTGTGCCTATGGGAACCCGGCGCGGCGGAACCATAGTGAGGATACTTGGGAACCCGGCACGGCGGAACCAAGGTCGGGTGAGTAACATAGTTATCCGTGGAGAGGAACCAAAGTAAATGTGTGCCAATGGGAACCCGGCGCAGCGGAACCATTGTGAGGATACTCGGGAACCCGGCGTGGCGGAACCGAGGTTGGGTGAGTTAAAAAGGGAGTCTTTGGAAAAGAAAGGTAGTAAACACGAGACACGGTTAGTGACGAGTCGACACCAATGATAGTTGTAAGGCGATTGTGGATGTGCTAAATGTTATTGTCCTTATAACTGCTTACTTCATATCATGTGGAAATCGATGTTATAATGACCCTATATTCATAAGTTATGGGTTAGTAAATAGGATTTTACTAATGAGCCTCCGTAGCTCTGGGTGTTACCCTGTGGTGACCCTGGCATATTATATGGGTGGCGACGCCAATATAATGTGTCAGATTTGATAGATGAACAGGGCGATCTCTTCACTCTGGAGGCGTATGGAGCCGAGGAACTCGCTAGGATGGAAGAACAAGAGGAGCAGTAGTTAGGAACCCTAGTTCCCTATTTGTTCCCATTTTGTACTTAAAATACTCCTACGGGGGTTATGTTGTAATAATGAGCAGTGACTCTATTTAATTTCTATAATAAATTATCCCTTTAACGAACCTAAAATTAGGGGCGTTACAGATCTAATGAACCGCATCTTTCGTGCCTATCTTGATTGTTTTGTGGTAGTTTTCGTAGACGACATTCTTATCTATTCGCCTTCGGAGGAGGAACATCAAACCCACCTTTTTATTGTTCTTGAACTCTTGAGAGAGCACTGATTGTATGCCAAGCTTAGCAAGTGTGAGTTTTGGTTATCTTCAAGTTTTTGGGTCACGTTGTATCGAAGGATGGGGTGTCCGTTGATCCGGGGAAGATAGAGTCTGTAATGAATTGGCAACGACCGAAGAGTGTATTCGAAATTCGTAGTTTCTTGGGTTTGGCCGGATACTACCGTCGTTTTGTTCTTGATTTCTCTCGTCTAGCAGCTCCTATGACCAAATTGACTCGTAAGGGGACTCATTTTGTTTCGAGTGATGCGTGTGAGAAGGCCTTTGAAGAATTGAAGAGAAGGTTGACAACCGCGCCGGTATTGATTGTGCCTGAACGAGGAGTCGGATATTCCGTGTACTGTGACGCTTTGAAAGAGGGATTGGGGTGCGTGTTGATGCAATTGGGGCGAGTGGTAGCGTACGGATCACGACAATTGAAAACTCACGAGCAGAATTACCCTACCCATGACTTAGAACTTGCGGCCGTCGTTTTTGCCTTGAAAAGTTGGCGCCATTATTTATACGGTGAGAGCTTCGAAGTCTTTTCCGATCACAAGAGTTTAAAGTACTTGTTTTCTCAAAAGGAGCTAAATTTGCGACAACGTCGATGGA
The DNA here is from genome assembly GCA_019656295.1 of Rhododendron mucronatum var. ripense. Classification (NCBI taxonomy): domain Eukaryota; kingdom Viridiplantae; phylum Streptophyta; class Magnoliopsida; order Ericales; family Ericaceae; genus Rhododendron; species Rhododendron mucronatum. The sequence goes on along the minus strand of BPLT01000004.1, from coordinate 6,425,473 downwards.
TGGAGCACTTAGAAGACTACGACTTTGAGTTGCAATATCACCCGGGAAAGGCGAACGTGGTAGTGGATGCATTAAGTAGAAAATCGACACACCTTGCGAACCTAGTCATTCATGAGTGGAAGATGACAAACGATTTGGGCGCCTATGCCTTGCATTTTGAGGAAGTTCGAGAGGGAGTCACCTCATGTAACTTAACCGTTCAATCGACCTTATCAACCCTAGTAATTGAGGCCCAATAGCAGGATGAAGAAGCAGGAGAATTTAGCACCAAGTTTCTTAGTGGAAAGGCTCGAGAGGGGTGGATGATTCATGCTGACCAAGGGTTGCGATACCAAGGAAAATTGTTCGTCCCCATATCGTGTCAGGAGGAAATTTTGAGAGAATTTCACCATTCACCGTTAGTCGTACATCCGGGAGGAACAAAAATGTATCGGCCATGTTCGTTTAGCACATTTGGGTATTTTTAGTTTTGGTAGTGGGTGGAGAGAGAAATAGGGTAATGATTGGAGAGATAGGTAATGAGTGGAGAGAGATAGAGAGAGAAATGAAATTAATAATTGGAGAAATAGGGTAATGATTGAAGAAAGATATAGGGTAATAATTAGAAAACAAAGTTAAAACAAACTAAATATGTTAAACGAACAACGCCATCATGACTTGCGTAGACAATTTTGGTGGCCGGGAATGAAGAGGGACGTCGTCGTTTTCGTATCCAAATGCCTTACGTGCCAACAAGTGAAAGCTGAGCATCAACGACCCACGGGGGAGTTACAACCGTTGCTAGTGGCCAAGTGGAAGTGGGAGAACGTGACTATGGATTTTGTTACCGGTTTACCGAGATCGCCAAGGGGGCATGATGCCATTTGGGTGATAGTCGATCGATTGACCAAATCCGCACATTTCTTACCGATTCAAGTTTCGGATTCGATTGAAACGCTTAGCCATTTGTATATCCGTGAGATTATCCGTCTTCATGGAATTCCCGTTTCTATCGTGTCGGACCGAGATCCAAGATTGACTGCGTGCTTCTGGCAGAGTCTGCAAGCAGCTCTTGGCACAAATCTCTTATTTAGCACCGCGTATCATCCTCAAACGGATGGGCAATTTGAGAGAACGATCCAAATTCTAGAGAATATGCTTCGAGCTTGCGTTATGGACTTTCGGGGTAGTTGGGAAGGTCATCTACCATTAGTCGAATTTGCGTACAATAATAGTTACCAATCTAGCATCTAGATGGCGCCGTATGAAGCTTTGTATGGGAGGCCGTGTCGATCACCCATTTGTTGGACAGAATTGGGCGAGGCTATGTTAATTGGGCCGGATTTGATCAAAGAGACCTCCGAGAGTATGAAAGCAATTCGTCAACGGTTTCTTGAAGCCCAAAAGAGAACCACCGAGCAAGTCAAAGTAATACGTCAACGGTTGTTAACCGCGCAAAGTAGACAAAAGAGTTATGCCAATCATCGTCGCCGACCGTTATAGTTCGAAGTGGGGGATCATGTGTTTCTTAAGGTGTCACCACGTCGGGGTTTATCTCGTTTTGGGCAAAAGGGCAAGCTCTCACCGCGTTTTATTGGGCCGTTCGATATTATTGGGAAATTGGGGAAGTGGCATACCGATTGGCTTTACCTCCTCGATTATCGGGCGTTCATGACGTGTTTCACGTGTCGATGTTGCGAAAGTACGAGCCGGATCCATCACACATTCTAGAGTGGTCCAAACTAGAGTTGGAAGCCGATGCATCTTATGGAGAAGAACCGATACGTATCCTAGATTCGCGTAACCAAATTTTGAGGGGTAAGACCATTCCGTTAGTGCAAGTTCTCTGGAGCAATCTCGGGAAGGAAGAATCGATGTGGGAAAGGCAAGACGAAGTTAGGGAGAAGTATCCGCAATTATTTTCAAATTGAATCGATGTGAGTTCCGAATTTCAATTTCATAATTGTTAGCTTAATTGTTTCACAACTTATGTTGCGGTATGAGCATGATTACTTGATGCATGAGTATGTTTGACTTGGGTTGTAAATTTCAGGACGAAATTTCTTTAAAGAGGATAGATTGTAGAGGCCCGTAAATAATTAAATTTAAAAAAAAAAATCGTGTAATACTTGAAAGGAGTCGAAATTATTAATAAAGTCGTGTGTTTGTTTGTGGGATGTACGGATATATGTTAATTGTGGTGTATCGAACACTTAGGGAATGATAAAAATGTGAGTTTTGATGTGGTGATGATGTTTGGATGGTAACAAGTGGGATTGATTCGGTAAATGTTACAAAAAAATTCATTTTCTGTCCAGCATGAACCGGTATGGGCTTTTTCCAGTACCGGTACATAATGCCCAGAACAGTATTTTTTGGCATTTTGAAGGCTCTTGAACCGGTACGGGATTTTCCTGTACACATAATGTGTTTTTCTGCGATTTTCAGCACGCATTTCAGACGCCTATAAATACCCTCTTCTACCATTTTTCACACCCAAACCCACGAAATAACTCTAGAAACACCCCCTCTTACCTACCCAACTCCAATCTCACCCAAAACTTTTGATTTCTACCTCAAATCTTCAAGGTCCAAGGGTTTCCAAGCTCAAAATCACTTGAATCTCACATTTGGTGAACAAGAGGTAAGTTTGGTGTTCTTTTTCTAACTTTTTGGCTCCCACCCATGTTTTTCTCTCTCTCCTCTCAATCACTTGTTGATCTTTGCTTATTATCATGTTTTTGGGTAACATTCTCTCTAGATCTTGCACCTAAACCTGGGAGTAGCTTATTCTTGGAAGATTTGAGCTTTTTCCTCTTAGTGGAGCTAGGGTTTTGCTCAAAACCCACTTTGGTAGGGATTTCTCTCTTCTTCTACATGTTTGCGATGATTGTGCGTGATTTTAAGTGTTTATTTGCCATAAATGGTTGAATGGAATGTTTTATGACTCGAGGATTGCGTATTCTTTGAAAGTAGTATTATGGACTTGAGTGTTATGATTCATGAGTTATATGTGATGTATTTGGTTGTTGATGTGAAGCGGGTGTGGAGAACATTGTGTCGCAAGGTGTGGGAAACACAATTTCGCAAGGGGTGGACAACATTGTATCGCAAGGTGTGGGAAACACAATTTCGCAAGGGGTGGAGCACATTGTGTCGCAAGGTGTGGGAAACACAATGTCGCGAGGAGTGGAGTTTATTGTGTCGCTAGGTGTGGAAACACAATTTCGTAAAGGGTGGAGGATTGTTGGGAGGTGTGTGTGTGAGCCAGTATATGTGTATGAGCATGTTATGATACATCGTAAATGGTGTTAATGTACATTCATTTGGATTTGATGTTAAATTTGGTTTGCTGCATTCATGTTCTTCATCTCATTACATATAGATTTTGTAGAGAATTTCCTACTGGGCTTGTTTAGCTCAACAAAATCCTTCTTTTCAGGTTCAAACGCAGGGCAGTAGGTTGTATGACTCGGTATTTTCGGAAACGAAGATTTTTGGAAGCTAACATGATTTAGTTGCTCATCCATCTTTGTATTGGTTTACTTTTGGATAGAGATGATATTGTAACTAATTTTCGTTGTTTGATCTTTTGACAAAACATTGTATTATACATAAGACTTTGTACATGTACTTAACTTAATTTGGGCCATGGTGCCAAAGTTGTAATTTCTTGAACTTGTGGACCTTGTTGTAAGTAAGCAGGTGGGAAATCTCATTTTGGGTATTATTCATATTATGTGAGAATCTTCCTTGAATTGGTTATTTAATTATGTTGAAAATCGAGGGCGTGACAAGAATGACTTCAAAACCCGATGGAGGAAGGCAACAGGCAAGGCCGGTGGACCAATCCGAACCCAACCATCCAATAGCAACCGTGGTCCCTACCCTGCCAAATCCTTTAATCCGACTCAAAATGACCAATTCCGGAAGACTGCTACGCCAGGGCGTGACGAACTGCAGAGGGGTGGTCAAGACATAGCCACAGTTCAATGTTACAACTGTCATGCTATGGGCCACATTAGGCGCAACTGCCCGCAGCCTCAAAAGAGGAGGAATGGGAACCTTGGAAATCAGAAAGCTCAGCAAGCTGGACAGGCCGGTTTTATGAAGCAAAACTCTGAGGGCCTATCGCAGCAGTAGAATGGGCAGAGCAAGGAATAGCAGCCCATGGGATTTCAGCAAGGCACTGGAGGGCGAATCTTTGCACTGCAAACTGAGGAGCAGGAGCAGGATCCCTCTATGATCCAAGGTACGCTACTATTATAATATCTGCATACAAGCCTTGTAAGACTCTGGTGCATCGCATTCCTTTATATCTCCTGTCTGCGTAACTACACTAGCACTAGAAACAGAACCCCTAAGTACAGGTGTGAAAGAAACATCATCGTTAGGGGAGAGTATAGCTGTTAGTCTAGTGTGTAGAGGGTGTGAACTAGAAGTGGCCAAACTGCGCCTAAATTGCGATCTTAGAGTGATCGACATGGCGGATTTTGACGTAATACCGAGGATGGACTGGCTATCAACACATCGAGTGTTCACAGACTGCCATCAGAAGATGGTAACCGCGTGTACCCCCGAAGGGACTCGTTTCCAATTTAAGGGGGATAGGCAGACGGCGAGATCGTGGTAGCAGAACCAATGGTTTGGATGGCTAGCTAGTCTCCAATTGGAAGAAGCCAATAGAATGGAAGTGGGATTACCACACATCGTTTGCGCATATGCTAATGTTTTCCCTGAAAAACTTCCTGGCTTACTACCCTAAGGAGAAATAGACTTCTCTATAGAATTTTAACCGGGAATCGCACCAATCTCTATGGTGCTGTATCAAATGACCCTGCGGAGCTATAGGAGCTCAAGACCCAATGAAGGAACTGTTCCGTTAGGCTGAGTACGACACCATGGGAAGCACCGGCATTGATCGTGAAGAAGAGGGAAGGAACATTGCGACTGTGTATTGACTATAGGAAGTTGAACCAGGGAACTAAATCAAGAACCGGTATCCATTGCCAAGGCTCAATGACCTATTAAGAGGAGCACGAAGGACACCTTTGAATAAGTACCACAAGTACTCCGAGATAGCCAACTTTATGCCAAGGCAAGTAATACAAGTTCTGGCTAGAAGTGGTTAAGTTCTTGGGGAAACGTAAGATCTAAGGACAGAATCGCGGTGAACAAAAGTAGGGTCGAAGCAGTACCGAATTGGAAGAAGCCGTACATCCGGCATTACCACTCGAAGGTCGACGCTGCCAAAAGACTTATTTTCCCGTGACTGCATAGGTTCTTTTAGTGCCTTTGCGTATGATAACCAAGTTTGTAGAATATCGTAGGACTTACTTTCGATTTTTTTTCCTGAAGGATGATGGAGTACTTACGCCTTACATTTTAGGAATCAAGTCGTTGTTCCCTAGGAGTTTAATATTATTAGGTGGGGAAGAACGTGCTAAGGAAACGTTTGTAGAATACGAGTCCGCATGATGATTTGGTAAAGGTTTTGCATTTAGCGTTGGTATTTACAATGAGGAAACTCTAACAAGGGCCGACAACAAGGCAAGCTGTTCGATGGCTGAAGCGACTTCAACCCCGTCTCGTTAAGCAAGTGAAGGAGTGATGGTGACCTACTCTTATTTTTAAGGGGGATAGGCGATGATTCCAAGACCAGTCTAGCGACCAAGTTTAATCAGTAGTCACGCGCCAATTTTGTCACGCCCTCGATTTTCTAGTAAATAAATAAACCATTTTGATAAAAGACCCTCGCACGAGATATATAATACCCAAAGGGAAGTTCCAACCTATTTAATTTACAAACGAAATCCCCAAGTTTGGAGAAATACATCATTGGCACCACGGCCCAAATTAATTTAAGTACAAGTACGAACAAGTCATTAAATCACAAATGGTTTAGTCAAAAGAAATCAAATGAATTAGTTACAAGTTCATCTTTAATCAAAGTAGGTGATTTACAAAGACGATTAAATAGCTAGACTTCGTTAGCTTCCAAAAATGTCTTCCACAATGAGCATACGATGCAATGCAAGCCACTGCTTGGCATTAAAACCTGAAAAGAAGGATTTTGTTGAGCTACACTAGCCCAGTAGGAAATTCTATACTCAAGCTATATGTAAATGCGAAGAAACATGCAATAAGAGAGAATAAGTTTCATTTAAAAGACATGAGATACAAGAGGAATTACCAAGATGAACAGACGATTTAACTCTGGGATTTTGGATGTCTTAAGGATAACCCTAACCATCAACACGTCGACCAGAAGTACCAATAATACTCACATCAATCAAACAAATAACAACAATAGTCCAATCATCTCATAACTTTTCGAATGAATGCCACAAACCACTTCCTCATGTCATACCATTCACCGTAGAACTTTATTTCATAAAACTTTCCTTTCTTTAATAAAACCTTGATAGAATTGACCATTTATTCTCTTTTTCAACAGCCACGATCCCAAACAACAAACAATCCAAACTTCAACATAAACTTCTAAAATCAATCAAACTTCTCTTCATCCGGGGGAGACATTCAACTGTGTTACCACCCCATGCGTGACAGTGAATTCTCTTTACCCGGGAGAGACATTCAACTGTGTTACCACCCCTTGCGTGACAGTGAATTCTCTTCACCTGGGTTTCCGCATTACCACACCTTGCGTTGCGGGCCCTCTAGAGTCCTCGCATTACCACACCTCGCGTTGCGGGCCCTTTATTCAAATTCTCAATTCAAGCATACACACACATAAGCCATCATTCAATGTATAAGCAAGCAACATTTTCCAAAATCACATTGCAATACAAACTCGTAAACATGTCACATCGTACATTGATAATTACCTTAAGTTCATGTCATTTCTCTAAGTGTATCACAACGTCCTCCTCTACATATCGAAACCACAATTGACTTCTCACACTACTACAATAATAGATAAATACCACACTAAGGAGGTTCACAAAGATCACAGTTTTCAGTGAAAGTGTGATAAAAAATTGTAAGCTAACTTTCTTATCTCAGTTTAAATCAAAAGCTGAGATAAAAAGTGGTGTTTGGCCACAGAAAAGAGCAAGATAATAGATCTCACTCTTGCGACGAGATAAAAGAAAAAAGACCTCACTCTTACAGTGTGATAGAAGAATTTAGCATGAAATAGCCGCGGAAAAGAGAGAGACAAAGACCTCGCTTGAGCGGTGAGATAAGAAAAAAAGACCTCACTTTTGCGGCATGATAAAAAACTTTGGTGCGAAAAGAGGGCGAGACAAAAGATCTCGCTCTTGTGGCGTGATAAAAGACTATGGAAAAAATCGGGAACTGTAGAGACCCATAATTTCAGAAATTATTAAAAGGTTTATTAATATTAGAAATTGAGAAAAATAAGAAATATCTGCTTACGAGATTTGGGGTCAATGTGAAAGGATTGTTAGTGGAGGGGGTGCAAGTGTGAGTTGTGTGTATGTGTGAGTATATATAGGTGTGTGGAGGAGTAGGGGATTAAAATCCCAACTCCATTCTCTCCCTCCCTCTCATCCGACTCTCTCTCGGCTCTCTCTCTATATCTCTCACTCTCACTCAAATTCCTCCAAACCAACACAAAACCCATACAATACACCTTCCAATCTTCCATCCTTGCACGTATTGGAGCTCGAATCGCATTCGTACGAGCTCGGTGGTTTGTATTCGGCGTGGTTCGGAGTTTGAAGTTCTAGGGCTTGGGTGATCTTTTGATTTCGGCTTTAACCCTCGAGGTAGGGATTTCTCTTACTCTTTATATGTTCTTGAGTTGATTTTGTTCATAAATCGTGCCTAGGATTGTTGTCTTGAGTTGGGTTTTGTTTGAGAAAGATCAGTTGAAAATCTGTCCGAAGGCCATCATTATCGATAACATTTTACTCGTTATCGATAACATTGTGTTCCAAAGCCTAGAAAACCTATCGTTATCGATACCCTCTATATTGTTATCGATACCTTTGTGTTCCAAGACCCAGAAAATTTATTAAGCTCTTTAGTCGGTATGTTGATGGAGGAAGAACTACTGGAGTACATATTGGGAATCAATGAGAGATGTATGGGGTCCTTAAGACCCGGAATGAGAGTCATTAACCGTAGAAGTGTGCGATATGGAGTTGATCAATAAGGACACGTAAGAGATGACCAATGGATTGACTAATGACAAGTGAAGTGCCCCTAAGCCTTGAGTTCCTTCATGAAGTTGCGTTGGTTGCATTCTCAGTCATAGTTTCCAACTTCATTCTTTTATGTTCAAATCTTCTCTTTTGCATATAAAGTTTGTAGAGATTTTCCTACTGGGCGCGTGTTTGCTCAACCCTTCACTTTTCAGGTGTACATTCGGAGCTGTAGCATGGAGTGCTGTGCATGCATTGATTGGAAATCTTTTGAAAGCTGACATGAGAACATGGCATTATCATTCTATTGGATTTCTTTAAAGGATGTAATTGTAACTTCAATTCAGCTATTTAACAATTGGGTATTTGTAAACTATTTAATTTTCTCCTTCACTATTTGTAATTTCAAGTTATTGGGCCGATGTGCCCTGGGTAAAACTCTTTGGGGGTTTGATGTATGTTATTGTAAGGATTTTAATTATAAAAAGTTATTTATATTTATATAGAAAATCGAGGGTGTGACAACTTGGTATCAGAGCATCAAGGTTTGAATACCTTTAGACCGTGGGGAGACTTTAATCTCATGGGTTCAAAATCATAGCAAAATTTTCACATGACATGTGTGCTTGCATTAAGGAGTCAATCCATCGGCATGACATTGCATTTACGCTAATGTAGATTGTTAAAGCATGGTTGGCTTATGTTGGGAAAGTTGGACGTTTGGCCCCACGATGGAGTCGTGGTTGTTATTGTTGATAGTTGTTGACGTTGATTGTGTTATGTTTTCAATTCTTATAGCACGATGCCCCCGAGACGTCAGAGTAACCTTGCTAGGGAAATTGTAGCGTCACTAGCAGAGTCGAATCTTTTGAATTCAGCACTTAGGTCTAACGCGAATGACCGTGCCATGGAAGCGATGAGGGCGTTTCGCCATATGAAACCACCAGAGTTCGATGGGGAGAATAGCGATCCTCTTGTTGCCGACCTGTCACGCCCTCGATTTTTAACATAAATAATAATTATTTTAAATAATAAAAATCATTAATGAAGTACCGATAATACTCAAATGATATATTTTCCCCAATCCTCAAAGTTAAATTCAAACGTTACAACCCCTGCTCGAAGCCCCAAGATATACAAATATCAAAATAATATTACATTTTACTTTAATCAATCTTTTGAATACTAATTTCAAACAAATGCCAATTTGTCGCCTCTTTTATACCTTCGAAACCCACAATCAAAAAGCACGCAATGCACGCCATGCCAACTTCCTTGTTTAATACCTGAAAATTATAGGTTGAGCTACACTAGCCCAGTAGAAAAATCTATACGCAAGTTATAGGAAAATATGATGAGTTATGCATCTAGAGTGAATAACGATAGATAGGCCCAAATACACAAGACTCAACAGCAGCACACTATGATTAGGGATTCTGGACAACCTATGTGAAGGACCTATCTACTCATACGTCAAACAAGGACCATCAATATTCCTACATCATTCCAAGTAAATCAACAACAGCTTTAGTACCGTTTCATTACATCTCATACAATTTCACAATCTTTCACATTTCCCATTTCATCAAAAAAATCTCATTCCTCATTATCATCAGTCATCAGAATCTCTTTCATCAACTTCAGAAACCAATTTCGTGTCACATGTCTGAGCCTAAGCTTTTGCCAGGCACTTACTCATTCAAGATTATACGATTTGAGCATAAAGCTTCCAAGCATTTACTCATTCAAGAGCCCTGTAATTATACGATTTGAGCATAAAGCTCCCAGGCATTTACTCATTCAACAGCCCTGTAATTATACGATTTGAGCATAAAGCTCCCAGGCATTTACTCATTTAAGAGCCCTGTAATTATACGATTTACTCATTTAAGAGCCCTGTAATTATACGATTTGAGCATATAGCTTCCAGGCATTTACTCATTTAAGAGCCCTGTAATTATACGATTTGAGCATAAGG